>JBBDGP010000503.1:8177500-8777500 GCA_037952835.1 Lithobates septentrionalis
AGCCTGCATGGAGTTTGCTAAAAAAACACCTGAAGGACTCCAAGATGGTGAGAAACAAGATTCTTTGGTCTGAAGAGGCCAAGATAGAACTTTTTGGCCTTAATTCTAAGTGGTATGTGTGGAGAAAACCAGGCACTGCTCATCACCTGTCCAATACAGTCCCAACAGTCAAGAATGGTGGTGGAAGCATTATGCTGTGGGGGTGTTTTTCAGTTGCAGGGACAGGATGACTGGTTGCAATCAAGGGAAAGATGAATGCAGCCAAGTACAGGGATATCCTGGACAAAAACCTTCTCCAGAGTGCTCAGAACCTCAGACTGGGCGGAAGGTTTACCTTCCAACAAGACAATGGCCCTAAGCACACATCTAAAATAATGAAGGGGTGGCTTCACAACAACTCAGTGACTGTTCTTGAATGGCCCAGGCAGAGCCCTGACTTAAACCCAATTGAGCATCTCTGGAGAGATCTAAAAATGGCTGTCCACCAATGTTTACCATCCAACCTGACAGAACTGGAGAGGGTCTGCAAGGAGGAATGGCAGAGGATCCCCAAATCCAGGTGTGAAGAACTTGTTGCATCTTTCCCAAAAAGACTCATGGCTGTATTAGATCAAAAGGGTGCTTCTACTAAATACTGAGCAAAGGGTCTGAATACTTAGGACCATGTGATATTTCAGTTTTTCTTTTTTAATAAATCAGCAAAAATGTCAACAGTTCTGTGTTTTTTGGCCAATATGGGGTGCTGTGTGTACATTAATGAGGAAAAAAATTAACATAAATTAAACTTAAATGATTTTAGCAAATGGTTGCTATATAACAAAGAGTGAAAAATTTAAGGGGGTCTGAATACTTTCTGTCCCCACTGTATATATATATATATACACACATAAATATGACAGGGGGGCATGGTTACTGTCTTGGGGGGTCTGATTGAGGTAGAAGGAAGTTAATAATCTTCCTCTTTCCTCCTTCACTCCCCGATTCTCCACCTCTAAGCTGGTGAATCAGGGAGTGTGAATTCTGACACAGATCGCCAGTGAAGCGCTGAGATCAAGGCTTCATAAACTGGCCATTTCTGTGTCAGTCAATGAGTATTCTCTGTGTGTGGAGATCATGGGAGTGAGGACATGTTCAAACATGTTCTCCCCTGATTATCTCTGTTTCATAAACCGTTTATGGCCTGTGATCAGTGGCGATCCTTGGGATCAACGCTTTTCACAGTTTCATAAATGGACACCTCTGGGTGAAGGGGCACAGAGGAACCTTTGGATAGCAGCATCATTAATCTGGGGGAGGAGAGTGTTATATAGACTAGAAAATTTAGATGCACTAACAAACTGAAGCCAAACTCGAGCCCACACTTCATCAGCAGTTACAGCAAACTGTTTTTTTTTTTCTTTTTGGGGTAAAGGATTGTATATAGATCAGTAGAAACAACCCTTATTAAAAGTGCCATATTCTCTATTGTCAAAATGTACTTACAAAATAGGTACAGGAGGCAGGACTTTTGAGGCACCATATACTTAATGTAAAATCAATTTTATTTTGTTACAAATACTTAAAACATACAATAAAATGCATGGATTTAAGCAAAATTAGTCATCACGATATAAATATTTTCTGTCATCCACAAAACCAATACAGTATTCCAGCCCCAGAAGAAGAGAAAGGGGAAGGAAAAAATCTCCCCACACACCCTTTAATACAAGGCATTAACACATTCAGATAGTGGTGTAACAGAATAACAGCTCAAAGAGTTTCTCAGATCTACATACTCTACTACATTAGGAGCTTAAGACGTCATTTATGCTCTAGAATAAAAAATAAAACATTTAATAGAACACCAGAAATTATACAAAAGCATACATTTCTTGTACAAAGGTTTTTATTGAACATAAAGATCATCAAAAAGAATACAAAAAACAGTGGTGGACACACCATGTGAACACATCTGCATTAAAATTGCGGATATATAACAAATATAACAGTATTAGACATAACAAATCTTACACGGTCCTGAAGTTCAGGAGAGTTTGCATGAGGTCTGCAGACTTTATGGATATGCTAACCTGCTGGATTTTAGCAAAGAATGCTTAAGGTTATAATGCCTATTACAGATTGGGTTGACTTTGGATGATTAACAACATAATGTGAAAGAGACCATATGGAGCTGGGTGACACTTTTTCATGTCCTTAAAACGATTGCTCATCATGTGTCCAACCTGACAGAGGTTGGGCTGTAGATCAAAGGGGTCGCGAGAAAGAAGATAAGAAGGAAGATTTAGAAGAGGAAAGGCCAAGAAAAGAGGAGAGAGAATGGTGCAGCAGAGGAAAAAAAAAGGGGTGGAAGGTGAATGGGGGGTCCCCGGGGTGGGGCAACGGAGGCATCTCAGAGTGAGAGCAGCGCAGGATCAAATCTAGAAGGGTGGACGTGAGACACCCAGGGCTGCCATGTCCGAAGGAATTTATCATGTTACATAGTTACATAGTAGGTGAGGTTGAAAAAAGACACACGTCCATCAAGTCCAACCTATGTGTGTGATTATGTGTCAGTATTACATTACATATCCCTGTATGTTGCAGTCATTCAGGTGATTATCTAATAGTTTCTTGAAGCTATCAATGCTCCCCGCTGAGACCACTGCCTGTGGAAGGGAATTCCACATCCTTGCCGCTCTTACAGTAAAGAACCCTCTACGTAGTTTAAGGTTAAACCTCTTTTCTTCTAATTGTAATGAGTGGCCACGAGTCTTATTAAACTCTCTTCTGCAAAAAAGTTTTATCCCTATTGTGGGGTCACCAGTACAGTATTTGTAAATTGAAATCATATCCCCTCTCAAGCGTCTCTTCTCCAGAGAGAATAAGTTCAACGCTCGCAACCTTTCCTCATGACTAAGATCCTCCAGACCCTTTATTAGCTTTGTTGCCCTTCTTTGTATTCGCTCCATTTCCAGTACATCCTTCCTGAGGACTGGTGCCCAAAACTGGACAGCATACTCCAGGTGCGGCCGGACCAGAGTCTTGTAGAGCGGGAGAATTATCGTTTTATCTCTGGAGTTGATCCCCTTTTAAGGCATGCCAATATTCTGTTTGCCTTATTAGCAGCAGCTTGGCATTGCATGCCATTGCTGAGCCTATCATCTACTAGGACCCCCAGGTCCTTTTCCATCCTAGATTCCCCCAGAGGTTCTCCCCCCAGTGTATAGATTGCATTCATATTTTTGTCACCCAAATGCATTATTTTACATTTTTCTATATTGAACCTCATTTGCCATGTAGTCGCCCACCCCATTAATTTGTTCAGGTCTTTTTGCAAGGTTTCCACATCCTGCGGAGAAGTTATTGCCCTGCTTAGCTTAGTATTGTCTGCAAATACAGAGATTGAACTGTTTATCCCATCCTCCAGGTCCTTTATAAACAAATTAAATAGGATTGGTCCCAGCACAGAACCCTGGGGAACCCCACTACCCACCCCTGACCATTCTGAGTACTCCCCATTTATCACCACCCTCTGAACACGCCCTTGTAGCCAGTTTTCAATCCATGTACTCACCCTATGGTCCATGCCAACGGACCTTATTTTGTACAGTAAACGTTTATGGGGAACTGTGACAAATGATTTTGCAAAATCCAGATACACCACGTCTACGGGCCTTCCTTTATCTAGATGGCAACTCACCTCCTCATAGAAGGTTAATAGATTGGTTTGGCAAGAACGATTCTTCATGAATCCATGCTGATTACTGCTAATGATATCGTTCTTATTACTAAAATCTTGTATATAGTCCCTTATCATCCCCTCCAAGAGTTTACATACTATTGATGTTAGGCTAACTGGTCTGTAATTCCCAGGGATGTTTTTTGGGCCCTTTTTAAATATGTGTTTCTGATAGCACAGCTGTCAACTTTTTGTTAATCATAATATCATTTACACGGTTTTAAACTGCTTTGAAGCTGAGAACTGGGGTTTTCCAAGCTTTTGCTATGGTCAATTTAGTTGCAGTAAAAATATGCGATGCCAATCGGCGTTCTGGTCTTAGTAGCTCTGTAATTGGTTTCCCTAGGAGAGCTTCATAGGGATCCCTCCTTATATTTGTATTGAGAAGATTACGAAGGAGTGCATAGATTCTGATCCACAATCTGCATACCTTGGGGCATTTCCACCTGATATGTGCCATTGTTCCTTCCTGGGCACACCCACGGAAGCATAAGGGGAAGTAGGATGGAATAAAGCTTGCAAGTCTAGCTGGAGTGTAATACCACCGATACAGTATTTTGTAAGCATTTTCTAGGAATAGTACATTCCTGGAGCATTTGGATAGAGTAGCAGTCATGACCTGCCAATCCTCTGGGTCTAGTTTTTTCCCCAACTCTGCCTCCCACTGGACATGATACGGTCTCAGGGGTGGTTTCTTGGAGCCTATTATGGCTGCATATATTAAAGAGATCAAACTCGAGGATTGAGGTTGTGATCTACATAAACTTTCGAAAGGGGTCAATGTATAGGGTGTTGGTTGAGATTTAATGAGTTGTTGTAGAAAGTGTCGGATCTGCATGTAGCTGTAGTGTTCCCTAAGGGGGATATCGTGGGAGGATCGTAATGCCGCGAATGGAATAATCTTGGTAGGGGTAAACATGGAGTGGATATCTACAAAACCATTCTCGGACCACCACGCGAATTGCATTGTTATCTCGACCAGGTGGAAATAGCGGGCAGTGAAGAAGGTGGAGTAGAGGGAGATGCGGGGAGATCAGGCTCTCTGAGTATTTAATCGAGTCCCACAACTTAAGTGAGTGAGCCAAACATGGACCTATGTTGGTTGAGCGGTGGGCCTTTGGGAGCCAGGGAAGAGAGGCCAGTGGTATCGGATGGGAGTCCACCAGGTCAATGACAGCCCACAACGGCATCTGCTGTTTCTCATGGAGATGTGATAGCGGGGCAATAGCTGCCGCCGTGTAATAAGCTTGCAGATTGGGGACCGAGAGGCCGCCACTGACCCTGCGGGCTTACAACACCCGTTTATTGATTCTGGGTCTTGTAGAACCCCATATAAATTGCATAATTTTACGTTGCTGAATGCGTAATAATATGGGGTGGAACGAGGACCGGTAGAACCTGAAATAATAGAGCAATTTTGGAAGATAGGTCATACGAATAGTTGCAATCCTTCCGAACCAGGACAGTGGGAGGGCAGACCAAGAATTAAGCATAGCTGCCAATTTCCCAAAAAGCAAGGGGAAATTGGCCTGGTAGAGGCTTGAGTAACTCGGGGTGAGGTTAATCCCCAGATAGGGTAGGGAGGTCAACCATTGAAAGGAAAAATTAGATTTTAAGTGTTCTAGTGCAAAGGGCGCTAAATTAATCGACATCGCTTTGGACTTAGAGGGGTTGACAGCTAGGCCCGAAATCGAGGCAAAGGTGTTTAAAAGGGACAGCAGATTAGGTAAGGTGATTCTTGGCTTTGTAATAGTAAGCAGAATATCATCCGCAAACAGGGACAGTTTGTCAGGGGAGCTTGCAATTTCTACCACCTCTGTATCCGGGTGAGATCGGATAGCCTCAGCCAGAGGTTCCAGTGCCAAAATAAATAGAAGTGGGGAGAGGGGGCAGCCCTGACGAGTCCCTCTTTGAATAGGAAAGGTAGGTGACTCAAATCCATAATACTTCACTTTAGCTTGGGGGGCGTCATAAATAGCTGAAACCCAGCTCATAAAGGACGCACCAAACCCATAGTGGTTTAATACCTGTATAAGATAGGGCCAGGACAGGGTATCAAAGGCTTTAGTAATGTCCAGAGACAAAAACATTGTCTCCAGAGATCTGTTGTGTACAATGTGTTGTATTTGTTGGAGACGTCGGATAGCGTCACCAGCCTGTCTCCTTGGGACAAAGCCCACCTGGTCTTTTTTTATTAGTCGTGGGAGAAAGGAGTTGAGGCGATTGGCCAGGATTTTTGTCAAAATTTTCATGTCTATATTGATCAGGGAGATCGGCCTGAAGTTGGCCCAGGAGGAGTGATCTTTGTCAGGCTTGGGGATCATCACTATGTTGGCAGTTAATAGGTTTGGTGTGAAGGAACGACCATCTTTAACTGAGTTATACATAGTTGTGAAGGTGGGGAGCGATAACATCAGCTAGTTTCCGATAATAAAGAGCTGAGAAACCATCAGGGCCCAGTCTTTTACCTACTTTCAATTCCTTAATACAATGAAGGACTTCTGAGACTTGAATGTCTCGGTCCATGAGTGATTTGTGGGCCTCAGATAGAGAGGGTAAGGAAAGATTTGTCAGAAAATCATTGGGGGGTTGGGGGGAGGAATGGTCGGGAGTTGAGTAAAGTTTAGTGAGACGGTGTCTGAATTCATCTAGAACTCGCTGTGGGTTTCCCGTAAGGATATTATGACGGGTGCGCAGAGTAATAGTAGTGAATTTCGGGGTGAAAGTGTGTAATCTATTAGACAACATTGCATTGGGTTTGTTGGCCTTGGCATACCAT
Organism: Lithobates septentrionalis; assembly: GCA_037952835.1. NCBI lineage: Eukaryota > Metazoa > Chordata > Amphibia > Anura > Ranidae > Lithobates > Lithobates septentrionalis. The sequence continues at coordinate 8,183,998 of JBBDGP010000503.1, forward strand.
TTTTGTCTGGCCCAGCGTAGGGTGCGCTCTGCTTCATCTGTCAGGCACAGATCTAGGTCTGTACAGACTTTGTCTAGGAGTCTGCGATTGTCCGGGGTGGAAGATTGTTTGAAGGTCTCTGATAAGGTCTCCAATTGGTGTTCTAACGCGCAGCGGACTTGCGCCCATTCCCGTTTACATTGGGATGCAATCCTAATGACGTGGCCCCGAAGGACTGCTTTATAAGCTTCCCAAAGTGTGACCGGGGATGAGACCGACCCTAAATTAAGTTTGAAATATTCCTCGGAAGTGTCGTGGATATCTTTAAAAATTTCTTTGAAGGAGAGGAGAGAATCATTCATGATCCAGGGGGAATGCTGGGGTTTGCTTAAAATAGAGTGGAGCACTGTCACAATAGGGTCATGGTCTGTCCATGGGGCGGCAAGCACAGAGCATGAGTCTACCAGTGAAAGGTGTTTTCTTAGTACAAACATGTGATCTATTCTAGAGTGAGAGTGATGGGGATGTGAGTAATGAGTGAAGTCCCTACCCAGAGGGTGCAGTTCCCTCCACACGTCTACCAGGTCATGAGATTGTAGGGAGTGTTTAAATGTTTTGGCGGCAGGGGAGGGGGGCTTATGATCCGATGGGTAGTTGTCAATAGAGGGATTCAATGACACATTAGAATCACCTGCTAGAAGGAGGGTACCCTTCTGGTGTGATTTCAAGAGGGAGCAGATGTGAGTCAAGAAGGGTCCCGGGTTTTTGTTCGGGGCATAGTAAGACATTATGGTTACATCATTGTCTTGAACGGTGTCCTGTACTATTAGATACCTACCATTTGGGTCAGCGATCTGTTTACTGCAAATAAATGGAACAGATTTGCATATGGCAATCAGGGCTCCTCTTTGTTTGGTAGGGCTGTTGGCCAAATAGACCTGGGGGTAGTCTGCCGCAAATTATTTAGGGCAGGATGAGGAAGAGAAATGCGTTTCCTGTAGGCACGCAATGTCTATCTTTTGTTGTTTGAAGTATTTAAATATCTTGACCCTTTTTTGAGGAGAGTTCATGCCCTGAACATTCAGGGACAACCAGTGGAGGGTCATGGGATCAAGGGTGTGCTGCTATGAAATGTTCCAGTCGCGCGCCCCGGGGACCAAAAGGGAAGAGTGGGAGAGGAAAGGAGAAAGAAGGTAGTGAAAGACAAGAGAGAAAAGAGGTAGGCATGTGGTTTAAATTTTCCAAAATGAGTTTGGGGTAGGGTATGCAATGAAAACCTATTTGCATCGTTGTGTGGACTCTGAGGTCCACGGTGATGTGGGTCGTTGGCCAAGACCTTCGTCGTAGCCAAGTACCTACTCATGGGGGGAGCAGTGGTCCGCTGGAACCACCGGACGGTTTATATAAAAGTAATTGCAAGTTAAACAGTGTGTTAGCACAGAGACTAGAAAAAAATGAAAGAAAATCTGGTAATAATACAATCTTCAAGAACCAAGTTAATCCATACTGTTATCAATGTGTAAGAGAAGGAGAAAAAAACAACCAAGAAGAATATAAAAATAATTCTAACAAAACAACAAGGCTTAATCACCTGAAACTTCCGGACCCCAGATGAGAACGGTCAAAGACATGCCGTCACCGGGCGGCCCAACAGACCCACCCGGCCAGTTCCCACCCACGGGCCCCCCAGGCCACCAGGTGTGGATGAGGGACCCGTGGGTAGGGACAAAGACCACAGCCGCCCCGCCCAACCAATAAAAGATATGTCTTGCAGGGGTATATTACCCCCTGATGATATACTAGTCCCGGAAACAATGGTAAAAGGAAAAAAAGGAAAAAAAAAATAAAAAATAAAATTGGGGGGGGGGGGATAGTTCAGCGAGCCAATTCCGTGTGGCAAGGGGTGTAGAGGCCTTCCAAAATCCATGCCTCAGTATATTGCCTGGAGGAGGGAGTCAACATCCCTGACTGCCATCTCACAAATGGGGTAGTCTATGGCGGGATGCACAACCTTAACCAGAGAGCCAGGCTTAGTAGATAGTACAGGAAAAGCAGGGGATTCCTTTCAGGGTGACACGCTTTTTCTGGGAGCAAGTGGTTGCGGGCAGGCCAAGTTCGTCAGTCGTAGTAAGGGTCCGGGTTGCATAGAAACAAGTTGGATTTCTCAAAGAGGTGTTGTAGAAGCGGTTTCAGCCATTATTGGACTTGTGGAACCTTTGGGCCTGAAGATCCCGCAACACCTGCGATCCAGACATAGATCGCTGGGAGGCCTGTGAGGGCTGGCGAGAAGGCCTGGCAGTTCCAGATTTAGAGGAGGAGGACGGAGCTTCTGTAGAGGGTGAAGGCAAATCCAGGTGTAGCTCCTGGAAGTGGCGCCTCAGCTCAGATGGAGAGGTAGCATGGAACTGGCGGCCCAGATGGGAGAATGATAGCTTAAAGGGGAACCCCCATCTGTACCTGATTCCCTGGGTTTGCAGAATTTGAAGGTAGGGTTTGAGGTCCCGTCTTCTGGCAATTGTAACTGGCGAGAGGTCAGCAAACAGTTGTAGGGGATTTCCTTGAAAGTAGATATCTTGTTGTTCTCTGGCAGCTTGCAAGAGTTTCTCCTTTGTACGGTAATAATGGAATTTAATGGGCCGTCAGAGGGTTTAGGGGCCAGGGAGCGGTGTATGCGATCAAATTCCAACCTGTCTACCGGGATCCCGGGGGCCAGTTCCTGAAAAAAGGCAGTTGCTGTACCTTGTAAGTCAGTGATATTCTCAGAGATGCCGCGGATACGAAGATTGTCCCTGCGAGCTCTGTTTTATGCCTCCTCCAGCTTATCCTTTAAGATTTCAATCTCAGCAGTCATTTTATCTACTTCTTCATGTCCCTCTAGTACTGTAGTGGCCAGGTCCATGCAAAAGCATACATTTCATATCTCACACTGTCATCCAAAAATCCTTCACACTGAACAACACTCAACAGGCTGTCAAAACCTTCCTGGAAAGTGCAGGGCAGGGGTACATACATATAGGGAGGGAAATATAAGAAATAAAGTCTAAAAAAGAAAATGAATGCAGCCGGCACGGAAGATGGGCGCTTAATAGCAGAGCTCCACAGTGAGGGGAACGACCGTAATGACTAGGACCCACCAATATTTTCTCTTCAAAATCACTCTACAGCCTCCAGACACCTGGGCCAACAATGTATCACAAGCGGATGGGCGATCACAAGCCCAAAAAAATGACCACGATGCTGTTTCCTCCTGACAATCAGGTCAGTCATATCCAAGATGGCGACGGTGGCCTAGCGGCACCGCGAGAGATATACACAGATCTCCCTGAAGATCATCAGGGAGAAATGAGCGCTGGAGAAATTCCACTGTCCCCTACGTTAGAGCCCAGTTCAGACCCCATTCTGAATAGCCCCGCAAAAGCACCGATGCGGATGGATGCGGCGTCATTATGACCATCCCAGCCAAAAATCAAGGCCCAGGCTTTCAACCCCCTGCAATCGAATCAGGCCCTACACTCGTCCATGGCATCCTTCCTCACATCAGGGCAGCCGGTCATGGATACCACACTAAAGGACATGCTAATATCACTGCAGTCTTCCCTGATGACAGACTTATCAACCCTGTTTAATAAGCTAAATGCTGATGTGAGCTCATTAGACAGCAGGGTGTCTGTTATTGAAAGGGGAATGTCAGAGTGTTCATATACGGTGAATGATCTCATAGACTCCTATGATGAAGTGAAAGAGGAACAGGAATGGATCAGAGCCAAGCTGGCCGATTTGGAAGATCGTTCAAGACGAAATAACGTCAAACTTAGGGGGGTCCCCGAAAATGTTTCACCGCCAGACCTACCCAAATACGCCAAAGACCTAATTCGCACAATTCTACTAGAAGTTACGCCTCAAGACATTGTTATTGACAGGATCCATAGAATTGTGAAACCATTGCACCTGGCTGCCTCGGTGCCAAGAGACGTGCTTATGAGGATCCATTTCTTTCATATTAAAGAAAACATTATGTCTGATGTGTAACACAAGCCGCTGCATACCGTTTAATACTATAGTTACTCAGTTTACAACTTGTTTCTTTCTGTACTAATTGCTTTGTTTCAGGAACATCAACAGTGTATCTACCACCAGACGCTAGCTAGCCTGCGACATCACAGACCAAGGATACGATCGCTTGCCTTATGATCCACCTAATACCTGCGAACTGTAGGCGTTTCTGTATTTCTCAAAACACCCTTTGACCACAACTTAAAATATGCCATTCACGGTTGTATCTCTAAACGCCAAGGGACTTAACCACCCGGCAAAGAGACATTCTTTATGGCATACAGCGGAGAAACTTGGAGGTAACATTCTTTGTGTTCAAGAGACACACCTGACACCAGCATCAGCAAACCTGTGTTATAGCAGCAAATTCCCTCATATCTTCCACTCCAATTACACCTCTAAAAAAGGGGAGTCTTCATAGCAGTTAACAAAGACACTGACTTTCATCTAATACAAGAAGTCTACGATCCCAATGGCGGCTTCTTAATCCTGATATGCTCCATTAACGGGACCAAATACACAATATTAAATCTTTATGCTCCCAAAACTCTCCAAACAAACTTCATCAAGAAAAATTACCTCCCTGGTACTTACTATATGTCAGGGTCATTTCTTGGTATGCGGAAACTTCAATCTAGTGGCAGATGTTCATATGGATACCACCTCAGCTGCAAAAAGGAGATCCTCTCCCCTGAGACAGCTCCTGACTTCGTTCGATCTATACGATGTCTGGAGATGTCATCACGGATCAGAGAAGGACTACACCTATTTTTCCCCACATCGCAAGTCCTATTCCAGAATCGATATGTTTCTTGCTGACAAATGTCTGATACAAAATGTGAGTGAATCAGCTATCCACACCATTACATGGTCAGACCACAATCCAATCTCGATAACCATCAATGACACTTCTCCCGAACGTAATACTTTCCTCTGGCGTGGCAACAACTACATACTTCAACATCCCTCATACTCTAAAGAAATTGCTGAGCACTTAAAAAAATACTTTGAAGTTGGTGGGGGACCCTGGCCATGGTGTGGAATGCGCACAAAGCAGGTATTATTATGAAATTAAGTTCAATCTGTAAAAAGAAGAGGACGCAGCAAATTGATTCCCTCACCTCCGAAATTGCCAAACTTGAGATGGAACACAAGACCAACTCACACCCCACTGTATTGGCCCAACTATATATGCTTAGACAAGATCTTAGATCGCTCCTTCTTCACACATATGAGTATATGCAACGCAAATTCAAAGCCATCTCCTACTCTACCTCCAATAAGGCCGGTAAGAAATTAGCACAACGTATTAAAGGTGCAAAAACCAAATCTAAAATCCCCCATTTATTCCACCCACACTCAAACGAGAAATTATCCAACCCCCAAGACATAGCAAACGCTTTTAGTGATTATTATAGCTACCTGTACAATCTTCATAAAGACTAATCAACACATCAACCATCCCCTGTGGAAATCGATGAGTTCCTTAACCATATTAACCTACCTTCACTGACAGAATCTCAACTGACCTCCTTAAACGCACCATTCTCGGGCCCAGAAATTCTTGCAACCATTGCGGCATTATCCATGGGCAAGGCCCCAGGACCTAACAGCCTCACAGAGGAATATTTTAAACAATTCTCTTCATACCTGCTTCCCCATTTGACAAACCTCTTCAATAATGCTGCCTCCTCTTCGATGTTCCCAAAAGAGTCATTGAATGCCCTCATTATCACGCTGTCGAAACCTGGGAAAGAACCAACCTCCCCCCAAAACTTTGAACCAATCTCCCCTTCTTAATCTTGACTTAAAGATATACACTAAGACCATTGCTAGACGTTTAATGACGATTATGCTAGACCTGATACACAAGGATCAATCCAGGTTCATCAAAGGGAGGCAAGCACCAGACGCAACAAGATGTATGATAGATCTGATACATCATGTGGAGTCCAGCGGAACGCCTTCTCTTTTTCTCTCTTTAGATGCAGAGAAGGTGTTGGATTGGGTGCATTGGGTGTATTTGCAGAAGGTTTTGCTAAAATTCTGGTTTAAGGAACACATCTACAATGCTATCATGGCGCTCTACACTAAACCGTCAGCACAGGTGTTCTCCGCCAGTATGCTATCCCAACTATTCCATATCTCAAATGGTACCCGACAGGGATGCCCCTTGTCACCTTTGATTTTTAACCTAGTGATGGAACCCTTGGCTGAACACATACGCATGAACTCCAAGATATCGGGTATAAATATAGGGACCACCGCACATAAGATTAATCTCTTTGCGGATGAAGTAATACCGAGCTTAACAAACCCTACCTCATCCTTAGCCAAAGCCCACAAAATATTGGAATGGTTTGGGTGCGTTTCCTTCTACAAACTAAACGTCACCAAATCACACATCCTAGATCTAAAACTGGAAGCCACTACAAAACACCTATTGCAAGCCCAGTACCCCTTCGCCTGGCCGGACAACAGCATTTCTTATATAGGAATACAACTCACGAGTAGGGATGAGCTTCGAGTTCGAGTCAAACTCATGTTCGACTCGAACATTGGCTGTTCGCAAGTTCGCCGAACAGCGAACAATTTGAGGTGTTCGCGGCAAATTTGAATGCCGCGGAACACCCTTTAAAAGTCTATGGGAGAAATCAAAAGTGCTAATATTAAAGGCTTATATGCAAGTTATTGTCATAAAAAGTGTTTGGGGACCCGGGTCCTGCCCCAGGGGACATGTATCAATGCAAAAAAAGTTTTGAAAACAGACGTTTTTTCAGGAGCAGTGATTTTAATAATGCTTAAAGTCAAACGATAAAAGTGTAATATCCCTTTAAATTTCGTAGCTGGGGGGTGTCTATAGTATGCCTGTAAAGGGGCGCATGTTTCCCGTGTTTAGGACAGTCTGACAGCAAAATGACATTTCAAAGGAAAAAACCCATTTAAAACTACTCGCGGCTATTGCATTGCCGACAATACACCTAGAAGTTCATTGATAAAAACGGCATGGGAATTCCCCACAGGGAAACCCCGAACCAAAATTAAAAAAAAAAAATGACGTGGGAGTCCCCCTAAATTCCATACCAGACCCTTCAGGTCTGGTATGGATGTTAAGGGGAACCCCGGCCAAAATTTTAAAAAAAAATGACGTGGGGTTCCCCCCAAAAATCCATACCAGACCCTTATCCGAGCACGCAACCTGGCAGGCCGCAGGAAAAGAGGGGGGGCGAGAGTGCGGCCCCCCCCTCCTGAACCATAACAGGCCACATGCCCTCAACATTGGGAGGGTGCTTTGGGGTAGCCCCCCAAAACACCTTGTCCCCATGTTGATGGCCGGTGGTTGTGGGGGTCTGCGGGCGGAGGGCTTATCGGAATCTGGAAGCCCCCTTTAACAAGGGGACCCCCAGATCCCGCCCCCCCTGTGTGAAATAGTATGGGGGTACTTACCCCTACCATTTCACTAAAAAAACTGTCAAAAATGTTAAAAATGACAAGAGACAGTTTTTGACAATTCCTTTATTTAAATGCTTCTTCTTTCTTCTATCTTCCTTCATCTTCTGGTTCTTCTGGTTCTTCCTCCGGTGTTCTCGTCCAGCATCATCTCCGCGGCGTCTTCTATCTTCTTCTCCTCGGGCCGCTCCGCACCCATGGCATGGGGGGAGGCTCCCGCTCTTCTCTTCATCTTCTTCTTCTTCTCATCTTCCTTCTTCTCTTTTTCTCTTCTTCATTTTCTTCTCCGGCCCGCTCCGCATTCATGCTGGCATGGAGGGAGGCTCCCGCTGTGTGACGGCGTGTCCTCGTCTGACGGTTCTTAAATAACGGGGCGGGGCCACCCGGTGACCCCGCCCCCTCTGACGCACGGGACATGACGGGACTTTCCTGTGGCATTCCCCGTGACGTCACAGGGAAGCCCCGTCAAGTCACCGTGCGTCAGAGGGGGGCGGGGTCCCCGGGTGGCCCTTGCCCCCCGTTATTTAAGAACCGTCAGACGAGGAGATGCCGTCACACAGCGGGAGCCTCCCTCCATGCCAGCATGGGTGCGGAGTGGCCCAGAGATGAAAATGAAGAAGAGAAGAAAAGAAGAAGAGAAGAGCGGGAGCCTCCCCCCATGCCATGGGTGCGGAGCGGCCCGAGGAGAAGAAGATAGAAGACGCCGCGGAGGAGATGCTGGACGAGAACGCCGGAGGAAGAACCAGAAGAGCCAGAAGAACCAGAAGAAGAAGATGAAGGAAGATAGAAGAAAGAAGAAGCATTTAAATAAAGGAATTGTCAAAAACTGTCTCTTGTAATTTTTAACATTTTTGACAGTTTTTTAGTGAAATGGTAGGGGTAAGTACCCCCTTACCATTTCACACAGGGGGGGTGGGATCTGGGGGTCCCCTTGTTAAAGGGGGCTTCCAGATTCCGATAAGCCCCCCGCCCGCAGACCCCCACAACCACCGGCCAGGGTTGTGGGGATGAGGCCCTTGTCCTCATCAACATGGGGAGAAGGTGTTTTGGGGGGCTACCCCAAAGCACCCTCCCAATGTTGAGGGCATGTGGCCTGGTACGGTTCAGGAGGGGGGGCCGCACTCTCATCCCCCCTCTTTTCCTGCGGCCTGCCAGGTTGCGTGCTCGGATAAGGGTCTGGTATGGATTTTTGGGGGGACCCCACGCCGTTTTTTTTTTTTGGCGCGGGATTCTCCTTAAAATCCATACCAGACCTGAAGGGTCTGGTATGGAATTTAGGGGGAACCCCACGTCATTTTTTAAAAAATTTTGGCCGGGGTTCCCCTTAATATCCATACCAGACCTGAAGGGCCTGGTATGGAATTTAGGGGGACTCCCACGTCATTTTTTTTTTAAATTTTGGTTCGGGGTTTCCCTGTGGGGAATTCCTATGCCGTTTTTATCAATGAACTTCTATGTGTATTGTCGGCAATACAATAGCTGCGGGTAGTTTTAAATGTTTTTTTTCCTTCGAAATGTCATTTTGCTGTCAGACTGTTCTAAACACGGGAAACATGCGCCCCTTTACAGGCATACTATAGACACCCCCCAGGTACGAAATTTAAAGGGATAATACACTTTTATTGTTTGACTTTAAGCATTATTAAAATCACTGCTCCTGAAAAAACGGCCGTTTTTAAAACTTTTTTTTTGCATTGATCCATGTCCCCTGGGGCAGGACCCAGGTCCCCAAACACTTTTTATGACAATAACTTGCCTATAAGCCTTTAAAATTAGCACTTTTGATTATTCATGTTCGTGTCCCATAGACTTTAACGGTGTTCGCGTGTTCGAACAAACTTTTTTCCTGTTCGCATGTTCTGGTGCGAACCGAACAGGGGGGTGTTCGGCTCATCCCTACTCACGAGATCTACCAGACATCTCTTTTCATCCAATTTTAAGCCCCTTCTGAACAGGCTACACCTCAGCTCTCAAAAGATCACTAGATTAGAACTATTGTGGTCTGGTAGATTAGCAGCATTCAAAATGATGCTGCTACCTTAAAATTTACTGTATATCAGAACCCTCCCCATCCCCATTCCCAAATATTACTCCACATCACTACAAACTTTACTCAACCAGTGTATCTGGCACGGCACCAAACCTAGGAGCGCACACTCCAAACTTAAGAAACATAAGTTAGCGGGAGGCTCAGGGTCAATTGATTTTGAAGACTACCACACAGCAGCGATAATAGATCAAACTAATTACTGATTTCAACAACATCAAAGGAAACTGTGGGGTATGATTGAACCCTTAACACTAATACGCTCCAACTTGAAGGGATGGTTAATGAGCACTCCATTAGGACCCAAACTGCCCAAAGCCCTTCCCCCCACCATGGTGGCTGTGGCCAAAGCATGGCAAAACCTAACCCAAGACATACACCATGGCCCAAACACTCTACAAATTCAGATTCCAATAGAATCTTTACACCATATTTCACCTGACCTATCACTGATACATTGGTCTAGGAAAGGTATCACTTCTTTTTTTTCCATAAAGATTTTATTCAGTGTATTAACAAGAATAAACATTCAAAGAAAAACAGTTATTACATGACAGCATATGGTCAGGACTAGGGATGAGCCGAACACCCCCCGGTTCGGTTCGCACCAGAACCCGCGAACGGACCGAAAGTTCGCACGAACGTTAGAACCCCATTGACATCTATGGGACTCGAACGTTCAAAATCAAAAGTGCTCATTTTAAAGGCTAATTTGCATGGTATTGTCCTAAAAAGGGTTTGGGGACCCGGGTCCTACCCCAGGGGACATGTATCAATGCAAAAAAAACTTTTAAAAACGGCCGTTTTTTCGGGAGCAGTGATTTTAATGATGCTTAAAGTAAAAAAAAAAAAAGTGAAATATTCCTTTAAATATCGTACCTGGGGGGTGTCTATAGTATGCCTGTAAAGTGACGCGTGTTTCCCGTGTTTAGAACAGTCCCTGCACCAAATGTCATTTTTAAAGGAAAAAATCTCATTTAAAACTGCTTGCGGGTTTAATGTAATGTCGGGTCATGGCAATATGGATGAAAATCAGTGAGACAAACGGCATGGGTACCCCCCAGTCCATTACCAGGCCCTTTGGGTCTTGTATGGATATTAAGGGGAACCCCGCACCCAAATTAAAATAAGGAAAGGTGTGGGGCCACCAGGCCCTATATACTCTGAACAGCAGTATACAGGCGGTGCAAACAAGACAGGGACTGTAGGTTTGTTGTTAAGTAGAATCTCTTTGTAATTTTGAACGGGTACATTTTTACCGTGTTTAGCTCCAGCCAAAAAATCTTTTTTAAGCTTTTTGGAAAACATAGGGAAGGGTTATCACCCCTGTGACATTTGTTTTGCTGTCTTTCCTCCTCTTCAGAAGATTTCACCTCACTTTTTGTCCCAATGAAAAATGTTTTTTGAAAATTTTTTTTTTTTTTGTGGAACAAGGATTGGAAAGCATCAGTGGAAAGGAGAAATGTTTTTCCCATATTAACTCTTACAGGAGAGAATTTCCCTTCCTAGGGGTAGATTTCATCTCACTTCCTGTTGTCTCCTTCCGTTTGCAAGTAGGAGTTTGAAAGTAGGGTCCTGCCCTATATACTCAGCAGAAATTTGGGCCTTAGGTGTTGCTGTGGCCACAACACTGTAAGCCCTCACAGGGCCCTGCTGTGAAATATTAGATCAAGAATTGTAATTACATGCCCCTGTTGAACAGGAGCTGAAAAATTAGGCCTTAGGCACTGGTGCTGGTGCCACAACACTGCAACCCCTCACAGACACTCTAGTTGGAACACAGGAACGAGCCCTGCTGCAAAGTATTGCATCAAAAATTGTAATTACACGCCCCTGTTAAACAAGGGCTGAAAAATTGGGCCTTAGGCACTGGTGCTGGTGCCACAACACTGCAACCCCTCACAGACACTCTAGTTGGAACGCAGGAACGAGCCCTGCTGCAAAGTATTGCATCAAAAATTGTAATTACACGCCCCTGTTAGACAGGGGCAGAAAAATTGGGCCTTAGGCACTGGTGCTGGTGCCACAACACTGCAACCCCTCACAGACACTCTAGTTGGAACGCAGGAACGAGCCCTGCTGCAAAGTATTGCATCAAAAATTGTAATTACACGCCCCTGTTAGACAGGGGCAGAAAAATTGGGCCTTAGGCACTGGTGCTGGTGCCACAACACTGCAACCCCTCACAGACACTCTAGTTGGAATGCAGGAACGAGCCCTGCTGCAAAGTATTACATCAAAAATTGTAATTACACGCCCCTGTTAAACAGGGGCTGAAAAATTGTGCCTTAGGCACTGGTGGTGGCGCCCAGAACCAAAAATGTTCTTACAAGCTATCAGCGTGATGATTGAGGAGGAAGAGGATAATTACTCAGGGATAGTCACTCAGCATCAGCATAGGCAGTCTTTGAAGGGATCTGAGATTTCAAAAAAAATTATTCGGTTACATCAGCATCAGGTGCTTGGTAGCTGGTGGTAATCCAAGACTGATTCATTTTTATGAAGATCAGTCGATCGACCGAGTCGGTGGACAGACGCACCCTGTGATCGGTACCACGCCTCCAGCAGCACTGAATGTGCGTTCCGAAAGAACGCTGGATGCAGGACAGGCCAGTAGCTCAATTGCATACTGTGCAAGCTCTGGCCAGTGATCCATCCTCAAGACCCAGTAACCCAGAGGATTTTCGGTGGGAAAGGTGTCCAAGTCTGATCTTGCCCCTAGGTATTCCTGCACCATGTAAAACAGACGCTGGTGATGGTTGCTGGAATATAGTCCCAGGCCACCCTGTCGAACGCCTTCTCGGCGTCAAGTGAAAGGAGGAATCCTACTATTTTGGAGGACGTTAGCCAGTGGCACAGGTTTAGTGTGCGAATGGTGTTGTCACTGGCCTCCCTTCCAGGGACAAAACCCACTTGGTCTAAGGAGACGAGGTCCGGGAACAGGGGGAGTAATCTATTAGCTAGAATCTTTGCATATAGTTTAATATCCACATTCAATAGGGATAATGGTCTGTAATTCACAACTAACGAGGGATCTTTGCCCTCTTTGGGTATTACGGAAATGTGGGCAGCTAACATTCTGGATGGATTGTTCTGGGATTCTGATAAGGCATTGAAGGTGGCTAAAAGTTTGGGGGAAAGGATCTCAGCAAAAGTTTTATAATACTGGAGGGTGAAGCCGCCAGGCCCCGGGCTTTTGCCCAGTTTCATTTGTTTGATGGTCGCCTCCAGTTCTGCTGCAGATAAATGACTTTCAAGATAAAATGCTTATTGGGGAGATATTGGCTTCGGGCTATATCGGGTAAGAAAGTCTTTGATGAGTTCGGTACGCGTTTCGGGGGTAGTCTGGGTCATATGATCGGAGTGGAGGGTACAGAGATTTGAGTAGAAGTCTTCAAATTCTTTAGCAATATCCTCATTCTTGACCACAAGATTTCCCCTAGGATTGCGTATATGATGAATTATGGAGGATGGTTTAGAGGATTGAACCGTGCGTGCCAGGAGGCGGCCGCATTTGTTACCATGTTCGTAGAATATCCGCTGGCCAAGAACATATCGCCTTCTGGTGTGTTTGTCTAGTTCTTCCCTAAGGAGGGTGCGGGTGTGGACCAAGTCCTGTAAGGTGGAGAGTGCCTGTGTCCATTTGTGAGTTATTTCAAGAGATTTAATTGACTCAAGAAGGGCATTAATTGTTTCCTGGTTTAGTCTCTTGGCCTTTGCTGCTAGGGATATCAATTCACCCCGGATCACACATTTATGCGCTTCCCAAAGGGATATTGGAGAAATGTCCAGACTCGAGTTTTCGATAAAGTAATGCTGAATGCTTGTGCGTATGCACTCAAGTGAGACTGGATCTTTGAGTAGGGAGGCATTTAAGTGCCAGATCTTTGTTCTCGAGCAGGTTTCAGGGAAAGACAATGTGACCGTTATAGGGTGGTGGTCGGACAAGAACATGGTGGACTGTTGTAGGAAGGGCAGGTCCTAGAATATTTTGGTGTGGGGCCGAAAAGAATGTATAATCTTTAACCCGAAGGAGACAGAGTGCATTTTGATCTGGCGCAGTGCTTTGTATGTTAAAGCGGAAGTTCCTGTAGGGGAGTCCAACAATGGGTTCAGGGGAACATTGAAGTCCCCACCCAGCAAGACTAAGCCTTCCCGAAAGGAAGCCAAAAGGTCACAGATACTCCTATAGAAGGTAACCTGATGATCATTGGGGCAATATATGTTTGCTAATGTTATTGGTTTAGATGCATAGGAGCCCTTGAGAAAAATAAATCTACCCTCTGGGTCAATAAGAGAGTCTGACAGGTGAAAATTTGCATGTTTGGAAATTAAGATAGAGACGCCTTTCATCTTAGCTTCAGGGTTGGTAGCGTGAAAGGCTGTTCGGTATATGTGGTTGGAGAGTTTAGGTATGGCATCTGAACGAAAGTGAGTTTCTTGTAGAAAAATGAAGTAAGCTCTGTGTTTGGTAATGGAGGACAGGACCTGGGATAATTTTTTCGGAAAGTTAAGGCCCTTCACATTAAGGGATATGCATTTCAACATCAGTAATAAATTAGTTGGTAATTTGGTTTGCATAATGGGGCCAAAGAGTTGATTAGTGGCTGTTTTTATCAAGAACAGACTGTGCTAATAAAAATTTGGAAGACTCAAGTAGTCAGCTGGGAGGGGTGGGTGTGGACCCAGTCCAGAGAAGGGTGTCGGAAACAAAAGAAGGAAGAGGAGAGGAGTGGGGAAGAGGGGAAGGGTTTAAGGTAAGGAGAGGGAGAAGTAGGAGGAGGAGAAAGGGAGGAAAGAGAGAATGGAAGATAAAGGGAAAGAAAACAAGAACGAAGGGAGGGATAGAAAAAGAAGAGAGAGAGATGAGATCAAACCAGCGGTGGTAGTAGTTGCTCTATACCACCTGAAGAAAGGAAAAGCCTGGGGTGTCAGCCAATGTCCCAAGGGGACTGCTGTGTGGGGGTGAAAGAAAGGGCGGGGACCTCAGGGTGTTTGTTAACTGGGAGTCGAACATAGAATTGTGGTGAAAATACACATAAAGTGTAAAAAAATTGTAGTTGAGTGGGGAGCCTACTAACAATATAAACATGCTACCACAGTAACCAAAACAGGAAAGGTAGAAACGTTAGTATTAACACTTATAACATTTATAACAGATAGGGATGAGCTTCGAGTTCGAGTCGAACTCATGTTCGACTCGAACATTGGCTGTTCGCAAGTTCGCCGAACAGCGAACAATTTGGGGTGTTCGCGGCAAATTCGAATGCCGCAGAACACCCTTTAAAAGTCTATGGGAGAAATCAAAAGTGCTAATTTTAAAGGCTTATATGCAAGTTATTGTCATAAAAAGTGTTTGGGGACCTGGGTCCTGCCTCAGGGGACATGGATCAATGCAAAAAAAAGTTTTAAAAACGTCCGTTTTTTCAGGAGCAGTGATTTTAATAATGCTTAAAGTCAAACAATAAAAGTGTAATATCCCTTTAAATTTCGTAGCTGGGGGGTGTCTATAGTATGCCTGTAAAGGGGCGCATGTTTCCCGTGTTTAGAACAGTCTGACAGCAAAATGACATTTCGAAGGAAAAAAAGCCATTTAAAACTACCCGCGGCTATTGCATTGCCGACAATACACATAGAAGTTCATTGATAAAAACGGCATGGGAATTCCCCACAGGGAAACCCCGAATCAAAATTTAAAAAAAAAAAGACGTGGGAGACCCCCTAAATTCCATACCAGGCCCTTCAGGTCTGGTATGGATATTAAGGGGAACCCCGGCCAAAATTTAAAAAAAAATGACGTGGGGTTCCCCCTAAATTCCATACCAGACCCTTCAGGTCTGGTATGGATTTTAAGGGGAACCCCGCGCCAAAAAAAAAAAAATGGCGTGGGGTCCCCCCAAAAATCCATACCAGACCCTTATCTGAGTACGCAACCTGGCAGGCCGCAGGAAAAGAGGGGGGTCAAGAGTGCGGCCCCCCCTCCTGAACCGTACCAGGCCACATGCCCTCAACATTGGGAGGGTGCTTTGGGGTAGCCCCCCAAAACACCTTGTCCCCATGTTGATGAGGACAAGGGCCTCATCCCCACAACCCTGGCCGGTGGTTGTGGGGGTCTGCGGGCAGGGGGCTTATCGGAATCTGGAAGCCCCCTTTAACAAGGGGACCCCCAGATCCCGGCCCCCCCTGTGTGAAATGGTAAGGGGGTACTTACCCTTACCATTTCACTAAAAAAGTGTCAAAAATGTTAAAAATGACAAGAGACAGTTTTTGACAATTCCTTTATTTAAATGCTTCTTCTTTCTTCCTTCATCTTCTTCTGGTTCTTCTGGCTCTTCTGGTTCTTCCTCCGGCGTTCTCGTCCAGCATCTCCTCCGTGGCGTCTTCTATCTTCTTCTCCTCGGGCCGCTCCGCACCCATGGCATGGGGGGGCCGTCTCCCAATGTTGAGGGCATGTGGCCTAGTACGGTTCAGGAGGGGGGGCCGCACTCTCGTCCCCCCTCTTTTCCTGCGGCCTGCCAGGTTGCGTGCTCGGATAAGGGTCTGGTATGGATTTTTGGGGGGACCCCACGCCGTTTTTTTTTCTTTTTTGGCGCGGGGTTCCCCTTAAAGTCCATACCAGACCTGAAGGGTCTGGTATGAAATTTAGGGGGAACCCCACGTCATTTTTTTTTTAAATTTTGGCCGGGGTTCCCCTTAATATCCATACCAGACCTAAAGGGCCTTGTATGGAATTTAGGGGGACTCCCACATCATTTTTTTTTTAAATTTTGGTTCGGGGTTTCCCTGTGGGGAATTCCCATGCCGTTTTTATCAATGAACTTCTATGTGTATTGTCGGCAATGCAATAGCCGCGGGTAGTTTTTAAATGTTTTTTCCTTCGAAATGTCATTTTGCTGTCAGATTGTTCTAAACACAGGAAACATGCGCCCCTTTACAGGCATACTATAGACACCCCCCAGGTATGAAATTTAAAGGGATATTACACTTTTATTGTTTGACTTTAAGCATTATTAAAATCACTGCTCCTGAAAAAACGGCCGTTTTTAAAACTTTTTTTTGCATTGATCCATGTCCCCTGGGGCAGGACCCGGGTCCCCAAACACTTTTTATGACAATAACTTGCATATTAGCCTTTAAAATTAGCACTTTTGATTATTCATGTTCGTGTCCCATAGACTTTAACGGTGTTCGCGTGTTTGAGAGAACTTTTTTCCTGTTCGCATGTTCTGGTGCGAACCGAACATGGGGGTGTTCGGCTCATCCCTAATAGCAGACCAGCCATACATTGCTTTTGCCTAATTCCATCACTGAAGCAAAGAGTGAGCAGATAGAAAAGGTTGTGCCTTCAGTTTCCTCTAGTGTATTAAAACCAAATTTAGGTGTGGGGCAAAAGGGATCTCTCTCAGGAGAGGGGGGTAAGGAGAGGGGTGGGTCTGGAGGGGAAGGAAATGAAGGGCGTTTTTTGTTTTTTTTCCTCCCCATTATTTAGTGTCCCCCCCCATAATATGTCAGTGGGCGGGAGATAGAGAAGGGGTGAGGGGTAAGGAAAAGGGGGTAGGTGGGGAAACCTATTCAGTAGGTCTGTAGAAGGGCACTACATGGGAGCATGTTGTTCAAATTACCTGCTAGATGCTTAGGGGATCAATTGCGCAACAGTAGCAAATTAAGTATACGGCATAATGTGTAATTATCTCTGATTCATTTGCATTAGTATCTGAAAACCAGGGATGTCATACCAGATCACTAGAAGCATATAACCTCCTTTAGGTGCCTTAGGTGGATATTTTTCAAAGATTAGTATGCCCGGCCAGCAACGTAAGATAGGGGTTTATAAGTATTTTGAGAGTATCCTAATGATACATCTCTGGTATTCAAGATGGTAAGTATCAATTACGGTCTTGTGCACAAATCCACAACTTTGTTTAAAGTAAAACATTATTGAGTATCATTGCTCCTATAGATACACTTTCTAAAAAAGATGTAAAAGAGTAGTCCCATGAGGCAACATGTTGTAGTACTGGGTTGTGAATAAAGGTGGAAATCCCCCTAGAAATTCGCAGGGAACTGGTGTGCAGGAGATCAGTTGAATCCACCGAGATCTTGAACCTGTGGGCAGAGTCATCTTCAGTGTGAGTGTAAAAGGGATAGTATTACCTCATGTAGGATAAGACCTACGGAAGCAAAACTGATTACGTTCGGTGATCATGAGATAGCTGTAATTATCACAGAATGGGGTTTTGCAGTCCAGGTGCGTCTGGGCAATGTGTTTGGAGCAAAAGAAATCCTCTTCCGTATCCATCTAAGAGATAGAGTAAAGTGACTGCAGCTAGGGGATGAAGGGTAATGCAGGCAGGGTGAAAGCCTGGTAGGTAGTCCAACAAGAGAAAGCAATGCATAACAGGATATACATCATACAGCAGGAGGAAGAAGAAGGAGTCATATGTAGAGGAGTTTACTCTCGAGTGGCAGTGTATGGCTGGAGCGAGGTAGGTTAGGCCTCCGGACGGTCCCGTCTCATGGGAGGCGAAGGTGAGTGTTTTGGGCTACGTTGGTAAAGGTCGCGGCGTGATGAGTGGGCTTTCGGAGACACCGGATCCATTTTGTGTCTACGCGATCTCTGGTGTGGAGCCTTCGGCGATGGGTTGAGAGTGACCGGGAGCCATGGTTCCGTTGGGAAATAGAGCTCATACCAGTCCGGAAGTTCAACCCGAGGAAGGTCAAGTTGGTCGCAAAAGCCTTTTAAGTCTTCCGGTGTGCGTAGTAGGGCAGAGCGGCCCCTAGCAGATGCAGATAGTGCGAAGGGGAATTTCCATCGATATTGAATGTTTCTGGCAAGGAGAGCATCCAGCAAGGGGCGCAGGGCTCTTCTATTTTGGAGTGTTATCTGAGACAAGTCTTGGAACAGTTTCACTTCAGTGCCGTTGTAAATACTCGTCCCCTTTCTCTCGCTTTACGAAGGATTTCCTCCTTCAGGGGAAAATGAACCAGACAACATATAATGTCTCTGGGTGGCTGGTTCTCCCGGGGTTGGGGGCGTAAAGCACGATGGGCCCTTTCCATGTCAATAAGAGAGTCTGCCGGGCGATCGATCAGATCATTAAATATTGTACACAGGGCCTGCTGTAGTGAGCTTGGGTCGGCATTTTTAGGGACCCCTCATACTCTAATGTTATACCTCCAGCCTCGATTGTCAAGGTCTTCCACATGTCTGTGGAGGTTGAACAGTTGGGAAAGTTGAGAGTCATAGGTGGATTGCACCTGACGAATGGCGGCCACATGAGTCTGGGCAGTTTGCTCCACAGTATCAATGCGGTGGGCAACCGCATGAATGTCCGATTTTAAGTCGGCGATCGCAGCCGTAACTGTATTCTTAATATCTGTAGCCACTTTCTCAAGGTCGAATAGACTAGGTGGCTGCGCTTGTCCGAGGCAAGAAGTAGAACTTCCTGAGGTCTGCATGTCAGGCATCACGTTAGGCGAGTTCGGGGTCTGGGCCTGTAATGCCACGTGTGCGGACAGCCTTTGTGAGCGGAAAATCTCAAGGATGTTTCTGCTCAGTTGTGTACCTGGGTCCATAGCAGCACGGGATGCAGAGGAGCTCTGGGTGGTTCTGCTCATAATAATGGTGAGGTGTAGGCTCCCCTTTAGGCAGGATTCGGTCCCCGGGTCGCAGGAGCTATCAGCTTATGCTGCCATCTCGGTCTCCGTCCAGGCCACGCCCCCAGGAAAGGTATCACTTCTATTCAACAGCTGTTCCAGGAATCTCGTCTAAAACCCTTCTCTATCCTCCAAAACGAATTGAATCTGTCCCACTCAGACCTCTTTAATTATATCAGAATGAAGCACTGCCTTGATAAGATCAGACCTCCTTTCTACACGATCCCAGCAGCGGCATGGGAATACCTGAATTCTTCCTCCCTTAAAACAAAAGGCATATCCTTCATATATAACATCTTGCACCTAAATTGAAAATTCACAAAATCAATATCTCATACTCACTGAGAGAATGACTTTCACAGAACAACAATGGGAACGAGCATTAAGTTCCACCTACAAAGCCAAAAAATGTTCTGCGCTGTGGGAACTAACTTAAAAGCTGTCCCTTAGATGGTACTTAACTCACTCGCGGTTAGCATCGTACAACCCCAAGCTACCAGACATATGTTGAAGGTGTAATTCTACCAAAGGAGATATACTTCACATTTTCTGGAAATGTAAACAAATTCAGACCTTCTGGGATACTGTATTTCAAATCATAACCGACGTAGCAAGACTACATATCCCCCCTACTCTGGGACTAGCTCTTCTAAACCTGACCATAGAAGAAATACCTTACTCACTTAGACATGTAACGACCCACATCCTCCTGGCAGCTAGACTGTCCATAACTAGGTTATGGAAAACGGACAAGACTCCCTCCATTAATCAGCTTCTGGAAACTGTCTATCTTCACTACAGCTATGAATTGATGATGGCCTCCAGTGAGGGTCTGTTACCCAAAGAAAAAAATAAGTGGACACCGTGGGAACAGTGGTTGGGAGCCGCCGGTTTCCTAAAACATCCACAACTAATACCTTGACATAGTCCTACTGTGATCGCAGGCTATGCAGTACACTATTCTTGTTAGAATGTAGATTTAGATACTATGTTGAACTCAATTACCACAACACCACCCTCCCTCGAGACGCAGTTGAGATCCCACTGGGGTGTCTAGGGGAGGTACCCCTGAATATAATGTATATATTCCCATTGGGTTAGCATTTTAGTGCAACTTCTTTATAGTCATACTGTTTCATTTACTCCTATGTACGACTACTATACGAGTTGATATTCCATAACTGTCATTTTATGATAACCTGTAAATCGTGAGACAATGTACACATTGTATTCCTTCTGTATACTCTTAAATCAATAAAAAACAATTGATGAAAAAAAAAATGAATGCACCCAACACATCTAAATATCAGTGAACTGCAATATAATAAATGTTTGCTTTTGGGTTTAACACTACTTTAATTCTCCATCTTGTCCCTTGGCATAAAGGTTTAGACAGATGGCAAGGTCAAACTATTGTTCTGAAAATTCAAAACGGGTGTTCTGAATTGTTCTGAAAAGAATCTTTACCAACAGAAGATATGTGTTCTGGACTGGAAAGCAAGGCCAGGCTATTGTTACAGTGTAGCAATGTGTGGATTTACTGTAATGTTTTTCCCAACATAATAGATACAATTGCAGATATGTGTTCTTTTAACCAATAGTTTTCAGTGTATATATTTCTAATTGTCCTGTATATTATAAAATTGTCCTATTGTCTTCAAAGGGTCTCTTGTGAATACTGATGAAACAATTGCAAATTATACACTCATAACCTGTATGTTTGCAAGACAAATGCTAGATACTTTGCTAACCTCTTTATCCTTTATTCACCAATACCTAATGTAGTTTTGAATAATGTATACAAACAGCTACACTTGTAGTTAAACAGAAATATTATTTTTCACTGATCTATACAAATGTAGGTGTGAAATATTTCTGTGCATTTCAAAAGCAAGGGCTCCTTTCCTTAAGAACAACAAGACTTTACAATTTCTACAACAGTAGTAACCTTGACCGCCATTTAGTAAATCCTGATCAGGTAAACTGACTGTCTGAAAGTCTTTTAAGCCATCAGGGCAATAATTAGGAGAGAAGGCCAGCAAGGCTCAAAAGAGGGGTTAAGGCTAAAGAACATATGATGTCAAAATATGGACTGTGAGTAGTCAATTCCCTAGGGGGGAAATTTTGATACATAAAGATGTTAGATTAGATGTGCAAATGTGGAAATAGCACTTTAAGACACATCAGCGCTACCTTGTGAAACATGATCAGTTGAGAGAATAGAGACAATTCATGAAAGATAGTCAGACTAGAGAGGGAAAAACCACTTAGAGAACAGTTCTGTTTAATATCACAGGAGTTTTCCTATGTGTTTACAGAGGACACAGAGGAACAAACTGCAACAGCAGTCCTGGGTAATGCAGCATTGACTCAGAACATTGAGAAATATAGCACAGAGGAGCTAATGAAATATGTCAAGGCAGAGGAATTACAGTTAGAAAGGACCAACATAAAAACCAGATAACAAAACAATTGAGAGATTGGGATAAGAACCACACTAAGGTCTGTATTAATAAAGATCCAGATGATGAGAAACCAAAATCATTGTCCAATAGAATATTCCCAGTAAGGATGCAACAAATTAAAGACCTGGCAGTATCCTGGCATGTTCCTTTGCTTCCTCAGATTTTCAGAAAATAATTGAAACTACTCCAGTCTCTGATAAAGATAGCTATTGATTTATAAAAAAAAATGTCAGGTTGTTTAGAGAGCCTTCCAATGTAACTTTATTGATATGAGACGCCTTATTGAGGCTTACTGTGGAAAAGATGAATGATGTATCCTTACACATTGTAGTGTCAAAGAACTAGACAAGGGTGATAAATCTGAGGAGGCTAGAGAACTTTGTAAAAATCTGAACACACAGTTACCCAGGTTTTATCCAGGGAGTAACTGTGCATGGGTTCTAAAAGCATGTCAAGATGAAAATGAAAGTGTGGGGGCATATTTTCAGAGAGAATAACAGAAATGGTGGATGTTCCTGATCTACAGTGGCTTGCGAAAGTATTCGGCCCCCTTGAACTTTTCAACCTTTTGCCACATTTCAGGCTTCAAACATAAAGATATAAATTTTTTATTTTTTGTGAAGAATCACCAACAAGTGGGACACAATTGTGAAGTGGAACGAAATCTTTTGGATTTTTGAAACTTTTTTAACTAATAAAAAAATGAAAAGTGGGGCGTGCAAAATTATTCGGCCCCCTTGCGTTAATACTTTGTAGAGCCACCTTTTGCTGCGATTACAGCTGCAAGTCGCTTGGGGTATGTCTCTATCAGTTTTGCACATCGAGAGACTGAAATTCTTGCCCATTCTTCCTTGCAAAACAGCTCGAGCTCAGTGAGGTTGGATGGAGAGCGTTTGTGAACAGCAGTTTTCAGCTCTTTCCACAGATTCTCGATTGGATTCAGGTCTGGACTTTGACTTGGCCATTCTAACACCTGGATACGTTTATTTGTGAACCATTCCTTTGTAGATTTTGCTGTATGTTTGGGATCATTGTCTTGTTGGAAGATAAATCTCCGTCCCAGTTTCAGATCTTTTGCAGACTCCAACAGGTTTTCATCCAGAATGGTCCTGTATTTGGCTGCATCCATCTTTCCCTCAATTTTAACCATCTTCCCTGTCCCTGCTGAAGAAAAGCAGGCCCAAACCATGATGCTGCCACCACCATGTTTCACGGTGGGGATTGTGTGTTGAGTGTGATGAGCTGTGTTGCTTTTACGCCAAACATATCGTTTTGCATTGTGGCCAAAAAGTTCGATT
This sequence comes from Lithobates septentrionalis, assembly GCA_037952835.1. NCBI lineage: Eukaryota > Metazoa > Chordata > Amphibia > Anura > Ranidae > Lithobates > Lithobates septentrionalis. Next base: position 8,206,947 of record JBBDGP010000503.1, read on the forward strand.
TTGGTTTCATCGGACCAGAGCACCTTCTTCCACATGTTTGGTGTGTCTCCCAGGTGGCTTGTGGCAAACTTTAGATGAGCCGTTTCTGGATATCTTTGAGAAATGGCTTTCTTCTTGCCACGCTTCCATATAGGCCAGATTTGTGCAGTGTACGACTGATTGTTGTCCTATGGACAGACTCTCCCACCTCAGCTGTAGTTCTCTGCAGTTCATCCAGAGTGATCATGGGCCTCCTGGCTGCATCTCTGATCAGTCTTCTCCTTGTCTGAGCTGAAAGTTTAGAGGGACAGCCAGGTCTTGGTAGATTTGCAGTGGTCTGATACTCCTTCCATTTCAAAATGATCGCTTGCACAGTGCTCCTTGGGATGTTTAAAGCTTGGGAAATCTTTTTGTATCCAAATCCGGCTTTAAACTTCTCCACAACAGTATTACGGACCTGCCTGGTGTGTTCCTTGGTCTTCATGATGCTCTCTGCGCTTTCAACAGAACCCTGAGACTATCACAGAGCAGGTGCATTTATACAGAGACTTGATTACACACAGGTGGATTCTATTTATCACCATCAGTCATTTAGGACAACATTGGATCATTCAGAGATCCTCGCTGAACTTCTGGAGTGAGTTTGCTGCACTGAAAGTAAAGGGGCCGAATAATTTTGCACGCACCACTTTTCAGTTTTTTATTTGCTAAAAAAGTTTAAAATATCCAATAGATTTCGTTCCACTTCACAATTGTGTCCCACTTGTTGGTGATTCTTCACAAAAAATTTAAATTTTATATCTTTATGTTTGAAGCCTGAAATGTGGCAAAAGGTTGAAAAGTTCAAGGGGGCCGAATACTTTCGCAAGCCACTGTATATTGGAACTAGGAGTCAGTCCACTCAGTTGTCTTAGAGTCAAAGGTGAATGAGCTGAAAAGGAGAATTAGGAAAAGGTCGTAGATAGTAAGACCAGACTGCAGAGCTAGGCCTTTAGATTAATTGCCTGTAGCAAGAAATATAAAGAGTGATCTAGATCATAAGTAAGGAAAAAAAAACACCGAAAGTGATGTATGTGGTCTCTAACCAGCAAGTCAGCCCAAAGCAAATAAATAGGATAACAAAACAGAATAAAATAAAACAGCCACAATAGCAACACAAAGTCCCAAAGGATTGTTTAAAGGTCAGGAGTTATAGTTGTAACAAAATGGATTATTTTACTCACTATTGTAAAGAACTGATAACACTGAACTGGTTGTAACACTTGGGATGTTCGTTTATTAAACAAGAATTTTGATGGATCTTGGAGTGCAGCCATTTCTTCAGTGTTGATCTTATGCGGAGGTGAGCCAAGGCAGGCACCCGTGATATCATTAGGCTTCCTGTCTCACCTGGAGCAGCGAGTTCTTTTGTTTTGATTGTAAAGAACTGGACAGAGAGAGACAGTCCTCAGCTCCTCCTATGCAAGAAAATAATGAATGCAGTGTGTCCACATTATCAACATTTATTTCCAGGGCCAAGTCAGTGCCTATCATTGATTTGTCATTAATTAACAAATTGATTGTCTGGTGAATACTGGAGTGACCAGAAGTGTAATACAAAGATCATAAATGCCCTCTCAGATAAGAAATGCCACTTACATTGTAGTTGTAAGTCTAGGAGGAACAACTGTTCCTATAAAAGAAACCATCACATGTAAAATATGCTTAAGCCTGACAGAAATAATTGCATTCATGTTGGTTCCTATGAGTCTTTTTGGAACAGACAGTCAAATGCAAGCTTGTATAAAGCACACTCTAGAAGGGGTGCAGGTTACAAGTGTTCTTACGGAAGACGTTTTAGCTAAATCTGCAGCTGCTGTTATTGCGAAAATAATTTGAATTTCTGTTAATCTAGTACAGGCCCCCCATACACTGTGGGTTAAAGACCAATATGATATGATATATTTTGCCAGCAAATCCTGTAGTGATAAAGTTAAACATGGTACCCCTCTGTCTAGACATGCGCAGTACTCACTTAGTATCAAAAAACTACATGGTATAAATGAACAGGGTAAAGGTTATTGTGAGAAGGGAATTCTGCACCAATAACATCCCCTGCTATTACAATCCTGTTCCCAGTGGAAAAGAAAATGGTTAAAGGATAACCCCCTGTGTACCAGATGGTACATAATATAAGGCCAATTAACAAGATACACCTATAGTCCTAAATCCCCACACAGTCCTGGAGCAGATACCACCTGCTTTGTTGTGATAGATTGAATCCCTTCTTCTCTGTTCTATTGCATGAGAGTTGTGGACACTTATTTGTATTCACACTTGGTGGGACCCACTATGCAAGGATGCGCTTGCTGCATGTTTTGGTGTGTTCCCCTTCTTTTAACATAGCATTCAATTGGAACCTTACTCTCACTAAACATTAAAGTGGTTGTTAAGCCACTCTAACATGTATGCACCATCAGCGCTGTCTCCTATTGCAGTGTCCCTCTCTGTGTGTGATTTAAAAAAATGTTGTAAATACCTCATTTCAGAGCCAAGATCCAAGATCACATGAATGGCCAGCTTTCTCCTTTCCCCATCTGACAGATGCAGGGGGCAGGGCAGAAATTCCCCCGCTGATGTCAGTCGGGAGGGGAGGAGGAGGAGAGAGGCGGCCGGTCATGTGACCGCAGATCGCTGCTCTAAAATGAGATATTTACAATATTTTTTTTTTATAAATCACACACAGAGGGGGGTTACTACAATAGGAGACATAAAAGGAGGAGGATAAAAAAAATGTTTTGGGTTAACAAATGCTTTAACTATTTTTAATCCTTATGCTGCTAGTATTAGCAAATAGATAGTAAGGTATATTATATTAACTTGTTTTAAATTTTTTTTACACTTCTTAAGTTATTTTCCTGTTCCTGGCCTGGGCCAAAATGATATCATACATACCAGGAGTCTTCATGGGTAATTTTGTTCTTTCATGTGGAAGAGTGGATTTCTCAGTTAAGCGCACCCTCCTCATTGCATGCCTGACCTAATGGTAGATGGATTCCAAAAGTAAATGCTACAGGAATAACTTCAAGATGACCATGGCTAGAAATGCTAGGGGGTGTTTTTCAAAATAGGGAGACATAGATGGATGAGTGAGTTTTCTTTCATTATTAAAAATGAATTACCGGTAAATAGAGTTTTTGGTTTGTGGTGCTTAGATAAAGTTAAGTTCAAATTTAACCCCTGTTTTGTCTGGTTGGCATCATTCTGTTTAGAGAACTGTAATAATACAATATGCAGATGACTAACATTTTTATTGTGACAATAAGGACATTTCTGAAAAATAGTCAATTAGTATGCTCTGTTTTCTAGAAGAAACTGGTAATTAAAAAAAATAAAAGTTGTGTCCTTGAGATACTGAAAAAATAAATAAAGTGAGCGCTAAACAGAAAAGAAAATTAAATAACAGCTGCTACCAAAAACAGGCAATATATCCAATCCTTCAAAGCAATAAACATAAAAAAGGGAGTAGAGTGAGATCGTCTGTTCCTAGTGATTAGGAACAGCGATCTCTCTCTACTCCCTGTCAGTCCACTCCCTCCACTGACACCCTAGGGAACATTTAACCATGTGCATTTTTATAGCACTGATTACTGTATAATTGTTGCTTCTCCCAAAAAAGTGTCAAAAGTGTCCGATCTGTTAGCCACAATGTCGCAGTCCCACTAAAAATCTCAGATCACCGCCGTAAAAATAATAGATAATAATAAAAATGTCATAAATCTATTCCCTATTTTGTAGACATAACTTTTGCGCAAACCAATCAATATACGCTAATTGGGATTTTTTTTTCTTTTACCGAAAATATGTAGAAGAGTACATACTGGCCTAAACTGAGGAAGTAATTTTTTTTTTTTAGGTTTTTTTGGATATGTATTATAGCAAAAAGTAAAAAATATTGTATTTTTTTTTCAAAATTGTCATTCTTGTGATTAATAGGGAAGAGCTGAACACCCCCCGATATGGTTCGCATCCAGAACATGCGAACGGACCGAAAGTTTGTGCGAACATTCGAATAACGTTAAAATCTATGGGACCCGAACGTGAGAAATAAAAAGTCCAAATTTTAAAGGCTAATATGCAAGTTATTGTCCTAAAAAGGGTTTGGGGACCTGGGTCCTGCCCCAGGGGACATGTATCAATGCAAAAGAAAGTTTTAAAAACAGGCGCTTTTTCGGGAGCAGTGATTTTAACCACTTGACCACTGGACCCTTAAACCCTTTTAACCAGACCAACTTTCAGCTTTCAGTGCTCTCACACTTTGAATGACAATTACTCAGTCAAGCAACACTGTACCCATATGAAATGTTTGTCCTTTTTTCACACAAATAGAGCTTTCTATTGGTGGTATTTAATCACCACTGGGTTTTTTATTTTTTGCGCTATAAATCAAAAAAGACTGAAGATTAGGTAAAATTTATTAGAGAGTATTGGTGAGTATTGGCAGAGTATTGGTGAGTATTGGCAGAGTATTTGCGAGTATTGGCGAGTATTGGCAGAGTATTGCAGAGTATTGGTAGAGTATTGCAGATTATTGCAGAGTATTGCAGATTATTGCAGAGTATTGGCAGAGTATTGCAGATTATTGCAGAGTATTGGCAGAGTATTGCAAAGTATTGGCAGAGTACTGCAGATTATTGGCAGAGTATTGCAGAGTATGGGCAGATTACTACAGAATATTGGCATAATACTGCAGAGTATTGCAGAGTATGGGCACTAAGCAGTGCTGTGGGCACTACAGATCCAGCCCACAGCGCTGCTGCAAATGATATCTCCCCCTCTCCCCTCGCACTGTACAGATCGGTACAGAGAGGGGAGGAACCAGCGTCATGACATGACACCAGTTTGTTTACAAGTAATCGCACCGTCATTTGACGGCACGATCATGTGGTAAACAGCCGCTATCAGCGGCTGTTTACTGTGATCCGTGATGCACCAGGTCTTCCGGACCAGGCGGTCATGGATGTTCCCGGGTGCGCACCCCAGGGGGTGCGTGGGAGCTAGATTCTGGGAGGACGTCCATGGACACCCTCCCAGAATGAGCCGACCGCGCTGCAGCCGTCTTTCGGCTATGGACTGGTCGGCAAGTGGTTAATGATTAGGGATGAGCCGAACACCCCCCGGTTCGGTTCGCACCAGAACCTGCGAACGGACCGAAAGTTTGCACGAACGTTAGAACCCCATTGATGTCTATGGGACTCGAACATTCAAAATCAAAAGTGCTCATTTTAAAGGCCAATTTGCATGGTATTGTCCTAAAAAGGGTTTGGGGACCCGGGTCCTACCCCAGGGGTCATGTATCAATGCAAAAAAAACTTTTAAAAACGGCCGTTTTTTCGGGAGCAGTGATTTTAATGATGCTTAAAGAAAAAAAAAAGTGAAATATTCCTTTAAATATCATACCTGGGGGTGTCTATAGTATGCCTGTAAAGTGGCGCGTGTTTCCCGTGTTTAGAACAGTCCCTGCACCAAAAATCTCATTTAAAACTGCTTGCGGGTTTAATGTAATGTCCGGTCCTGGCAATATGGATGAAAATCAGTGAGACAAACACCATGGGTACCCCCCAGTCCATTACCAGGCCCTTTGGGTCTTGTATGGATATTAAGGGGAACCCCGCACCCAAATTAAAATAAGGAAATGTGTGGGGCCACCAGGCCCTATATACTCTGAACAGCAGTATACAGGCGGTGCAAACAAGACAGGGACTGTAGGTTTGTTGTTAAGTAGAATCTGTTTGTCATTTTGAACGGGTACATTTTTAACGTGTTTAGCTCCAGCCAAAAAATCTTTTTTAAGCTTTTTGGAAAACATAGGGAAGGGTTATCACCCCTGTGACATTTGTTTTGCTGTCTTTCCTCCTCTTTAGAAGATTTCACCTCACTTTTTGTCCCAATGACAAATGCTTTTTGAGAATTTGGGGTGTTTTGTGGAACAAGGATTGGAAAGCATCAGTGGAAAGGAGAAATGTTTTTCCCATATTAACTCTTACAGGAGAGAATTTGCCTTCCTAGGGGTAGATTTCATCTCACTTCCTGTTGTCTCCTTCCGTTTGCAAGTAGGAGTCATTTGTAAGTTAGATGTTTGAAAGTAGGGGCCTGCCCTATATACTCAGCAGAAATTTGGGCCTTAGGTGTTGTTGTGGCCACAACACTTTAAGCCTTCACAGGGCCCTATTAGATCAAGAATTGTAATTACATGCCCCTGTTGAACAGGGGCAGAAAAACTGGGCCTTTGGTGTTGGTGGTGGTGGTGGTGGTGCTGGTGCCACAACACTGTAAGTCCTCACTCGCTCTTGGTGGGTGCAGAAATGGGCCCTGCTGTGAAATATTAGATCAAGAATTGTAATTACATGCCCCTGTTGAACAGGGGCAGAAAAATTGGGCCTTTGGTGGTGGTGGTGGTGGTGCTGGTGCCACAACACTGCAACCCCTCACAGACACTCTAGTTGGAACGCAGGAACGAGCCCTGCTGCAAAGTATTGCATCAAAAATTGTAATTACACGCCCCTGTTGAACAGGGGCAGAAAAATTGGGCCTTAGGCACTGGTGGTGGCGCCCAGAACCAAAAATGTTCTTACAAGCTATCAGCGTGATGATTGAGGAGGAAGAGGATAATTACTCAGGGATAGTCACTCAGCATCAGCATAGGCAGTCTTTGAAGGGATCTGAGATTTAAAAAAAAATTATTCGGTTACATCAGCATCAGGTGCTTGGTAGCTGGTGGTGATCCAAGACTGATTCATTTTTATGAAGGTCAGTCGATCGACCGATTCGGTGGACAGACGCACCCTGTGATCGGTTACCACGCCTCCAGCAGCACTGAATGTGCGTTCCGAAAGAACGCTGGATGCAGGACAGGCCAGTAGCTCAATTGCATACTGTGCAAGCTCTGGCCAGTGATCCATCCTCAAGACCCAGTAACCCAGAGGATTTTCGGTGGGAAAGGTGTCCAAGTCTGATCTTGCCCCTAGGTATTCCTGCACCATGTAAAACAGACGCTGGCGATGGTTGCTGGAACCGATCATACCTTGGGGCTGCGGACCAAAAAATTGTCTGAACGCATCGGTCAGATGGCCACCTTCTCCACCGCTCCTTCTTTGACTGACCGAAGCCTCAGCAACACGTTGTCCAGAAACAGGAGTTTGTAACCTCCCAGTCTCAGGGAACGCGTTCCACAGACCTTTCTGCAAGGCCTCCCGAAGATGTTTCATCCTCTGCTCCCTCTGCGATGGCAAGATAAGGTCCGCAACCTTACCCTTGTAACGTGGATCAAGGAGGGTTGCCAGCCAGTATTGGTCCTTCTCCTTGATACCACGAATAAGAGGATCCTTACACAGGCTTTGCAGGATCAGGGAGGCCATGCAGCGTAGGTTTGCTGAGGCATTTGGTCCGGAGTCCTCTGGGTCACTAAGGACGACATGGTCCGCAGCCACCTCCTCCCAGCCACATACAAGTCCATGTGTTTCTTGGGACTGATCCCTTAAAGACTGCTGCTGATGCTGAGTGCCAGGCTCCACCTCCATACTGACACAATCTTCCTCCTCCTCCTCCTCCTCCTCCTCCTCCTCCTCCTCTTCCTGTGTGATCGGCGGGCACGCAGGAACACTGTCTGGATAAAGGGGGCCTTGAGAGCTAAGGAAGTCCTCCTCTTCCTGCCTCTGTTCTGCCTCAAGTGCCCTGTCCATTATTCCACGCAGCGTGTGCTCCAACAGGTGGACAAGGGGGACAGTGTCACTGATGCATGCACTGTCACTGCTCACCATCCTCGTGGCCTCCTCAAATGGTGACAGGACAGTGCATGCATCCCTGATCATGGCCCACTGGCTTGGGGGAAAAAAACAAAGCTCCCCTGACCCTGTCCTGGTGCCATAGTCGCACAGGTGCTCATTGATGGCCCTCTGCTGCGTGTGCAGCCGCTGCAGCATGGCCAATGTTGAGTTCCACCTGGTGGGCATGTCACAGATTAGGCGGTTCTTGGGCAGGTTAAACTCCTTTTGGAGGTCCGTCAGCCGAGCACTGGCATTATATGACCGGCAGAAATGCACACAGACTTTCCTGGCCTGCCTCAGGACATCCTGTAAGCCCGGGTACCTGCCCAAGAACCGCTGCACCACCTAGTTAAGGACGTGAGCCAAACAGGGCACATGGGTCATTTGTCCCTGTCGGAGGGCAGAGAGGAGGTTGGTGCCATTGTCGCAAACCACCATTCCTGCCTTAAGTTGGCGTGGCGTCAACCACCTCTGAACCTGCCCCTGCAGAGCTGACAGAACCTCTGCCCCAGTGTGGCTCCTGTCCCCCAAGCACACCAGCTCAAGCACCGCATGGCATCTTTTGGCCTGCATACTTGCGTAGCCCCTTGAACGGCTACGGAGCACCGCTGGTTCCGAGGACAAAGCACAGGAAGAGGCCATGGAGGAAGAAGAAGAGGAGGGGGTGGAGGAGAGAGGTGTGTCACAATCATTAGCATTTTGGAGGCGTGGTGGCGGAACAACCTCCAACACTACTGCACCTTGTCCTGCATCCTTCCCAGCTGCCAGCAGAGTCACCCAATGCGCCGTGAAACTTAGGTAACGTCCCTGTCCATGCCTGCTGGACCATGAGTCAGCGGTAATATGCACCTTACCGCTGACCGCCCTGTCCAGCGAGGCATGGACATTGCCTTCCACATGCCGGTAGAGAGCCGGAATCGCCTTCCGTAAGAAAAAGTGGCGTTTGGGTACCTGCCACTGAGGAACCACACATTCCACAAACTCACGGAAGGGGGCAGAGTCTACCCACTGAAAAGGCAGCAGTTGAAGTGCTAGCAATTTTTCCAAGCTAGCATTCAACCGCTGGGCATGTGGATGGCTGGGAGCAAACTTCTTTCGGCGGTGCAGCAGCTGGGGCAGGGAAATTTGCCTGGTACAATCTGATGTCGGTGTACCAAAAGCAGATTGCCCACAAGTACTTGGCTGTGACACACCTAATTCTACACCTTCATTCCTCTCAGTGCAGGTCTCAGAGAGGACTGAAGGTATAGTGGGGTTGGAAATCTCAGCTGATGAGGAGCAAGGAGAGGTCCTCTTTGTTCTTTGGTGTGGGTCTTTTAGATATGCTTGCCAACGAACTGCATGGCAGGTCAACATATGTCTGGTCAAGCATGTGGTACCCAAGCGGGAGATGTTTTGGCCACACGAGATACGCTTGAGACATATGTTGCAAATAGCAGCGGTGCGATCTGATGCACTCGTCTCAAAAAAGGCCCACACCAAAGAACTTTTTGAATAACGCGCAGAGACTGCAGCGCCCTGCCCATGTGGAGCTTTGGGGTGTGATGCAGTCAATGTGCTGCCCTTAGGCTGACCCCTGGAGGGCATCCTGCCTCGTTGGTGATGTGCCGCCTTCTCCTCCTCCTCCTTCTCCTCTCTCCTATCAGGCACACACGTTGAGTCAGTGACCTCATCATCCCCTCCCTCCTCATCACTGGAGCAAACCTGGCAGTATGCTGCAGCAGGGGGAGCATGACTGGCAGATTGCTGTCTCTCTTGGGCACCCCCTCTGTCCGTGCTCATGTTACTGCCTTCATCGAGCTCAGTATCATCATCAGAGCCTTCCAAACGCTGGGCATCCTCCTGGAGCATGTACCCAACACTGTGGTCAAACAGTTCGAGGGACTCCTCAGGAGGACATGGTGGGGCTAGGGAAGGAGTCCTTGATGACATTGAGCCGAGGGAAGAGGCCGCTGCTTTGCCAGACAAAGTACCCTGGGCATGGGTGAGAGTGGATGAGGAGGATGAGGACGGCTTGGTCATCCACTCGACCAAGTCTTCCGCATGTTGCGGCTCAACACGGCCAGCTGCCGAAAAAAAGGCCAAGCGTGTCCCACGGCCACGTGCTGATGAGGATGCACCGTCCCCACGACCAGCACTAGACACAGAGCCTGCTTGCCCTCTCTTATTGGCTTGTGACTGTCTGCCTCTCCTTCTTGGCCTTCCAGACATACTAATGGCCTGTAGCTGCACTAAGCTGGGATATATATATATATATATATATATATATATATATATACATATATATATATATATATATATATATATATATATATATATATATATGTGTGTACTGATACTGCAGCTAGCAAAATCAACTGCCTGCCTGTAGTATGAGAACACCACCATCCTTCTACAGGTAGCTTTAGCTGAACACTGTGCAGAGCTCGCAAAAAACTAACTTGTAGCTTTTTTAGCTGCCTGCGGTAGTGATAGGATCAGGAAAACACCACCAACCTTCTACAGGTAGCTTTAGGTGAACACTGTGCAGAGCTCGCAAAAAAATAACTTGTAGGTTTAGCTGAACACTGTGAGGTGGACGCACCACGCTAACTTGTAGTTTTAGCTGAACACTGTGAGCAGGACGCACAGCACTAACTTGTAGTTTTAGCTGAACACTGTGAGCAGGACGCACTGCACTAACTTGTAGCTTTAGATGAACACTGTGCAGAGGTCTCACTACACCAACATGTAGGTTTAGCTGAACACTGTGAGCAGGACGCACAGCACTAACTTGTATTTTTAGCTGAACACTGTGAGCAGGACGCACAGCACTAACTTGTAGTTTTAGCTGAACACTGTGAGCAGGACGCACTGCACTAACTTGTAGCTTTAGATGAACACTGTGCAGAGGTCTCACTACACCAACTTGTAGGTTTAGCTGAACACTGTGAGCAGGACGCACAGCACTAACTTGTATTTTTAGCTGAACACTGTGAGCAGGACGCATAGCACTAACTTGTAGTTTTAGATGAACACTGTGAGCAGGATGCACTGCACTAACTTGTAGCTTTAGATGAACACTGTGCAGAGGTCTCACTACACCAACTTGTAGGTTTAGCTGAACACTGTGAGCAGGACGCACAGCACTAACTTGTATTTTTAGCTGAACACTGTGAGCAGGACGCACAGCACTAACTTGTAGTTTTAGCTGAACACTGTGAGCAGGACGCACTGCACTAACTTGTAGCTTGAGATGAACACTGTGCAGAGGTCTCACTACACCAACTTGTAGTTTTAGCTGAACACTGTGAGCAGGACGCACTGCACTAACTGTAAATAGTCTAGCTGCCTGACTGTGGTACTAATAGGATCAAAAGAACACCAGTAATTTTCTTCAGGTAGCTGTATATACTGTAACAAGACAAGCCTGCCTGTCAGTAGGAATATAACAGGAATGGATCTAGCTGAACACTGTGAGCAGGACGCACTGCACTAACTGTAAATAGTCTAGCTGCCTGACTCTGGTACTAATAGGATCAAAAGAACACCAGCAATTTTCTTCAGGTAGCTGTAAATACTGTAACAAGACAAGCCTGCCTGTCAGTAGGAAGATAACAGGAACGGATCTAGCTAAACTGAATACAGTGTATATATATATATATGCAACACCTGGGATGCATATATATACACAATACACTGTAAGTGCAGCTAAACTGACTGACTGTTCTGCCTAATCTATCTAACTCAAATCAAATGTCACTGTCTGTCTCTCTCTCTCTTTCAATGAACGCCGGAACACACACTACACAGGGCCACCGTGCAGGCGGCCTTATATAGTGTGGGGCGTGTACTAAATCCCCTGAGCCATAATTGGCCAAAGCCTCCTTGGCTTTAGCCAATTACGGCTCTCTGTTCAGACGGCGCTGTGATTGGCCAAGCATGCGGGTCATAGTGCATGCTTGGCCAATCATCAGCCAGCAATGCACTGCGATGCTGCAGTGAATTATGGGCCGTGACGCGCCACACGAATTTGGCGCGAATGGCCCATATCGTTCGCATTTCGGCGAACGGGCGAACAGACGATGTTCGAGACGAACATGGGTTCGACTCAAACACGAAGCTCATCCCTATTAATGATGCTTAAAGTGAAAAAATAAAAGTGAAATATTCCTTAAATAGCCTGGGGGGTGTCTATAGTATGCCTGTAAAGTGGCACGTGTTTGCCGTGTTTAGAATAGTCCCTGCACAAAATGACATTTCTAAAGTAATAAAAGTCATGTAAAACTGCTTGCAGCTGTAATGTAATGTTGGGTCCCAGCAATATGGAGGAAAATTATTGAGAAAAACGGCATGGGTAACCCCACAGCCCATTACCTTTGGGTCTTGTATGGATATTAAGGGGAACCCCGCACCCAAATTTAAAAAAAGAAAAGGTGTGGGGGCCCCAGGCCCTAGGGATGAGCCGAACACCCCCCCCTGTTCGGTTCGCACCAGAACATGCGAACAGGAAAAAAGTTCGCTCGAACACGCGAACACAACGTTAAAGACTATGGGACACGAACATGAAGAATAAGAAGAATAAAGAAGGGCTAATTTTAAAGGCTTATATGCAAGTTATTGTCATAAAAAGTGTTTGGGGACCTGGGTGCTGCTCGAGGGTACATGGATCAATGCAAAAAAAAGTTTTAAAAACGGCCGTTTTTTCAGGAGCAGTGATTTTAATAATGCTTAAAGTCAAACAATAAAAGTGTAATATCCCTTTAAATTTCGTAGCTGGGGGGTGTCTATAGTATGCCTGTAAAGGGGCGCATGTTTCCCGTGTTTAGAACAGTCTGACAGCAAAATTACATTTGGAAGGAAAAAACACATTTAAAACTACCCGCGGCTATTGCATTGCCGACAATACACATAGAAGTTCATTGATAAAAACGGCATGGGAATTCCCCACAGGGAAACCCCGAACCAAAATTAAAAAAAAAAAATGACGTGGGAGTCCCCCTAAATTCCATACTAGGCCCTTCAGGTCTGGTATGGATATTAAGGGGAACCCCGGCCAAAATTTTAAAAAAATGACGTGGGGTTCCCCCTAAATTCCATACCAGACCCTTCAGGTCTGGTATGGATTTTAAGGGGAGCCCCGCACCAAAAAACCCCCCAAAAAAACGGCGTGGGGTCCCCCCAAAAATCCATACCAGACCCTTATCCGAGCACAGGCCGCAGGAAAAGAGGGGGGACGAGAGTGCGGCCCCCCCTCCCTCCTGAACCATACCAGGCCACATGCCCTCAACATTGGGAGGGTGCTTTGGGGTAGCCCCCCAAAACACCTTGTCCCCATGTTGATGAGGACAAGGGCCTCATCCCCACAACCCTGGCCGGTGGTTGTGGGGGTCTGCGGGCAGGGGGCTTATCGGAATCTGGAAGCCCCCTTTAACAAGGGGACCCCCAAATCCCGCCCCCCCCCTGTGTGAAATGGTAAGGGGGTACTTACCCCTACCATTTCACTAAAAAACTGTCAAAAATGTTAAAAATGACAAGAGACAGTTTTTGACAATTCCTTTATTTAAATGCTTCTTCTTTCTTCTATCTTGTTCGCTGTTCGGCGTACTTGTGAACAGCCAATGTTCGAGTCGAACATGAGTTTGACTCGAACTCGAAGCTCATCCCTACCAGGCCCTATATACTCTAAAAAAGCAGTATACAGGTGGTCCAAACAAGACAGGGACTGTAGGTTTGTTCTTAAGTTGAATCTGTTTGTAATTTGGAACAGGTACTTTTTTTAAGTGTAGCTCCAGCCAAAAAATCTATTTTTAAGCTTTTTGGATAACATAGGGAAGGGTTATCATCACCCCTGTAACATTTGTTTTGCTGTCTGTGCCCCTGTTAAGAAGATTTTACCTCACTTTCTGTCCCAATGACAATTGGATTTTGAAAACTTGGGGTTTTTAGGGAAACAAGGATTGGTGATAATAAAGCATCAGTGGATACACTTTTTTCATATTAACTCTTACAGGAGAGAATTTCCCTTCCTAGGGGTAGATTTCCTCTCACTTCCTGTTGTCTCCCTCTGTTTGTAAGTAGGAGTCGTTTGTAAGTCGGATGTTTGAAAGTAGGGGACCACCTGTATACACTATATGGCCTGCCCTATATATGCTGCAGAAATTTGGGCCTTAGGTGTTGGTGGTACCAGAACACTGTAAGCCCTCACAGTTACTCTTGGTGGGTGCTGGAATGGGCCCTGCTGTGAAATATTATATAAAGAATTGTAATTACATGCCCCTGTTGAACAGGGTCAGAAAAATTGGGCCTTTGGTGGTGGTGTGGTGGTGTTGCCACCACACTGTAAGCCCTCACAGTTACTCTTGGTAGGCGCAGGAAAGGGGCAGAACAATTGGGCCTTCGGCACTGGTGCTGGTTCCACAACACTGCAACCCCTCACAGATACTCTAGTTGAGCGAAGGAACATGCCCTGCTGCCAAATATTACAGCAAAAATTGTAAATACGTGCCCCTGTCAAACAGGGGCAAAAAAATTGGGCCTTAGGCGGCGGTGGTGGTGGTGCCACAACACTGCAACCCCTCACAGATGATACTCCAGTTGAGCGCAGGAACATGCCCTGCTGTGAAATATTAGATCAAAAATTGTAATTACAGGCCCCTGTTGAACAGGGGCAGAAGAATTGGGTCTTAGGCAGTGGTGGTGGTGCCACAACACTGTAACCCCTCACAGATTCTGTTGTTGAGCGCAGGAACGAGCCCTGCTGAAAAAATTTACAGCAAATATTGTAATTACGTGCCCCTGTTAAACAGGGACAGAAAAATTGGGCCTTAGGCACTGGTGCTGGTGCCACAACACTGCAACCCCTCACAGATACTCTAGTTGAGCGCAGGATCGAGCCCTGCTGCAAAGAATTACAGCAAAAATTGTAATTACACGCCCCTGTTAAACAGGGGCAGAAAAATTGAGCCTTAGGCACTGGTGCTGGTGCCACAACACTGCAACCCCTCACAGATACTCTAGTTGAGCGCAGGATCGAGCCCTGCTGCAAAATATTACAGCAAAAATTGTAATTACACGCCCCTGTTAAACAGGGGCAGAACAATTGAGCCTTAGGCACTGGTGCTGGTTAGAGATGAGCTTTGTGTTTGAGTCGAACCCATGTTCGACTCGAACATCGTCTGTTCGCCCGTTCGCCGAATTGCGAACGATATGGGCCGTTCGTGCCAAATTCGTGTGGCGCGTCACGGGCCATAATTCACTGCGGCATCGCAGTGCATTGCTGGCTGATGATTGGCCAAGCATTCACTATGACCCGCATGCTTGGCCAATCACAGCGCCATCTGAACAGAGAGCCGTAATTGGCCAAAGCCAAGGAGGCTTTGGCCAATTATGGCTCAGGGGATTTAGTACACGCCCCACACTATATAAGGCTGTCTGTACGGCGGCCCTGTGTAGTGTGTGTGTTCCGACGTTGAAAGAGATAGACAGAGAGACAGTGTCATTTGATTTGAGTTAGATAGATTAGGCAGAACAGTCAGTCAGTTAGCTGCACTTACAGTGTATTGTGTATATATGCATCCCAGGTGTTGCATAAATATATATATATATATATATATATATATATATACTGTATTCAGTTTACCTAGATCCGTTCCTGTTATCTTCCTACTGACAGGCAGGCTTGTCTTGTTACAGTATTTACAGCTACCTGAAGAAAATTACTGGTGTTCTTTTGATCCTATTAGTACCACAGTCAGGCAGCTAGACTATTTACAGTTAGTGCAGTGCGTCCTGCTCACAGTGTTCAGCTAGATCCCTTCCTGTTATCTTCTTACTGACAGGCAGGCTTGTCTTGTTACAGTATATACAGCTACCTGAAGAAAATTACTGGTGTTCTTTTGATCCTATTAGTACCACAGTCAGGCAGCTAGACTATTTACAGTTAGTGCAGTGCGTCCTGCTCACAGTGTTCAGCTAGATCCGTTCCTGTTATCTTCTTACTGACAGGCAGGCTTGTCTTGTTACAGTATATACAGCTACCTGAAGAAAATTACTGGTGTTCTTTTGATCCTATTAGTACAACAGTCAGGCAGCAAGACTATTTACAGTTAGTGCAGTGCGTCCTTCTCACAGTGTTCAGCTAAAACTACAAGTTAGTGGGGTGCGTCCTGCTCACAGTGTTCAGCTAAACCTAGAAGTTAGTGGGGTGCGTCCTGCTCACAGTGTTCAGCTAAACCTACAAGTTAGTGGGGTGCGTCCTGCTCACAGTGTTCAGCTAAACCTACAAGTTAGTGTGGTGCGTCCACCTCACAGTGTTCAGCTAAACCTACAAGTTAGTGCGGTGCGTCCTGCTCACAGTGTTCAGCTAAAACTACAAGTTAGTGGGGTGCGTCCTGCTCACAGTGTTCAGCTAGATCCATTCCTGTTATCTTCTTAGTGACAGGCAGGCTTGTCTTGTTACAGTATTTACAGCTACCTGAAGAAAATTGCTGGTGTTCTTTTGATCCTATTAGTACAACAGTCAGGCAGCTAGACTATTTACAGTTAGTGCAGTGCGTCCTGCTCACAGTGTTCAGCTAAAACTACAAGTTAGTGGGGTGCGTCCTGCTCACAGTGTTCAGCTAAACCTAGAAGGTAGTGGGGTGCGTCCTGCTCACAGTGTTCAGCTAGATCCGTTCCTGTTATCTTCTTACTGACAGGCAGGCTTGTCTTGTTACAGTATATACAGCTACCTGAAGAAAATTACTGGTGTTCTTTTGATCCTATTAGTACAACAGTCAGGCAGCTAGACTATTTACAGTTAGTGCAGTGCGTCCTGCTCACAGTGTTTAGCTAAAACTACAAGTTAGTGGGGTGCGTCCTGCTCACAGTGTTCAGCTAAACCTACAAGTTAGTGTGGTGCGTCCACCTCACGGTGTTCAGCTAAACCTACAAGTTAGTGCCGTGTGTCCTGCTCACAGTGTTCAGCTAAAACTACAAGTTAGTGGGGTGCGTCCTGCTCACAGTGTTCAGCTAGATCCGTTCCTGTTATCTTCTTACTGACAGGCAGGCTTGTCTTGTTACAGTATTTACAGCTACCTGAAGAAAATTGCTGGTGTTCTTTTGATCCTATTAGTACCACAGTCAGGCAGCTAGACTATTTACAGTTAGTGCAGTGCGTCCTGCTCACAGTGTTCAGCTAAACCTACAAGTTAGTGTGGTGCGTCCACCTCACAGTGTTCAGCTAAACCTACAAGTTAGTGGGGTGCGTCCTGCTCACAGTGTTCAGCTAAACCTACAAGTTAGTGGGGTGCGTCCTGCTCACAGTGTTCAGCTAGATCCGTTCCTGTTATCTTCTTACTGACAGGCAGGCTTTTCTTGTTACAGTATTTACAGCTACCTGAAGAAAATTGCTGGTGTTCTTTTGATCCTATTAGTACCACAGTCGGGCAGCTAGACTATTTACAGTTAGTGCAGTGCGTCCTGCTCACAGTGTTCAGCTAAACCTACAAGTTAGTACGGTGCGTCCTGCTCACAGTGTTCAGCTAAAACTACAAGTTAGTGCTGTGCGTCCTGCTCACAGTGTTCAGCTAAACCTACAAGTTAGTGTAGTGAGACCTCTGCACAGTGTTCATCTAAAGCTACAAGTTAGTGCAGTGCGTCCTGCTCACAGTGTTCAGCTAAAACTACAAGTTATTTTCTTGCGAGCTCTGCACAGTGTTCACTTAAAGCTACCTGTAGAAGGTTGGTGGTGTTTTCCTGATCCTATCACTACCGCAGGCAGGTAAAAAAGCTACAAGTTAGTTTTTTGTGAGCTCTGCACAGTGTTCAGCTAAAGCTACCTGTAGAAGGTTGGTGGTGTTCGCATACTACAGGCAGGCAGTTGATTTTGCTAGCTGCAGTATCAGTACATGGGACAATTGGCTGCTTAGCTGTTCCACGGCCAGGTGTGTGTTATTCCCTCATTATCCCATTTACAAAGAGCAGATAAAAGGTCCAGAGTTTATTTCAAGTGTGCTATTTGCATTTGGAATCTCTTGCTGTCAACTCTCAATATGAGATTCAAAGAGCTGTCACTATCAGTGAAGCAAGCCATCATTAGGCTGAAAAAACAAAACAAACCCATCAGAGAGATAGCAAAAACATTAGGTGTGGCCAAATCAATGGTTTGGAACATCTTTTAAAAGAAAGAATGCACCGGTGAGCTCAGCAACACCAAAAGACCCGGAAGACCATGGAAAACAACTGTGGTGGAAGACAGAAGAATTCTTTCCCTGGTGAAGAAAACACCCTTCACAACAGTTGGCCAGATCAAGAACACTCTCCAGGTGGTAGGTGTATGTGTGACAAAGTCAACAATCAAGAGAAGACTTCACCAGAGTGAATAGAGAGGGTTCACCACAAGATGTAAACAATTGGTGAGCCTCAAAATCAGGAAGGCCAGATTAGAGTTTGCCAAACAACATCTAAAAAAGCCTTCACAGTTCTGGAACAACATCCTATGGACAGATGAGACCAAGATCAACTTGTACCAGAGTGATGGGAAGAGAAGAATATGGAGAAGGAAAGGAACTGCTCATGATCCAAAGCATACCGCCTCATCAGTGAAGCATGGTGGTGGTAGTATCATGGCGTGGGCATGTATGGCTGCCAATGGAACTGGTTCTCTTGTATTTATTGATGATGTGACTGCTGACAAAAGCAGCTGGATGAATTCTTAAGTGTTTCGGGAAATATTATCTGCTCATATTCAGAAAAATGCTTCAGAACTCATTGGACGGCGCTTCACAATGCAGATGGACAATGACCCGAAGCATACTGCGAAAGCAACCAAAGAGTTTTTTAAGGGAAAGAAGTGGAATGTTATGCAATGGCCAAGTCAATCACCTGACCTGAATCCAACTGAGCATGCATTTCACTTGCTGAAGACAAAACTGAAGGGAAAATGCCCCAAGAACAAGCAGGAACTGAGGACAGTTGCAGTAGAGGCCTGGCAGAGCATCACCAGGGATGAAACCCAGAATCTGGTGATGTCTATGCATTCCAGACTTTAGGCTGTAATTGACAGCAAAGGATTTGTAACCAAGTATTAAAAAGTGAAAGTTTGATGGATGATTGTTAATCTGTCCCATTACTTTTGGTCCCTTAAAAAGTGGGAGGCACATATACAAACTGTTGTAGTTCCTACACCGTTCACCTGATTTGAATGTAAAAACCCTGAAATTAAAGCTGAAAGTCTGCAGTTAAAGCACATCTTGTTCATTTCATTTCAAATCCATTGTGGTGGTGTATAGAGCCAAAAAGATTAGAATTGTGTCAATGTCCCATTATTTATGCACCTGACTGTATATATATATCCCAGCTTAGTGCAGCTACAGACCATTAGTATTTCTGGAAGTCCAAGAAGGAGAGGCAGACAGTCACAAGCCAATAAGAGAGGGCAAGCAGGCTCTGTGTCTAGTGCTGGTTGTGGAGATGGTGCATCCTCATCAGCATGTGGCCGTGGGACACGCTTGGCCTTTTTTTCGGCAGCTGGCCGTGTTGAGCCGCAACATGCGGAAGACTTGGTCGAGTGGATGACCAAGCCGTCCTCATCCTCCTCATCCTCTCTCACCCATGCCCAGGGTACTTTGTCTGGCAAAGCAGCGGCCTCTTTCCTCGGCTCAATGTCATCAGTGACTCCTTCCCTAGCCCCACCATGTCCTCCTGAGGAGTCCCTCGAACTGTTTGAACACAGTGTTGGGTACATGCTGCAGGAGGATGCTCAGCGTTTGGAAGGCTCTGATGATGATACTGAGCTCGATGAAGGCAGTAACATGAGCACGGACAGAGGGGGTGCCCAAGAGAGACAGCAATCTGCCAGTCATGCTCCCCCTGCTGCAGCATACTGCCAGGTTTGCTCCAGTGATGAGGAGGGAGGGGATGATGAGGTCACTGACTCAACGTGGGTGCCTGATAGGAGAGAGGAAGAGGAGGAGGAGGCGGCACATCACCAACGAGACAGGATGCCCTCCAGGGACTCAAGGGCAGCACATTGACTGCATCACACCCCAAAGCTCCACATGTGCAGGGCGCTACAGTGTCTGCGCGTTATTCAAAAAGTTCTTTGGTGTGGGCCTTTTTTGAGACGAGTGCATCAGATCGCACCGTTCCTATTTTCAACATATGTCTCAAGCGTATCTCGCGTGGCCAAAACATCTCCCGCTTGGGTACCACATGCTTGACCAGACATATGTTGACCTGCCATGCAGTTCGTTGGCAAGCGTATCTAAAAGACCCACACCAAAGAACAAAGAGGACCTCTCCTTGCTCCTCATCAGCTGAGATCTCCAACCCCACTATACCTTCAGTCCTCTCTGAGACCTGCACTGAGAGGAATGAAGGTGTAGAATTAGGTGTGTCACAGCCAAGTACTTGTGGGCAATCTGCTTTTGGTACACCGATGTCAGATTGTACCAGGCAAATTTCCCTGCCCCAGCTGCTGCACCGCCGAAAGAAGTTTGCTCCCAGCCATCCACATGCCCAGCGGTTGAATGCTAGCTTGGCAAAATTGCTAGCACTTCAACTGCTGCCTTTTCAGTTGGTAGACTCTGCCCCCTTCCGTGAGTTTGTGGAATGTGCGGTTCCTCAGTGGCAGGTACCCAAACGCCACTTTTTCTCACGGAAGGCGATTCCGGCTCTCTACCGGCATGTGGAAGGCAATGTCCATGCCTCGCTGGACAGGGCGGTCAGCGGTAAGGTGCATATTACCGCTGACTCATGGTCCAGCAGGCATGGACAGGGACGTTACCTAAGTTGCACGGCGCATTGGGTGACTCTGCTGGCAGCTGGAAAGGATGCAGGACAAGGTGCAGTAGTGTTGGAGGTTGTTCTGCCACCACGCCTCCAAAATGCTAATGATTGTGACACACCTCTCTCCTCCAACCCCTCTTCTTCTTCTTCCTCCATGACCTCTTCCTGTGCTTTGTCCTCGGAACCAGCGGTGCTCCGTAGCTGTTCAAGGGGCTACGCAAGTACGCAGGCCAAAAGATGCCATGCGGTGCTTGAGCTGGTGTGCTTGGGGGACAGGAGTCACACTGGGGCAGAGGTTCTGTCAGCTCTGCAGGGGCAGGTTCAGAGGTGGTTGACGCCACGCCAACTTAAGGCAGGAATGGTGGTTTGCGACAATGGCACCAACCTCCTCTCTGCCCTCCGACAGGGACAAATGATCCATGTGCCCTGTTTGGCTCACGTCCTTAACTTGGTGGTGCAGCGGTTCTTGGGCAGGTCTGTGCAACGCGTTCCCAGAGACTGGGAGGTTACAAACTCCTGTTTCTGGACAATGTGTTGCTGAGGCTTCGGTCAGTCAAAGAAGGAGCGGTGGAGAAGGTGGCCGTCTGACCAATGCGTTCAGACAATTTTTTGGTCCGCAGCCCCAAGGTATGATCGGTTCCAGCAACCATCGCCAGCGTCTGTTTTACATGGTGCAGGAATACCTAGGGGCCAGATCAGACTTGGACACCTTTCCCACCGAAAATCCTCTGGGTTACTGGGTCTTGAGGATGGATCACTGGCCAGAGCTTGCACAGTATGCAATTGAGCTACTGGCCTGTACTGCATGCAGCATTTTTTCGGAACGCACATTCAGTGCTGCTAGAGGCTTTGTAACCGATCACAGGGTGCGTCTGTCCACCGACTCGGTCGATCGACTGACCTTCATAAAAATGAATAAGTCTTGGATCACCACCAGCTACCAAGCACCTGATGCTGATGTAACCAAATATTTTTTTTTGAAATCTCAGATCCCTTCAAAGACTGCCTATACTGATGCTGAGTGACTATCCCTGAAAAATTATCCTCTTCCTCCTCAATCATCATGCTGATAGCTTGTAAGAAAATTTTTGGTTCTGGGCGCCACCACCAGTGCCTAAGGCACAATTTTTCAGCCCCTGTTTAACAGGGGCGTGTAATTAAAATTTTTGATGCAATACTTTGCAGCAGGGCTCGTTTCTGCGTTACAACTAGAGTATCTGTGAGGGGTTGCAGTGTTGTGGCACCAGCACCAGTGCCTAAGGCCCAATTTTTCAGCCCTTGTTTAACAGGGGAGTGTAATTACAATTTTTGATGCAATACTTTGCAGCAGGGCTCATTTTAGCATTCCAACTAGAGTATCTGTGAGGGGTTGCAGTGTTGTGGCACCAGCACCAGTGCCTAAGGCCCAATTTTTCTGCCCCTGTTTAACAGGGGCGTGTAATTACAATTTTTGATGCAATACTTTGCAGCAGGGCTCGTTCCTGCGTTCCAACTAGAGTGTCTGTGAGGGGTTGCAGTGTTGTGGCACCAGCATCAGTGCCTAAGGCCTAATTTTCCAGCCCCTGTTCAACAGGGGCATGTAATTACAATTCTTGATCTAATATTTCACAGCAGGGCCCATTTCTGCACCCACCAAGAGCGAGTGAGGATGTCAGGATCTTCGTAGGAGACCGAGTTGCTGAGAGGACTCCCCTTGCGGCCGAGTGCAGCACAACCCTGACGATGACACAGGGATGTGGTGCTCACAGAAGCACGGGTTGACTGGAAGTAGGAGCCGGTGTTGGTGGCTTGATGGAACAAAGTCACTGGAGGCAACAAGCTTAAGGTCCAAGGAAGGGACCAATGGAAGTCCAATAGGAAATCAGAAGCCAGGCCAGGGGTTCAAACACAGTAAGCAGTCCGAGAATCTAAGCAACAAGTCCAGGTACAGGAGACAGAGGAATGCGGAGTCCGTTTAGCCAAGCCGGGGTCAGATGCAGGAAGCAGGCAGGAAGAGTCAGAAGCAAGCCGGTGGGTAAGCCAGGAGGTCCAGAGCAAGAGATAACAAGCCGGGTCAGTACACAGGAGGTCAGGACAACAGGAATCACAATCACAGGAACACAGGAAGAGCTGATGATAATCCAGCAATGTGGCACTTTCAGTGGAACGTTTAAATAAACAAGGCGCAGTATCACGTCGTACGCGCACCGTTCCGTTCATGCGTTCGTAACATTGCGACGTTGTTACGCACGCGCATTTGTCCTAACGTAGCCCCAGGCGTCCGCCTAGTAGAAACATTGCACACCTGTGAGCGTTGATGCGCGTTAGCGCGACCTTGCCTGTGCTGGTTTGCTAGCCTAGCAGGACTATGCATAGGAATTCGCCTATTTCCCTGACAGTGCCCCCCCCAAGGGGCAGCCTCCGGATGCCTAAACGTGCCCATTTTTCGGTGTACCTACTGCGAAACCTCTGTATTAGTCTAGGAGCATGTACATAACTTGCAGGCTCCCAAGAGTTCTCTTCTGCAGAATTCCACTTGATTAGAAACTGAATTGTCCTACCTCTCCGACGACAGTCAAGGATAGATTCAACTTAAAATTCTGCTTCATCTCCAACCTGGACGGCACCTTCCAGGAAATACCCCCATTCCTCGAGAGCTGTCTTGATTGCCAAAAGTTCCCGATCCCCCACATCGTAGTTTCTCTCTGAAGGGCTCATTTTCCGTGAGGAAAAGGCCACGGGATGCAGCAATGCTTTGGGACCCTGACGCTGGGATAGGATCGCCCCTGTGGCGACTTCAGAGGCGTCGACTTCCAGGACATAGGGTAAAGCAGGGTCAGGGTGTTGCAAAATTGGGGCAGAAGTGAAAAAGGTCTTAAGCTGATCGAAGGCGGACTGTGCCGCTGCAGACCACTGAAACTTGGTATGTTGGCGTGTGGTTTGAGTAATAGGTGCTACAATGGTGGAGAAATTCTTTATAAATCTTCTGTAGAAGTTGGCGAAGCCAATGAATCTCTGTACACCCTTCCTGTCAGAAGGGGCCGGCCAGTCAAGGATGGACTTTACTTTTTGAGGATCCATGGCGATTCCACCTGTGGTGATGATAAGTCCCAAGAATCGAATCAAAGTTTTTTCGAAATCGCATTTTTCAGATTTGACGAATAACCCATGGGTTCTGAGGATGCACAGTACCTTCTTCACGTGTATTCCATGGAGTTCCAGAGTGGCAGAAAAAATAAGAATGTCGTCAAGGTAGACAACACCAAAATGATCTAAATGCTGCCGGAAGATGTCATTTATGAAATGCTGAAAGGTTGCCGGGGCATTGCACAACCCAAACGGCATGACTAGGTACTCAAAATGTCCAAATCTTGTTCTGAAAGCCATTTTCCACTCGTCCCCCACTCGGATCCGGATGAGATTATAGGCACCACGGAGGTCGAGTTTGGTAAAGATGTGTGCTGTGTTTGAAAAAGCTCAGGGATGAGCCGGAGTGGGTAGCGGTTCTTAAGAGTAATTTTGTTTAATTCCCTGTAGTCCACACATGGTCTCAGTGACTTATCCTTTTTCTCAACGAAGAAAATTCCGGCACCGGCAGGGGAAGAAGACGGACGGATAAAACCTTTTTCAAGATTCTCATCAATATATTGTCTCAAGGTCTCAAGCTCAGTCTCGGAAAGGGGAAATATACGACCAAAAGG
The DNA here is from genome assembly GCA_037952835.1 of Lithobates septentrionalis. Lineage (NCBI taxonomy): Eukaryota > Metazoa > Chordata > Amphibia > Anura > Ranidae > Lithobates > Lithobates septentrionalis. Next base: position 8,231,161 of record JBBDGP010000503.1, read on the forward strand.
AATAGTGGCTCCTGGTAGTAACTCGATGGGGCAGTCGTAAGGACGGTGTGGCGGTAAAGTGTCTGCTTTCTTTTTATCGAAGACGTCAAGAAATTCCAGGTAAGCTGTTGGTACGTTAGGATCTGGACTGGTGTGGATTGTACAGTCAGGCAACTGGAAAAGTCCTGGAATTCGGGTGTCAAACAATGTTGTTGGCAATAGGGAGATGTAAGGAGTACCTCCTTCTTGGACCAATCAATCTGAGGATTGTGTGCTTGTAGCCATGGGATTCCTAGGATGACCGGGTACATAGGGGAACTTAAGACATCGAATCTGAGAAACTCCTGATGACCAGAATTGGTAGTGGTAAGGATAGGTACGGTTTCCTGGGTGACATAACCCGAGCTTGGCAAGGAGCCGTCAGCCAGATGGACTGTTAGTCTCTGTTCCTTATGGTTCAGTGGAATAGCTAGATCTTTAGCCAAGGCCAAGTCCAAGAAACAACTACACGGCCCCGGAATCCAGTATTGCTTGGAGGTGAATCTCCTTACCTGCCACTAGCAGTGTAACAGGAAGTGAGATATGGGCAGAGGAAGACCTGGATACTTGAAGGTGAGTACGGAGGGTCAATTTTCTTGGTCTTATGGGGCAGTAATCTATGAAATGTCCTGATTCCCCGCAGTACAAGAAAAGTCTCGCCTGCCGGCGATAAAGTCTCACCCCAGGAGTTAATGCAGGACGTAACATGCCGATTTGTATGGAAGCTGATGCAGACTGGACTCGGGGCAGGGTCCGTGTAGAGCAAGAGGCCTGATCACGTTCACCTTGACGCTCCCGTAAACGTCTGTCAAGCTGAATAGTTAACTGGATGAGATCTTCAAGTGTGGCCGGAACCTGTAACCTGGCTAGCTCATCCTTGAGGGCCTCTGATAACCCCATTCGATATTGGTATTTTAATGCTGCCTCATTCCAATCAGAGTCTATGGACCATGTGCGGAACTCTACTGTATAGTCCTCCGCAGGGCGCTGACCCTGATGGAGGGAATGTAGAGTTGCTTCGGCAGTGGCTACCCGTAGGGGATCATCATATAACCGAGCCATGACTTCAAAGAACTGGTCCAAAGTGTTGATGGAGGGACTGCTTTTTTCCAACAGGCCATGGGCCCAGGTCTGTGGCTCACCACGTAGTAAGGAGATAGTGAACCCCACCTTGACTGTTTCACTAAAAAAAGTCCGTGGTTGCAAGTCAAAGTATAAATAGCAGGAATTTTTAAAGGACCTAAATTTTCTTTGATCGCCGCGGAAACATTCTGGCGCTGGGACACGTGGTTCTGGAGGGACCATGAACCCAACAGTTGGCGCTGGAGGTGGACTTTGAACCGAGGAAGAGGATGACTCGGGTAGGTGCTGCAGACGTTCCTCCAACCGGAAGTATTCCTCCTGAAGCTGCAGAATGACTGGGGTAAGGGCCGTGATTTGCTGGAGAATGGCCTTCATCGGGGAGTCACCTCCGTCGGTCTCTGACATGGCTGGATTATACTGTCAGGATCTTGGTAGGAGACCGAGTTGCTGAGAGGGCTCCCCTTGCGGCCGAGTGCAGCACAACCCTGACGATGACACAGGAATGTGGTGCTCACAGAAGCACGGGTTGCCTGGAAGTAGGAGCCGGTGTTGGTGGCTTGATGGAGCAAGGTCACTGGAGGCAACGTGCTTAAGGTCCAAGGAAGGGACCAATGGAAGTCCAATAGGAAATCAGAAGCCAGGCCAGGGGGTCAAACACAGTAAGCAGTCCGAGAATCTAAGCAACAAGTCCAGGTACAGGAGACAGAGGAATGCGGAGTCCGTTTAGCCAAGCCGGGGTCAGATGCAGGAAGCAGGCAGGAAGAGTCAGAAACAAGCCGGTGGGTAAGCCAGGAGGTCCAGAGGAATAGATAACAAGCCGGGTCGGTACACAGGAGGTCAGGACAACAGGAATCACAATCACAGGAACACAGGAAGAGCTGATGATAATCCAGCAATGTGGCACTGTCAGTGAAACGTTTAAATAAACAAGGCGCAGTATCACATGGTACGCGCACCGTTCTGTTCGTGCGTTCGTACCATCGCGACGTTGTTATGCACGCGCATTCGTCCGGACATGGCGCCAGGCGTCCGCCTAGTAGAAACATTGCACACCCGTGAGCATTGATGCGCGTTAGCGCGACTTTGCCTGTGCTGGTTTGCTAGCCTAGCAGGACTATGCATAGGTATGCGCCTATTTCCCTGACAGAGGACTTACAGTGTTGTGGCACCAGCACCACCACCACCACCACCAAAGGCCCAATTTTTCTGCCCTTGTTCAACAGGGGCATGTAATTACAATTCTTGATCTAATATTTCACAGCAGGGCCCATTTCTGCACCCACCAAGAGCGAGTGAGGACTTACAGTGTTGTGGCACCAGCACCACCACCACCCAAGGCCCAATTTTTCTGCCCCTGTTAAACAGGGGCATGTAATTACAATTCTTGATCTAATATTTCACAGCAGGGCCCTGTGAGGGCTTACAGTGTTGTGGCCACAACAACTACTAAGGCCCAAATTTCTAACAGGGGCCCCTACTTTCAAACATATAACTTACGAACGACTCCTACTTGCAAACGGAAGGAGACAACAGGAAGTGAGATGAAATCTACCCCTAGGAAGGGAAATTCTCTCCTGTAAGAGTTAATATGGGAAAAACATTTCTCCTTTCCACTGATGCTTTCCAATCCTTGTTCCACAAAAAAACCCAAATTTTCAAAAAACCTTTGTCATTGGGACAAAAAGTGAGGTGAAATCTTCTGAAGAGGAGGAAAGACAGCAAAAGAAATGTCACAGGGGTGATAACCCTTCCCTATGTTTTCCAAAAAGCTTAAAAAAGATTTTTTTGGCTGGAGCTAAACACGTTAAAAATGTACCCGTTCAAAATTACAAACAGATTCTACTTAACAACAAACCTACAGTCCCTGTGTTGTTTGCACCGCCTGTATACTGCTGTTCAGAGTATATAGGGCCTAGTGGCCCCACACCTTTCCTTATTTTAATTTGGGTGCGGGGTTCCCCTTAATATCCATACAAGACCCAAAGGGCCTGGTAATGGACTGGGGGGTACCCATGCCATTTGTGTCACTGATTTTCATCCATATTGCCAGGACCCGACATTACATTAAACCCGCAAGCAGTTTTAAATGAGATTTTTTCCTTTAAAAATGACATTTGGTGCAGGGACTGTTCTAAACACGGGAAACACGCGCCACTTTACAGGCATACTATAGACACCCCCCAAGTACGATATTTAAAGGAATATTTCACTTTTTTTTTTACTTTAAGCATCATTAACCACTTCAGCCCCGGACCATTATGCTGCCTAAGGACCAGAGGTCTTTTTCCAATTTGGCACTGCGTCGCTTTAACTGCTAATTGCGCGGTCATGCAATGCTGTACCCAAACGAAATTTGCGTCCTTTTCTTCCCACAAATAGAGCTTTCTTTTGATGGTATTTGATCACCTCTGCAGTGTTTTTTTTTTTTGCGCTATAAACGGAAAAAGATCGAAAATTTTGAAAAAAAATTATATTTTCTACTTTTTGTTATAAAAAAAATCCAATAAGCTCAATTTTAGTCATACATTTAGGCCAAAATGTATTCGGCCACATGTCTTTGGTAAAAAAAATGTCAATAAGCATATATTTATTGGTTTGCGCAAAAGTTATAGCGTCTACAAACTAGGGTACATTTTCTGGAATTTACACAGCTTTTAGTTTATGACTGCCTATGTCATTTCTTGAGGTGCTAAAATGGCAGGGCAGTACAAAAACCCCTCAAATGACCTCATTTTGGAAAGTAGACACCCCAAGGAAATTGCTGAGAGGCATGTTGAACCCATTGAATATTTATTTTTTTGTCCCAAGTGATTGAATAATAACAAAAAAATATATATATATATATTTACAAAAAGTTGTCACTAAATGATATATTGCTCACACAGGCCATGGGCCTATGTGGAATTGCACCCCAAAATACATTCAGCTGCTTCTCCTGAGTACGGGGATACCACATGTGTGGGACTTTTTGGGAGCCTAGCCGCGTACAGGGCCCCGAAATCCATTCACCGCCTTCAGGATTTCTAAGGGCGTAAATTTTTGATTTCACTCCTCACTACCTATCACAGTTTTGAAGGCTATAAAATGCTGAGATGGCACAACCCCCCCCCCCCCAAATGACCCCATTTTGGAAAGTAGACACCCCAAGCTATTTGCTGAGAGGCATGTTGAGTCCATGGAATATTTTATATTTTGACACAAGTTGCGGGAAAGTGACACATTTTTTTTTTTTGCACAAAGTTGTCACTAAATGATATATTGCTCACACAGGCCATGGGCATATGTAGAATTGCTCCCCAAAATACATTTAGATGCTTCTCCTGAGTATGGGGATACCACATGTGTGGGACTTTTTGGGAGCCTAGCCGCGTACGGGGCCCCGAAAACCAATCACCGCCTTCAGGATTTCTTAGGGTGTAAATTTTTGATTTCACTCTTCACTGCCTATCACAGTTTCGGAGGCCATGGAATGCCCAGGTGGCACAAAACCCCCCCAAATGACCACATTTTGGAAAGTAGACACCCCAAGCTATTTGCTGAGAGGCATGGTGAGTATTTTGCAGCTCTCATTTGTTTTTGAAAATGAAGAAAGACAAGAAAAAACTTTTTTTTTTTCTTTTTTCAATTTTCAAAACTTTGTGACAAAAAGTGAGGTCTGCAAAATACTCACTATACCTCTCAGCAAATAGCTTGGGGTGTCTACTTTCCAAAATGGGGTCAATTGGGGGGGGGTTTGTGCCACCTGGGCATTCTATGGCCTCCGAAACTGTGATAGGCAGTGAAGAGTGAAATCAAAAATTTACGCCCTTAGAAAGCCTGAAGGCGGTGCTTGGTTTTCGGGGTCCCGTACGTGGCTTGGTTTTCGGGGTCCCATACCCAAAAAGTCTCACACATGTGGTATCCCCGTACTCAGGAGAAGCAACAGAATGTATTTTGGGGTGTAATTTCACATATTCCCATGGCATGTTTGAGCAATATATCATTTAGTGACAACTTTGTGCAAAAAAAAAAAAAAAATTTGTCTCTTTCCCGCAACTTGTGTCACAATATAAAATATTCCATGGACTCAACATGACTCTCAGCAAATAGCTTGGGGTGTCTACTTTCCAAAATGGGGTCATTTGGGGGGGTTTTGAACTGTCCTGGCATTTTATGCACAACATTTAGAAGCTTATGTCATACATCACCCACTCTTCTAACCACTTGAAGACAAAGCCCTTTCTGACACTTTTTGATTACATGAAAAAATTATTTTTTTTGCAAGAAAATTACTTTGAACCCCCAAACATTATATATTTTTTAAAGCAAATGCCCTACAGATTAAAATGGTGGGTGTTTCATTTTTTTTTTCACACAGTATTTGCGCAGCGATTTTTTAAACGCATTTTTTGGGGAAAAAAACACACTTTTTTCAATTTTAATGCACTAAAACACACTATATTGCCCAAATGTTTAATGAAATAAAAAAGATGATGTTAGGTCGAGTACATGGATACCAAACATGACATGCTTTAAAATTGCGCACAAACGTGCAGTGGCGACAAGCTAAATACATTTTTAAAAGCTTTTAAAAGCCTTTACAGGTTACCACTTCAGATTTATAGAGGAGGTCTACTGCTAAAATTACTGCGCTCAATCTGACGTTCGTGGTGACACCTCACATGCATGGTGCAATTGCGGTGTACATTTGACGCCAGACCGACGCTTGCGTTCGCCTTTGCGCGAAAGCAGGGGGGGACAGGGGTGCTTTTTTTTTTTTTTTCTTTATAATTTTTTGCTTTTTTATCTTATTTTTAAACTGTTCCTTTCATTTTTTTTTAATCATTTTTATTGTTATCTCAGGGAATGTAAATATCCCCTATGATAGCAATAGGTACTGACAGGTACTCTTTTTTGAAAAAATTGGGGCCTATTAGACCCTAGATCTCTCCTCTGCCCTCAAAGCATCTGACCACACCAAAATCGGTGTGATAAAAGGCTTTCCCAATTTCCCAATGGCGCTGTTTACATCCGGCGAAATCTAAGTCATGAAATGCTCATAGCTTCCGGTTTCTTAGGCCATAGAGATGTTAGGAGCCACTCTGGTCTCTGTTCAGCTCTTTGGTCAGCTGGCTGAATCACCGGCTGCATTCTCAGGTTCCCTGTTGAGACAGGAGAGCCAGAGAAAAACACGGAAGACGGTGGGGGAGGGGAGGAATTCCCTCCCACTGCTTGTAAAAGCAGTCTAGAGGCTAATTAGCCGCTAGGATTGCTTTTACATGAAAGCCAACCGCTGGCTGAAAAGAATGATACCAAGATGATACCTAAACCTGCAGGCATCATTCTGGTATAACCAATCAAAGTCGTGAATGGCATACCTGAAGACAAAAAAATGGTTAACAATAAAACACAGTAAACGGTAAAGTATAAAAAATTGCATACCTGAAAAGCAAACATGATAAAACATAATAACAATAAAACATTGCAGAATAGAATACAGTAAAAAAGAGCAGAACAATAGAGAAAGAATAGAGAGAGAGAGAACAATAAAACGACAACTATTTTTTTAAATTTTATATATATATATATTTTTTTTTTACACTTTTTTTGTAACTAACTTTTATAACTGTAACCGGTTCCAGGTTCGGGTCTCTCAAAATGCGATGGCATCTTGGGAGACCCTGTGAAAGTGTGTCCTAGTCTGTGCAATGCTTTACCCTACGCTAATACTCAACTAGTGAATGGTAGCGTTCAAAACATTCACCAATGCAAAGACCAGGATTGTCAGGACAGGAGGGACAATAATAGCGGGTGTCACGCCTATATCCGCGCTTGCTGCAGACACGACATCTTTTTTGGGGGGTTCGTTGGGTAGGGGTACTCGGGAGGACATAAAGAAAATGCCTCTCATGCAGCCGACTGCATTTGGTTGGGGATCCCAATTAGGATTGGCGAATGCAGCAGGAAGGGCACTATGGGCACGACAGGCCTGTTTGTCTTCTTCTTGGTGGCAGCGGGACACTACTTGTGCTTGCCACCTCACCAGCTTGAACTGCATTTATGGGACTCGCCACGTCACCAAGTGTTACTGCAGTGCTGGTTTGACTACGACCGGGGTGTACTAGGCTGCTGGCGCTTGCCAGTTCACCAAAACGCTACCAAAAAAAACTGTTAGTGATCGCAGGGATCAGGCCTGACTCTGCGAACGCTGCAGTTATGCATTTAGTGTTTTGTAAGTGACAGTGATCGATCGATAGTGCACTTGGGTGGGCTGGGCTGGGCCAGGCGGAGGGGCAAAACGCAGGTGCTAGCAGGTATCTGGGCTGATCCCGCTAACACTGCATTTTTGGGAACCCTAAACTGCTGGGGACGCTAGTATAGATCTGATCGGATCAGATATTGATCCGATCAGATACTATACCACTAAGGGAGGTGTATGGTGCGTGCGTGGGTGTTAGCGCTACTGGCACTAACCTGACTCTGCCTGGGGCTGGTGCTTGCCAGTTCACTAAAACGCTACCAAAAAAACTGTTAGCGATCGCAGGGATCAGGCCTAACTCTGCGAACGCTGCAGTTATGTGTTTAGTATTTTGTAAGTGACAGTGATCGATCATTACTGCACTTGGGTGGGCTGGGCTGGACTAGGCGGAGGGGCAAAACGCAGGTGCTAGCAGGTATCTGGGCTGATTCCGCTAACACTGCGTTTTTGGGAACCCTAAACTGCTGGGGACACTAGTATAGATCTGATCGGATCAGATATTGATCCGTTCAGATACTATACCACTAAGGGAGGTGTACGGTGCGTGTGTTGGTGTTAGCGGTACTGGCGCTAACCTGACGCTGCCTGGGGCTGGTGCTTGCCAGTTCACCAAAATGCTACCAAAATAACTGTTAGCGATCGCAAAGATCAGGACTGACTATGCGAACGCTGCAGTTATGCGGTTAGTGTTTTGTAAGTGACAGTGATCGATCGATACTGCACTTGGGTGGCTTGGGCGGAGGGGCAAAACGCAGGTGCTAGCAGGTATCTGGGCTGATCCCGCTAACACTGTGTTTTTGGGAACCCTAAACTGCTGGGGATGCTAGTATAGATCTGATCGGATCAGATATTGATCCGTTCAGATACTATACCATTAAGGGAGGCGTATGCTGCGTGCGTGGGTGTTAGCCGTACTGGCGCTAACCTGACGTTGCCTGGGGCGACGCATATCACCGCCAGGCGATCAGGGGGCTAAACTTTTATTCGGTAATAAACGGCGGGTGCCCTGACACTATAAAAAATAAACAAACTAACCAGCATCACCCGTAACAGTTATACGGTGATCAGTGGTGAAAGGGTTAACTAGGGGGCAATCAAGGGGTTAAAATATTTATTAGGTAGTATATGGGGGTCCCTGTCGCTATAAAACGCTGACGGCGAACCTAAATATTTACGTCCCTAACTAGCGTCACCAGCGACACTAATACAGCGATCAGAAAAATGATCGCTTAGTGACACTGGCGACAGGGGGTGATCAAGGGGTTAAAACTTTATTAGGGGGGTATCCTAGACCTAAAGGGGGCTAACCCTAACTGCCCTAACACGGTAACTGTCACAAACTGACACCATGCAGTAGTCAGAAAAAAAAAAACACTGCTTGGTGTCAGTGTGACAGGGAGGGGGGTGGGGTGATTGGGGGGTGATTGGGGGGCGTTTGGGGGGGATCGGGGGGGGATCGGGGGGGTGTTTAGTGTGCCTGGCATGTTCTACTGTGTGTGTGTTTTTACTCACATTCCTGTCTTCTCTCCTCGGCGCTGGAACGGAAAATACCGAGCCGAGGAGAGATGACATCATTTCCTTTGCTGCTGTTCAGCATACAGCAGCAAAGGAAATGATCTGATTGGCCGGCGGTGATTGCGAGGGGGGGCCACGAATGGATGGCCTCCCCCTCACCTCTGATCGCCGGGGGACAAAAGAGGACCGCCTCGGGAACCGGGGGGTCCGATCGGACCCCCCACCCACGGGAGGCAGATCACGTACATATACGTGATTTTGCCTGCCCGTGCCGCCTTGCCGATGTACATCGGCATGAGGCGGTCCTTAAGTGGTTAAAATCACTGCTCCCGAAAAAATGGCCATTTTTAAAAGTTTTTTTTGCATTGATATATGTCCCCTGGGGTAGGACCCGGGTCCCCAAACCCTTTTTAGGACAATACCATGCAAATTAGCCTTTAAAATGAGCACTTTTGATTTCGAACGTTCGAGTCCCATAGACGTCAATGGGGTTCTAACGTTCGTGCGAATTTTCGGTCCGTTCGCAGGTTCTGGTGCGAACCGAACCGGGGGGTGTTCAGCTCATCCCTAGTGCTGGTGCCACAACACTGCAACCCCTCATAGATACTCTAGTTGAGCACAGGAACGAGCCCTGCTGCAAAATATTACAGAAAAAATTGTAATTACACGCCCCTGTTAAACAGGGGCAGAAAAAGTGGGCCTTAAGCACTGGTGCTGGTGCCACAACACTGCAACCCCTCACAGATACTCTAGTTGAGCACAGGAATGAGCCCTGCTGCAAAATATTACAGCAAAAATTGTAATTACAGGCCCTTGTTAACCACTTGCCGCCCGCCCGCCGTCATATGATGGCGGGACGGTGCAGCTGTTATCCTGGGCCGCCGTCATATGACGGCGCAGCCTTCCAGGCAGCCCAGGGGGCGCGCACGTGCCCGCCGCATCGCTCTGGTCCCGGTGCGCATGCCCGGCGGCCGCGATGTCCGCCGGGCACCCGCGATTTCCTGGTAACCGAGCAGGACCGTGGATCCGTGTGTGTAAACACACAGATCTACGTCCTGTCAGATGGGAGGAGACCGATGGTGTGTTCCTTGTACAGAGGAACACCGATCGGTCTCCTCCCCTTGTGAATCCCCTCCCCACACAGTTAGAATCTCTCCCTAGCAACACATTAACCCCTACAGCGCCCCCTCCTGGTTAACCCCTTCATTGCCAGTCACATTTATACAGTAATCAATGCATTTTTTATAGCACGGATCGCTGTATAAATGTGAATGGTCCCAAAAATGTGTCAAAATTGTCCGATGTGTCCGCCGCAATATCGCAGTCACAATAAAAATCGCAGATCGCCGCCATTACTATTAAAAAAAAAATAATAATAAAAATGCTATAAATCTATCCCCTTATTTTGTAGACGCTATAACTTTTGCGCAAACCAATAAATATACGCTTATTGCGATATTTTTTACCAAAAATATGTAGAAGAATACGTATCAGCCTAAAATGAGGAAAAAATTTGTTTTAAAAAAAAAATTTGGATACTTATTATAACAAAAAGTAAAAAATATTGTTTTTTTTCAAACTTGTCACTATTTTTTTGTTTATAGCACAAGAAATAAAAACCGCAGGGGTGATCAAATACCACCAAAAGAAAGCTCTATTAGTGGGGAAAAAATGATAAAAATTTCATTTGGGTACAGTGTAGTATGCCCGCGCAATTGTTATTTAAAATGCGACAGCGCTGAAAGCTGAAAATTGGCTTGGGCAGGAAGGGGGTGAAAATGCCCTGTATGGAAGTAGTTAAACAGAGGCAGAAAAATTGGGCTTTAGGTACTGGTGCTGGTGCCACAACACTGTAACCCCTCACAGATACTCTAGTTGAGCGCAGGAACGAGTCCTGCTGCAAAATATTGCAGCAAAAATTGTAATTACACACCCCTGTGAAACAGGGGCAGAAAAATTGAGCTTTAGGCACTGGTGGTGGTGCCCAGAACCAAAAATGTTCTTAGAAGCTATCAACATGAACATTGAGGAGGAATAGGATAGTTACTCAGCATAACCGGATAGTCACTCTGCATCAGCATAGGCAGTCTTCAAGGCATCTCACATTCATAAAAAAATTAATCGGTCAGCATCAGGTGCTTGGTAGCTGGTGATCCAAGACTGATTCATTTTTATGAAGGTGAGCCGATCAACCGCGTCTGTGGACAGGCGCACTCTGTTATTGGTTACAAAGCCTCCAGCAGCACTGAATGTGCATTCAGATAGAACGCTGGATGCAGGAAAGGCCAGTAGCTCAATTGCATACTGTGCAAGCTCTGGCCAGTGATCCATCCTCAAGATCCAGTAAACCAGTGGATTTTCGGTCTGATCTTGCCCCAAGGTATTCCTGCACCATGTAAATCAGATGCTGGTGATGGTTGCTGGAACCGATCAGACCTTGGGGCTGCGGACTAAAAAATCGTCTGATGGCATCGGTCAGACAGCCACCTTCTCCACCGCTCCTTCTGTGACTGATCAAAGCCTCAACAACTTGTTGTCCAGCAGGACTAGGAAATTGAAACCTCCCAGGCTCTGGAAACGCATTGTACAAACCTTTCTGCAAGGCCTCCCGAAGATGTTTCATCCTCTGCTCCCTCTGCGAAGGCTGAATAAGTTCCACAACCTTAGACTTGTAACGTGGATCAAGAAGGGTTGCCAGCCGGTACCGATCCCTCTCCTTGATACCACGAATCCGAGGGTCCTTTCGCAGTCTTTGCAGGATCAGGGAGGCCATGCAGCGTAGGTTCGCTGAGTCATTCGGTCCATAGTCCTTTGGGTCACTAAGGATGACATGATCCACAGCCACCACCTCCCAGCCACGTACAAGTCCATTGGTTTCTGGGGACTGAAAACGATCCCTTGAAGACTGCTGCTGATGCTGAGTGCCAGGCTCCACCTTCATGCTGGCACAATCCTCCTCCTCCTCCTCCTTCTCTTCCTGTGTGATAGGCGGGCCTGCAGGAATACTGTCTGGATAAAGGAGGCCTTGAGAGGTAAGGAAGTCCTCCTCTTCCTCCCTCTGTTCTGCCTCAAGTGCCCTGTCTATTATTCCATGCAGCGTGTGCTCCAAAAGGAAGACAAGAGGGATAGTATCACTGATGCATGCACTGTCACTGCTCACCATCCTTGTGGCCTCATCAAATAGTGACAGGACAGTGCATGCATCCTTGATCAGTAGCCACTGGCGTGGTGAAAAAAGCCAAGCTCCCCTGACCCTGTCCTGGTGCCATACTCACACAGGTACTCATTGATGGCCCTCTGCTGCGTGTGCAGCCCCTGCAGAATTGCCAACGTTGAGTTCCACCTGGTGGGCATGTCACAGATGAGGCGGTTCTTGGGCAGGTTGCATTCCTTTTAAAGGTCAGCCAGCCGAGCACTGGCATTATATGACCACAGACTTTCCTGGCCTGCCACAGGAGATCCTGTAAGCCCGGGTACCTGGTCAAGAACTGCTGCCCCACCAAATTAAGGACATGAGCCAAACAGGGAACATGGGTCAAGTGTCTCTGTCGGAGGACGGAGAGGAGGTTGGTGCCATTGTCGCAAACCCCCATTCCTGGCTGAAAGTGGCATGGCTTCAACCACCTCTGAACCTGCCCTTGCAGAGCTGCCAGAATCTCTGCCCCAGTGTGGCTCCTGTCCCCTAAGCAGACCAACTCAAGCAACACATGGCATCTTTTTGCCTGAGTGCTTGCATAGCCCCTAGAATGCCTACAGAGCACCGCTGATTCTGAGGACAAATCTGCACAGGAAGAGGCCATAGAGGAAGAAGAAGAGGAGGGGTGGAGGAGAGCATTTTGGAAGCGTGGTGGTGGAACAAGCTCCAACATTACTGCAGCCTGTCCTGCATCCTTCCCAGCTGCCAGCAGGGTTACCCAGTGCACCATGAAAGAAAGGTAATGTCCCTGTCCATGCCTGCTAGACCATGAGTCAGTAGTACTATGCACCTTACCGCTGACCACCCAACGAGGCCAAGACATTGCCTTCCACATGCCGGTAGAGAGCCAGAATGGCCTTCTGAGAAAAATATGGCATTTGGGAACCTGCCACTGAGGTACTGCACGTTCCACAAACTCTCAAAAGGGGGCAGAGTCTACCAGCTGAAAAGGCAGCAGTTGGAGTGCTAGCAATTTAGCCAAACTAACATTCAGCCGCTGAGCATGTGGATGCTGGGACCAAATTTCTTTTGATGGTTTGGCAACTGGGGTAGGGAAATTTGCCTGCTACAATCGGATTTAGGTGTACTGCTAGCAGATAGCCCACAAGTGCTTGGGACACCTAATTCTACACCTTCATTCCTCTCAGTGCAGGTCTCTGAGAGGACTGAAGGTATAGTGGGGTTGGAGACCCCAGCTGATGAGGATCAAGGAGATGTCTGCCTTGTTCTTTGGTGTGGGCCTTTAAAGGAATGTTGCCAATGGACTGCATGGGAGCTCAACATATGTCTCGTCAAGCATATGGTGCCAAAGCGGCTGCTGTTTTGGCCATGCTTGATGCTCTTCAGACATATGTTGCAAACTGCAATGGTGCGATCTGCTGCACGTTTCAAAAAAGGCCCACATCAAAGAACTTTTAAAAAAACACTCAGAGTCAGCAGTGCCTTGCACATGTGGAGCTCTGTGGTGTGATGCAGTCAGTTGGCTGTCCTGGCAGTATGCTGCAGCTGGGGGAACATGACTGCCAGTTTCTTGTCCTTCTTGGGCACCCCCTCTCTCTGGGCTCACATTACTGCCTTCATCCTCAACCTGGGTACCATCATTGGAGCCTTCAAAACGCTGTGCATCCTTCTGCAACTTGTACCGGACACTGTGGTCGAACAGTTTGGGGGACTCCTCAGGACATGATGTTGGGGCTACGGATGGAGTGACTGATGCCATTGAGCCGATGGAATGGGCCGCTTTGGCAGCTGCATTGGCAGCCAAACTTTTCTTAGCCTGGGTGACAGAAATGAGGAGGATGAGGACAGCTTTGTGATCCACTCAACCAACTCTTCTGCATGTTGTGGCTCAACATGGCCAGCTGTCAAAAAAAAGGACAAGCGTGCCCCACGGCCACATGCTGAGGATGCACCGTGTCCACGACCTGCACTGTTGGCTGTAGACACAGAGCCTGCTTGCCCTCTTTTAGTGGCCTGTGAGCGTCTGCCTTTCCTTGGTGGCCTTCCAGACATGCTGTAAAATTGGATTAGCAAAACACCGCCTGAAGTTTGCTAGAAAAATTACACCAGGAATAGCCTGCAGTCAGGTATAGACTTGGCTAGACTAGAATGCAGTGGATATATATGTAGGAGACTGTATATATATCTTTATGTACTGCAGATCAATGAATCCCCTGCCTACCTGAAAGTGTCGTTAAAAACGTACACCAGGAATGGCCTGTAGTCAGGTATAGGCTTGGCTAGACTAGGATGCAGTGGATATATATGTAGGAGACTGTATATATATCTTTATGCACTGCAGATCACTGACTCACCTGCCTGCCTGCCTGCCTGCCTGAAAGTGTTGTTGAAAACGTACACTAGGAATGGCCTGTAGTCAGGTATAGGCTTGGCTAGACTAAAATGCAGTGGATATATATGTAGGAGACTGTATATATATTTATGCACTGCAGATCACTGAATCACCTGCCTGGCCTGCCTGAAAGTGTCTTTGAATACGTACACCAGGAATGGCCCGTAGTCGGGTATAGGCTTGGCTAGACTGGAATGCAGTGGATATATATATGTTGGAGACTGTATATATATTTAATGCACTGCAGATCACTGAATCACTTGCCTGCATGCCTGAAAATTTATTTGAAAACGTACACCAGCAATGGCCTGCAGTCAGATATAGGCTTGGCTAGACTGGAATGCAGTGGATATATATATATATGTTGGAGACTGTATATATATTTAATGCACTGCAGATCACTGAATCACTTGCCTGCCTGCCTGCCTGTCTGAAAGTGTATTTGAAAACGTACACCAGCAATGACCTGCAGTCAGATATAGGCTTGGCTAGACTGGAATGCAGTGGATATATATATGTTGGAGACTGTATCTATATTTAATGCACTGCAGATCACTGAATCACTTGCCTGTCTGCCTGAAAGTGTATTTGAAAACCTACACCAGCAATGGCCTACAGTCAGATATAGGCTCGGCTAGACTGGAATGCAGTGAATATATATATGTTGGAGAGTGGAGACTGTATATATATTTAATGCACTGCAGATCACTGAATCACTTGCCTGCCTGCCTGCCTGAAAGTGTATTTGAAAACGTACACCAGCAATGGCCTGCAGTCAGATATAGGCTTGGCGAGACTAGAATGCAGTGAATATATATGTAGGAGACAGTGTATATATTTTATGCACTGCAGATCACTGAATAACCTGCCTGGCCTGCCTGCCTGAAAGTGTATTTGATTACGTACACCAGGAATGGCTTGCAGTCAGATCTAGCTACACAGGATACAGTATATATATATATATATATATATATATATATAGCCGGGATGTATATCCCCACGGACATCAGATCTGCGGGACCCGCCTCTTAAAAGGCAACATACAGGTACATTAATCTGCCTGTCCGTGCACTTCTGCCTCAGTATATCTGCATGAGGTGGTCGTAAAGTGGTTAAATACACTGCAGCTAACTGAATCACCTGCCTGCAGTAGATTAGAAACAGTACACCAGGAATGGACTGCAGTGATATCTAGCTAAACTGGATACAGTGGATATATATATATATATATATATTTATATATATATATACATACACATATACCAGTCTGACTGTATATATATATATTAAATACACTGCAGCTAACTGAATCACCTGCCTGCCTGAAGTAGATTAGAAACAGTACACCAGGAACGGACTGCCAGCTTAATCTAATGCCAGCAACATACTACACAGGGCCAACTTGCAGGTGGCCTTATATATTGTGGGGTGTGGACTTAACCCCTTGAGCCATAATTGGCCAAAGGCACCGTGCCTTTGGCCAATTATGGCTCTCTTTGCTGAAGGCGCTGTGATTGACCAAAGCATGTGGGTCCTAATGCATGCTTGGCCAATCATCAGCCAGCAATGCACTGCGATGACGCAGTGCATTATGGGGCATGACACGCCACTCAAATTTGGCGCGAGTGCCCCATAATGTTCGATATTCGTCGAACGATCGAACAGCTGATGTTCGAGTCTAACTCATGTACGACTCGAGTTGAAAGTTCATCCCTAGTGATCAAATACCACCAAAAGAAAGCTCTATTTGTGGGGAAAAAAGGACTTCAATTTTGTTTGGGTACAGTGTAGCACGATCGCCCAATTGTCAGTTAAAGCAACGCAGTGCCGTATCAAAAAAAAATGGTCTGGTGAAGAAGTGGGTAAATCCTTCTGGGGCTGAAGTGGTTAAAGTGAGATCACCTTATATTGCAGAAGTGTGCAGATCCCTGAGGAATAAATTATTTATATCCATAATTCGAAACGCGTTTGATACCGAATCTACTGGATATTATCTATCAGCTTACCGTCATAGTGGAATCTATAAGCAAGTAGTTGGAGAATAACACTTCCATGCATCTCTAATACACTTTATTGTTGAATTTTTAACCGCTTAAAGACCGCCCGCCGCATATATACCACGGCAGGGCGACTCTATTGCATGAAACAATGTACCTGTACATTGTTTCATGCAATACATAGTGTGGGCTTGCTGCACAGAGGAGGAGCCGATGCGCGTGTCCAGCGGACATGATGTCCGCCTACCCGCGATTGCTTCACAGAGAGGCAGAATGGAGATCTGCCTATGTAAACAAGGCAGATCCCCATTCTGACAGGGGAGAACATAGAGATCGTCTGTTCCTAGTAATCAAGAACAGCAATCTCTGTGTTATTCCTGGCAGGACTTTCCCCACACAGTTAGAAATGCACTGAGGGGATTGCCCCTGTAGTTAACTCCTTCCCTGCTAGTTTAATTTATAAAGTGGTCAGTGCATTTTTTAGCACTGATTCCTGTATTGCTGTCACTGGTCCCCAAAAAGTGTCACTTGCGGTCAGATTTGTCTGCCGCAATGTCTCGCTAAAAATCACCGATTGCTGCCATTACCAGTAAAAACAATATAAAAAAATTAAGTCCACAAATCTATCCTGTAGTTTGTAGATGCTATAACTTTTCTGAAAACCAATCAATATACGCTTATTGGGATTTTTTAGCAAAAAAAAAAGAAAGCGCTATTTGTGGGGAAAAAAAAACATCAATTTTATTTTGTGAGTTAAAGTAACGCAGTGCCATATCACAAAAAATGGCCTTGTCATTAAGGGAGTAAATCCTTCCAGGGCTGAAGTGGTTAAGCTACTTAATAAAATATATTTTTTATACAAAATAATGTTTGAATGGCCTTAAAAATCCCAAGAATGAGGATATGTTTTGTGATGATCTAAAAGTAATGATGGCAATTACACCCATAACCGCATGAGTTCTTTTGTTTAATATATCTAGGGTGGAGTATACACCCATTCCTCTTTAGACTCTAGTGATTGTGGGTGGACCCATGTAAAGTGTGTTAATTAGTCATAAAGTTTCTTTATTGACCTTATCGGTCTTAGGGATCTACCCTGCTGATGTTAATAATCAGCTGGGGTTGAAGCTTAAAATTTGTTGATTCTTTTTCTTTCATTCATTTTTTTAGGGTTTCAAAATGGGGAATCTTCAGTGAAGGGAGTGGGAAGAATGAATGTCTAACATCAAGCCAAAGAACAAGTAGAATCAGATCTGTCTTCACTCTTCTCCAGTCTAACAAAGATTCTGGAGTAGAAATCAGCTCTGCATTGGCGCGTCAAATCTTTGAAAAGATATATACAAGAGGACATTAACACCTAATGGCATTTTAGATCTGAATCTTTCAGTGGATTCCTTAATGTGTCTACTGGGCTATCTTGATATCTTAGTGCTTAAAGAACCAATGTGGTTTACTGTTGTAAAAGCACTTTTTTGTGCCACAAAGACAAATTGCCATTAGGTGGACCTCCCCTCACCCCCCGACTATCTCTGATTGGATATTTGATCTGAATAGATCCATTTCCTATGACAGACATTTTTTTAGGAGGAATTTATCTAATGCCTTGTACACATGACCGGTTTTGCATTCGGAATAAACTCCGAAGGTTTCTCTGACGGAACTCCAACAGAATTCCATTCAAGTGGTCTTGCCTACACATGGTCAAACCAAAGACCAACCAAAGTCCGACCGTCAAGAACGCGGTGACGTACAACACGTACGACGGGACTAAAAAAAGGAAGTTCAATAGCCAGTAGCCAATAGCTTCCGTCTCGTACTTGCTTCAGAGCATGCGTCGTTTTTGGTACATCTGAACAGCATACAGACAAGCAGTTTTTCTGATAGGAATTGGTTCCGTCGGATATATTTAGAACATGTACTATTTCTAGGTCCATCAGAATTTTCTAAAAAAAAAGTCAGATGAGGCATACACAAGATCGAAATATACGATAAAAAGCTTCCATTTGAATTTTTTTCTGTTGGATATTCCACTCGTGTGTACGCGGCATAAGAGGTTTGATACTATCTGGAAACCATGGCTTGACCACATGGATACAGGGCTGAGATAGGAGGTGGGAAGAGGAAAGACGGGAATAATTTGTTTGTTTTTGTTTTTTATGTTAAGACTATGTATGAGTTGATTTGAATGTTATAACATTTTTATTTATTTATTTATTTATTTATTTATTTTTTAATTTTCTCTTTGTATTTTTTTGTGTATATGTTGTTGTGATATAAAAACATGTATAATTCGTAAAAGAAAGGGTCCACTCTTGAGATGGCACGAGGTGGATAGGGAACTGCAACAAGCTAACAAAAAGCTCACAACAGATATGCATCAAACAGAATCTCTACATGGTGGTAAAGGTGATGGGTATAAAAGCACCAAAATTAGCATTCCACAAGGTGGAGGCATGACCATGAATTCTAGTCTCACTCAAAACACAACATGGAAAATGGAAAGGGATTTAGGAGCTATGCCCAAAACACAATTAGATGATTTTTTAGACTAATGCCCCGTACACACGGTCGTACATTGATCGGACATTCCGACAACAAAATCCATTGATTTTTTCTGACAGATGTTGGCTCAAACTTGTCTTGCATACACATGGTCACACAAAGTTGTCGGAAAATAGAATCGTTCTAAACACGGTGACGTAAAACATGTACGTCGGGACTATAAACGGGGCAGTAGCCAATAGCTTTCGACTCTTAATTTATTCTGAGCATGCGTGGCACTTTGTGCGTTGGATTTGTGTACACACGATCGGAATTTCCAACAACGGATTTTGTTGTTGGAACATTTTATAGCCTGCTCTCAGACTTTGTGTGTCGGAAATTCCGATGGAAAATGTGTGATGGAGCCCACACACGGTCGGAATTTCCGTCAACAAGGTCCTATCACACATTTTCCGTCGGAAAATCCGACCGTGTGTACAAGGCAAAAGCGAAAATAACCAAATCACAGACGACAGAGAGGGGAATAGAACCCCATGCAGTCAAGACAACACAAAAGGGAGACAGAATATTATCAACCTATCTTCTCACAAACTCATAGATGAGGAGGAACAGTTATTACTGTTATGCCGCTTACACACGAGTGAAATTTCCATCGGAAAAATCTTGGATGGTTTTTCTGACAGAATTCCGCTCAAGCTTCGCTTGTATACACATGGTCACACAAAAGTTCGCTGAACTTTCGATCGTCAAGAACGCGGTGACGTACAACACTACGACAAGCCGAGAAAATGAAGTTCAATGCTTCCGAGCATACGTCGAATTGTTTCCGAGCATGCACAGGAATTTTGAGAGTCGGAATTGGTACAGACGTTCGGAATTTCAGATCGGAACTTTTTCCGACCGAAAAATTGAGAACATGCTCTCAATCTTTTGCTGGCTGGAATTCTGCCAGCAAAAGTCTGATGGAGCATACACCCGGTCGCATTTTTGGACCAAAAGCTCTCACTGGACTTTTGCTGGCGGAATTTTTGCTCGTGTGTACAGGGCATAAGGCTTATTGTATTGTCCAAACAAAAGTTTGGACAAATTTGAGGCAGTGAAGGATATACAGTCAGGTCCATAAATATTAGGACATCGACCCAATTCTAATTTTTTTGGCTCTATAAACCACCACAATGGATTTTATGATGAAACAAACAAGATGTGCTTTAACTGCAGGCTTTCAGCTTTAATTTGAGGGTATTTACATCCAAATCAGGTGAGCGGTGTAGGAATTACAACAGTTTGTATATGTGCCTCCCACTTTTTAAGGGACCAAAAGTAATGGGACAGATTAAGAATTATCCATCAAACTTTCACTTTTTAATACTTGGTTGCAAATCCTTTGCAGTCAATTACAGCTTGAAGTCTGAAACACATAGACATCCCCAAATGCTGGGTTTCATCCCTGGTGATGCTCTGCCAGGCCTCTACTTCAACTGTCTTAAATTCCTGCATGTTCTTGGGGCATTTTCTCTTCAGTTTTGTCTTCAGCAAGTGAAATGCATGCTCAGTTGGATTCAGGTCAGGTGATTGACTTGGCCATTGCATAGCATTCCACTTCTTTCCCTTAAAAAAACTCTTTGGTTGCTTTCACAGTATGCTTTGGGTCATTGTCCATCTGCACTGTGAAGCGCTGTCCAATGAGTTCTGAAGCATTTTGCTGAATATGAGCAGATAATATTGCCCGAAACACTTCAGAATTGATCCTGCTGCTTTTGTCAGCAGTCACATCATCAATAAATACAAGAGAACCAGTTCCATTGGCAGCCATACATGGCCCCGCCATGACACTACCATCACCATGCTTCACTGATGAGGGGATATGCTTTGGATCATGAGCAATTCCTTTCCTTCTCCATACTATTCTCTTCCCATCACTCTGGTACAAGATGATCTTGGTCTCATCTGTCCATAGGATGTTGTTCCAGAACTGTGAAGGCTTTTTTAGATGTTGTTTGGCAAATTCTAATCTGGCCTTCCTGTTTTTGAGGCTCACCAATGGTTTACATCTTGTGGTGAACCCTCTGTATTCAGTCTGGTGAAGTCTTCTCTTGATTGTTGACTTTGACACACATACACCTACCTCCTGGAGAGCGTTCTTGATCTGGCCAACTGTTGTGAAGGGTGTTTTCTTCACAAGGGAAAGAATTTTTCGGTCATCCACCACAGTTGTTTTCCGTGGTCTTCCAGGTCTTTTGGTGTTGCTGAGCTCACTGGTGCATTCTTTCTTTTTAAGGATGTTCCAAACAGTTGAATTGGCCACACCTAATGTTTTTGCTATCTCTCTGATGGGTTTGTTTTGTTTTTTCAGCCTAATGATGGCTTGCTTCAGTGATAGTGATAGCTCTTTGGATCTCATATTGAGAGTTGACAGCAACAGATTCCAAATGCAAATAGCACATTTGAAATTAACTCTGGACCTTTTATCCACTCCTTGTAAATGGGATAATGAGGGAATAACACACACCTGGCCATGGAACAGCTGAGCAGCCAATTGTCCCATTACTTTTGGTCCCTTAAAAAGTGGGAGGCACGTATACAAACTATTGTAATTCCTACCCCGTTCACCTGATTTGGATGTAAATACCCTCAAATTAAAGATGAAAGTCTGCAGTTAAAGCACATCTTGTTCATTTCATTTCAAATCCATTGTGGTGGTGTATAGAGCCAAAAAGATTAGAATTGTGTTGATGTCCCACTATTTATGGACCTGACTGTACATTTATTTGCTCAGAGACTACTATTAAATAGTTTATACGGTAAACAGATGACCAAAGAGGAAGAAATAGAGCCGAATCTCACAGCAGCAGATTTTAAGGCCCTTTGGGACCTGAATTTCCTGCTCCAAGAAAGTGAACCTTTCAGTGATATATGGGAGGAAGGGGAGGAAGATGAGGAGGAGGAACAAAGTAGTTCCCAACAAAAGTTTTACAAGAAATCACACAGATTTTTAAAGTTAAACCAGAATCCAGCTTTAAGCTTTTTTGGCAAGCAAACCACCAAAGAGATACAGGCCATGAAAATTGATAGTAAGATCAGCAATTTACATTCTAAACAGCAGGCAGCATTAACCACTTCAGCCCCGGAAGAATTTACCCCCTTCCTGACCAGAGCACTTTTTGCGATTCAGCACTGCATCGCTTTAACTGACAATTGCGACATGACTCCCAAATAAAATTGATGTCCTTTTTTTCCCACAAATAGAGCTTTCTTTTGGTGGTATTTGATCACCTCTGCGGTTTTTATTTTTTGCACTATAAACAGAAACATTTTGAAAAAAACATGCATTATTTTTTACTATTTGCTATAATAAATATCCCCAAAAAATAATTTAAAAAAATTTTTTCCTCAGTTTAGGCTGATACGTATACTTTTACATATTTTTGGTAAAAAAAATCGCAATAAGCGTTTATTGATTGGTTTGCGCAAAAGTTATAGCGTCTACAAAATAGGGGATAGTTTTATGGCATTTTTATTATTATTATTTTTTTTACTAGTAATGGTGGTGATCAGTGATTTTTATTGTGACTGCGACATTATGGCAGACACATCGGACATTTTTTACACATATTTGGGACCATTTAATTTATACAGCAATCAGTGCTATAAAAATGCACTGATTCCTGTGTAAATGACACTGGCAGTGAAGGGGTTAACCACTAGGGGGCGGAGAGGGGTTAAGTCAGTACTAGGGAGTGTTTTCTAACTGTAGGGGGGATGGGCTAGCTGTGACGTGTCACTGATCTCTGCTCCCGATGACAAGGAGCAGAGATCAGTGACACTGTCACTAGGCAGAACGGGGAGATGCTTGTTTACATCAGCATCTCCCCATTCATCCTCTCCGTGAGGAGATCGCGGGTATCCCCGTGGCGTTTGAGTCCGCGGGACTCGCGACCCGACTCACACAGCTTCCGGCCGTCACGTGCGTGCCGCTGGCGGCGCGCACGCAATGGCACGGTGGGGAATTCAATGGGACTTACAGGTACACTCATTTTCCCAGCCGTGCCATTCTGCTGACGTACATCGGCGCGCACCGGTCGGGAAGTGGTTAAAATCCCTAAAAGAAAATCTGAAAATAACTATGAAGGCGTCAGACAAGGGAGGGAATATAGGCTTAATGAATAGTGAAATGTATGAAAATACATGCTTAAAAATTCTCAATAATAAAAAATGCTATTGTAAGATCTCTGCTTCCCTGATAGACAAATTTAACCAAGAATTGTATCTATTAGTGGGCTAAGCCCTAATGTCACGTACACACGATCGGAATTTTGGTCGGAAAAAGCTATGATGGTTTTTCCGACGAGATTTCGCTCAAGCTTGTCTTGCGTACACGCGGTCACACCAAATTCCGACTGTCAAGAATGTGGTGACGTACAACACGTACGACGGGACTAGAAAAAGGAAGTTCAATACCCAGTGCACCACCCTTTGGGCTCCTTCTGCTGATCTTGTGTTTATCTCGTGTTAGTAGAAGTATGGTGAGAAACGATTCGCGCTTTTCAGACTTGTGCTTTTTCAGATCGTTTTACTGATGTTCAGTTTGTGCTTGTGGGTTTGTATCTGTTTTTCAGTGCATGTAGTCAGTTCGTATCTGTTTTTCAGTGCTTTCTTGTCAGCTCGTTACTGATTTTCACCTCACTATTCACAGGCCTTGTTGTTCTTAAGCGCATTCTGTTTAGTTCGTTCTGACCAGTCGACCGTTTTGAAGCCATGTTGCGGTTATGTACTCATCGTAGAGTTTGTGCTTTGCAGGGGCTTGGTGTTGGGGTTCTTACTTTGACCCAAGCCCAGTCCATGAACAGGGTGGGGAGGAGTTCATGGACCAAGAATTGGTTACTCCAGCATGACCAATTCTCTCATATGCCTTTGCTGCGGGAGATCCAGGAGAATAACCCTGATGATTTCAGGAATATTCTCCGGATGACGGACCACATTTTCCACCATTTGTTGGCTTTGCTCACCCCTTATATTACGAAGCAGGACACATGCATGTGGCAAGCCATCACTCTCGAGCAGAGGCTAGTCGCCACGTTGCGGTACTTGGTGATGGGGAGAAGTCTATAGGACCTCAAGTTCTCTACAGGCATCTTACCCAGGCTCTGGGGATCATTATTCCAGAGACCTGTTCTGTCATCATTCAGATCCTGCAGAAGGACTATATTAGGGTAAGTTTTCTCATTTAATATCACATTATATGTATTTCATGTTTGCTAATGTATTGTATTTCTTTCATCATTTCATAATTACCTTGTTTGTAATATGCTGTGAATGTCCTCTTTATCCTCATGCATGCTGTGATCTTTTAATGCTCTTTTTTGTCCTTCATGCATATTTGCCTTCACTAACCTTCCCAGCATGCTATCCTGGGCCCATATACACCTAGCCTAGTCACTTAACAGTGTATTTTGTCAGCTCCATTGTAGTGCTTTACCCTAAACACCCCCTAAAATGTGTCCAAATGTTATTGTTGTCCTTAAATTCAGGCTGCGTGCCAGAGGCTTTTTGTTGGCTCCCAAACTCATTTAGAACCCCCCCTAAAATTTTTACAATGGGCCATCAGAGGGGGTGAGAAATCTGATAAGTGGAACTTATATTTTTGTCTTTAAATACTCCTTAAAATAAATGTTATACTGATGTTGGCCAAGAATGTTTGTGTCTAATCTTCTTGCAATGTTTATGTGCAAAATTACAAATTTTTTTGGTTTGACTCGACAGTTTCCTTCAACACCACAGGAATGGCAGACTGAGGCCTCCCATTTTGCTCACCGTTGGGACTTTCTCAACTGCGGAGGGGCAATCGATGGGAAACATGTCCACATCGTCCCACCACCCCATTCGGGGTCATACTATTTTAACTATAAGGGGTTTTAAAGTATCGTGTTGATGGTGGTGGTGTCGGCGACATATGAGTTTCTCTATGTGGACGTGGGGAAGAATGGCCGGATGTTGGATGGTGGAGTCTTTGCCCAGACCGAGTTCTATGGATGTTTTCAGAGTGGTGGCTTGGAATTGCCACCTGCTGAAGAGAACGTGGAAGGACTCCCATTTGTTTTTATAGCTGATGAAGCATTTGGTCTGGGTGATCACATGATGAGGCCATTCCCCCAGAGGACCCGGTTCCGCTTATTTCTAACATCAATTAACATGGTGGAATACAAACTTAACCTCGTTGTTTTATCCTGCTGCATACTGCACAACTTTTTAAAGCAAAATGCACCTGGTTATGTTGCCACAGTTGGGCCTGAGGCCAGACTTCATGAGAATCCAATGACGGTCCTGGAAGCTGGCCGTCCTGGCTCGCCCCCCCCAAAGCGCCCGTGAAGTGCGTGAAAAATATGTGGAATATTTTACGGGTAGGGGGGCCATTGCTATGCCAGCTAATTTTTAAATATTTTCTAAATAAAAAAAATTTGATATGATAAAATCTTGATTTGGATTTACTGCTTGTGTTTCTTTTAAAAACAAAGGTGAAAGCTGCGCTTAAGGTAAAACAAAAAATGATTATATAGTGTAGTGAAACAAAAGCAGCCTGCATCGAGATCTAGTCTTCAAATCCCACAAAAATGATAATAATACAAAAGAGATGCGGCGCTAAAACATATTGAAAACCTGTGAAATCAGTTAATGAAATATTCAAAACTAATTAGTGCAAAGTGAATATAAACATCAATATATTCTAATATCCCAAAATTAATTGAAGACAGTTATTGAAATAAATAAATGCATAAAGTCCAAAAACCAGAGAGAAAGTCCGTGATAAATCAAGAAAAAGTGCCAGAAAGGGCCACAACAAAGATGAAGATGCAGTGGAGAAAATCTTCTGTAGTTCCTCACACCCAAGGTGGTAAATCAGATGTGCTTACCAGATCCCATTGACCGCTATTACAGCAGTCAAAAACGGCACAGGGAAATTACAGGGATCCCCACAACCTCAACTTATTGGTACCGATGGGCGACAGATGGTATCTTCTTCTCCTGGCTGCATCGATCCGGAGGAGGAGGAGAACACAGCGGCGGCTCACTTTCTTCTTAGTGATGTCCAGTTCATGAACCAATCGTTCTTTTGAATCGATTCTTTTCAGTGAACTGGATGAATCGATTCATCTGAGTGAACTGATCCGTTTGGATCCTCCGGATCGATGCAGCCAGGAGAAGAAGATACCATCTGTCGCCCATCGGTACCAATAAGTTGAGGTTGTGGGGATCCCTGTAATTTCCCTGTGCCGTTTTTGACTGCTGTAATAGCGGTCAATGGGATCTGGTAAGCACATCTGATTTACCACCTTGGGTGTGAGGAACTACAGAAGATTTTCTCCACTGCATCTTCATCTTTGTTGTGGCCCTTTCTGGCACTTTTTCTTGATTTATCACGGACTTTCTCTCTGGTTTTTGGACTTTATGCATTTATTTATTTCAATAACTGTCTTCAATTAATTTTGGGATATTAGAATATATTGATGTTTATATTCACTTTGCACTAATTAGTTTTGTGTTTCTTTTATCTGTTTCCTAGGTTCTCCTAGTGCACTTGGTAGTACCAAGTGGTTTTAACATTATTTAAATAACACCCATTGTCACTGTAAACACCAACCTAATACAAAAAGTGTTATTGAGCATTGAAAGAAGAAGCCACACATTGTTGGGTATAAAGCCTTTTACTCCATGCACATTCACATGTGCATTCTAAAACATTTGGTGGTAAAAAAACACATTTTTTAAAAAAAAAAGTTTTAACTTGAAATTTTTGAAAAAGTACAGAAACAGGCATGTTTCCAAACATAACATACACAACTATGGAACTTACAAAGTTCAACATTGCAAAAATTAAGGCAATATCAGACATTATAGTGTGAAAAATGTCTTGATCTTGCCTTCATCAGATGGGGTGAAGTCACCCCTGTAAAAGCCAAATTTAGAAAATGCACACAAATTGTGAGTCAAAATGGGGATTTCCTTTCTGATCCCATACCCAATGTCAACATGTGCTATCTCCCATCATGGGGGATCAATGGACGTGTTTTGGGGGTGCAACCACTTCCTCTCCCCTACTAGAGGTTGCACCCACAAAATGCATACATTGAAATCCCCTGATGGCAGATAGCACATGTTAAAACACTGTGTGCATCTTCCAGATTTGGCTTTTAAACTGTATTAAATCTTTAGAGAAATTTGTCAAAAAAGGTGTAATCTTTTTTGGATTTTCTGTAGATTCTCCCTAGTACATCAATCATGTTCTGCAGGCTTTGTTCAATCTCCTTGTTTTTTTCGTTGATAAGGTCTAAATCCCGACTACACAGTAGATTGTTCTTCCACAACCTGCACATCACCTAAAAAAAATACACACCGTGTATTATAAATATGCAGGCATACATCTATTACCTTAATCTGTGGATTTAGACACTGACCTGTTGTGGTGACAATTTCAATCACTTCTTCCAGCTCTCCTTCCTCCACATCCTCAGATTGTGGTGTTCTCTGTTCCACTTCTTTCGGAGGTGGGGGGTTCCTGTTGTCCTCTGACGCCTGAGTCTTTTCTCCCCTATGAGAATGAAACAAAAGGTATACTTAGCACACAGATATTTGTGGCCAGACATACGAATGTGAAACATTGATTGGAAGTGGGGTACAATTGTCTGTTTGGGCAGAGTTCCAAGTTGCAGACATGATTAATTCCCTTAACCAAGCTGGAATACATTCCTTTTTTGCACAAGTTTCACACATTCAGACACCCCAAGTATTCACTGGAGTACCTGTGTGGGACACCTTAAAAAGTTTGTTCTTGTGTCCCACACTAGTGCTCCTGAGTCCAGCTGCTGAGTGTCCTCTCCTTACATTACACTGAATCAAGTTTGCAATTCCTTCTAGTTACAAACACATCTAGACAACAATGTTCTAAACTTCTTTTAATACAAATTAGCATGACAAAATGTATTTAACCCTGTATCTGCCCAAAACATCATATTTAGTTGGCAAACGAACAATGTTTCTTACGACTGATTACTGTGCCTATTAACATGAAAGTAGCCATTTTAAACTGTACGACAGTAAAGAAAAGCACATGGAGCAGCATGCAAGTAATAATAATAATAGAAACATGACAACTACTTACTTTTTAGAAGCACTTTCTTGATCCTTCTGTACTGATCCTGCTCCCTCAATTTCAGGTCTGACCAGTGTTTCCTCAATTGCTCCTTGGATCGTCGTACCCCAAAATTCTGGCGCAGACACTTCACAGCTTTAGTCATGATCTTGGCCTTTCTCGCATTTGGGTTAAGGTACGGTCCACACTTTCCATCATAGTCGGCCCTCTTTATTATATCCACCATCTCCACCATCTCACCAAAGGACATATTGGAGGCCATTTTAACTTGGGATATCAGTGGCCTTTACTTATTCTAGATTGAGGCCTATATTGAGATAAGATTAGGAGACTCCTTATATCGCAATAAACCAGCTAGGAAGGCATCGCTGGGGAAACTGCTGCAATTTGTGAAGATGCAGGTCCCCAATGCAGACATCG
Organism: Lithobates septentrionalis; assembly: GCA_037952835.1. NCBI lineage: Eukaryota > Metazoa > Chordata > Amphibia > Anura > Ranidae > Lithobates > Lithobates septentrionalis. The sequence goes on from JBBDGP010000503.1 coordinate 8,259,628, forward strand.
AGTTTGTGGAGAAGAAAATTGGTAGATTGAGAAGCACATATAGGAAGGAGCTTAATAAGGTCCAGGTTTCCATTAGATCAGGGGCTGCAGCAGAGGATGTGTATGTACCCAGTCTGTGGTACTACAACAGGATGCGGTTTCTGGAAGACCAGATGGAAACCAGGGAATCACTTTCTCCACTTCCATCCACCCTTCCCTCAACCCTTCCATCAACCCCAGCTGAGGCTTCCGAGGACCAACCTGGGCCTTCCATCCTGGAAGAAGTTGAGGAGCCCATCTGGAGCCAGGTATAGTATTTTTAAAAATATTTATTGTCCAAAAATGATTGTTGTTAACTAGATGTTATTATTGCTAACAAATTAATGATTTAACAAAAAGTGTTTGACACATCAATAGACAGTAGAGGCCAAAAATGAGTGTGACAAGAATAAAAAATGCTGGGGTCAGAATGATAGTCTTTTCTATTTGTTGACATTCAATTTGCAACACTCATGAGCTGAAAATTGTGTGTGATTGATGAACCAAAAACTAAAACTATGTTACTTTTTCATACACAGGAACACCTCAGCCAGGACGAGGCTTTGGAATGTGGCAGCCAGGAGGAGGCGGGGGTAAGTGTCAGCCAGGAGGTGGCCAGGCCCAGTAGCCTCACCCAATCTCAAGTGCCTCCCCTCCGGCTTACAACAAAAAGGGCCAGGAAGGGGAGTAATGTGGAGGAGGCAGCACTGTGCCTCATTAAGGATGCTAATGTGGCCCTGAAAAGCCCTCCCGACGCTGAAGAGGCCTATGGCTGCTATGTAGCTGCTAAATTGCAGCAAATGGAGAAGGGCCAACGCTTCAGGTGTGAGAAATGTATTTTTGAGGCCATTCAGAAGGGGTTGAGTGGCCAAATAAGTGATAATATGCACTTATGTGTGCTCGCCCATCCTCCTCCTCCTCCCCCTTCTCCTCCTGCCACAAGTCCACCTCCAGAGCCACAGCCTCCAAGCAAGGCTGCAGGGAAGGCTGCAGGGAAGCATTGGGGGAAGGCTGCAGGGAAGACAAGAAAGTGATGGCCTGGGTTCAGTCTGGTCTGACAGAAGACGCAGGCTGTTGTAGTACCCCTGCCTGGGGACATATATGTCATCTGCTGCTGTTCATGATCTCGGGGAGTCCAGGACCAGATTGTGCTCCCCATTATATGGACTTCTCAAGCTACCAATTTTATTTTCAAAATTGTTGATGTGTGCCCTGGGGTAGAAAGGCTTCGCAAATTCCAGAAGTTTCTCCAGCATTGCCTTCCTCTTTATTTTGTTATCAGCCAGAATAAATGGAGATTTTTTTACAGAAAATAGTTGCCTATGTGTTTTTCTTCAAATAGGACAGTTTGTGAGTAGGCAGGTACATTTCAAAAATACAATGTCAAATTATCAAGGGACACCAACCTCCTTGAGCTTTAAAAATACAAGATAATAATGTTGTTGTGTAAACTGATGACTAGAAAATAATCTCAAAATATTCAAAAAAAAAAAGGAGTTCTTGATTAAAAAAAAAATTACAATAAAAAATAATTCCAAACATTATTATGGAGATTTGGCTTTAAAAACAAAAAAGATTATTCATCAGATCACGAGAAATAATAAAGAAAGAAGTTTGTGAGAACTCTGTGTGAATATGAGCAGCAAAACAACTCCATTCTTCTAGCATTATAAAGAAGAAGAGAATGCGCTGCATTAAACTATTGAAAAAATTTCAGCGTGACAAATGTGCCATCTCCATTACTAACGGTAATTTTACCAGACCGAGCGCTTCCATCTCGTACTTGAATCTGAGCATGGGTGAGTTTTTGCACGTCGGGAATGCATACACACGAACGCATTTTCGGATAAGAACTTTTTCCGTCTGAAAAATTGAGAACCTGCTCTTAATCTTTTGCTGGTGGGAATTCCGCCAGCAAAAGTCTGATGGAGCATACACACGATTGCATTTTCCCACCAAAAGCTTTCATCTGTCTTTTGCTCGCTGAATTTCCGATCGTGTGTACATGGCATAAGAGGAGGAACAATCATTTATTTGTGCAACACATCCCCGCATTCCAACCTTCTATGCACATCCCCAAGGTGCATAAAGACATATGCAACCTGCTGGGAAGACCCATTATTTTGGGGAATGGAAGTATTTCGGAAGGAATTAGCCAGTTTATTGACGCCCATTTGAGACCACAGCTTGACCTCCTACACCAAAAGTATAATTCACCTGTTACAGATACTTGAAAAGCTAGAAATCACCGAATTGGCAATTCTAGTAACTGTGTATTTGGAATCAGTACAAAATATAAGAATGTAAAAAAACACTCTGAACATAGCGCTCAAATGGATATAGAGTGATTTGACGCACTTTGAGCTGCCATTATAAGGTAGAACCTGAAACAAGAAATCACTAGCAGTATACTTTCTAACATTAGAATAGTATTAACAGCGCTTGCATTGAATATTAATTCATGCTGATAGTTAATCATTAAGTGCTATGAATTTCCCCTGTTGCTATATTAAAAGAGTCCACCTGTCCTCCTGGGGACTGCAGTATACAACACTGGGAAATCCCTATCTTTGGGCAGATTTGGCAATAATATACAGTGCAAATACAATAAAATGCAATATAAACTGCTACTAAATCTTATAAACGTGAGATTAGAAAATACATTATAAAATGATATAAAAATAAAAAGTGAAATGTGATTCACATAAATAGTAAGCAATATGCGGTGCCCAATTAATGTGCAGCATAAAGGATGCGCATCAAAGGGATGAGTCCCAAGAAATGAGTGAGTGGATGATAATAGTAAAAAAGGGCTTCTAAATTCAATCCAATATGTTGTCCTTTAAGGCTGATAAACCTCCACCGTATCACCTCGTGATCTGTCCCTTTAGTGTAAAGGCTTACCAGACACTCTCCATAGTGCAATATTGTTTAATAACCAAAGAAAAGTATTCCCCCCGTCAAGATATATGCTTACAACAGTCACAGTTTAAAACAAGCCTGTCACATCCATTACGTCTGCTCACCGCTGGTCAGAGTGCTGGTGTACCGCCTACCTCAATGAGTCCCGGGATGATGAAGAAGGTGTGTGAGGATGTAGGGTTGCGTGGTCACGCACTGACGCATTTCGGCATTACAGCTTTTGAGGGCGTGGCCACGCAACACAACTCTACGTTTTAAATAGGTCACTGAGGTGGACTCTATCACGATCGTCATCAAGAGCATCATCGATTAGATTACCGCCCCTTTGTTGACAGACGGGAGCTGGAACTCAGCATCCCATCCATCCGTAATAATTTTTTCTTTATCAATTAAAAACAATAAATCTTAAATATACAATTTACTCCCTAGTATGTTGCATAGATAAAACTAGCAGTAACCTATACAACATTAAAAAAATATTTGCGGCAGTAAAACTTTAACTATTTGTCTGCTGTTCACACTGTAAAAAATTACCTTCTTGCTGGCAATATTAGTAAATGTCAAAGAACTTCTCCACAATAATACAGTATTCTTTCTGTAGGCATGACCCCAAATGTAGGATATGCACCCATAGGTGATGCTCATCACAATCATCATAATAACTGGCATAAGTTATGGGAAAAAGGAAAATTCTAGTAAAATGGGCATTTCCACATGGGACCTGACTCCAGGTTTAACGTGGACGTGCCCGACTTTACCCATAATTATTTGATGTCTATTACATAAAAGTTGCCATAAAATTAAAATACACATATAAAATTGTGAATAAATATTAAAAAGATATATAGGAAGAATATATATTTTCTAGTCACTGACTTTTTTGGAAATTATTACTGATCACTGTTTTTTTGAAAGCAATCCATTAGGTTTCCCTCCCGTATTCACTCACGGTGACCATTTTTATTAAGGTATAATGCCGCCTTGGAAATACTTATGTGGAGTATAGCTGGTATTATATACTATACATGAAGTAAGCACTGGACTGCATTCGTAATCTGCTTACATTCCATGGGGGAGTAAAGCCCCTGGGAACTAAAAGCCTTTAAATATAAAGTGGATAGTCCTAAGTAAAAAAACAGCCCTAAACAAAAATATACATTTTTTAAAAAAGAATAACCTAAACTGATATTAGTAATTGCTTATAAAGCAATTTAGGTCAAGTTCGATGTTCAAAATATATCCATTGGGATTCTCGTTGGGAAATTTCCCTCACCATATTGGCACCTCTCCAATTAGGGTGAATCTTGTCAATGCCCCAACATTTCAGACCTTTCGGATTTCTGTTATGCTTTTGTCTGAAGTGCAAGTATACACTATGTTCTTTGTAGCCTATAAGTATGTTGTAGATATGTTCAGAGACTCTTTTGCCTAATGTTCTCTTTGTGCGTCCTATATTCATCAGGCTGCATGGACATTCTAAGGCGTACACAACGTGCGTTGACATGCATGTAATGAATTCTTTTATTTGGAATTGTTTGCCATTGGCTGTTGATATGAATGAAGTGAGACACCTCAAATGGGTACTGACCTGCTGACATGCCTTACATTTTCTACAGGCATAAAAACCCGCTCGATCCCAGAACATTTTAATTTTACTGGGAGGGTCAAGTACTTTTTTGACCACCTGATCCCCAAAAGAGCTAGTTTTTCTATATATGAAGGGTGGGTTCTTTGGCAGAACATTTCCCAATGCCTTATCAAGGAATAATATATTCTACTGCTTTTTGAAAACATGCTCAATTTCACGGTATTGTTCATAGTAGTTGCTTATAAAACCCCATTCATGTTTCTGGTCTTGTGGTTTAGCTACTGGGGCTAAGTAGAAATCTTGTGTGGACCTACCCACTTCTTCAATCATTTTTTTCAACAGATGCGGTTTGTACCCTTTTCCCACAAATCGTGTTTTTAATAGTTCAGCTTGAGTAGCACAGTCACTATCAAAAGTGCAATTGCGACGTATACGAGTGAATTGTCCCTTGGGAATATTCTGTATCCATCGTGGGTGATGTCCACTTTGTACTGGAATGTAGCTGTTTCGATCCGTACTCTTAAAGTATGCTTTTGTGTGTAGTTGGTATTCCCCTTTCATTACCATAACATCCAGGTAGTGGATATGTTCTTGGTTCCAATTGAACTCCAATTTGATGTTGTTTGTGTTGCTGTTAAGCCAATGAGAGTATTCCTGCAATGAGGCTTCTGTGCCTTGCCAGATCATAAACAGGTCGTCTATGTACCGTTGGTAAAAAATCAGTTCTTTTCTCCTGTTTTGGTATACCCATTTGTCCTCCCATTTGCTCATAAATAAATTTGCCAAGCTAGTCTTTTGGCAATAAAATTGGCCCGCATACCAAAAATAATTGTGTGATAAGCAATATTCTAAAATCATTAGTAAGAATTTCTTTTGTGTGAAGGGTATATCACCTCGTGATCTGTCCCTTTAGTGTAAAGGCTTACAAGAAATCTGGATCAAATACAGCCTGTAATCTCCTTAAGTCTGGCACTGCACTCTGGAACAACTGCTGGTCGTATTCCGTTATACTCCAGGGAATTCAATTAACCCCAAGGCATCATGAAAAACAATAGGGGAGACTCTCCATAGTGCAATATTGTTTATTAACCAAAGAAAAGTGTTCCCCAGTCAAGATATATGCTTACAATAGTCACAGTTTAAAACAAGCCTGTCACATCCATTACGTCTGCTCACCGCTGGTCAGAGTGCTGGCGTGCCGCCAACCTCGATGAGTCCCGGGATGACGATAAGGTGTGTGAGGCTGTAGGGTCACGTGGTCACGCACTGATGCGTTTCATCATTATGTCTTCAGAGGGCGTGGCCACGCAACATGACTCTGTGTTTTAAATAGGTCACTGAGGCGGACTCAATCACGATCGTCATCAAGAGCATCATCAATTAGATTACCGCCCCTTTGTTGACAGACGGGAGCTGGAAATCAGCATCCCATCCATCGTAATAATTTTTTCTTTATCAATTAAAAACAATCAATCTTAAATATACAATTTACTCCCTAGTATGTGGCATAGATAAAACAAGCAGTAACCTATACAACATTAAAAAACATTTGTGGCAGTAAAACTTTAACTATTTGTCCGCTATTCACACCGTACAAAATTGCCTTCTTGCTGGCAATATTAGCAAATGTCAAAGAACTTCTCCATAATAATGCAGTATTCTTTCTGTAGGCATGACCCCAAATGTAGGATATGCACCCATAGGTGATGCTCATCACAATCATCATAATAACTGGCATAAGTTATGGGAAAAAGGAAAATGCTAGTAAAATTGGCATTTCCCACAGGACCTGACTCCAGGTTTAACGTGGACGTGCTCGAATTCACCCATAATTATTTGATGTCTATTACATAAAAGTTGCCATAAAATTAAAATACACATATAAAATTGTGAATAAATATTAAAAAATATTAAAAAGATATATAGGAAGAATATATATTTTCTAGTCACTGGAAATTATTACTGATCACTGTTTTTATGAAAGCAGCCCATTAGGTTTCCCTCCTGTATTCACTCACGGTGACCATTCTTATTAAGGCATAATGCCACCTTGGAAATACTTATGTGGAGTATAGCTGGTATTATATACTATACATGAAGTAAGCACTGGACTGCATTCGTAATCTGCTTACATTCCATGGGGGAGTAAAGCCCCTGGGAACTAAAAGCCTTTAAATATAATGTGGATAGACCTAAGTAAAAAAACAGTCCTAAACAAAATAATTTTTTTTATACATTTTTTTAAAAAGAATAACCTAAACTGATATTAGTAATTGCTCATAAAGCAATTTAGGTCAAGTTCATTGTTCAGGCCATTGGGGCTGAGTGTGTTAGTAAAATATATCCATTGGGATTCCCCCTGGGATGCCCCAAAATTTCAGGCCTACTTATAGGCTACAAAGAACATAGTGTATCCTTGCACTTCAGACAAAAGCACAACAGAAATCTGATAGGCCTGAAATTGCCAGCAAGGAAGTACGTTTTTACAGTGTGAATAGTGGACAAATAGTTAAAGTTTTACTGCCGAAAATGTTTTTTAATGTTGTATAGGTTACTGCTAGTTTTATCCATAACACATACTAGGGAGTAAATTGTATATTTAAGATTGATTGTTTTTAATTGATAAAGAAAAAATTATTACGATGGATGGGATGCTGAGTTCCAGCTCCCGTCTGTCAACAAAGGGGCGGTAATCTAATCGATGATTCTCTTGATGGCGATCGTGATAGAGTCCGCCTCAGCGACCTATTTAAATCATAGAGTCGTGTTGCGTGGCCACGCCTTCTGAAGACGTAATGACGAAACGCGTCAGTGCGTGACTACGTGACCCTACAGCCTCACACACCTTATCGTCATCCCGGGACTCATCGAGGTGGGCGGTACGCCAGCACTCCGACCAGCGGTGAGCAGACGTAATGGATGTGACAGGCTTGTTTTAAACTGTGACTATTGTAAGCATATATCTTGACGGGGAACACTTTTCTTTGGTTAATAAACAATATTGCACTATGGAGAGTCTCCCCTATTGTTTTTCATGATGCCTTGGGGTTAATTGAATTCCCTGGAGTATAACAGAATACGACCAGCAGTTGTTCCAGAGTGCAGTGCCAGACTTAAGGAGATTACAGGCTCTATTTGATCCAGATTTCTGGTAAGCCTTTACACTAAAGGGGCAGATCACGAGGTGATACAGTGGAGGTTTATCAGCCTTAAAGGACAACATATTGGATTCAATTTAGAAGCCCTTTTTTACTACTATCATCCACTCACTCATTTCTTGGGACTCATCCCTTTGATGCGCATCCTTTATGCTGCACATTAATTGGACACAGCATATTGCTTACTATTTATGTGAATAACATTTCACTTGGGCCTTTTTATTTTTATATCATTTTATAATGTATTTTCTAATCTCACGTTTATAAGATTTAGTGGCAGTTTATATTGCATTTTATTGTATTTGTATTTGCACTGCATATTATTGCCAAATCTGCCCAAAGATAGGGATTTCCCAGTGTTGTATACTGCAGTCCCCAGGAGGACAGGTGGACTCTTTTAATATAGCAACAGGGGAAATTCATAGCACTTAATGATTAACTATCAGCATGAATTAATATTCAATGCAAGTGCTGTTAATACTATTCTAATGTTAGAAAGTATACTGCTAGTGTATGTGGAATCGCTCTATGGGAGCATTCCGCACAACAAAAAATTTGCCACTGTGGGGTATGTCCTCAGACAAAGGGCTCCACAAGAATGGAAATTTAACCAATTTATTTTACAAAAGTTGGCTTTCATGCATCAACATAATGTCTTTTTTTCAAAGGCTCCCTCTACCTCCAGGTGCAGGGCGTGGCAACGGAGGCTGCGCCCCCTCATACGTGAACCTGTACCTGTGGGAGTGCGAGAAGAACTTCCTGTCTGATGATCGGTTATCTATGTATACTCAACACATTATTGTGTGGCAGAGATACATAGATGACATACTTTTTGTTTGGGATGGTCCAGAGGACAAACTGAAGTCCTGTCTTTTCTTATTTTATTATTATTTATTTTCATTTTATCAACATACAAAAAAGAAAAAGAAAAAGAAATTCTAACATGATACATTAACCACTTTAGCCCTGGAAGGATTTACCCCCTTCCTGACCCGAACACTTTTTACAATTTGGCACTGCGTCGTTTTAACTGCTAATTGCGCGGTCATGCAATCCTGTACCCAAACGAAATTTGCGTCCTTTTCTTCCCACAAATAGAGCTTTCTTTTGATGTTATTTCATCACCTCTGCGGTTTTTATTTTTTGCGCTATAAATGGAAAAAGACTGAAACTTTTGAAAAAAAATGACATTTTCTACTTTTTGTTATAAAAAAAATCCAATAAACTCAATTTTAGTCATACATTTAGGCCAAAATGTATTCGGCCACATGTCTTTGGTAAAAAAAATGTCAATAAGCTTATATTTATTGGTTTGCGCAAAAGTTATAGCGTCTACAAACTAGGGTACATTTTCTGTAATTTACACAGCTTTTAGTTTATGACTGCCTATGTCATTTCCTGAGGTGCTAAAATGTCAGGGCAGTACAACCCCCCCCCCCAAATGACCCCATTTTGGAAAGTAGACACTCCAAGGAAATTGCTAAGAGGCATGTTGAGCCAATTGAATATTAGTTTTTTTTTTTGTCCCAAGTGATTGAATAATGACAAAAAAAAAATTATAAAAAGTTGTCACTAAATGATATATTGCTCACACAGGCCATGAGCATATGTGGAATTGCACCCCAAAATACATTCAGCTGCTTCTCCTGAGTACGGGTATACCACATGTGTGGGACTTTTTGGGAGCCTAGCCGCGTACGGGGCCCTGAACACCAATCACCGCCTTCAGGATTTCTAAGGGCGTAAATTTTTGATTTCACTCCTCACTACCTATCACAGTTTTGAAGGCCATAAAATGCCCAGATGGCACAAAACCCCCCCAAATGACCCCATTTTTGAAAGTAGACACCCCAAGCTATTTGCTGAGAGGCATGTTGAGTCCATGGAATATTTTATATTTTGACACAAGTTGCGGGAAAATGACACTTTTTTTTTTTTTTTGCACAAAGTTGTCACTAAATGATATATTGCTCACACAGACCATGGGCATATGTGGAATTGCACCCCAAAATACATTTAGCTGCTTCTCCTGAGTATGGGAATACCACATGTGTGGGACTTTTTGGGAGCCTAACCGTGTATGGGGCCCCGAAAACCAATCACCGCCTTCAGGATTTCTAAGGGCATAAATTTTTGATTTCACTCTTCACTGCCTATCACAGTTTCGGAGGCCATGGAATGCCCAGGTGGCACAAACCCCCCCCCCAAATGACCCCATTTTGGAAAGTAGACACCCTAAGCTATTTGCTGAGAGGCATGGTGAGTATTTTGCAGCTCTCATTTGTTTTTGGAAATGAAGAAAGACAAGAAAAAACATTTTTTTTTTCTTTTTTCAATTTTCAAAACTTTGTGACAAAAAGTGAGGTCTGCAAAATACTCACTATACCTCTCAGCAAATAGCTTGGGGTGTCTACTTTCCAAAATAGGGTCATTGGGGGGGGGGGGGGGGTTTGTGCCACCTGGGCATTCCATGGCCTCCGAAACTGTGATAGGCAGTGAAGAGTGAAATCAAAAATTTACGCCCTTAGAAAGCCTGAAGGCGGTGCTTGGTTTTCGGGGTCCCGTGCGCGGCTAGGCTCCCAAAAAGTCTCACACATGTGGTATCCCCGTACACAGGAGAAGCAACAGAATGTATTTTGGGGTGTAATTTCACATATTCACATGGCATGTTTGAGCAATATATCATTTAGTGACAACTTTGTGCAAAAAAAAAACAATTTGTCTTTTTCCCGCAACTTGTGTCACAATATAAAATATTCCATGGACTCGACATGCCTCTCAGCAAATAGCTTGGGGTGTCTACTTTCCAAAATAGGGTCATTTGGGGGGGGGTTGAACTGTCCTGGCATTTTATGCACAACATTTAGAAGCTTATGTCACACATCACCCACTCTTATAGCCACTTGAAGACAAAGCCCTTTCTGACACTTTTTGTTTACATGAAAAAATAAATTTTTTTTGCAAGAAAATTACTTTGAACCCCCAAACATTATATTTTTTTTTAAAGCAAAAGCCCTACAGATTAAAGTGGTGGGTGTTTCATTTTTTTTTCACACAGTATTTGCGCATTGATTTTTCAAACGCATTTTTTGGGGAAAAAACACACTTTTTTAAATTGTAATGCACTAAAACACACTATATTGCCCAAATGTTTGATGAAATAAAAAAGATGATCTTAGGCCGAGTACATGGATACCACACATGACATGCTTTAAAATTGCGCACAAACGTGCAGTGGCAACAAAATAAATACATTTTTAAAAGCATTTAAAAGCCTTTACAGGTTACCACTTTAGATTTACAGAGGAGCTCTACTGCTAAAATTACTACCCTCGATCTGACCTTTGCGGTGATACCTCACATGCATGGTGCAATTGCTGTTTACATTTGACGCCAGACCGACGCTTGCGTTCGCCTTAGCACAAGAGCAGGGGGGACAGGGGTGCTTTTTTTTTTTTTCTTTATTATTTTTTTGCTTTTTTATCTTATTTTTAAACTGTTCCTTTTATTTATTTTTTTAAAATCGTTTTTATTGTTATCTCAGGGAATGTAAATATCCCCTATCATAGCAATAGGTAGTGACAGGTACTCTTTTTTGAAAAAATTGGGGTCTATTAGACCCTAGATTTCTCCTCTGCCCTCAAAGCATCTGACCACACCAAGATCGGTATGATAAAATGCTTTCCCAATTTCCCAATGGCGCTGTTTACATCCGGCGAAATCTAAGTCATAAAATGCTCGTAGCTTCCGGTTTCTTAGGCCATAGAGATGTTTGGAGCCACTCTGGTCTCTGATCAGCTCTATGGTCAGCTAGTTGAATAACCGGCTGCATTCTAAGGTTCCCTGTTGAGACAGGAGAGCCAGAGAAAAACACGGAAGACGTGGGGGGGCATTCCCTCCCACTGCTTGTAAAAGCAGTCTAGAGGCTAATTAGCCGCTAGGATTGCTTTTACATGAAAGCCGACCGCTGGCTGAAAAGAATGATAAAAAGATGATATCTAAACCTGCAGGCATCATTCTGGTATAACCACTCAAAGTCGTGAAGACAAAAAAATGGTTAACAATAAAACACAGTAAACGGTAAAGTATAAAAAATTGCATACCTGAAAAGCAAACATGATAAAACATAATAACAATAAAACATTGCAGAATAGAATACAGTAAAAAAGAGCAGAACAATAGAGAGAGAATAGAGAGAGAACAATAAAACGACAACTATTTTTTTTTATTTATATATTTTTTTGTGTTTTTTTTTTTACACTTTTTTTTGCAAGTGTAACTTTTATAACGGTAACCGGTTCTAGGTTCGGGTCTCTCAAAATGCGATGGCATCTTAGGAGACCCTGTGAAAGTGTGTCCTAGTCTGTGCAATGCTGTACCCTACGCTAATACTCAACTAGTGCATGGTAGCGTTCAAAACATTCACCAATGCAAAGACCAGGATTGTCAGGACAGGAGGGACAATAATAGCGGGCGTCACGCCTATATCCGCACTTGCTGCAGACACGACATCTTTTTGGGGGGGTTCGTTGGGTAGGGATTCTCGGGAGGACATAAAAATGCCTCTCATGCAGCCGACTGCATTTGGTTGGGGATGTGAATGAGGGAAGTACGGGCGCTGCAGAAGTGGTGGGTTCCCAATTATTAGGATTGGCGAATGCAGCAGGAAGGGCATTATGGGCACGATGCCCTGTGTTTGTCTTCTTCTTGGTGGCAGCGGGACACTACTTGTGCTTGCCACCTCACCAGCTTGAACTGCACTTATGGGACTCGCCATGTCACCAAGTGTTACTGCAGTGCTGGTTTGACTACGACCGGGGTGTACTAGGCCGCTGATGCTTGCCAGTTCACCAAAACGCTACCAAAAAAACTGTTAGCGATCGCAGGGATCAGGCCTGACTCTGTGAACGCTGCAGTTATGTGTTTAGTGTTTTGTAAGTGTCAGTGATCAATTGATACTGCGCTTGGGTGGGCTGGGCTGGGCTGGGCGGAGGGGCAAAACGCAGGTGCTAGCAGGTATCTGGGCTGATCCCACTAACACTGTGTTTTTGGGAACCCTAAACTGCTGGGGACGCTAATATAGATCTGATCGGATCAGATATTGATCCGTTCAGATACTATACCACTAAGGGAGGTGTACAGTGCGTGCGTGGGTGTTAGCACTACTGGCGCTAACCTGACGCTGCTTGGGGCTGGTGATTACCAGTTCACCAAAATGCTACCAAAAAAACTGTTAGCGATCGCAGGGATCAGGCCTGACTCTGCGAACGCTGCAGTTATGCGTTTAGTATTTTGTAAGTGACAGTGATCGATCCATACTGCACTTGGGTGGGCTGGGATGGGCCGGGCGGAGGGGCAAAACGCAGGTGCTAGCAGGTATCTGAGCTGATCCTGCTAACACTGCATTTTTGGAAACCCTAAACTGCTGGGGACGCTAGTATAGATCTGATCGGATCAGATATTGATCCGTTCAGATACTATACCACTAAGGGAGGCGTATGCTGCGTGCATGGGTGTTAGCGGTACTGGCGCTAATCTGATGCTGCCTGGGGCGACGCATATCACCGCCAGGCGATCAGGGGGCTAAACCTTTATTCGGTAATAAACGGCGGGTGCCCTGACACTATAAAAAATAAACAAATTAACCAGCGTCACCCGTAACGGTTATATGGTGATGAGTGGTGAAAGGGTTAACTAGGGGGCAATCAAGGGGTTAAAACATTTATTAGATAGTATATGGGGGTCCCTGTCACTATAAAACGCTGATGGCGAACCTAAATATTTACCTCCCTAACTAGCGTCACCAGTGACACTAATACAGCGATCAGAAAAATGATTGCTTAGTGACACTGGCGACGGGGGGTGATCAAGGGGTTAAAAATGTATTAGGGGGGTTAGGGGGGTACCCTAGACCTAAAGGGGGCTAACACTAACTGCCCTACCACACAAACTGTCACCAACTGACACCATGCAGTAATCAGAAAAAAAAACTGCTTGGTGTCAGTGTGACGGGGGGGGGGGGGGAAGGGTGATTGGGGGGTGATCGGGGGGATCGGGGGTGTTTTGTGTGCTTGGCATGTTCTACTGAGTGTGTAGTGTTGTGCACTCACATTGATGTCTTCTCTCCTCGGCGCCGGAACGGAAAATACCGAGCCGAGGAGAGATGACATCATTTCCTTTCCTGCTGTTTAGCATACAGCAGGAGAGGAAGAAGCTGATTGGCTGGGAGCGATCACGAGGTGGGGGCCACGAATGGATGGTCTCCCCCTCAACTCTCATCGCTCTCAGACACAAGCCGACCGCCTCGGGCACCGGGGGGGTCCGATCGGACCCCCCACCAGCGGGAGGCAGATCATGTACAGGTACGTGATTCTGCCGCAGTATATCTGCGTGAGGCAGTTGGCAAGTGGTTAAAAAAAGTACTTTTAAATCCCCCCATGAACCCTATCCACATCCCCCTCACCTCATCCTATCCCCATCCCCACCCTCCCCCCCAATCCCTACCTAGTTTTCTCCCTTCCTCCCAATTTTCCCGGTTCACCCTGTCTTATCCTCACACAACCTCCACATATCTCATCGTCTTCTTAAACACCTTCCAATCCTTCCATCTATTTACCATTCCCTCCATTCCCTCCTCTCCACAGTATCTCAGATATTCCAGGTTATATGTCGCTTCTACCCTTCCAATCCAGTCTTTTATTGTGGTGCTTTCTATTTCTTGCCAATGTTTTTGTACCTGACGTTTGGCTGCATTCATCAGATGAGGTATTATGAATTCTTTATATTGTTTGATTGGACTTTCTGTCACATGGAATAAGCACTTCCAGGGAACTTATATTTCTCTGTTAGTAATCTCTTTTATTAACTGTAAAATCTCTTGCCAGTATCTCTCTTGCATTCCCACCATATGTGGGCACTCCCACCATATATGGGCCATCGTTCCCACTGTTTTACATTCTCCCCAACAGTGTGGTCGTTTCCCTGTTTGATATTTGCATATTTTATCTGGGGTTATATACCACCTTGTAAGGCATTTGTAGTTCATTTCTACTGTATTAGTATCTACTGAGGAGCTACTGCATGTACCAGTCTCAAAATTTTTCTGAATTTTTGTTTGTTCCCCCCATGTTCCTAATTCTTTTTCCCATTTTTTTATGTATGGCGAGACCTCCAGCCCCTCCATTGCCATTAAAATTTTATAAATCTGTGATATACCATTTCAGGTGTTACATGCTAAACACAGCCACTCAAGCGACCTTAACTCTTCCACCGATCTTATTGGTTGTGGCAAAGTTGTAACAAAATGCTTCAACTGAAAGTACCACCATTCTTTAATCACCATAAAATCTGTTTTGTGTTTTAGTTCTTGGAATGTGCATATTTTCCCCTTTTCTATTATGTCCTTTAATTGTGTGTTTTTTTCCCTGTGTGAAAGAATTTGTTTCTTTCAGTGATAATAATGGAGAATTGTATTCCCATTCTCGGTTTCCTATTTTGCCAAATGAACTTAGTTATTATATTTTTATTGTTTTAAAATATGTCTGGGGTAAAGAGATAGGCAGAATTTGATATTTGTACATAACTTGTGATGCTATTACCATCTGTATGATATTTATTTGTCCTATCCATGAGAGGGACCTTGTTGCTATTTTTCTTATTTCCGATTTTATTTCATTTAGAAGTGAGATATAGTTTACTTGGTATATTTTCCTTGGAGATGATGTTAATCTTATTCCCAAATATTTTAATTCTGTCTTGCATGTAAATTGAAATTCTTGCTGTAGGCACCATTCTCCCTGTTTACTTACATTTATATTTAAGATCTCTGATTTGGAAAGGTTTATTTTTAGGTTTGATATTTCTCCATAATATTTCAGAATCTTCATTAAATTTGACATAATCCTAGAATTAGAAATGTAGAATAACACGTCATCAGCATAAGCTGCTATTTTATGCTCCTGATCTCCTAACTTAATCCCTCCTGAATCTGGGCTGTTCCTAATCATTGCTAGAAGGGGTTCTAGTGATAACACAAACAGTAGCGGTGATAAGGGACACCCTTGTCTCATTCCGTTGAACATTTCGAAAGGGGAAGATGAAGCGCCGTTGACCTTCACAGTTGCAGTAAGGTGTTTATACGATGTTTTAATCCATTGGACCATCCTTGGACCTATTCTCAGAGCTTCTAGGGTATTCAACATAAATCCCCAGTCCATCTTGTCAAATGCTTTTTCTGCATCTATCAACAGGAATAGCCCTGGGGTATTTCCCTTTCTAATATTCTGAAGCAAGAGCAATGTTCTCACCCCATTGTCTCTTCCTTCTCTGCCGGGGATGAACCCCACTTGGTCTGCATGCACCAAGCCGGTCATCAGACCTTTCATCCTTATGGCTAGTACTTTTGCAAATGATTTTGTGTCTGCATTCAACAGGGTTATCGGTCTGTAACTTGAGCATAAGGTACTATCTTTTCCCTCCTTTGGAATAATTATGATTGAGGCCAACAGGGCTTCCCTTCCCATCTCACAATCTGTTCCCAGTCCATTCATATATGAACATAGTTTAGGTAATAAAGTTTCTTTAAACTTTTTAAAATAATAAGTCGTGAACCCATCAGGGCCTGGACTTTTCCAGATGCTGAATCTTTTAAAGCTGTATTATTCTTCTCTTCCGTTATGGGTTTTTCTAAGGCAGCTAGCTGGTTCTCTGTTACTTGGGGTAATCTAAGAAAAAAGACCTCTCCTGCGCTCAGGTGTCCATGAACTGGATATGTGGTGCAGCCACCTATAGAAGTAATGCCTAGCGTCTTGCAGCCCTCATTTGAACAATGGGTATTCAAGCTAAAAAAAAACAGAAAAGAAAGAGGGTGCACCAACCTAGTGCATTACCACTGATAAACTTTGCAGCATAAAAACAGTAAAAATTATACTCACAAACGAGCTAGTATAAATAGCTTTCAAAAGGGCGCAAAAGCGCTGTTTCTGTGGATCGACACCCCAGGACCTGTTGCCGAGAGGATAAGACCAGCGCATATGGCTGATGGCTCACTTGGGGTAATCTGGCACCTAAGAACTATTTTATCTTTTTCAATCTTTCTATTTCCTGTTGTCCCTTTTGTTATATTGAACTTAATGTCCCATAATAATTCTGGAACACTTTCGCTATTAATGTTATTGAAAATACCATCTCCCCGTTACTGTTCTGTATTTTTTCTATATAATTTGATGATTTTTTTCTTCTTCAGTATTCTTGCCAGGTGTTTCCCCGGGTTATTCCTATATAAATATCTTTCTTTGGCAATTCTATTAAAGGCTTGTCTCATCTCCTGCTCCAAAAAGTCTTTTAGTTCATTCCTTTTATCACTAGTAACCTGGAGCCACTCCTCTTCTCCCCTTTTTTATGCCCTTGTTCTAATTCATGGATTTCTTTTATTAATACTTCTATAGTTTTTTTCTTTCCTTTTTTTCCCTTGATCTTATCTTTATCAGAATGTCCCTAATATAGGCCTTATGGGCTTTCCAGAGGGTAGCCTCCGGTATCTGCTTGGTATAATTTGTTTTAAAGTATTGTTATAATTCCTCTTTTATTTTCTCTTCCTCTTCCTCTTCTTTACCCTGTAGTAGTTCTTCATTTAATCTCCATGAGTTTGATTTTTTTGGGCTCCTGGTATTTTCATGTCCATGCTCACCAGGGAATGATCTGACAAAGTTGTTATTTCAATATTCATCTCAATCACCAATTCTACTAATTTATGTTCGACCATTATATCGTCGATCCTTGAGTATGTCCAGTGCACAGGGGAGTAAAATGTGTAGTCCTGTGTCTTGGGATGCTGCACTCTCCATATATCCAGCATTTGACACTGATATAATTTCTTTTGTATTATTTTCAGCAGTACATTCCTAGTCCCCTGTACCCGTGACGTATTATAAATTCTTGATTCCAAGTAGAAATTAAAATCTCCTCTCATAATCACCCTTGCCTTTTTAAAATCCATTAGCTTCCCCATGACCTGCTTCAGGTAATTTATTGGATTCTTATTGGGGCAATAGATGTTTGCCAGAGTACATTCCATTTCACAATTTTCCTTTTAGGAAGAGGTATCAGACTTCTGGATCTGTCATCCTTTCTTCCAATATGAACGGCACTCCTCTGGCCACCCCAATAGCTACCCCCTTTGCTCTTTTTGTTATAGAGTCCCCATAATACCATATTGGGTAATCTTTTGAAAACAGATTTACATTGGCATCATGGGAAATATGCACTACCCCAGCTTTATGCTGTTTGACCTCCTTTAAGATTTTATGTCTCTTTGCTGGTGTATTAAGCCCACAAACGTTATATATTAAAATTTTTATTGAGGTCATCTTTAATTTCCAGGCTCCTTTCTCCTCTCTCCATCCTCTCCATTCCCTTGAACCTTCACGCTATATCTAACCTATCTGGAAAAAGATCCAGTTGATGAAGATCACATAGACAGGGATCTTTCCACCTTTCTCTTCTGTTTTAGCTGAATTCTGCTTAACCACTGTCTATCTTATCACATTCCCCGAAAAACTATTTCTATTCAGTCTCTGCAGAATTCTTAATTTTTGTTTTTGTTTTTAAGTCTTCCTTGAAAAATGGGATTTTTGCCAAAGTTAATCTTCCTTCTGTGTTAATATTTCTTCTTCTGACCATCCTGGGATAACCAGAACTTATAAGTCCAATTTATTACAGAATTCATGTAGATCTTCGGGGAACCTTAATCTTGTTGATCTTCCATCCTTCTGGACTATTAAACTTGCTGGGAAACCCCAAATGTACTTGATGTTCTTTATTCGCATTTGCTCAAGTAGAGGTTTGAGAAGTCTTCGCCTAGCCAACGTTTCTGGTGCCAGGTCTGTGAAAACTTGAAAGTCCACTCCTCTATATTTTAGTGGTGGGCAACCTCTATTTTTCCCCCATATTTGTGCTTTTTCTTTGAATAATTTAAATCTCACTATGAATTCACGGGGTAGGCCTGCTGATATTTTTTGAGGTTTTCTGATCTTGTGGACTCTTTCTATCTTGATATAGTCTTTTACCGCAATATCCAAAAGAGGATTAAATATTTTATTCACTATTTTTCTTAGCACGTCTCCTCTTTCTTCTAGTAGGGTACAGATCCTTAAATTATTTCTTCTGTTTTGGTTCTCCTGATCTTCTAGTTTATATAACATTCTCCTCTGATCTAACTGCATACCTTTATGAAGTCCTGTCTTGACCAGATAAATCACAATGATCTTAATCTCTTTTTCCCAATGACCTATGCTAATCATAGAGTTGATTTTCCTTGATATTAGTATTTTAAAAGAACAAAATGGTAGATTAACTAGTAAGCTCTTTGGGAAGGAGACAGCCGGCAATAGTTTGTTGCATGCCGACAGCTTCCATCCCGAACCACTCAAAAAATCTATACTGTTCAGCCAGTTATTGCGCATTAAACACAACTGCATCACAAATGAAGATTTTCAAAGCAAGGCAGATGAGCTGACTGAAAGATTACTTGTGAGAAATTACATCAAA
Organism: Lithobates septentrionalis; assembly: GCA_037952835.1. Lineage (NCBI taxonomy): Eukaryota > Metazoa > Chordata > Amphibia > Anura > Ranidae > Lithobates > Lithobates septentrionalis. The sequence continues at coordinate 8,278,861 of JBBDGP010000503.1, forward strand.
TCATCATTAAGGAAGGCTTTTAATCGAGTAAAAATAGCAACAGGATCTAATTTTCCCAGCTCTGAGTAAATAGCTAAAATATTTTGAAGGGTGTTATAATTCTTGCAACTACAAATTCTATGTTGAAATTTAATGTAACATAAAGCCTGATTCTCCCAGCCTCACCCCCTCTCTCCAGATGCATACCCCGGTCTGATATATCGCCTTCTAAAGCCTTCCAGTCCTCCCTTATATGGCGGTCCCAGCCATGTGCATCAGCGATGGCCGTTGGATCGGCATTTGACATCACCTGGCCTGGACATTTTTGGTCTCGCGATTGAGGGGAGCAGCCCCGGGTCAAGCCTACACCACACCCTGTGATAGCAGACCCCCCATCTCCCACCACAGCGGACAGGCAGGAATCGCCGCACAGCCAAGGCAGTGGGACATGGACCAGTGATTACCCAGGTGGGAGAGCTCCTCCCACTGGTGTCCATGAATGCTGCAACCGGCTCACCCACCTGCTAGGAGGAGAGACCGCCACTGTGCCTGACAGATGCACAGTTTCCACACAATAAAGGGGGGTCCATAACAGGGCCAGGAGGCACCCATCCATAACACTTGTATGAAGAAGTATAAAACATTGAAGTATATAGTACACTGGATTTCCCAGTGTTGTATACTGCAGTCCCCAGGGGGACAGGGGGACTCTTTTAATATAGCAACAGAGGAAATTCATAGCACTTAATGATTAACTATCAGCATGAATTAATATTCAATGCAAGCGCTGTTAATACTATTCTAATGTTAGAGAGTATACTGCTAGTGTATGTGAAATCGCTCTATGGGAGCATTCCGCACAACAAAGAAATTGCCACTGTGGGGTATGTCCTCAGACAAAGGGCTACACAAGAATGGAAATTTAACCAATTTATTTTACAAATGTTGGCTTTCATCCATCAACATAATGTCTTTTTTTCAAAGGCTCCCTCTACCTCCAGGTGCAGGGCGTGGCAACGAAGGCTGCGCCCCCTAATTTGTGAACCTGTACCTGTGGGAGTGTGAGAAGAACTTCCTGTCTGATGATCGGTTATCTATGTATACTCAACACATTATTGTGTGGCAGAGATACATAGATGACATACTTTTTGTTTGGGATGGTTCAGAAGACAAACTGAAGTCCTGTCTTTTTTTTTATTATTATTTATTTTCATTTTATCAACATACAAAAAAGAAAAAGAAATTCCAACATGATACATTAACCACTTCAACCCCGGAAGGATTTACCCCCTTCCTGACCGGAGCACTTTTTACAATTTGGCACTGTGTCGCTTTAACTGCTAATTGCGCGGTCGTGCAATCCTGTACCCAAACTAAATTTGCGTCCTTTTCTTCCCACAAATAGAGCTTTCTTTTGATGTTATTTGATCACCTCTGCGGTTTTTATTTTTTGCGCTATAAACGGAAAAAGACTGAAACTTTTGAAAAAAAATGACATTTTCTACTTTTTGTTATAAAAAAATCCAATAAACTCAATTTTAGTCATACATTTAGGCCAAAATGTATTCGGCCACATGTCTTTGGTAAAAAAATGTCAATAAGCGTATATTTATTGGTTTGCGCAAAAGTTATAGCGTCTACAAACTAGGGTACATTTTCTGGAATTTACACAGCTTTTAGTTTATGACTGCCTATGTCATTTCTTGAGGTGCTAAAATGGCAGGGCAGTACAACACCCCCCAAATGACCCCATTTTGGAAAGTAGACACCCCAAGGAAATTGCTAAGAGGCATGTTGAGCCCATTGAATATTAATTTTTTTTGTCCCAAGTGATTGAATAATGACAAAAAAAAACTTCAAAAAGTTGTCACTAAATGATATATTGCTCACACAGGCCATGGGCATATGTGGAATTGCACCCCAAAATACATTAAGCTGCTTCTCCTGAGTGCGGGGATACCACATGTGTGGGACTTTTTGGGAGCCTAGCCGCGTACGGGGCCCTGAAAACCAATCACCGCCTTCAGGATTTCTAAGGGCGTAAATTTTTGATTTCACTCCTCACTACCTATCACAGTTTTGAAGGCCATAAAAAGCCCAGATGGCACAAAACCCCCCAAATGACCCAATTTTGGAAAGTAGACACCCCAAGCTATTTGCTGAGAGGCATGTTGAGTCCATGGAATATTTTATATTTTGACACAAGTTGCGGGAAAGTGACACATTTTTTTTTGCACAAAGTTGTCACTAAATTATATATTGCTCACACAGGCCATGGGCATATGTGGAATTGCACCCCAAAATACATTTAGCTGCTTCTCCTGAGTATGGGGATACCACATGTGTGGGACTTTTTGGGAGCCTAACCGCGTAAGGGGCCCTGAAAACCAATCACCGCCTTCAGGATTTCTAAGGGCGTAAATTTTTGATATCACTCTTCACTGCCTATCACAGTTTCGGAGGCCATGGAATGCCCGGGTGGCACAAACCCCCCCCAAATGACCCCATTTTGGAAAGTAGACACCCTAAGCTATTTGCTGAGAGGCATGGTGAGTATTTTGAAGCTCCCATTTGTTTTTGAAAATAAAGAAAGACAATAAAACATTTTTTTTTTCTTTTTTTCAATTTTTAAAACTTTGTGACAAAAAGTGAGGTCTGCAATATACTCACTATACCTGTCAGCAAATAGCTTGGGGTGTCTACTTTCCAAAATAGGGTCATTTTGGGGGGTTTTTGCCACCTGGGCATTCCATGGCCTCCAAAACTGTGATAGGCAGTGAAGAGTGAAATCCAAAATTTACGCCCTTAGAAAGCCTGAAGGCGGTGCTTGGTTTTCGGGGTCTCGTGCGCGGCTAGGCTCCCAAAAAGTCTCACACATGTGGTATCCCCGTACTCAGGAGAAGCAACAGAATGTATTTTGGGATGTAATTTCACATATTCCCATGGCATGTTTGAGCAATATATCATTTAGTGACAACTTTGTGCAAAAAAATAAATGTCTTTTTCTCGTGTCACAATATAAAATATTCCATGGACTCGACATGCCTCTCAGCAAATAGCTTGGGGTGTCTACTTTCCAAAATGGGGTCATTTGGGGGGGGGGTTCGAACTGACCTGGCATTTTATGCACAACATTTAGAAGCTTATGCTAACCATACACTATACGAAAAATCGTCCGAAATATCGTTTGTATAGACACTTCGTTCGTTTTTCGGCAAGTTAATGGGCACAAATCGATAATCGTTTGTGACGTTTTTGTGGAAAAAAACCGAACGGGAAGTTTGGAAAATTTCTGCCGAACGTACGAAAAACTGTCTGCACTAGGTATATGTAAAAAAACGAACAAAAAATTATTTATTCATGTCCACTGAACAATTTATCGGTCATTACATGATGGCACGATCATTTGCGGTCACGGTCGAACGTTCGTTTTTCGAAAATGTGTTTGGCCGATTTTTCGTATAGTGTATGGCCAGCATTATGTCACACATCACCCACTCTTCTAACCACTTGAAGACAAAGCCCTTTCTGACACTTTTTGTTTACATGAAAAAAAAAATTTTTTTTGCAAGAAAATTACTTGGAACCCCCAAACATTATATTTTTTTTAAAGCAAATGCCCTACAGATTAAAATGGTGGTTGTTTCCTTTTTTTTCACACTGTATGTGCGCAGCGATTTTTCAAATGCATTTTTTGGGGAAAAACACACTTTTTAAAATTTTAATGCACTAAAACACACTATATTGCCCAAATGTTTGATGAAATAAAAAAGATGATCTTAGGCCGAGTACATGGATACCACACATGACATGCTTTAAAATTGCACACAAACGTGCAGTGGCAACAAAATAAATACATTTTTAAAAGCATTTATAAGCCTTTACAGGTTACCACTTTAGATTTACAGAGGAGGTCTACTGCTAAAATTACTACCCTCTATCTAACCTTCGTGGTGATACCTCATATGCATGGTGCAATTGCTGTTTACATTTGACGCCAGACCGACGCTTGCGTTCGCCTTAGCGTGAGAGCAGGGGGGGACAGGGGTGCTTTTTTTTTAATTTTTTTTCCTTTATTATTTTTTTGCTTTTTAATCTTATTTTTAAACTGTTCCTTTAATTTTTTTTAATCATTTTTATTGTTATCCCAGGGAATGTAAATATCCCCTATGATAGCAATAGGTAGTGACAGGTACTCTTTTTTGAAAAAATTGGGGTCTATTAGACCCTAGATCTCTCCTCTGCCCTCAAAGCATCTGACCACACCAAGATCGGTGTGATAAAATGCTTTTCTAATTTCCCAATGGCGCTGTTTACATCCGGCGAAATCTAAGTCACAAAATGCTTGTAGCTTCCAGTTTCTTAGGCCATAGAGATGTTTGGAGCCACTCTGGTCTCTGATCAGCTCTATGGTCAGCTGGCTGAATCACCGGGTGCATTTTTAGGTTCCCTGTTGAGACAGGAGGGCCAGAGAAAAACACGGAAGACGGTGGGGGGGGGGCATTCCCTCCCACTGCTTGTAAAAGCAGTCTAGAGGCTAATTAGCCACTAGGATTGCTTTTACATGAAAAGAATGGCTGAAAAGAATGATACCAAGATGATATCTAAACCTGCAGGCATCATTCTGGTATAACCACTCAAAGTCGTGAATTGCGTACCTGAAGACAAAAAAAGGTTAACAGTAAAATACAGTAAACGGTAAAGTATAAAAAATTGCATACCTGAAAAGTAAACATGATAAAACATAATAACAATAAAACATTGCAGAATAGAATACAGTAAAAAAGAGCAGAACAATAGAGAGAGAATAGAGAGAGAACAATAAAACGACAACTATTTTTTTTTATTCTATATATTTTTTTGTGATTTTTTTTTTACACTTTTTTTTGTAACTGTAACTTTTATAACGGTAACCGGTTCTAGGTTCGGGTCTCTCAAAATGCGATGGCATCTTGGGAGACCCTGTGAAAGTGTGTCCTAGTTTGTGCAATGCTGTACCCTATGCTAATACTCAACTAGTGCATGGTAGCGTTCAAAACATTCACCAATGCAAAGATCAGGATTGTCAGGACAGGAGGGACAATAATAGCGGGCGTCACGCCTATATCCGCACTTGCTGCAGACACGACATCTTTTTGGGGGGGTTCGTTGGGTAGGGGTACTCGGGAGGACATAAAAATGCCTCTCATGCAGCCGACTGCATTTGGTTGGGGATGTGAATGGGGGAAGTACGGGCGCTGCAGAAGTGGTGGGTTCCCAATTATTAGGATTGGCGAATGCAGCAGGAAGGGCATTATGGGCACGACGGGCCTGTGTTTGTCTGTTTCTTGGTGGCAGTGGGACACTTCTTGTGCTTGCCACCTCACCAGCTTGAACTGCACTTATGGGACTCGCCACGTCACCAAGTGTTACTGCAGTGCTGGTTTGACTAAGACCGGGGTTTACTAGGTCGCTGATGCTTGCCAGTTCAACAAAACGCTGCCAAAAAAACTGTTAGCGATTGCAGGGATCAGGCCTGACTCAACGAATGCTGCAGTTAAGTGTTTAGTGTTTTGTAAGTGTCAGTGATCGATCAATACTGCCCTTGGGTGGGCTGGGCTGGGCTGGGCGGAGGGGCAAAACGCAGGTGCTAGCAGGTATCTGGGCTGATCCCGCTAACACTGCGTTTTTGGGAACCCTAAACTGCTGGGGACGCTAGTATAGATCTGATCGGATCAGATATTGATCCGTTCAGATACTATACCACTAAGGGAGGTGTACGGTGCGTGCATGGGTGTTAGCGGTACTGGCGCTAACCTGACGCTGCTTGGGGCTAGTGCTTGCCAGTTCACCAAAACGCTACCAAAAAAACTGTTAGCGATCGCATAGATCAGGCCTGACTCTGCGAACACTGCAGTTATGCGTTTAGTGTTTTGTAAGTGACAGTGATCGATCGATACTGCACTTGGGTGGGCTGGGCTGGGCCGGGCGGAGGGGCAAAACGCAGGTGCTAACAGGTATCTGGGCTGATCCCGCTAACACTGCGTTTTTGGGAACCCTAAACTGCTGGGGACGCTAGTATAGATCTGATCGGATCAGATATTGATCCGTTGAGATACTATACCACTAAGGGAGGTGTACGGTACGTGCGTGGGTGTTAGCGCTACTGGCGCTAACCTGACGCTGGCTGGGGCTGGTGCTTACCAGTTCACCAAAATGCTACCAAAAAAACTGTTAGCGATCGCAGGGATCAGGCCTGACTCTGCGAACGCTGTAGTTATGCGTTTAGTGTTTTGTAAGTGACAGTGATCGATCGATACTGCACTTGGGTGGGCTGGAATGGGCCGGGCGGAGGGGCAAAACGCAGGTGCTAGCAGGTATCTGGCTGATCTTGCTAACACTGCGTTTTTGGGAACCCTAAACTGCTGGAGACGCTAGTATAGATCTGATCGGATCAGATATTGATCCGTTCAGATACTATACCACTAAGGGAGGCGTATGCTGCGTGCGTGGGTGTTAGCGGTACTGGCGCTAATCTGATGCTGCCTGGGGCGACACATATCACCGCCGGGCGATCAGGGGGCTAAACCTTTTTCGGTAGTAAACGGCGGGTGCCCTGTCACTATAAAAAATAAACAAACTAACCAGCATCACCCATAACGGTTATAAGGTGATCAGTGGTGAAAGGGTTAACTAGGGGGCAATCAAGGGGTTAAAACATTTATTAGATAGTATATGGGGGTCCCTGTCACTATAAAACGCTGATGGCGAACCTATAACTAGCGTCACCAGTGACACTAATACAGTGATCAGAAAAATGATCGCTTAGTGACACTGGCGACGGGGGGTGATCAAGGGGTTAAAACTTTATTAGGGGGGGTTAGGGGGGTACCCTAGACCTAAAGGGGGCTAACACTAACTGCCCTACCACACTAACTGTCACAAACTGACACCATGCAGTAATCATAAAAAAAAACTGCTTGGTGTCAGTGTGACAGGGGGGGTTGATTGGGGGGTGATCGGGGGGGATCAGGGGTGTTTTGTGTGCCTGGCATGTTCTACTGAGTGTGTAGTGTTGTGCACTCACATTGATGTCTTCTCTCCTCTGCGCCGAAACGGAAAATACAGAGCCGAGGAGAGATGACATCATTTCCTTTGCTGCTGTTTAGCATACAGCAGCAGAGGAAGAAGCTGATTGGCTGGGAGCGATCACAAGGGGGGGCCACTAATGGATGGTCTCCCCCTCACCTCTCATTGCTCCCAGACACAAGCCGACCGCCTCGGGCACTGGGGGGGTCCGATCTGACTCCCCACCCGCGGGAGGCAGATCACGTACAGGTACGTGATTCTGCCTGGCCGTGCCATTCTGCCGCAGTATATCTGTGTGAGGCAGTCGGCAAGTGGTTAAAAAAAGTACTTTTAAATCCCCCCATGAACCCTACCCACATCCCCCATCACCTCATCCTCCCCCCCAATCCCTACCTAGTTTTCTCCCTTCCTCCCAATTTTCCCGGTTCACCCTGTCTTATCCTCACACAACCTCGACATATCTCATCGTCCTCTTAAATGCCTTCCAATCCTTCCATCTATTTACCATTCCCTCCATTCCCTTCTCTCCACAGTATCTCAGATATTCCAGGTTATATGTCGCTTCTACCCTTCCAATCCAATCTTTTATTGTGGTGCTTTCTATTTCTTGTCAATGTTTTTGTATCTGACTTTTGGCTGCATTCATCAGATGAGGTATTATGGATTCTTTATATTGTTTGATTGGACTTTCTGTCCCATGGAATAAGCACTTCAAGGGAACTTCTAATATTTCTCTGTTAGTAATCTCTTTTATTAACTATAAAATCTCTTGCCAGTATCTGTAAAATCTCTTGCCAGTATCTCTCTTGCATTCCCACCATATGTGGGCACTCCCACCATATATGGGCCATCGTTCCCACTGTTTTATATTCTCCCCAACAGTGTGGTCATTTCCCTGTTTGATATTTGCAAATTTTATCTGGGGTTATATACCACCTTGTAAGGCATTTGTAGTTCATTTCTACTGTATTAGTATCTACTGAGGAGCTATTGTATGTACCAGTCTCAATATTTTTCCTAATTTTTGTTTGTTCCCCCCATGTTCCTAATTCTTTTTCCCATTTTTTTATTTATGGCGAGACCTCCAGCCCCTCCATTGCCATTAAAATTTTTATAAATCTGTGATATACCATTTCAGGTGTTACATGCTATACACAGCCACTCAAGCGGCCTTAACACTTCCACCGATCTTATTGGTTGTGGCAAAGTTGTAACAAAATGCTTCAACTGAAAGTACCACCATTCTTTAATCACCACCAAATCTGTTTTGTGCTTTAATTTTTGGAATGTGCATATTTTCCCCTTTTCTATTATGTCCTTTAATTGTGTGTTTTTTTTTTCCCTGTGTGAAAGAATTTGTTTCTTTCAGTGATAATAATGGAGAATTGTATTCCCATTCTCGGTTTCCTATTTCGCCAAATATAGTTATTATATTTTTAATGTTTTAAAATATGTCTGGGGTACAGAGATAGGCAGCATTTGAAATTTGTACATAACTTGTGGTGCTATTACCATCTGTATGATATTTATTTGTCCTATCCATGAGAGGGACCTTGTTGCTATTTTTCTTATTTCCGATTTTATTTCATTTAGAAGTAAGATATAGTTTACTAGGTATATTTTCCTTGGAGATGATGTTGATCTTATTGCCAAATATTTTAATTCTGTCTTCCATGTAAATTGAAATTCTTGCTGTAGGCACCATTCTCCCTGTTTACTTACATTTATATTTAAGATCTCTGATTTGGAAAGGTTTATTTTTAGGTTTGATAATTCTCCATAACATTTCAGAATCTTCATTAAATTTGACATAATCCTAGAATTAGAAATGTAGAATAATACGTCATCAGCATAAGCTGCTATTTTATGCTCCTGATCTCCTAACTTAATCCCTCCTATATCTGGGCTGTTCCTAATCATTGCTAGAAGGGGTTCTAGTGATAACACAAACAGTAGCGGTGATAAGGGACACCCTTGTCTCGTTCCGTTGAACATTTCAAAAGGGGAAGATGAAGCGCCATTGACCTTCACAGTTGCAGTAAGGTGTTTATACGATGTTTTGATCCATTGGACCATCCTTGGACCTATTCTCAGAGCTTCTAGGGTATTCAACATAAATCCCCAGTCCATCTTGTCAAATGCTTTTTCTGCATCTATCAACAGGAATAGCCCTGGGGTATTTCCCTCTCTAATATTCTGAAGCAAGAGCAATGTTCTCACCCCATTGTCTCTTCCTTCTCTGCCAGGGATGAACCCCACTTGGTCTGCATGCACCAAGCCGGTCATCAGATCTTTCATCCTTATGGCTAGTACTTTTGCAAATAATTTTGTGTCTGCATTCAACAGGGTTATCGGTCTGTACCTTGAGCATAAGGTACTATCTTTTCCCTCCTTTGGAATAATTGTGATTGAGGCCAACAGGGCTTCCCTTCCCATCTCACAATCTGTTCCCAGTCCATTCATATATGAACATAGTTTAGGTAATAAAGTTTCTTTAAACTTTTTAAAATAATAAGTCGTGAACCCATCAGGGCCTGGACTTTTCCAGATGCCGAATCTTTTAAAGCTGCATTATTCTTCTCTTCCGTTATGGGTTTTTCTAAGGCAGCTAGCTGGTTCTCTGTTACTTGGGGTAATCTGGCACCTAAGATCTATTTTATCTTTTCCAATCTTTCTAGTTCCTGTTGTCCCTTTTGTTATATTGAACTTAATGTCCCATAATAATTCTGGAACACTTTCGCTATTAATGTTATTGAAAATACCATCTCCCCGTTATTGTTCTGTATTTTTTCTATATAATTTGATGATTCTTCAGTATTCTTGCCAGGTGTTTACCCGGGTTATTTAAATATAAATATCTTTCTTTGGCAATTCTATTAAAGGCCCGTCTCATCTCCTGCTCCAAAAAGTCTTTTAGTTCATTCCTTTTATCACTAGTAACCTGGAGCCACTCCTCTTCTCCCCTTTTTTATGCCCTTGTTCTAATTGATGGATTTCTTTTATTAATACTTCTATAGTTTTTTTCTTTCCTTTTTTTCCCTTGATCCTATCTTTATCAGAATGTCCCTAATATAGGCCTTATGGGCTTTCCAGAGGGTAGCCTCCGGTATCTGCTTGGTATAATTTGTTTTAAAGTATTGTTATAATTCCTCTTTTATCTTCTCTTCCTCTTCCTCTTCTTTACCCTGTAGTAGTTCTTCATTTAATCTCCATGAGTTTGATTTTTTTGGGCTCCTGGTATTTTCATGTCCATGCTCACCAGGGAATGATCTGACAAAGTTGTTATTTCAATATTCATCTCAATCACCAATTCTACTAATTTATGTTTGACCATTATATCGTCGATCCTTGAGTATGTCCAGTGCACAGGGGAGTAGAATGTGTAGTCCTGTGTCTTGGGATGCTGCACTCTCCATATATCCAGCATTTGACACTGATATAATTTCTTTTGTGTTATTTTCAGCTGTACATTCCTAGTCCCCTGTACCCGTGACGTATTATAAATTCTTGATTTCAAGTAGAAATTAAAATCTCCTCTCATAATCACCCTTGCCTTTTTAAAATCCATTAGCTTCCCCATGACCTGCTTCAGGTAATTTATTGGATTCTTATTGGGGCAATAGATGTTTGCCAGAGTACATTCCATCTCACAATTTTCCTTTTAGGAAGAGGTATCAAACTTCTGGATCTGTCATCCTTTCTTCCAATATGAACTGCACTCCTCTGGCCACCCCAATAGCTACCCCCTTTGCTCTTTTTGTTATAGAGTCCCCATAATACCATATTGGGTAATCTTTTGAAAACAGCTTTACATTGGCATCATGGGAAATATGCACTACCCCAGCTTTATGCTGTTTGACCTCCTTTAAGATTGTATGTCTCTTTGCTGGTGTATTAAGCCCACAAACGTTATATATTAAAATTCTTATTGAGGTCATCTTTAATTTCCAGGCTCCCGTCTCCTCTCTCCATCCTCTCCCCTTGAACCTTCATGCTATATCTAACCTATCTGGGAAAAAGATCCAGTTGATGAAGATCACATAGACAGGGATCTTTCCACCTTTCTCTTCTGTTTTAGCTGAATTCTGCTTAACCACTGTCTATCTTATCACATTCCCCGAAAAACTATTTCTATTCAGTTTCTGCAGAATTCTTAATTTTTGTTTTTGTTTTTAAGTCTTCCTTGCAAAATGTGATTTTTGCCAAAGTTAATCTTCCTTCTGTGTTAATATTTCTTCTTCTGACCATCCTGGGATAACCAGAACTTATAAGTCCAATTTATTACAGAATTCTTGTAGATCTTCGGGGAACCTTAATCTTGTTGATCTTCCATCCTTCTGGCCTATTAAACTTGCTGGGAAACCCCAAATGTACTTGATGTTCTTTATTCGCATTTGCTCAAGTAGAGGTTTGAGAAGTCTTCGCCTAGCCAACGTTTCTGGTGCCAGGTCTGTGAAAACTTGAAAGTCCACTCCTCCATATTTTAGTGGTGGGCAACCTCTAATTTTCGCCCATATTTGTGCTTTTTCTTTGAATAATTTAAATCTCACTATGAATTCACGGGGTAGGCCTGCTGATATTTTTTGAGGTTTTCTGATCTTGTGGACTCTTTCTATCTTGATATAGTCTTTTACCGCAATATCCAAAAGAGGATTAAATATTTTATTCACTATTTTTCTTAGCACGTCTCCTCTTTCTTCTAGCAGGGTACAGATCCTTAAATTCTTTCTTCTGTTTTCTGATCTTCTAGTTTATATAACATTCTCCTCTGATCTAATTGCATACCTTTATGAAGTCCTGTCTTGACCAGATAAATCACAATGATCTTAATCTCTTTTTCCAAATGACCTACGCTAATCATAGAGTTGATTTTCATTGATATTAGTATTTCAAAAGAACAAAATGGTAGATTAACTAGTAAGCTCTTTGGGAGGGAGACAGCCGGCAATAGTTTGTTGCATGCTGACAGCTTCCATCCCGAACCACTCAAAAAATCTATACTGTTCAGTCAGTTTTTGCGCATTAAACACAACTGCATCACAAATGAAGATTTTCAAAGCAAGGCAGATGAGCTGACTGAAAGATTACTTGTGAGAAATTACATCAAATCATCATCAAGGAAGGCTTTCAATCAAGTAAAAATAGCAACAGGATCTAATTTTTTCAGCTCTGAGTGAATAGCAAAAATATTTTGAAGGGTGTTATAATTCTTGCAACTACAAATTCTATGTTGAAATTTAATGTAACATAAAGCCTGATTCTCCCAGCCTCACCCCCTCTCTCCAGATGCATAACCCGGTCTGATATATTGCCCTATAAAGCCTTCCAGTCCTCCCTTATATGGCGGTCCCAGCCATGTGCATCAGCGCTGGCCGTTGGATCAGCATTTGACATCACCTGGCCTGGACATTTCTGGTCTAGTGATTAAGGGGAGCAGCCCCGGGTCAAGCCTACACCACACCCTGTGATAGCCAACCCCCATCTCCCACCACAGCGGACAGGCAGGAATCGCCGCACAGCCAAGGCAGTGGGACATGGACCAGTGATTACCCAGGTGGGAGAGCTCCTCCCACTGGTGTCCATGAATGCTGCAACCGGCTCACCCACCTGCTAGGAGGAGAGACCGCCGCTGTGTCTGACAGATGCACAGTTTCCACACAATAAAGGGGGTCCATAACAGGGCCAGGAGGCACCCATCCATAACACTTGTATGAAGAAGTATAAAACAGATGTATAAAAATTATTAAGGATACATTATTGAAAAAATCACAATGGTTACAATTGGCCTAGAAAACAAATAACAAAAGAGGAAAAGAATAAACAAATAAAAAATAAAAACAAATGATGTGAAACCACATGACATCTGTCATAATTCTTTACAAAAGACAATTTATAAGACTGCATTTCATTAATTGCTGGTGGACATATTGCATTGAGACGCTCTATCCAGAGAGTCTCTTTTTTTATGCAGTTGTCCCAATTTCCTCCTCTAGGATCCTTGGGAATAACCTTAAGGACCAAAAATAAGACCATTGAAATGTCAAACCTGTGATAGTGGTCTAAATCTATTCTGACAGGGGTCACCATTTTTCCATTGGCTGAGTAATATACGTGGTCATTGAGTCTCTGTCATAAATTTTTAATCGCTTTACCTGCGTAAAACGCACCGCATCTACAAAGCATCATGTAAACCACCCTCTCCATATTGCAATCAGCATAAAACTTAGGGCGAAAGGTTTCCCCATTTAGTAGTGCAAATTTTGTGCTCGTATTGATCCAAGGTCAAAAATTAAAATTTCCACATCTATAAATCCCAACAGGTTGGGTCAGTGAAGTTGGAAGGGTTATGAAATGGTTCTGGGTGATTATATCCCCAAGAAATGCCGTTTTCCTAAATACCATCTCGGGGGATTGTGACAATGTATTTACTAGCAATGAGGACCTCCAACAGTAGATGCCAGTGTCTCTGCAACATTCCCCATAACACCTCATATTGAAAATAAAATTTAGTAATACATCGGACTATGGATTGTGGGGTACCTTGTGAACCTGATTTGTATAGCAGGGATGATCTGAATTGCTGCAGAGCCCTGTTATATGCCTTACGTAGGAGGGATTTTGAGTATCCCCTTGCCAACAACTGTTGGTGAAGTTTAGAAAAACCCAAATTTGTTGCACTGGGAGCATATAATATCTTAAATTAAAATTAGAATTAAACAGCAGCTATCACAATATGCATGAACAAAACACAATTTTGCTGGCACAGACTCAACTGGCAAAAACATATAAATGTAATCCACTTTTAAAAAGTCTGAAATAAGCCAAAGGGATGTGTCTTGAGGTATTAAATAAGTGAAGAGACCACCACCGTCACCCAAACACACTGCCTCTTACCCATAGGTAGACGTTAACAAGCATGGATATAATTTACTGACAGCTCCTAAGCAGCACGGGGATGACTCTGTATGTCCTTCACAGTCTCAATACCCAGTTAAGAGAAAAAAAAAGACTCCTCATAGTGCAGACATCCAAATGTTAGTTTATTGATAAAAAGCTAAAACGTTTTGCACTCAAAACATCGTCAGGGGTATGGCTTGACGCGTGCCATGCTCGATATATATAGGGGACGGCTAATTAGTGGGCGGGCATTGCCTGCGTTCCAACAACAGGAAGCAGGAAGCAATAGAAGATCTACTGAGTTCCGGAAACAGGAAATACTTATGCACTTCATTGACAGGAAGCATCAATACTTATAGTGAATCTTAAGCAACCAAGCCACGAAGCAGCGCCATCTTGTGGTACAAAAATATATTAACAAAATCAAACAATTGATAACATTACAACACTTATACACAATTGCATGCATATTACGAAAACACTAATAACACTTTAAATTAAATTAAAAATGTTGTCTAGGAGGAGACAAAAGGGTACAAACCAAAAACTGATCAAGAAGCACCAAGCCTCATCTTTGACTACAGTGTACAATATAAACAGGTTTCACGCATAACGATATTGGCATATTCTTAGGAACGACAAAGATTTGAACCAAATACTACCAACAAAACCAAATATTATATATAAGAAAGCACCAACGGTGAGAAACATGATAGTAAAATCAGTTATAGAACCTCCAAAAGAAGCAACATACTCCTTTTTCTCAGGCAAAGGATTTTACCCGTGTAGAAACTGCTATGCATGTAGCCATGCAAAGAAATTTCAAGGCAAAAGACAAGAATTCACATGCACTACAACACAACAGTCATATAAAATCAAAGACTTTGTGGGGTGCCACACAGAGGGGGTAGTTTATGTACTCCAATGCAGTTGCCAACTACAATATGTGGGAAGAACGAAAAGGGCTCTCAAAGTAAGGATCAAGGAACATATCCAAAACATTTTAAAGGGAAATCCCAAACACAATGTATCAAAACATTTTGCGATAACACATAACCGAGATCCTTCACACCTCCAATTTTGGGGCATCGAAAAATATAAAGGTACATGGAGAGGTAGCCATAAAATTAGAAGTATAAGCCAAAGAGAGTCATATTGGATACACACTCTACGTACACTTACACCTAGGGGCATGAACGTAGAGTTCGATTTAAACTGTTTTTTAAGCAATTTTTAAATTTTATAATCTTGTTTCAAATTTTATAATCTTGTTCTGAATGATTTTATTGGTATCAATTATCTCTGCAGATATAATATAATTTTGCATTTTCATTTATCGTTTATTCAACATTGAATATAGTATATCTATATACTGGACGAGCATTAACCTCAATAGATATTTGAATATGTGTATTAATTAATTATTCTAATACATTAATTGAACTATCGCTTATAATATTACCACTAAGATACGAGGACTGAGACGCCTCCTTGGGTACTCGGGCATTGACTGACAGTCCCTATCATTATATAGTTTACAACACTTTCATTGTAGACAGTAACATGACGGACAACAACATTATCCTTTTCTCAAAAGGTCCGCCTCCTACACGACCTGATTGGTATTAAGGCCGGATATAATTTTAGACTACAAAAAAATGGCCGACATGCAGTACTTTTTCATTTATGATATTTTAATTTGTACTTTAATTTAAGATGCAATAACACTATAACATCTATTCCCTAGATACATTAACATCAGCCTTGATAAAATTCACATATGCAATCAAGAAGACAAATAGGACACAACTAAAACTCGTACAAACACAGCGTTCTAGATTTCACTTGACCCTTCTATATATGGCCGCAATCTTACATATATTGCCACCTGTAAGATGGCCGCGACAGCACAGGCGCACTTCAATAGCAAAAAATGGCTGCTTAGAAGACCAATAACGACATAAGGACATTGTACCACAACAAAAATGGCCGACACATAACTTCCGGTATCGTCATATAAAAGACATCCTTCTCGGACCAATCCGGTTCCCCAGTTGAAGTCACGAGCGGTGACGTAATGCGTAGGGCATGGCCGAGCACAGACGAAACCGGAAACTAGTAAGGAGGCGCCTCAGACGCCGCTCCTCAACCTTTTATCGTATATGCTGTTTTTAACTTGATAAAATGTAAGAGACCACCTGATTTTTTTAATAAATAGCCATCTTTTTTAAAAACATACTACACTATTGGAGGCATCTTTTCTCTCTCTCCCCTTCCTGTTTATACCACCGGACTGGTGGAGCCCAGGTGGGCAACCCCTCTTTGTTCCTATATCTGATAGGTACTGTTAAGCAGAAGAATCGCTACAGCACCAGAGAAGTTCCACCACAACACCATTACATCATAACTAACAAAGAACTTGGTTTTGATGCCCATATTAATTTCATCTAAGGTGAGAGTCTAGAGAGCCCGATGCCACCGGATCATTAACTTTAAGATTATTATCATTTTCCATCTTCACCAAATGACCCCAGTGGAATAGCACAATACAAACTTTGAACATTGATGCACAATATGAACTTTTTATTTATTTCTAATGGTATTTTTGATGCACAAAAGCACCTTTGTTGATTATCTATTGCACTATGGAGCACTTTTAGATATCGCACTTTTAGAAATTTTCATTTATTCTATTGTATGCACTATATTCTGAGGTGATAGATTTTTAAGCGCGAAATCATTTTTATTATTCCAAAAACTGATTAGCTATTATTAATGAATGAATTAATATCCCACTCTATATTCATACCATGTGGGGCATAGCACCTAACCTGATAAATCCACTTAGTTTCAAGACATGATACCTCTCGCACCACATTGGTACCTCTCCAGTTACTAGTGAATCTATCAATACCAATAAACACAGTACCACTAGGATCTCGATTATGACACAGGTCATAATGCTTGGATAAACTGTGCTTAGGAAACCCTTTTTTTATATTGGCCACATGTTCATTAATCGCACATAGTTACATAGTTAGTAAGGTTGAATAAAGACACCAGTCAATCCAGTTCTATCTGAGTGAGTGTCTACAATTGTCCCTATCCCTATACATTGTGTCATTAAGATGCTCATCTATTATTATTATTTATTTATTTATTTAAGGTACCCATATAGCACCGTCAATTTACGTAGCTCTCCACACATACATCACACACTCACATCAGTCCCTACCCTCAATCCAAGGTCCCCAACTCACATTCATATACAAGAGCAATTTCTTTTTGGACAGAAGCCAATTAACCTACCAGCATGTCTTTGGAGTGTGGGAGGAAACCGGAGTACCCAGAGGAAACCCACACAGGCACAGGGAGAACATGCAAACCCCAGGCAGGTAGTGTCATGTTTGGGATTCGAACCAGCGACCCATTTTACTGCTAGGCGAGAGTGCTACCCACTACACCACTGTACCACCTGATGTAACAGCCGTATCGTGCGACCAATATATTGAAGCCCACATAGGCACCGGACAACGTACACGACATTCCTAGTTCAGAGGCACTTATTATTTACAGAATGGAGGTGTGGCCATGGGGGCTCGTTTCCCTGAGCATGGCCAACCTCTTTATGGCCAAGTGGGAGGAGGATGTCATCTATCAGAGGCCTAGACCAGAGCTGATTCTCTGGAAAAGGTATATAAACGACATCCTCCTCCTATGGGATGGCGACTTTGAATCGCTTTACCTGTATATGGCCAAAATGAATGCCAATGATAAGGGTATAATCTTAAATATTGAAGCTAGTAAGTCGGAAATCAATTTTTTTGGATATTAATATTAAGGCTGTGGATGGTGATATCTTTACATCCACCTATTTTAAAGAAACCGACAGAAATGGCTTTATTAACACCAATACATGTCACCATGCAGCTTGGTTGAGGTCGGTGCCCAAGAGTCAATTCTTAAGACTCAAGAGAAATTGCACCAATAGGAGTGACTGTCTCCGGGAGGCCTCATCTCTCAAGTTGAAATTCCTTGAGAAAAGCTATCAGTTATCAAAAGTGGAAGATGCTATTAAAAGTGCTGATGAGAGGGTCAGAGATGATCTGCTGGCCTTTAGGATTAGGGATCAGGATGACTCTTTTAAGTTTGCTCTCCTTACTACCTATTCCAACCAACGTTTTTCCATTAAGAAAATAATGAGTAAACACTGGGGCATACTCCGCAATGATCAAAGTTTGGGACATTATATCCCCGAGAAACCTCATGTGGTGTTTAGAGGGGTCCCCCACTAAGGTTACAGGCAGCACCCAAAATTACTGAACCCCCGAAGAAACCTTTGTTTTTTTTCAGAATATGGGGGGCTTCTTCCCTTGTAGGAAGTGCCCCATATGTAAAATGAATGCACATATGCGTAGAAGGACAGAGTCATTTCAGTCCTCTTTCACCAGTGAGGAGTTCCCCATTACACCCTTTATTACCTGTACAACTAGGAATGTCATGTACGTTGCCTGGTGCCCATTAGACATGTGCATTAGTTTTCGTCCAAATACATTTTCGTCCAAATTTCAGGTATTTTCGTTATCGTTTTAACAAACGATAATGAAAGCACAGAATATGAAAACCGAAAGATCCGACATAAACAAATTATTTTCGTTTTCGTTGCAACAACAGTTCGATATAGATAGGAGATTCGACATGACGCTGACAATAACAATCTGTGTCTATCGAACCTGTGGTCAACTGTGCCTAACCTTACCTCTATTAGTCCAAGATTATTCTACATAGAGAGAAAAGATTTGACATAGAGAGAAAAGATTTGAAATAGACAGAAAAGATTGCTGCTGGAATTGGGTGGGGGAAGTAAAATAAAAATAATGATGATGATGAATGTTATTGGCCGACTGTAATCAAAGAGGAGGGGCAGTAAAATAGCTAGAACTAAGTACACACGTACAGCCAACTTACTTTCACTTACGATTTGCTAGCAAAGAAAGACACACACACTGAATCATTTCAGAAGACAGTCAATCTTAGCTGGTCCATTTGTCAAAGAACCTGAATTTTTTAGCAATTAAGCATAAGCACAGCAGCAGAACAATAGTGAAGCAAGCTACAACTTAACTTTTTCATAATAATCTGCTGCTATTGTGTTAGTGTTGTGAACTTGATAGTGATGCTAGTGTTGTGATAGCCTCCGAGGCTGCCCGTGTTGTGGGGGGGGATTTATTATTATAGATTCTATATTATAATGCCATATCAATATCTGACACAAAGTCAAATGCGGCGCCCGCCATTGCACTTGGAGATTGAGAAACAAACGTGAAAGTTGGCTGACTGTTGAGGTAGTGTAGACCATTCAACATGAACGACGAAGATTCGACAAAGCAACGAAAAACATACAAACGTTGAATCTTTGGCTTATGGTGTCTGTCGAAAGTTCTAAGAAGATTAACTGTACGACGCTGCAATCCTACATCTCCGGTCAAATGCATCCGCCCATAGGCTATAGAAAAATTCTAATGTTGGTTGACTAGTAAAATAATTAATAAATATAATTATTACTAGTCATACAACATTAGAATTCTACTACAGCTACAGCTAAATTGTACACGTACAGTTTAGCTGCTCCGTCAAATCTTCTTTGAACATTCGACAGACACCATAAGCCTTCAATGACAGATTCATATATGTAAACAAGTGTAGCGCTAAAAGTGATACAAAGGTGAAAAAAATATATAAAATCACAAAATAACTTTGCATATCTAGTGAAAGTCCATATTGAATAAATCAAAGTCCATCATGATGTAAACCGTTAAAGTCACCACGTGAATAGACAACTATGTTAGTGACAATACTGTCCCAAAACTGGATGAAGGCGTATCAGAGATATTGGACCCACAATACGTATATACTATATGGGTCAAGCAAACTTTTAGCAGCATTGATAGAAACACAAAAACAATTATGTAACCTTGGAAGCCTTCAAGAAGATCCGATGTGTGTAGACATACAATAGTGCAAATACCACCACCCAAGTGAATGGAGGCTTACCAGAAAGTTGGGACCCACAAAGCGTATGCTGTATGGATCAAACAGGCTTAAATTGCCCACTGGCAATGGAGGGGGAGCCCCGAAGACGAACTGAGGGTGGAATCCTAAAGGTTCTTTTCCAGGGGTATCTTCTCCATATAGAAGTATAAACGTCCTCGGACATAACCCACATAGAATGAAGAAGGGGCCATATAGTGTAATTCCGTATAAACATAAAATTTATTTAAAGAGAAACACTTACATCTCAAAGGTATAAAAAGTGCTTGTGTGTTAAAATGGCGGCAGTGGAGTCCTCCCGACGCGTTTCGTCACACAGGACTTCGTCTGGGGTACTTACCCACTGCAGCCAAACTCCTTTATATAGAGACTAAGACCCCTGTGATGAGAATCCAGCTCCTTGAATTTTTCAAATTGGCACTTCCGGGTCGGCCAAAATGGTGGGCCCGAGTGCGTTCCAAGCCTCTCAGTCATATGATCCACCCCCCTTAGGCCTCGTGGTGTCATGACGGCATGACCCCTCTGCCAGGAAACTGCGACCTAACGTCACAGCGTCTGAAATGTACTGCGGAATACCAACCATCATGCGTTCCACGATACCTCGTATTGCGCATGCGCACGGCACGGCATCATCACCATGTCGCGACGCATGCGCACAATACAACGTGACTACTATATTTACAATGGGCAGCTCAGAGGAGCCGCGCGCTGGTCAGGAAATGACGTAAGAGGAAAAAAAGGAAAAAAGGGGGCAGACCTCACAGGAAATAGCAGCACACCGGCCGGAAATGTTACAAAAGTGTACGCAATAAGTGTATATTGAAATCTCTGGGGATTATTTAAATAAAGGCGTCTTGAATAGATACTCATTTACTTTATAGGTAACCTGGTCCGTATAGGTACTCGGACCCCAAAGAAATTTCAAATAAGGTAAAGAAGGGTTAGACTTGAATATAGGGAGAAAGGAGATGGATTCTCAGCAAATCACATGACTAACGCCTTATCACTATATAGCATATATATGCATGTAAGGTTATATATCACATAAATGATAGATCACTTACAAAAATACAAATAAATAATAAAAAGAAAGACAAATGTTAAAAAGGATTCATATAGGTATCCAGCTAATATAATGTCCCAAATTTATCAGTTATGATTCATCTATAAAGGCATTGATATCTATCTCTATATTCATGCCTTGTGGGGAAAAAGTCTGCAATTCATATGCCCAAAACATTTCGTGACGGGAGACCCCTCTAATTTTGGCTTCCCCCCTCCAAGGTGGAACATATTTGTCTATAATGACAAACTGGGACCCTGCGGGATTACTGTTGTGAAATTGTTTGTAATGCCTAGGTACTGTGTGTTTACATATATGGTTTATAGCAAATTTTCTATTTGTGGTGTTAGCTGCTTAACTTATTTTGAGCAAGCGCATGGTTTTTTGGTTTTTTGTACACGTTCAATGACAGATTCAACCTTAATTAATTTGGATTTTTGGAGGAATGCAATTTTTAACGAAAAACTTTTACCTTTCCAACCCCTTTAATGTTTTCGTAATATGCATGTAATTGTGAATACGTTTTGTAATGTTATCAATTGTTTAATTTTGTTAATATATTATATTTTAAAATTCAAAGTACTAACAATAATTTACAAAACCATCCATAACTCTGCCCCCTGCCGTCATCCCAAGACCTCCTGCTCTCTAGCTCGCTTGTCACCTCCTCCCATGCTCGCCTCCAGGATTTCTCCAGAGCTTCTCCCATCCTTTGGAACTCCCTACCCCAATCTGTCTGACTGTCCCCTAATCTATCCATCTTTAGGTGACCCCTGAAAACCCTTCTCTTCAAAGAAGCCTATCCTGCTTCTAACTAACACTGTTTTACTTCCTCCATCAGCTCATTCCCCCACAGCTATTACCTTTTGTATCAATTGACCCTTCCTTTTTAGATTGTAAGCTCTAACGAGCAGGGCCCTCTGATTCATCTTGTACCAAATTGTAATGTAACTGTAATGTCTTCCCTCATGTTTTAAAGTGCTGCGCAAACTGTTGGCACAATATAAAACCTGTAAAATAATAATAATAAATAATAATAATATTTTGTACCACAAGATGCTTGGTTGCTTGGTTACTTAAGATTCACTATAAGTATTTATGCTTCCTGTCAATGGAGTGCATAAGTATTTCCTGTTTCCTGTCATTGGAACACTAATTAGCCATCCCCTATATATCTTGAGCATAGCACACATCAAGCCACACCCCTGATGATGTCATAGATGATGAAACGCATAGGAGTTGGAGACGCGTGATGTGACTTGCATGCTGGGACGTGGTGGCCATTTTGTGGGTTGGAAACGCTGGATGTTTCCTACAATGCCTATATTAACCTGCTGAAATGTGAGTGCAAAACATTTTAGCTTTTTATCAATAAACTAACATTTGGATGTCTGCACTATGAGGAGTCTCTTTTTTCTAATAATTTTGTATTGAGACTGTGAAGGAGATACAGTGTTATCCCTGTGCTGCTGAGAAGCTGTCAGTGATTTTTATCCATGCTTGTTAACATCTACGAGTAAGAGGCAGTGTGTTTGGGTGACGGTGGCGGTCTCTTCACTTATTTGATACCGCAAGACACATCCCTTTGGCTTATTTCAGACTTTTTAAAAGTGGATTACATTTATATGTTTTTGCCAGTTGAGTCTGTGCCAGATAAATATTTTGGGTTCAAGTTGGACTTTTTTCAAGCGCTTCACCATTCTCTATATATTTTGTTGGTGAAGTTTATCAACTTCCCACTTAAAATCATAATCGTGAGTATATTTTTGTCTCAAGTGGACATATCGTGCGTAAGGAATACTTCACACAAGGAATACTTCACACAAGGGCTGGGGGATGGGCACTGACTGCATGTAATATGACATTTCCTGCTGTGCTCTTACAATACAAGGTGGTTGCTAAACAGCCATCAGAATCCTTATATATTTGAAGGTCCAAAAATGTGATGTTAGGGTGGTAATTAGGTGTAAATTTGAGATTAAATTGATTGTCATTCAGCTTGTTTACAAAACTGTTCAGAGACCGTGTTGATCCAGATAAAAAAATATTGTCTATATATCTATACCAGCGTAACGCATTGTCCCGGTCCAAACTCAATAACTCATTTAAAAAGATCTTCTGCTCCTACCCCCCCAGGTACAGGTTGGCATAAGTGAATGCACAACAGGTGCCCATGGCTACACCCTGTACCTAGAGGTAGTGGGAGCTATTAAAGTGGACCAGTTGTGCATCCAAATGAATAACAATAATTTGAGTAGAAATTCATTGAATTCCCATTTGAATTGCTCCTGTTCCATCAAAAATGTGCGTATAACCCTGACGCCTTGCTTGTGAGAGATGCTCGAGTATGTTGCACTTTTAGTATCTTCATAGCACCCACTGCTGCTACCCTGTAATGATCCAATACTCCCATATTGACTTTCCTAGTCTGCTCTGCACAACGTGAATGGGTTCTTCTATCTCTTTTATTTTTTCACCCTCATGAACCATTCCCTCAAATTTGAGAATGAGTATCTAGCAAATGGGTTGGAATGCATAACCTTGTTGCATTTATCATGTGGGTCATTTTCTATAGCTTCACACAGAAGTCTTTGCATGATGAAACAGGTATTGTGCTGGGGTCAATTCCAGGGTTGTGCCAGTTACAGTCACAATTTTATTATGAACTTTCGCCCAATTAGTAGTGAGATCAGGGCATGGCTTTCCCAGTCATCTGCAGTACAATTGCAGGTCAGGTCAGCGTCCCACACTTTGCACTCCTGCCCCGAGTTCAGTGGAGTAAACAGCATAGAGTATAAGTCTGACACAATGGGGTTTATTTACTAAAGGCAAATCCACTGTGCACCACAAGTGCACTGCAAATGCACTTGGAAGTTCACTTGGAAGTGCAGTCGCTGTAGATTTGAGGGGAAGATCTGAAATGAGGGGAGGCTCTGCTGATTTCTATAATCCAATCATGTGCAAGCAAAAATGCTGTTTTTTTATTTTCCTTGCATGTCCCCCTGAAAACTAGAGCAACTGCACTTCCATGTAAAATTCCAAAAGTGTCCTTACTGCGCTATCCCAAAAGATAAAAAGTTGATAAATAATATTGTGAATTAAATATCTGTGAATTAGCTGCAACTAATAAATGCAAGACACACACATTCAAAATAACATACAAAATAATAAACTGCGCTGTATATTAAAATTCCCTGCATGAATCTTTGTGAGTCATGCCAATATACTTATATATGAAAAGTATTCACTATCACCTGTGATCAGTGCACAGTAAAACTAGTGAGAAAATATATCAAAACATTCCATAAAAACTTATATTTGAATGTATAAGTCCATTACAACGGACAAAAAGAAAATATTCAAAAAAGCAAAAAGTCCACTGATGTAGACACTCTTCCAGGGGATAGATTGAAGATTTATCATAAATAGTGACATGCAGTTCCAACACTGGACGTGATGAGTGTGAGGGTATGATGAAAAAAGTGCCTCCACCACAGATAATACTGCCGCTTACCAGCTCTCTAGGTCTCCTTTCACAGAGACCCAACGTGCCTTAGGCTTTTACCCAGCCTCCGGTGTTGCGGTAGCTGTCAGCGCCAGAGAAGTTTCCCCCACTTTCAATAAGAGATGTCGTCCCGTATGATGTATATTCGTTCATAAGCCAGGAAAAGATATGAAGCATCCATAGTGTAATCCGTTTTATAAAATTTTATTAGATAAAAAATATTGCACTTACAATTAGGTAGATGTTTGTTCAGCGGTGGATAACAAAAGACACAAACTGCCCGTAGCTTCCGAGTGCAGTGCAGTATGTGGTGACGTCAGCACGCCGCTCCTCCCTACGCCGTTTTGTCACAGATGACGTCTTCCAGGGGTACGGGCGGCGTGCTGACTCACCGCCATATGTACACTACACAACAAGCGGAACGCCCAGTTCTGAACTCGTGGTATCCCTCAATCCGCCATATTGGAAAAGGGCATATGCCCTAAAATCCTAAAAAAGGCTGGTATTCAATTGCCTGATTGTAACCTGAGTAACCGGGCATAGTATGAGCCAGTTGGTCAAATGAAAAATATAAATAATATCAATAATATCAAAAAACATTTCATAAAAAATGATTTAACTAAAAGTTATGTACTAATTGGCATTTGCACGACTTGTCTTACATTGACTGAAATGATAATATCATCATGTCTGATAGACACTAGCCAAAGAATCCACTCAAGATCTGTAGAGCGGCTCGAAACTACTGCACCCATTTAAAAAAATGAAAATGCACTACCAAAAAATGTTTATAAATGAAAATAATTATATATAAAATTGTTTAAAATTATTTAAAAATAAATAGGCAAAAATATCATACATGTCTTATAATGCCCGTGTGGACTTCAGTAGATAGGGAGGACCAAACGACCTATGCAAGTTTGTTTGGGGGAGCATATTACAAATATTAAGAATGGTTTCAAGTTCCATTCTGTTTCTAAACACTATGCTAGCCATCACAACCGCAACCCTGCCAACACAATCTTTCTTGGGATAGATAGGTTCAGTGCTCTTTGGAGGGGTAGCTCCCTAGTGAGGGATTTGTCCAGGCTTGAAATGGCCTGGATACATAGGGTACGTTGCTACACCCCATATGGCCTGAATGTTGACATAGATTCCTTTTTTGACAATAGCTAAAATGTCGTTGCTTATACCCTATTCTGAACTCCTGGGAACCCAGAGATTTTTTGCTTTCATTTTTTGTCACTGACATGACCAGTAAATATGGAGATAAGGAGAAGGTGGACATACCCGTAATATGTAAACTAAGGGACATACATTATGGGGAGGTCTCAAAGTATTTCTACATACCCTAATACTGATAGCAATCATAAGGAGTTTTTTTTCTAGGGGGCCTTATAATTTTCACCTTAGTAAAAAGCATGTTTAGTAGAGCCAAGTGTTTTGTAGTTCCCAATTTATAAGCACTTTATCATGAGTGGTCCGATTAAAATTAGGATAGGTCAGGTCCAAGTGATGATCATCAGTGGGACATTTGTTTATTAGTATTTATATAGAACTGATAATTAGGAAATGTTACGAACAACAATTTTTTTATATTTAGGCCAGGTAACATTAACACTGATTCTATTCTGTGATGATAAGTATCATAGCACAGTGGGTGCATGAGTCCGCAATTATAATAAATATTTCAGTTTAGTCTAACCACCATTATTCCATACGGTGAGAACTTGTGGAATATGTGATTATAAGACATGTATGATATTTTTGCCTATTTATTTTTAAATAATTTTAAACAATTTTATATATAATTATTTTCATTTTTATAAAATTTTTTGGTAGTGCATTTTCATTTTTTAAATGGGTGCAGTAGTTTTGAGCCGCTCTAAAGATCTTGAGTGGATTCTTTAAACTGTTTGGCTAGTGACTATCAGACGTGATGATATTATCATTTCAGTCAATGTAAGACAAGTCGTGCAAACGCCAATTAGTACATAACTTTTTTCATTTTTTATTAAATGTTTTTTGATATTATTGATATTTTTCATTTGACCAATTGGCTAATACTATGCCCGGTTACTCAGGTTACAATCAGGCAATTGAATACCAGCCTTTTTTAGGATTTTAGGGCATATGCATAGGACATACTGTGCTGAACCCGGAAGCTACGGGCAGCATACGAGAGCCGGCCGGCTCATGTCTTTTGTTATCCACCGCTGAACAAACATCTACCTAATTGTAAGTGCAATATTTTTTATCTAATAAAATTTTATAAAACGGATTACACTATGGATGTTTCATATCTTTTCCTGGCTTATGAACGAATATATATCATACGGGATGACATCTCTTATTGAAAGTGGGGGAATCTTCTCTGGCACTGACAGCTACCACAACACCCAAGGCTGGGTAAAAGCCTAAGGCACGTTGCGTCTCTGTGAAAGGAGACCTAGGGAGCTGGTAAGCGGCAGTATTATCTGTGGTGGAGGCACTTTTTTCATCATACCCTCACACTCATCACGTCCAGTGTTGGAACTGCATGTCACTATTTATGATAAATCTTCAATCCATCCCCTGGAAGAGAGTCTACATCAGTGGACTTTTTGCTTTTTTGAATATTTTTTTTTTGTCCGTTGTAATGGACTTATACATTCAAATATAAGTTTTTATGGAATGTTTTGATATATTTTCTCACTAGTTTTACTGTGCACTGATCACGGGTGATAGTGAATACTTTTCATATATAAGTATATTGGCATGACTCACAAAGATTCATGCAGGGAAGTTTAATATACAGCGCAGCTTATTATTTTGTATGTTATTTTGAATTTGTGTGTCTTACATTTATTAGTTGCAGCTAATTCACAGATATTTAATTCACAATATTATTTATCAACTTTTTACCTTTTGGGATAGCGCAGTAAGGACACTTTTGGAATTTTACATTAATTAGATACAAACTTACAGCAGCAATCCCCACATGCTCACTGTGTGTATACACATCCCTATGATAGTTTTCTGCCAAGTCAGTCAGTAGATTTTGGCACTAAATTATTATAGAGAAAATTTTAGTTGATTTAACATATCACGTACTAATTTTTTTAAATACCATCATGGACATATTTGATTATAGAGCATCCAAGACAGTCAACATGCAAGGGGTGTTTGAAACGTACAATGAGAGTGATAATGGCCTTAGTGGACTTTTCGTTAGACTTAAAAATCTAACTATATCGGAAATTCACACTCAGTGGGACATAGCTTACCTGGATACTTATATCAAACTTAAGATGGTCCCCAGGAGTTTGAGATGGGAGGTATGCCCACAAAAAGGAGAAGTGGAATTAGAGGAATGGTTCCAGTATTTCAATGATGCCGGGGTCAACTTCTTACAATTCTTAGTGTCTAGAAAACATGGCAAATTAGCTAGGCTGGATGTGGAAATTAAGTCACTCAAGGATAATATGTCCTCATATAAAGAGAGTGAGGAATATAAAGAGAGAACCACTAATCTAATTAGAGTCCTAGAAAAAGAAGAAAGGGAACAGAAAATCAAAAAGAGGAAGAAATACAACAGGGGCTTTGGTTATTACCAAGCTAGTATGGTCTTTGAATGGCAAAAAAAGTTGGCTGCGGAGCAAGTAACCCGTACTGACTCTAGAATGGCAGCCATCACACAGGATGATGAAACCCCAAGAGCAATCCCTTTAGAAGTAGAACATTTGCCCATTACTAATCAATCCCAAAGAACACCCAAAAAACCCTACCATAAGAACAAAACGGGGAAAAAGGGTGGGACAAAATATCAGTCACCACAGAGAGTATCGATGTCGGGGAGAGGAGATCATCATAAGAGACCCTCAGGGAGAAACCAGAGGCCACCTCCATGACATACATGAAATTACGATAGGAATTATGGGTATTCATATAATTATGGACCACAATACAACCATGAAAGGGATCAATCCTACACGAGGGGAGGTTACAATCGAGAATCATATCACAATCAGGGCCCCGACACACGATATGATCAAGGCGCCTATCGGGGGAATCGATCTTATTCAGTAAGAGATGATGATCAGGATTATGAATATGAGGTTGACACATATAACCGTTTCTTCCCCCTAAGAGACAGAGAAGGCCCAGGGGGGTACAGTCCCCAAACCTCTAGTAATCATTGTGAGGACCAGGATAAGAGGAGAATGAGACCTCTCGGAGATCATTCTAACAGACCCATTGAACCGAATTATGTACAACAGAATTGGGGTTTTTCCAGGGCAAATTAAGGAGTAAAAAGATCAGTGGAAAACAAAGAGGAACCAGAGGGGGGAGGAGAGCACATTCAAAAATAGTTAAAGAAATAAAGGGTGACGGTATCTTTAATTTGAGCTCTCAAGCCCTTACCGATTCTGAAACTGCTCTGTTGAGTAAGGGTTTGAAGTTTGCAACACCTAAGAAACTCAATAAATTCCAAACATACATGCATGTCCACAAATTTGTTCGCAGGATCAACATCAAGCGACAATTTGCAACCATCCCTGCTATGCAACATAAGGATACCCAACAAAATTATCAACACTCGGGTCTTTCAAATGCTTTAACCTTCAACCCCCCTGGAGTTTTGGCTCCCACATTAAAAGTTTTCAGGGACGTCCTCTTGAGGGATTTGGAACGTATAAAAAATTTCAACCCCAAGATGGACAGAAATTTAGAGGAAGGATTAGATTCAATTTGTAATAACAAAAATTTGGTTATCCGCCCTACGGATAAAGGCGGGGGGATTGTAGTATTGGATCGTGATAAATATTTAGGAGAAATGTACAATATAGTGGGAGACAAGGACACCTATGTCCTTTTGACAGGCAATCCTGTTGTCAATTATAAAAAAGCATTGCTACCCTTAATTGAGAGGGGTTTTCAAAAAGGCATCCTCAATGAAAAAGAGAAAATCTTTCTTGTTCTGAAAGCACCTAGGGTACCAATTTTATATTGTTTACCCAAAATTAACAAGAGCCTTACTTGCCCCCCGGGTTGTCCCATCATGAGTGGGATAGATTCCATCACGTCCCGGGTGGGCGAGTGCATAGATCATTTTCTCCAGCCACTGGTACAGCAATTACCGTCATATCTGAAGGATACCAGACATGTATTAAATTTACTATCTGACATTAGACCTGAAAATCATACTCTGCTGGTGACGGCGGACGTTACATCTTTATACACCATTATACCCCACAGTCTAGGGATAGCCGCGGTCAAGTACTACTTAAACAAGCTGTCTACTTTACCTAAACAACAACAGAATTTCATTATAGATCTACTTAAATATGCGGCGGGACATAATTATTTTTGGTTCGACCACCAATACTACCGACAACAACGTGGTGTAGCTATGGGGGCTAAATATGCCCCCAGTTTGGCGAACCTTTTTATGGGGAAGTGTGAGGAGGACGTCATCTATAAGGACCGAAACCCACATTTGCGTTTCTGGGCCAGATATATAGATGACGTCCTCCTCCTATGGGATGGTACGGGCCCCCAACTAGAGGACTTTTTTTCTTCTATTAACAACAACGATAGGGGTATTAAGTTCGTTCATGAAACGAGCTATGATAGAATAAATTTTCTTGATCTTACCATAATAAAGAATGGGGACACATTTAGAACAATGTCGTTCTTTAAAAAAAACAGATCGTAATGCTTTCATCCCCCTGGGGAGCTGCCATCATGACTCTTGGCTTAAGTCCATCCCGAAAAGCCAGTTTATAAGAATGAGGCGGAATTGTACAGATATCAACGATTATAGAATACAGGTGGGTACTATCAAAAAGAGATTAGAGGAGAAGGTTATGATGGCGACTCCCTAGGAAGAACTATGGAACAGGTGGAACAGATCGATAGAGCCACCTTGCTCCAAGAAAGTTCTGGGAGAAACAAAGATGGACCAACTATACCATTCATTACTTCTTATTCTACCCAACACTATCTTATCAAGAACATTCTCCGTAAACACTGGCATTTGTTGGGAAATGATAGAGTCATTAAGACATTTATACCCGAAAAACCACAAACAGTGTTTAGAGGAGTCCCCACTCTTCCTGATAAAATTGCCCCCAATGTTGTAGACCCACCCACTAAGAGGGTATCGTTCTTTCAGAATCTTTCTGGATACCACCAATGCCGTAGGTGCCAGATTTGTACATTAAATAAAAGCAAACAGAGAAAAACGGAATCATTTATCTCAAGCAGTACATCTAAGGAACACCGTATTGAACTATTTATCACATGTAGCTCAACGGGCGTTGTATACTTACTGCAATGCCCGTGTGGGCTTCAGTATATAGGGAGGACCAAACGACCTATGCAAGTTCGTTTGGGGGAGCATATTACAAATATTAAGAATGGTTTCAAGTTGCATTCTGTTTCTAAACACTATGCTACCCATCACAACCGCAACCCTGCCAACACAATCTTTCTTGGGATAGATAGGTTCAGTGCTCATTGGAGGGGTAGCTTCCTAGTGAGGGAATTGTCCAGGCTTGAAATGGCCTGGATACATAGGGTACGTTGCTACACCCCATATGGCCTGAATGTTGACATAGATGTAAATTCCTTTATTGACAATAGCTAAAATGTCGTTGCTTATACCCTATTCTGAACTCCTGGGAACCCGGAGATTTTTTGCTTTCATTTTTTGTCTCTGACATGACCAGTAAATATGGAGATAAGGAGAAGGTGGACGTACCCGTAATATGTAAACTAAGGGACATACATTATGGGGAGGTCTCAAAGTATTTCTACATACCCTAATACTGATAGCAATCATAAGGAGTTTTTTTTCTAGGGGGCCTTATAATTTTCACCTTAGTAAAAAGCATGTTTAGTAGAGCCAAGTTTTTTGTAGTTCCCAATTTATAAGCACTTTATCATGAGTGGTCCGATTAAAATTAGAATAGGTCAGGCCCATGAAGTGATGATCATCAGTGGGACATTTGTTTATTAGTACTTATATAGAACTGATAATTAGGAAATGTTACGAACAACAATTTTTTTTATATTTAGGCCAGGTAACATTAACACTGATTCTATTCTGTGATGATAAGTATCATACCACAGTGGGTGCATGAGTCCGCAATTATAATAATTATTTCAGTTTAGTCTAACCACCATTATTCTATACGGTGAGAATTTGTGGAATATGTGATTATAAGACATGTATGATATTTTTGCCTATTTATTTTTAAATAATTTTAAACAATTTTATATATAATTATTTTCATTTTTATAAACATTTTTTGGTAGTGCATTTTCATTTTTTAAATGGGTGCAGTAGTTTCGAGCCGCTCTACAGATCTTGAGTGGATTCTTTAAACTGTTTGGCTAGTGTCTATCAGACTTGATGATATTATCATTTCAGTCAATGTAAGACAAGTCGTGCAAACGCCAATTAGTACATAACTTTTAGTTAAATCATTTTTTATGAAATGTTTTTTGATATTATTGATATTATTTATATTTTTCATTTGACCAATTGGCTAATACTATGCCCGGTTACTCAGGTTACAATCAGGCAATTGAATACCAGCCTTTTTTAGGATTTTAGGGCATATGCCCTTTTCCAATATGGCGGATCGAGGGATACCACAAGTTCAGAACTGGGCGTTCCGCTTGTTGTGTAGTGTACATATGGCGCTGAGTCACCACGCCACCCGTACCCCTGGAAGATGTCATCTGTGATGAAACGGCATAGGGAGGAGCGGCGTGCTGACGTCACCACATACTGTGCTGAACCCGGAAGCTACGGGCAGCATACGAGAGCCGGCCGGCTCGTGTCTTTTGTTATCCACCGCTGAACAAACATCTACCTAATTGTAAGTGCAATATTTTTTATTATATTATTATAAAATGGATTACACTATGGATGCTTCATATCTTTTCCTGGCTTATGAACGAATATGCATCATACGGGATGACATCTCTTATTGAAAGTGGGGGAAACTTCTCTGGCGCTGACAGCTACCGCAACACCCGAGGCTGGGTATAAGCCTAAGGCACGTTGGGTCTCTGTGAAAGGAGACCTAGGGAGCTGGTAAGCGGCAGTATTATCTGTGGTGGAGGCACTTTTTTCATCATACCCTCACACTCATCACGTCCAGTGTTGGAACTGCATGTCACTTTTTATGATAAATCTTTAATCCATCCCTGGAAGAGTGTCTACATCAGTGGACTTTTTGCTTTTTTGAATATTTTTTTTTTGTCCGTTGTAATAGACTTATACATTCAAATATAAGTTTTTATGGAATGTTTTGACATATTTTCTCACTAGTTTTACTGTGCACTGATCACGGGTGATAGTGAATACTTTTCATATATAAGTATATTGGCATGACTCACAAAGATTCATGCAGGGAAGTTTAATATACAGCGCAGCTTATTATTTTGTATGCACTTCCATGTGCACTTCCAAGTGCAGTTGCAGTGCACTTGTAGTGCACAGTGGATTTGCCTTTAGTAAATAAACCCCATAAGTGTAGTATGTTTTATTCCCGAATGAAGCAGCAACGAACAAATTAAAACCAAGACATTAAAAGATACATAAAAAGCTGCTCATGAACTTACAGTTAAACACCGCCACCTCAGACATCGGCGTGGTGGCATGAAGTCACATAGAAAAGCTCCACCCTACACGTTTCCCAACCAATCTGGATCATTGGGGGCCTCTAGTGTTCAGCAGTCATAGTAATATATATATATATGTAGCCTATTAATCGGAAGTTTCCCTTACATCATTTCCAGTCCGGTGTTATTTTGCTGTAGACCAATATTTAATAAAAATAACGGCCGCCATTTTAATGTGGACCAGAGATAGGCAGATTGTACTAAATTCCTCACTCTCTGCTTTCAATGGACTAATATTATTCTTAATATGCTGCCATATTATCAATAGAAAGACCGAATGGCAGGGAAAGATACTCAATGTTCAAATTTAAGCTACCATCCAAAGTTCAAGAATAATGATACATGAACTATCGAAGGCTGAGATAAATAATCAATAGAAACTCATTAAATTATAGCACTTAAAATAAAATGCAATAGGAATAAATAAAAATAAAAAAGGTGTAATTTATTATACATATGGGAAACCCAAATAGGCTATATATATTAACATATAAAATATTACATCTATCCCCTAAAGCATACTATAGTCATTATATATATATATATATATATATATATATATATATATATATATATATATATATATAATATATATATATATATATATATATATATATTTCAGAATATGATCATAATTAGTAATAAGTGTATTATATTATAAAAATCCATAAATTACCAACTGTGACACGAGGATGATACACCTTAACAACAAAAAGTATATATAAATTTTCCAATATGCCTGCAAAAATAGTACACTGTACATTACATATATACCATATAGAAAATAAACAAATTTAACTTGTATCTTCTGCGGACCTTTCAGTTACCTCGTTGAGACTATGAACGCTTCTCTGTCAGCCAGGCTGGTGGTGGTAGTTCCCCTATGCCTCTTTAAAGGCACCAGGCAGGGGTCTTCTCTTTCTCCTTTACTTTTCAATCTAGCCCCTGAACCCCTTTCCAGATGCCTTTCCGAAATCTTCCCCATACCTCCTGTAACCTATGCTGGCATTATAATTATTTTATAATATTAGCATAGATTATACCTAAAATAATATGAAATATATATATATATATATATATACTGTAAAGAACTTCATTGGATACAGATGACTGTAGTGCAGTGCAACAAATCCTTCAGAACAGCATAGGATGAGTCCAGGGCCTGTGTTGCCCCCTCTCTACAATCTTCCTCCTTTGGAACACATGACAAACAATGTCACACTGTCCCAAAAGTATAATAAATCCATCGCTATCAAGCACAAACAAGCTAGGACACACCAAGGACACAGGAAGGACACTGTGAACAACACTCAGTGTGAGTCACTCAGTGAAACTGCAGTGCAGCATGGGAGGACCATCGAATCTTGGGAAATGATCATACTTTCATATTGAATATAAAACTAATATAAAAAAGAATGTAAATGGATGCAGTGCCAGATGTAAAAGGATGTAAACAAATGCATTACGGTATTTAAACAGATGAAAATGGAATGGAACTGAACAGAAGTTGCAAAAAACTGATATAAACTATTTTAGAGAATTATGGGTTACATGGGTACCTAATCCTATAAGATACTTTGAAATCTGGAAAAGAACAGCTGGCGGACTTTAGCGGTACCAAAAGAAGACAATGAAAATCCAATAGATAAAATATTGTCTTTATTACAAAAGTTAAAATAGTTTAACATACTTTTTCTAAAAGAAAACCATTAGCTCAATACATGTATAACATGTCAATTAATACTCTTATGTGACTCTATTACTGCTGTCAAAAAGAGGGTCCTAGTTCAGAGTACCTAAAAACAGGGTGACACTGTAGGTACTTAACCTTCTCAGATCCGGGCCATTGCCAAATGACGGCAACAGCGCGGATCTGAAAAACCGGGACTACGTCCATTGACGTCGTCCCCTTTCCTCATTCCCAGCGCGCTCTCGTGAGCGCGCCTTGGGGAAAATCTGTGTTGGCCGTGTCCCTTGGACACAGGCAATCACAGATCGCTGTAAACGGCCAATCACAGCGGCCGTTTACAGCGCGATCGCCGCCTCCAATGAGAGATGATCTAAAAGGTAAACAATTGAGATCATCTCTCATTGCCGGCTCTCTCTCTCCTCACACAGAAACAGCGTGTGAGGAGAGAGAGATTCTGTGAGTAGTAAAACAGCAAAGTGTGCCCAAAAAGTGCCCAACAGTGCCCACAGTGACACCAATATAGTGCCATCTGTGCCCACCTGTGCACATCAGTGCCCACTTGTGCCATCAGTGCATCATCAGTGCCCATCAGTGCCCATCAGTGCCTGTATGTGCCCATCAGTGTCCGTCTGTGCCCATCAGTGCCCATCTGTGCCCATCAGTGCCCATCTGTGCCCATCAGTGCCCATCTGTGCCCATCAGTGCCCGTCTGTGCAGTGCGCATCTGTGCAATCAGTGCGCATCTGTGCAATCAGTGCGCATCTGTGCCAACTCATAAGTGCCCATCTGTGCCACCTCATCAGTGCCCATCTGTGCCATCTCCTCAGTGCCCATCTGTGCCACCTCATCAGTGCCCATCTGTACCAATCAGTGCCCATCTGTCGCTTCAGTGCACATCTGTGCTGCCTTATCAGTGCCCATCTGTGCTGCCTTATCAGTGCCCATCTGTGCCGCTTCATCAGTGCCCATCTGTGCCGCTTCATCAGTGCCCATCTGTGCCACCTCACCTGTGCCACATCAGTGCATATCTGTGCCCACCTGTGCCGCCTCATTAGTGTAAATCTGTGCACATCTGTGCTGCTTCCTCAGTGCTCATCTGCTGCCTCAGTGCCCATTTGTGCCGCCTCATCAGTGCCCATCAGTGCCCATCTGTGCCGCCTCATCAGTGCCTATCTGTGCGATCAGTGCCCACCTGTGCCGCCTCATCAGTGCACATCTGTGCCATCAATTAGTGCCACCTCATCAGTGCAGGCTTAGCACACAGCTGTGCAATCTCATAAACCACCAGCAGCCATGTCCAAAAAAAGCTTTTCCGCCGAGGAGGCATACCAAATTCTTTCTACGGCCGACGAGAGCAACGCGGAGCTCTCTTTTTCAGATTCCCTTTCCAATTCGGATTCTGACGTAAATTACGAGCCAGTCCTCAGTAGTGAAACACTTACAGACTCGGAGGAAGAAACTCGGCCCGCCAAACGAAGGCGCTCTAGTGAGGAGGCAGTGGCATCCGCCAGCACCGCAGTGGCATCTGCCAGCACCGCAGTGGCATCCGCCAGCACCGCAGTGGCATCCACTAGCACTGCAGTGCCATCCACTAGCACCGCAGTGCCTCGGCAAGAAAGGCCAAGTACCAGTGGGGTGTCACCCCAGCCCCAAAGGGTTAGGTCCCATGCCAGCCTTCCCTTTGCACTTCAGAACCCCTTGTGGCTTCCTCCCAATTCAGGAGAAGCTAGCGTTCCCCCTTTCACGGCCCAGCCAGGAGTCCAGGTGGATACAGGGAATTTCACCCCAATTAATTTTTTTAATTTAATTTTTACGGAGGACATGTTGGCGTCAATTGTGGCCCAGTGCAACCTGTATGCACAGCAATTTATTTTGCAAAATCCCACATCATATTATGCCCGTCCCTATGAGTGGAGAGACCTGACAGTGGAGGAGTTCAAGGTTTTTTTGGGCCTCACATTGAATATGGGGCTCACTCAAAAAAACGAATTCCGTTCCTATTGGTCAACCCACCCCCTCCACCACATGCCCCTCTTCTCCGCGGTAATGCCCAGAACCAGGTATCTGATGATAATGAGGTTCCTACATTTCAGCGACAATACCCAGTGCCCTCCCCGAACTGATCCAAATTTTGACAGGCTTTACAAAATTCACCCAATATTAAATTATTTTTCCGAAGTATTCCCCCAGCTGTTCACCCCGGACCAACAAATATGTGTAGATGAGTCCCTTGTGAAATTTAGCGGCAGGCCTAAAATTAAGCAATATATCCCCAGCAAAAGGGCCCGCTATGGGGTGAAGGTGTACAAACTATGTGACCGAGCCACAGGGTACACATATTCCTTCATAGTGTACGAAGGGAAGGACACCCAGCTGCAGCCTCCTAATTGCCCGGACTACTTGGGAACCAGCGGGAAAGTTGTTTGGGACCTCATATACCCCCTACTCGACAAAGGATACCACCTGTATGTAGATAACTTCTACACTTCTCTGCCCCTGTTCCACAACCTTCATCGGAAGAAGACGCCAGCATGTGGCACCGTGAAAAAAAATCGGAAGGGCTTTCCTCAAAGTCTTGCTAATAAGAAGTTGAGAAAAGGAGAAACGGCATGTCTGCGTAACAAAGAGATTCTGGCAGTGAAGTGGAGGGACAGAAGGGATGTGTATATGTTGTCTTCCATCCACAACAACACCTATGTGGAAATCCCCAGAAGGAATGGCCCCATCCAGAAACCCACATGCATCCATCAATACAATTTGTTTATGGGGGGAGTCGACTTTAACGATCAAATGTTGGAACCATATCTTGCCTCAAGAAGGACATACCACTGGTACAAAAAAGTAGCGATTTATTTTTTTCAATTGGCCATATACAACTCCT
The DNA here is from genome assembly GCA_037952835.1 of Lithobates septentrionalis. Classification (NCBI taxonomy): domain Eukaryota; kingdom Metazoa; phylum Chordata; class Amphibia; order Anura; family Ranidae; genus Lithobates; species Lithobates septentrionalis. The sequence continues at coordinate 8,316,674 of JBBDGP010000503.1, forward strand.
ATATCATTTACCGCAAATCCACCCAAAACCCCCAACGCTTCCTTGACTACCTGGAGGAAATTTACACTGCCCTTATATTCCCGAACGGCCCACCAGTAAACATCCGATCAGATGTTGTTAGTCGACTCTCCGAGCGCCACTTTCCAGATAAACTCCCTCCCAGACCAACAGGCCAAAGACGCCAAAAAAGATGTAAGGTGTGTACCAGAGCAGGAGTCAGAAGAGACACATCTTATTATTGTGCAGAATGTCCTTCCGAACCAGGCCTCTGTATAGGTGAATGCTTCCGCCGTTACCATACTTCACTAAATTATTAGTGAAGTATGGTAACCGTAATCCTCAGTTCCTGCCTTCACACCCCTTATGCCACTGCCTGCTCTGTAACTGACCCTGGCTTGTTATTTGACCACGCTTCTGCCTGCCGATTTTGTACATACCGCTGCCTCATCTGGAACTGACCCTGGACTGTTTTTTCGACCATGCTTCTGCCTAACGATTCTGTACATACCTCTGCCTGATATGGAACTGACCCTGGACTGTTATTCGACCATGCTTCTGCCTAACGATTCTGTACATACCTTTGCCTGATCTGGAACTGACCTTGGACTGTTTGACCATGCCTCTTGCCTGCCTCTTGGACTGATCTTGTACCCTGCAACTGGACTAGTGGGATTCAACACAGGGGTCTCACATATGTGAGGGGCTCCAGAATAGTTTTTCTGGATGAAGAAAACAATTTTCTTTGTTTTCTCATTCCTAGATTAGGGTCTGGAGACTCGGAGGCTTCAAAGAGATTTGGGTGGGAGAAGCCTCTACCCCTGTCCCCATTCTGTCCTGAACGAGGCCCTACTTCTGCCTGCTGCCTGTAGGAGTTACTGCTGTTATGCCTCTGTTTGTCGCACTGACCACAGCACATGGACCTTGTTCCTGCCTACTACCAAGACCAATATTTTGGCACTGCTGACAATCTCTGCCTGCACTGACCCTGCACTGCACTGACCTATGGACAGTATCCCTGCCTGCTGCCTGTACTGACTATGGACAGTATTTCTGCTTGCTGCCTGAAAAATTGTGTTCGCTGTTGCTGACCAAGTCCCTGCCTGCTGCCTGGACCAGTGCTATCCTCCTGGGGACAACTATACTACTAAAACCACAGGTAATCTTTTGTTTCTCTTTGCTCAGCATAATGTATTTTGGGGTGTAATTCTTGGTATATGCATGCTATGTGTCCCTGGAACACCTGATGGTGTTCCTTGCATGTTGGATCTCTGTATGTGGCCAGGCTGTGTAAAGGTCTCACACATGTGGTATTACCATACTCAGAAGGAGTGGCACAATGTATTTTGGGGTGTCATTTTTGCTATGTAAATGCTATGTGTTGGAAATATCCTATAAACGGACAACTTTGTGTAAAAAAAAGCGTTTTCATTTTTTTTCCACATATTCCAAAAACTTCTGGAAAAAAATGAACCGTTCAAAAGACTCATTATGCCTCATAGATTATACGTTGGGGTGTTAGCTTTCCAAAATGGGGTCATTTTGTGGGCGTTTCCATTGTCCTGGTGCTCTAGGACCTTCAAAAGTATAATAGGTGGGTGCGAATCGAGATGTGTAATTTATGCTCCTAGAACACCTGAAGGTGCTACTTCAATGTTAGGCCTCTGTATGTGGTCAGGCTGTGTAAAAGTCTCACACATGTGGTATCGTTTTACTCAGGAGGAGTAGCAGAATGTATTTCGGGGTGTTATTTTTGCTATGTAAATGCTATGTGTTGGAAATATCTTATAAACGGACAACTTTGTGTAAAAAAAAATGCGTTTTCATTTTTTTCCACATTTTCCAAAAACTTCTGGAAAAAAATGAACCGTTCAAAAGACTCATTATGCCTCATAGATTATACGTTGGGGTGTTAGCTTTCCAAAATGGGGTCATTTTGTGGGCGTTTCCATTGTCCTGGTGCTCTAGGGCCTTCAAAAGTGTAATAGGTAGTCAACAAGTTAGATGGGTAATTTATGCTCCTTGAACACCTGATGATGCTCCCTGCATGTTGGGCCTCTGTATGTGGCCAGTTAGTGAAAAAGTCCCACACATGTGGTATTGTAATACTCAGGAGGAGTAGCCGAATGTATTTTGTGGTGTCATTTGTGGTATGCACATTCCATGTGAGAGAAATAAGCTATTACAATGACAATTTTCTGAAAAAAATATAAAAAATAAAAAAAAACCTTAATTTGCAAAGAATTGTGGGAAAAAATGACAACTTCAAATAACTTACCATGCCTCTTACTAAATACCCTGGAATGTCTACTTTCCAAAAAAGGGTCATTTGGGGGGCATTTGTACTTTCCTGGCTTGTTATGGTCTCAAGAAAGGAGATGGGCCTCAGTACATCAGGTGTGATCAGATGTGATCATTTTTTTATGATTTGTACCATAGCTTGTAGACTCTATAAATTTCACACAGACCACATAATATCCACTAATTTGGGTTATTTTTACCAAAGATATGTAGCAGTATAAATTGTGGCCAACATTTATGAATAAAAATTGCTAATTTGCAAAATTTTATCACAGAAACGAAGAAAAAAGCATTTTTTTCAAAATTTTCGGTCTTTTTTCATTTATAGCGCAAAAATTAAAAAACCCAGAGGTGATCAAATACCACCAAATGAAAGCTCTATTTGTATGAAAAAAAGGACAAAAAAATTGTTTGGGTACAGTGTTGCATGACTGAGTAATTGTCATTCAAAGTGTGAGAGCACTGAAAGCTGAAAATTGGTCTGGGCAGGAGGGGGGTTTAAGTGCCCAGTAAGCAAGTGGTTAAAAAGAATTGTGCCAACGTCCCCAAAATTGTATATATAGCCATATGAAAACTAAAGAAAAATGGGACTTTGAGGGCACAGGGATATTTAAACTACAAAAACATAAGAATGGTTTTTAAATTTTATTACAAAGTACAAAAAACAGACATATAAGTTTAAAAACAATTCCAACTACATATAGAACCTTATTACATACACCAAATGGATCCTATCCTGCATTAACTAATAATTGCTCTTGTCTCTATTGTAAACAATCCAACATTCAAAATTGTAAGGAAAAGGAAACCTTCCCCAAAAAAGTAGTGGTTATGAATGTGGAACTGAAATTGAATGGAGTTGCAGGTCTGGTAGTCCACTTGGCATGCTCTCTATCTGCTCAACATGTTTTGCATTGCAGAACGCTTCTTCAGGAGCTAGAGGTTCTCTTAAATATACACAAAAAAGAGAGTCTCTTTTTTCATGTATATTTAACAGAACCTCCCACTCCTGAAGAAGCGTTCTGCAATGTGAAACATGTTGAGCAGATAGAGAGCATCCCAAGTGGACTACCAGACCAAAGTCCCATTTTCTTTAGTTTTCATATGGCCATCTATTACTGCTATGTCAAGAGGTTGACACGTTTCACAATTATAGCTTCCTCAGGACCTCTATACCTTGACCATAGATATAGTTGGCATGTGCCATCTCTAGGGTGTTTTTTGCACCCTATTCTTTCAGCTCCACTATTAGGTTGGGTTCATGTCTCGGGATGAGCTTCCTGTTCGAGTTGAACCCATGTTCGATCGTTCACCAAATTGCAAACGATATGAGCCGTTCGCACAAAATTCATGTGGTGAGTCATGGCCCATAATTCACTGCGGCATCGCAGTGCATTGCTGGCTGATGATTGGCCAAGCATGCACTATGAGCCGCATGCTTGGCCAATCACAGCGCCGTCTGTAGAGAGAGCTGTAATTGGCCAAAGCCAGGGTGGCTTGGCCAATTATGGCTCAAGGGTTTAGAACACGCCCCACACTATATAAGGTCGCCCCTGCATGGCAGCTTTGTGTAGTGTGTTCCGGCTTGACAGAGAGATAGACACAGAGAGAGACAGTGTCATTTGATTTAAGTTAGATAGATTAGGCAGGACAGTTAGTGAGTTAGCTGCACTTACAGTGTATTGTATATATATATATATATATATATATATATATATATATATATATATATATATATATATATATATATATATATATATATATATATATATATATATATATATATATATATATATATATATATATATATGCATCCTAGGTGTTGTATATATATATACACTGTATTCAGTTTAGCTAGATCCGTTCCTGTTATCTTCCTACTGACAGGCAGGCTTGTGTTGTTACAGTATTTACAGCTACCTGAAGAAAATTGCTGATGTTCTTTTGATCCTATTAGTACCACAGTCAGGCAGCTAGACTATTTACAGTTAGTGTAGTGCGTCCACCTCAAAGTGTTCAGCTAAAGCTACAAGTTAGTTTAGTGTGACCTCTGCACAATGTTCAGCTAAAACTACAAGTTAGTGTAGTGCGTCCTCTGAACAGTGTTCAGCTAAAGCTACAAGTTAGTGTAGTGCGACCTCCTCACAGTGTTCAGCTAAAGCTACAAGTTAGTGTAGTGCGTCCTCTGAACAGTGTTCAGCTAAAGCTACAAGTTAGTGTAGTGCGTCCTCTGAACAGTGTTCAGCTAAAGCTACAGGTTAGTGTAATGCGTCCTCTGAACAGTGTTCAGCTAAAGCTACAAGTTAGTTTAGTGTGAACTCTGCACAGTGTTCAGCTAAAGCTACAAGTTAGTGTAGTATGTCCTCCTCACAGTGTTCAGCTAAAGCTACAAGTTAGTGTAGTGCGTCCTCTGAGCAGTGTTCAGCTAAAGCTACAAGTTAGTGTAGTGCGACCTCTGCACAGTGTTCAGCTAAGTCTACCTGCAGAAGGTTGGTGGTTAGGGATGAGCTGCGAGTTTGAGTCGAACACATGTTCGACTCGAACATGGGCTGTTCGCAAGTTCACCGAACAGCGAACAATTTGGGGTGTTCGCGGCAAATTCGAATGCCGCGGAACACCCTATAAAAGTCTATGGGAGAAATCAAAAGTGCTAATTTTAAAAGGCTTATATGCATGGTATTGTCATAAAAAGTGTTTGGGGACCTGGGTCCTGTCCCAGGGGACATGGATCAATGCAAAAAAAGTTTTTAAAACTGATCCCGCCCCCCTCTGACGCATGGGGACATGACGGGACTTCCCTGTGGCATTGCCCGTGGCCCCCCCCCTCGTTATTTAAGAACTATCAGAAGAGGAGAAGCGTCACACAGCGGGAGCCTCCCTCCATGCCTGTATGGATGCGGAGCGGCCCGAAAAGAAGGCGAAGACAAGAAGATGAAGTGAAGAAGATGAAGAGAAGAAGATGAAGAGAAGAGCGGGAGCCTCCCTCCATGCCATGGATGCGGAGCAGCCTGAGGAGAAGAAGGGAAGAAGATGCCGTGGAGGAGATGCTGGACGAGAAAACTGGAGGAAGAACCAGAAGATCCAGAAGAACCAGAAGAAGAAGAAGATGAAGGAAGATAGAAGATAGAAGAAAGAAGAAGCATTTAAATAAAGGAATTATCAAAAACTGTCACTTGTCATTTTTAACATTTTTGACAGTTTTTTAGTGAAATGGTAGGCCCTTAACATTTCACACAGGGGGGAGGGCCGGGATCTGGGGGTCCCCTTGTTAAAGGGGGCTTCCAGATTCCGTTAAGCCCCCCACCCGCAGACCCCCACAACCACCAGCCAGGGTTGTGGGGATGAGGCCCTTGTCCTCATCAACATGGGGACAAGGTATTTTGGGGGGCTACCCCAAAGCACCTTCCGATTGTTGAGGGCATGTGGCCTGGTACGGTTCAGGAGGGGGGGCGCTCTCTTGTCCCCCCTCTTTTCCTGCAGCCTGCCAGGTTGGGTGCTCGGATAAGGGTCTGGTATGGATATTTGGGGGGACCCCACGCCATTTTGTTTTTTTAATTTTGGCATGGGGTTCCCCTTAATATCCATACCAGACCTGAAGGGCCTGGTATGGAATTTAGGGGGACCCCACGTCATTTTTTTTTTAAATTTTGGTTCGGGGGTCCCCTGTGGGGAATTCCCATGCTGTTTTTATCAACGAACTTCTATGTGTATTGTCGGACCGGCAATGCATTAATAGCCACGAGTAGTTTTAAATGACTTTTTTTCCTTTGAAATGTCATTTTGCTGTCAGACTGTTCTAAACATGGGAAACATGCGCCCCTTTACAGGCATATTATAGACATCCCCCAGGTACAAAATTTAAAGGAATATTACACTTTTATTGTTTCACTTTAGGCATTATTAAAATCACTGCTACTGAAAAAACAGCAGTTTTTAAAACTTTTTTTGCATTGATCCATGTCCCCTGGGGCAGGACCCAGGTCCCCAAACACTTTTTATGACAATAACTTGCATATAAGCCCAGGTATGCCGTAAAGTCCGATCGTGTGTACGCGGCATTAATATTCATACCAGACCCAAAGACAATTCATTATAGCCGCGAGTACTTTTAAATGACTTTTTTTCCTTTAGAAATGTCATTTTGCTCTTAGACTGTTCTAAACACGGGAAACATGCGCCACTTTACAGGCATACTATAGACACCCCCCAGCTACGAAATTTAAAGGGATATTACACTTTTATTGTTTCACTTTAAGCATTATTAAAATCACTGCTCTTGAAAAAACAGACGTTTTTAAAACTTTTTTTTGCATTTTCCATGTCCCCTGGGGCAGGACCCAGGTCCCCAAACACTTTTATGCCAATAACTTGCATATAAGCCTTTAAAATTAGCACTTTTGATTATTCATGTTCATGTCCCATAGACTTTAATGGTGTTTGCGTGTTCGAACAAATTTTTTGCCTGTTCGCATGTTCTGGTGCGAACCGAACAGGGGGGTGTTCGGCTCATCCCTATTGGTGGTGTTTTCCTGATCCTATCACTACCGCAGGCAGCTAAATTATTTACATGTTAGTGTAGTGCGACCTCTGCACAGTGTTCAGCTAAAGCTACCTGTAGAAGGTCGGCGGGGTTTTCCTGATCCTATCACTACCGCAGGCAGCTAAATTATTTACACGTTAGTGTAGTGTAACCTCTGCACATTGTTCAGCTAAAGCTACCTGTAGAAGGTTGGTGGTGTTTTCCTGATCCTATCACTACCGCAGGCAGCTAAATTATTTACACGTTAGTGTAGTACGACCTCTGCACAGTGTTCAGCTAAAGCTACCTGTAGAAGGTTGGTGGTGTTCTCATACTACAGGCAGGCAGTTGATTTTGCTAGCTGCAGTATCAGTACATATATATATATATATATATATATATATATATATCCCAGCTTAGTGCAGCTACAGGCCATTAGTATGTCTGGAAGGCCAACAAGCAGAGGCAGACAGTCACAAGCCAATAAAAGAGGGCAAGCAGGCTCTGTGTCTAGAGGCAACAGTGCTGGTCGTGGAGACGGTGCATCCTCATCAGCACGTGGCCATGGCACACGCTTGGCATTTTTTTCGGCAGCTGGCCGTGTTGAGCCGCAACATGCGGAAGACTTGGTTAAGTGGATGACCAAGCCATCATCATCCTCCTCATCCTCTCTCACGATCTCATGATCAGGGTACTTTGTCTGGCAAAGCAGCTGCCAACGCGGCCTCTTCCCTCGGCTCAACGGCATCAGTGACTCCTTCCCTAGCCCCACCATGTCCTCCTGAGGAGTCCCTAGAACTGTTTGACCACAGTGTTGGGTACATGCTCCAGGAGGATGCCCAGCATTTAGAAGGCTCTGATGATTATACTGAGCTATACGAAGGCAGTAACGTGAGCACGGACAGAGGGGGTGCCCAAGAAGGACAGCAATATGGCAGTCATGCTCCCTTTGCTGCAGCATATTGCCAGGTTTGCTCCAGTGATGAGGAGGGAGGGGATGATGAGGTCACTGACTCAACGTGGGTGCCTGATAGGAGAGAGGAGGAGGAGGAGGAGGCACATCACCAACGAGGCAGGATGCCCTCCAGGGGCCAGCCTAAGGGCAGCACACTGACTGCATCACACCGCAAAGCTCCGCATGTGCAGGGCACTGCTGTCTCTGCGCGTTAGTCTAAAAGTTCTTTGGTGTGGGCCTTTTTTGAGACGAGTGCATCAGATCCCACTGCTATTTGCAACATATGTCTCAAGCGTATCTCGCGTGGCCAAAACAACTCCCGCTTGGGCACCACATGCTTCACCAGACATATGCTGACCTGCCATGCAGTTCGTTGGCAAGCGTATCTAAAAGACCCACACCAAAGAACAAAGAGGACCTCTCCTTGCTCCTCATCAGCTGAGATCTCCAACCCCACTATACCTTCAGTCCTCTCCGAGACCTGCACTGAGAGGAATGAAGGTGTAGAATCAGGTGTGTCACAGCCAAGTACTTGTGGGCAATCTGCTTTCGGTACACCGACGTCAGATTGTACCAGGCAAATTTCCCTGCCCCAGCTGCTGCACCGCCTAAAGAAGTTCGATCCCAGCCATCCACATGCCCAGCGGTTGAATGCTAGCTTGGCAAAATTGCTAACACTTTAACGGCTACCTTTTCAGTTGGTAGAGTCTGCCCCCTTCCGTGAGTTTGTGGAATGTGCGGTTTCTCAGTGGCAGGTACCCAAATTCCACTTTTTCTCACGGAAGGCGATTCCGGCTCTCTAACGGCATGTGGAAGGCAATGTCTTGGCCTCGCTGGACAGGGCAGTCAGCAGTAAGGTGCATATTACCGCTGACTCATGGTCCAGCAGGCATGGACAGGGATGTTACCTAAGTTTCACGGTGCATTGGGTCACTCTGCTGGCAGCTGAGAAGGATGCAGAACAAGGTGCAGTAGTGTTGGAGGTTGTTCCGCCACCATGTCTCCAAAATGCCACTACTAATGATTGTGACACACCTCTCTCCTCCACCCCTCCTCTTCTTCTTCCTCCATGGCCTCTTCCTGTGCTTTGTCCTTGGAACCAGCGGTGCTTCGTAGGCGTTCAAGGGGCTACGCAAGTATGCAGGCCAAAAGATGCCATGCGGGGCTTGAGCTGGTGTGCTTGGGGGACAGGAGCCACACTGGGGCAGAGGTTCTGTCAGCTCTGCAGGGGCAGGTTCAGAGGTGGTTGACGCCACACCAACTTAAGGCAGGAATGGTGGTTTGCAACAATGGCACCAAACTCCTCTCCACCCTCTGACAGGGACAACTGACCCATTTGCCCTGTTTGGCTCACGTCCTTAACTTGGTGGTGCAGCGGTTCTTGGGCAGGTACCTGGGCTTACAGGATGTCCTGAGGCAGGCCAGGAAAGTCTGTGTGCATTTCCGCCGGTCATATAATGCCAGTGCTCGGCTGGCAGACCTCCAAAAGGAGTTTGACCTGCCCAAGAACCGCCTAATCTGTGACATGCCCACCAGGTGGAACTCAACGTTGGCCATGCTGCAGCGGCTGCACACGCAGCAGAGGGCCATCAATGAGTACCTGTGCGACTATGGCACCAGGACAGGGTCAGGGGAGCTTGGTTTTTTCCCCATGCCAGTGGGCCATGATCAGGGATGCATGCACTGTCCTGTCACCATTTGAGGAGGCCACAAGGATGGTGAGCAGTGACAGTGCATGCATCAGTGACACTGTCCCCCTTGTCCACCTGTTGGAGCACACGCTGCGTGGACTAATGGACAGGGCACTTGAGGCAGAACAGAGGCAGGAAGAGGAGGACTTCCTTAGCTCTCAAGGCCCCCTTTATCCAAACAGTGTTCCTGCGTGCCCACCGATCACACAGGAAGAGGATGAGGAGGAGGAGGAGGATTGTGTCAGTATGGAGGTTGAGCCTGGCACTCAGCATCAGCAGCAGTCTTTAAGGGATCAGTCCCAAGAAACACATGGACTTGTACGTGGCTGGGAGGAGGTGGCTGCGGACCATGTCATCCTTAGTGACCCAGAGGACTCCGGACCGAATGCCTCAGCAAACCTACGCTGCATGGCCTCTCTGATCCTGCAAAGCCTGCGTAAGGATCCTCGTATTCGTGGTATCAAGGAGAAGGACCAATACTGGCTGGCAACCCTGCTTGATCCACGTTACAAGGGTAAGGTTGCAGACCTTATATTGCCGTCGCAGAGGGAGCAGAGGATGAAACATCTTCGGGAGGCCTTGCAGAAAGGTCTGTGCAACGCGTTTCGAGAGACTGGGATGTTACAAACTCCTATTTCTGGACAACGTGTTGCTGAGGCTTCGGTCAGTCAAAGAAGGAGCGGTGGAGAAGGTGGCCGTCTGACCGATGCGTTCAGACAATTTTTTAGTCCGCAGCCCCAAGGTATGATCGGTTCCAGCAACCATCGCCAGCGTCTGTTTTACATGGTGCAGGAATACCTAGGGGCAAGATCTGACTTGGATACCTTTCCCACCAAAAATCCTCTGGGTTACTGGGTCTTGAGGATGGATCACTGGCCAGAGCTTGCACAGTATGCAATTGAGCTACTGGCCTGTCCTGCATCCAGTGTTCTTTCGGAACGCACATTCAGTGCTGCTGGAGGCTTTGTAACCGATCACAGGGTGCGTCTGTCCACCTACTCGGTCGATCGACTGACCTTCATAAAGATGAATCAGTCTTGGATCACCACCAGCTACCAAGCACCTGATGCTGATGTAACCGAATATTTTTTTTTGAAATGTCTGATCCCTCCAAAGACTGCCTATGCTAATGCTGAGTGACTAGCCTGTTATGCTGAGTAATTATCCTCTTCCTCCTCAATGATCATGCTGATAGCTTGTAAGAACATTTTTGGTTCTGGGCGCCGCCACCAGTGCCTAAGGCCCAATTTTTAAGCCCCTGTTTAACAGGGACATGTAATTAGAATTCTTGATCTAATATTTCATAGCAGGGCCGGTTTCTGCGCCCACCAAGATTAACTGTGAGGACTTACAGTGTTGTGGCACCAGCACCACCACCACCACCAAAGCCCCAATTTTTCAGCCCCTGTTCAAAGGGGCATGTAATTACAATTCTTGATTGAATATTTCACAGCAGGGCCCGTTTCTGCGCCCACCAAGATTAACTGTGAGAACTTACAGTGTTGTGGCACCAGCACCACCACTTGATCTAATATTTCACAGCAGGGCCCTGTGAGGGCCTACAGTGTTGAGGCCACAACAACACCTAAGGCCCAGATTTCTGCTGAGTATATAGGGCAGGCCCCTACTTTTAAACATCCAACTTACAAACGACTCCTACTTGCAAACAGAAGGAGACAACAGGAAGTGAGATGAAATCTACCCCTAGGAAGGGAAATTCTCTCCTGTAAGAGTTAATATGGGAAAAACTTTTCTCCTTTCCACTGATGCTTTATCACCAATCCTTGTTTCACTAAAAACCCAAATTTTCAAAAACCATTTGTCATTGGGACAAAAAGTGAGGTGAAATCTTCTGAAGAGGAGCACAGACAGCAAAACAAATGTCACAGGGGTGATAACCCTTCCCTATGTTTTCCAAAAAGCTTAAAAACATATTTTTTGGCTGGAGCTACACTTTAAAAATGTACCAGTTCAAAATTACAAACAGATTCTACTTAACAACAAACCTACAGTCCCTGTCTTGCACCGCTTGTATACTGCTGTTCAGAGTATATAGGGCCTGGGGGCCCCACGCCTTTCTTTTTTTTAATTTGGGTGCGGGGTTCCCCTTAATATCCCTACAGGACCCAAAGGGCTTGGTAATGGACTGGAGGGTACCTATGCCGTTTGTCTCACTGATTTTCATCCATATTGCCAGGACCCGACATTACATTAAAGCCGCAAGCAGTTTTAAATGACTTTTTTTCCTTTAAAAATGTAATTTTGTGCAGGGACTGTTCTAAGCACAGGAAACACGCGCCACTTTACAGGCATACTATAGACACCCCCCAGGTACGATATTTAAAGGAATATTTCACTTTTTTTTTTTTACTTTAAGCATCATTAAAATCACTGCTCCCGAAAAAACGTCCGTTTTTAAAAGTTTTTTTTGCATTGATACATGTCCCCTGGGGCAGGACCCGGGTCCCCAAACCCTTTTTAGGACAATACCATGAAAATTAGCCTTTAAAATGAGCACTTTTGATTTTGGAAGTTCGGGTCCCATAGACGTCAATGGGGTTCTAACGTTCGTGCGAATTTTCGGTCCGTTCGCAGGTTCTGGTGCGAACTGAACTGAGGGGTGTTCAGCTCATCCCTATTCATGTCTATGCTACTCTGGGAGCCACGCTTGCATGGGCATGGCAGCCCATTCATTTGAGTGGGCTACTGTGCCTGCATTTCACACAGTAAAAAGGTTCCTGCACCTTTTTTAAAACACAGCCAGAGGGAAATCGCATTGTGCTTTCACACCATGGGATTTCCCACAACCAAAAACACACTGCAGTTTCAGATACTTGCAGGTATTATTAAGAATGGATGGCAGCCTCATACATTTGCAAAGGAGTAGCACGGTTTGGCAGTGGATTGTTGTGGGTGCAGGAACAGGTGCGATTTACCCACTGTCCCATACCCATAACCACCCGCACAAGTGTGAACCTAACTTTAATGCCAGATGCCTTGAACTGACTATGACTGAATCCAATGGAATTGTCTGAGCACTCCATATCTGACTTGTTGCAGGAGCTGATTCAAGCAGAGGTTGCAGAGAAGATTAAAGCTTAATGCTTTTTAAATATTTTTGCTCTTGTAAACTTACATTGGAGAGCTATTCTTCTTTGCAGAAATTTTTCTTTGCACAAATTTAGCTTTGCAAATGGTCAAATATACTAAAATGGTGGTCTGAAATAAACCTGATTATCTTAAATAGTGCTCGTCACCTTAACATGTGTATCTGTAAAAAAAATAACTATGCAATCGATTTGCAAACCTGTTTCGTTGTCAACTATTTTTTTTTATTTTTAATAGATTTTGTTCCTTTTTACATCCTAGTTACTTCACAATTAATCATAAGAAACAAATGTCTTTATGCACATTTACAAACCATGAAGATAAATACTTGAAGTATTATGTTGTTAACATGTATTAGCTGAAATTAATCTATTATGTATTGCACAGCTAGTGACAATGACCTTTAGAGAAGCTACAATTTAACTTTTTACAGATACCCTTGAAAGACTGGTGGGATTACATGAACAGAAATAGTCATAGCAAGAGTCATTAAGACAATTAAATTCAGTCTTGTCAAATTTTTGCAGTTTTTTTTTTCTTTTGCTAGGAGGATTTCTGAATTCACATTAAGTACCACAAAGTTTGGTCATTATTGCAATTATATGTGTTCTTGTCAGTATTCTTTCACATTGCTGTGAAAATATAAATTACATGAAACAGAAATATCTTTAATGCTTTGGGCAAATTGTCAACAAATCTGAATGTAATTAAGAACAAAATACATGTAATTTGTGCTATTAGCAAAAAGATTTTCTGACTGTAGAATCTGTATGCTATGAAAAAAAGCACATAAAGCCAGCTGAGATTCCTTTAATAATTAAAACAGAAATAAACATCATATTAATAATTTATTTCTATAGTTTGGTGGCAGGAAAAAAAACTGAAAGAAAGTTCAGCGAAGTTACACAAAAGAGCTAAAATAATTTCCACATAAGTTGTGGTTTCTTTATTTTTTCTTGTTAAATGTATTTATTGAGTTTTCAAAAAGAAAGAAAAATAAATAAATAATAAAAGAATATAATACATGGGTACATATCACATATTCCAGATGTTTTATAGTATAATATTATACATAGAACCGTCCTACAACTGTTATTATGTTATACACATTTTGAGTAGGGCATAGAAATAAAGGAAAACATGAAATGATTAGACTAGATATAGTTGTCTAGTTGTGAGATGAGCAATAGAAAAAGTATGATAAAGATAAAGTATCTCATATATTCAAACAATATATACCCTAGAAAATATTACAACAAAAAAAGAGGGGGGGAGAAAAAGAAAGAGAGAAGGAAAGGGAAACCTGGGGTGACGTCCTGGCTCACGGCATATATACAATTATATTTAGTGAATATAGTATATAACCTAGTGTGGTAATAACAAAGATTGGTCAAAGTCGGCAGGGAAGTAGTGTTTGACCCATGGTTGCCATATCTTACTAAATAAATCAATTTTATTGTCTTCAATAGCTGTCATCTTTGCTTGTATGAGTGCTTTATTCATTCTGTGTTTAGCTTCGTTCACGATTAGAGTATGAGACTTCCATGCCTTGGCAATGGTTTGTTTGGCTGCAGTACTTAGTTGGATAAATAAAAGAAATTGAGTGTGAGTGAGCCTGGTAGGTTTTAGGTTTAGTATAGCCATGGTGGGATCTGGAGGAATTGTGATTTCCAAGGCTTTAGAGGCCATAAGAAATATGTTATTCCAGAATACTTTAACAATAGGACATTGCCACCATATGTGATAATGTGTACCTGGCATGTCGCAACCTCTAAAGCAATTAGGAGAATATGAGGGAGCAAATTTAGTTATTCTAGCTGGTACCATGTACCATCGCGTTAAAACCTTATAATTAGTTTCTACAGCAAAACAGTTAGGAGAGGAAGTTTTGGTGGCTAACCATATATTAGATCAATCTTTATCATCCAGTTTTTGATTAATATCCTGTGCCCATTTAATAGCATATGAGGGTAGAGTTTCTCCTGAAGTCACATTAAATTGGTGATATAATAGTGAGATAAGACCTCTGATGTGTGGGTCGCTCATACAGATACGCTCAAATTGAGTCATTTGATTGAGAGTAGAACCTGTATTAAGTAGTGGTTCATAAAAAATTTTAATCTGTAAATAGCGAAATATTTCTTTTTTAGGTAAACCGTAAGTTTCACATAATACAGGAAAGGTATGAATATTAGATGAGGATGATAGATTATATAAACGGGTAAGATTTACCGTGGACCATGCAGAGAATGATCTTGGAAATTTCCAAGCAGGATAGAAGGCTGGATTATGGAGGAATGAAAGCAGAGGATTATGTGGAGATTTAAGATTATGTAAACAATTGAACAATTGTCTACCGATTCAACAGCAACCCAAAGGGGTGTTTCAACCATAGCGTGATATTTGGGTAGAAGTGCAATTTGCGCAGCATTATAATAAGAAGAAAAATTGGGTATCCCCAAACCCCCATTCAGTTTATTCAAATACAATGTAGATTTAGATATGCGAGGTTTGGTGTTACCCCAAATAAATTACATAACTCTACGTTGAGTAAGTCTTAGAAAATAGGATGGTATTGGTATTGGAAGTACCCTAAATAAATATAGAAATTTTGGCAGTATTGACATCTTAATAGCGTTAATCCTTCCCAACCAGGATAACGGAAGAGAAGCCCATTGTTTCATGAGAGCAGTAATTTGTTTCAGAAGAGGTAAGTAGTTAACTGCAAAAAGATCTTTAAGGGAAGTTGTGATTTGCATTCCCAAATATGGGAGTTGTTTCGGAACCCAGTTGAAAGGTAAGGAAGTTTGGGCTTGTTGAAGTTCAGTTTGTGATAAAGAGATATTTAACGCATTTGATTTTGTAGGGTTGATGTATAGACCTGAGATTTGAGCGAAGTTTTCAAGTGTGAGTAATAAATTAGGGGCAGATATATGAGGACGTGACAAAAATATAAGAATATCATCTGCGAAGAGACATAATTTATGATGATGACCACCTAACTCAATACCTTTTATATTGGGGGTATTTCTAATTAATTGTGCTAAAGGTTCAATTAATAAGGCAAAAAGTAATGGGGGAAGGGGGCAACCTTGTCTGGTACCTCTTTTGATGTCAAACATTGTTGACTTATAACCGGAATATTTAATATATACTCTGGGATTATTGTATAAAGAGGAAACCCAGGTTAGAAAGTGATCACCAAAACCCCATTTTTGGAGAGTATATTCCACGTATGGCCATGTGACAGAGTCAAATGCTTTCCTTATATCTAGAGACACAAGGCAAGCTGGGATCTGTCTAGATTTAGCTGCATGAATAAGTAAAAGTGTATGTCTGATATTATCACCTGCCTGACGTTTTGGCATAAAGCCTGTCTGATCTTTGTAAATTAGATGTCCTATAATAGAATTCAGTCTGGTGGCCATGATTTTAGCCAATAGTTTTATATCTAGATTAAGAAGAGATATAGGACGGTAATTAGTCCAGGAGGTAGAATCAGAGTATGGTTTGGGGATCATTGCTATAATAGAAGTAAGCGTTTCTGTTCTTAAGGAATGTCCTTCAAGAATCAAATTAAAGGCTTTGGTTAAGACTGATGTTAAGATGTGTGCATACTGTCTATAATAGGCTGCTGAGAAGCCATCTGGGCCTGGTCTCTTACGTAATTTTAAGGATTTTATAGCATTCAACACTTCATTGTCAGTTATAGTGTTTTCAAGATGATCTCTCTGCAGCTGGTCGAGGTTAGGAAGTGTAATATTAGAAAATAAAACATCAGCTTTGGACTTATCAAAATTAGGAGATGAGGAATATAATTTAGCTATATTAGAATGAAATATCTCGAGAATCTTTATTGGATTACTGGTTTATGCTTCTCTGGATATTTTTAGCTTTATAGGTGTTTGATTTGTTGTGAATTCTTCAGGATTCTAGCCATAAGCGTATCGGGTTTATTTGCCTTAAGGTATTGAATATGTTGGCGCTTGCGTATGAGTTTGTCTGCTGAATCGGTCAAAAAAAGATCTAAATCTAGGCGAGCTCTTTCAAGTTTAGTGCTGTTGTTAGCATTCGGAGAGGATTGAAATGTCTGGTAACAGTCATTAAAGGTGGATTCAAGTTTTTCAAACAAAATTTTACGTTCTCTTTTGAGAATAGTAGCTTGTTGTATAAATCTACCTCTAATAACCACTTTATGGGCTTCCCATAATGTAAGAGCAGAGATATCACCTGTGTCATTAGACGCTATATAATCTGATAATGCTTTTTCAATCTCAACACGGTGAGAGGGATGAGTCAGTATAGAGTCGTTTATACACCAGGTTGTGTCATGTGATCTGGGAATTGTAGAAGCAATAGTAGTAATTACTGCGCAGTGGTCAGTCCACGGAAGAGGAACAATTTTGGATGAAATGATTTCTGGTAACATACTGGATGGAGTGAAGATATGATCTATTCGTGAGAAGGACCTATGTGGGTATGAATAATGAGTAAAACGTCTACTGGCAGGATTCATCTCTCTCCAAATGTCAACTAAACCATGCGTGTTAAGTAGGTGTTATAAAGTCAAGTTTTTAATACCCGTGTTAGGTTTTGAGGGAGAATTATCCAGAAATGGGAAAATAGTTGCATTGGAATCTCCACAGATAACAACTGTACCACTCCTATGAGCTTCAAAAACATGTAAAAGATGAGACAAGAAGGCAGTTGGATTTTTGTTAGGTGCATAATATGAAACAATTGTAATAGGATTATCAGAAATAAAACCTGGTAAAAGTATATAACGTCCCTCAGGGTCAGATAATTGTGATATCAGATTGAACGGAGTGGAACGGTGAAAACCAATCAGAATCCAGAGTAAGCAAATAATGTTAGCTTTCTTTGATGCAAATGAGCGTAATGCTTTTGTACGTTTATGTGGAATATTAAACCCTTGTACATTTAATGACAAAACATTTATAGGGGCCATAAACCAAGTAGAATAAACATTATATCATAGTAGATAGAGTACTTACCAAGAGCCAGGACGACCAGCCGGAGGATCAAGGGGGAATAGAAAAAGTTAGAAAAAGAAGAAGTAAGAGAGTACAAAAACAAAAACCCCATATGTAGACTAAGTATCATTAGACAAAAGCTAGAGTATAGGGTATGGGAACATCTCAGGTGAGTATATAGTACTCCCTGAGAGGATCCTGGACCACCCGCAGAGTCCCCCATAAAAAAAGAGGGTCCCTGTAGGTGGTAAAAAAGGGCAGCAAAGAATTCCTATGGGATTAACAACACCGGAGGACCACAGGAGTTATTACAATACTAATATATTATTAAATAACTAATAATTTTTTCCATTTTTTTACCCTTTTTTTTTTTTTTTAATTTATTTATTTTTAACAAAAAAAAAGGTAGAATAAAGAGGAAAAAGGGAAAAGGAAAAAAAAATTGACAAAAAAATAAAAAATCATTTTACTCATTTTTTCCTCTTTCCCTTCCTCCTCCTCTCACACACCATTATCATAACTAAACCATATATTCATGAGCTTAACACTTAAAGGAAATTAACCAGCATGAGAAGCTGGGAATCTGAAGAAAGTATGAGGAATTTGTGTGAGCTGGAAAGTCCATTGAGTCCACAATGGTGGGAGGTGAATGTTCATAATGACCACGCTTGTTGAGATTTTGATATGACGAGGATGCAGAACTGGGTCCTGTAGCTTTATTTTGCTGTGATGATCGAGAGATGAAACTTATGCGGGGCTGGTTCTTTGGCTGGTTCTTTGTCAAGGTTTCTTCGGCTAAACCTATGTCGATTAGGATCGATTGTAAATCTTCTGAGGAGCGACAGACGTATTTGGTTTCCAGATGTGTGAAACGAAGACAGAAACGTAATCCCCAATGGTAAACAATTTGATTGCGCTGAAGTATCTGTAATTGAGGTTTGAGTGCACGTCTCTTAGCCACCGTAAGTGGGGAAAGGTCAGTGGAAAGCTGGTAACTATGGCCCTGAAAGCTGAGGAGATCTTTACCTCTGACTGCTGTTAAAAGCTGTTCTTTGGTTCTGTAATAGTGTAATTTGGTAATGATATCTCTAGGAGGGCCATTGGATTTGCGTGGAGCTAAGGCTCTATGCACTCTGTCAAATCCAAGCCTGTCAATGGGAATATCAGGTATTAATTCCTGAAACAGCGCTGTGACTGTTGTCTGCAAGTCTAAATAGGATTCAGGGATCCCCCTGATACGCAAATTCGATCGACGATCTCTATTTTCCTGATCTTCCAAACGTGACTGAAGTGTGAGGTTTTCTTCCTTCAGGTGACATAATTTCAGTCATAGAATTATGAGTGCGTGTATCAATTTCATCCACTCTCAATTCTAGGTCTGCAGTCCTTTGACCAAGCTCTCTAATTTCTCTAGTTAACATATCTGTAATGTGGTCAGTAGTCTGTTTAAGAGCTTTCTGGAGCATATATTCAAATTGTTTGAACATATCAGGCTGTGCTGTAATTTGTGAAACATTCTGGTCACAAACTGACTCACCCATAGAAGCCTGTGTTATTTTGCTGTGAGGCAGAGGCTGTGTCCTGTGTTCGCTGCTGCGCTGCAAGGGAGATGAAGATGCCGCCATCTCGGCCGACAGTCTGTGTAGCTTTTCTTTAGAAATACCTTTTTTAAATGAAGATTTCTGACCTCTTAGGACCATTATTTAGGTCGCTGACTGAGTTGGGGTGAGCAGTGTCCCATTTTTTGTAAATTTTAGTGGCGCTGGGACCTGTAGTCCTCCGAGGAGTCCCGAGGAGCGGAGCTCTAAGGAGACATTACTGCTGCCTCAGGCTGCCGCGCATGCGCCCCCGATTTCTTTATTTTTTTAAAACATAAGGAAACTGTTTTCTTCCTTTCTATTAATAAAATATACAATATTTGTAGGTTTTAAACAGACTCTTGAAACAACCGATTGCTAGATAGAAATTACAACTGTTAATATGTCAGAAAGTGCTGCTCGCCTTAAATCCTGCCTAAAATATATATATTTTGTATATTGTATTTTCTGTGTTTTATTAATGTGATCTTTTTATAATGGTGAGGAAGAAAGCTCATCATAAAACACAGCGCTGTTTATCAAAATCTATAAAAAAGATAAACTGTAATACGATTAAGTTGGAACACAAGATAATGGAACACAGAATTAAGTTTATGCATAATGAAGAAATAGAGAATCTTTTTTTTTTTTCTTTTGCGTTCTTTACGTTTTTAGGATATACAGAAAAGTACCAAAAAGAAAAATATTTGAAATATCCATGAGGAAGTAAAATACTTGAAATTCCCAGATTAACCTACCCCTGAAATCTCTACCTTGGCTTTTTCCTCAACATGTACCTAAAATAGAAAAGACACACCTGTTAATAGGACCTTCGCTTAAATCTAACCTACTTGTCTACCCCAGATGCGTCCCTAACAGACCCTCTAAGCTCTATATGCCACAGTTTGGCCTTTGAATCAGGTATGACAGCAAAATGTATTAAATCAATATGGCCTTATAAGGATGTTTTAGCTTTACACTTCTTTCGACGTGGAAAACTCCTCACCCATGAGGCAATAAATGACTTTGTCACTCGGCATGTCTTCAGACATGGACCTACTGTACCTTCAAATAAAACAACGGCATGTATTGTCCTCTTTATATGCTACTTTATTGAGGGCTCTTACTGCATTTTTCTCTGAATCATGCCAGGCCTGGGAGAGGGGTCAGAATTTCACGGACGAATTATGGAAAGCTATTTGCACTAATATACACAGAGGCTCTTTGAACATAGCCATTACAGAAAATGGATACAAAATATATATTCATTGGTATAGAATCCCTTCATTACTACTCGTTCCCTCCCCCCAATTTCCAATGTGGGTTGGAGGTGTGGAGAAGAGGAAAGAATGATGTTACACATATGGTGGGTGTGCTTCAAGCTCCAACCCTTCTGGAGGAAGGTAAATGACATTATAGCTGCTGTAGCAACTGATATGCTGGTGGACTACTATACAGTAGAGATGGGCCAAATGACCCCCTGTTCGGTTCGTGGCAGAACTTTCGCGAAAGTTCAAAACCGAATAATAAACCCCATTGAAATCTATGAGACCTGAACTGGAAAAATCAAAAGTGACTATTTTGAATGTTTATATGCAAATAATTGGGCATGCAATGCTTATCGGGTCTGGGTACTGCCCTGGGGGTCTTGTATCAATGAAAAAAGTTTTTAAAAAACATAATTTTTAAATGGAAATAGAAGAGAAGTTGGTACTGGACTTTATAGAAACTGAGGTACACAATATTATAAATAAAAATAATTTTTATTACAAATTGATTAAAAAAGAAACAACCAGACAAACACTAGTTTAAAAACTTTGCAAAGTAGAGATTGCCTAGATACTAATACAGCACACGACCCATGCAACAAGGAATATACTCCTGAATGATCATGATTAGGGATGGGCCGAACACCCCCCCGGTTCGGTTTGCACCAGAACATGCGAACAGGCAAAAAATTTGTTTGAACACGCGAGCACCGTTAAAGTCTATGGGACACGGACATGAATAATCAAAAGTGCTTATTTTAAAAGCTTATATGCAAGTTATTGTCAGAAAAAGTGTTTGGGGACCTAGGTCCTGCCCCAGGGGACATGTATCAATGCAAAAAAAAGTTTTAAAAACTAACATTTGTTCGGGAGCAGTGATTTTAATAATGCTTAAAGTGAAACAATAAAAGTGTAATATTCCTTTAAATTTTGTACCTGGGGGTGTCTATAGTATGCCTGTAAAGTGGCGCACGTTTCCTGTGTTTAGAACAGTGTGACAGCAAAATGACATTTCTAAAGGAAAAAAAAGTAATTTAAAACTACTCGCGGCTATAATGAATTGTCCGTCTGCCAATACACATAAAAGTTCATTGATAAAAACGGCATGGGATTCCCCCACAGGGGAACCCCGAACCAAAATTTAAAAAAAATTTGTGGGGGTCCCCTAAATTCCATACCAAGCCCTTCAGGTCTGGTATGGATATTAAGGGGAACCCCGTGCCAAAATTTAAAAAAAAAATGGTGTGGAGGTCCCCCTTAAAATCCATACCACTGGTATGGATTTTAAGGGGAACCCTGTGCCAGAATTAAAAAAAATGGCATGGGGTCCCCCAAAAATCCATACCAGACCCTTATCCGAGCACGCAACCTGGCAGGCCACATTAAAAGAGGGAGGGGCGAGAGATCGCCCCCCCTCCTGAACTGTACCAGGCCACATGCCCTCAACATTGGGAGGGTGCTTTGGGGTAGCCCCCCAAAGCATCTTCTCCCCATGTTGATGAGGAGAAGAGCCTCATCCCCACAACCCTTGCCCGGTGGTTGTGGGGGTCTGCAGGCGGGGGGCTTATCGGAATCTGGAAGCCCCCTTTAACAAGGGGACCCCCAGATCACGGCCCCCTGTTTGAAATGGTAACGGGTACATATTTTGTACCTGTATTTTTGTTTTGTATTTTTGTACAATTTCACAAAAAAGTGTGAAAATTAGATGGGCCAAATGACCCCCTGTTTGGTTCGTGGCAGAACTTTCACAAAAGTTTGGAACCGAATTATAAACCCCATTGAAGTCTATGGGACCTGAACTGGAAAAATCAAAAGTGATTATTTTGAAGGCTTATATGCAAATAATTGGGCATACAATGCTTATGGGGTCTGGGTACTGCCCTGGGGGTCTTGTATCAATGAAAAAAAGTTTTTAAAAAACATAATTTTTTAAATGGAAATAGAAGAGAAGTTGGTACTGGACTTTATAGAAACTGAGGTACACAATATTATAAATAAAAATCATTATTATTACAAATTGATTAAAAAAGAAACAACCAGACAAGAGATTGCCTAGATACTGAATAGAAAATTTAGATAAATTTCGCGCAATATTCGTGAAAGTGATGGGTGGATGGGGGCAGAAATAATAATATAGTGTCTAAGTAAATAAGTGAGATCATCAATCTCTATGTTGGACCATATACTTCATACCCCTAAATAACATTCGAGTGTATGTGCTGTATTAAAGTGACAACTTGCCGTCAGCAAGATATATAATACCCAAAAAAATATCCGTGAATAAATACTGGTGAATAAAAATCCTTAATATGCAATCTTTATACCATTCAATAAGTTAATCTAAAGTGCAACCGTGAATAAATAGCCTTGAATGGATGCTGTGAATAAAAGTCTTTGTAAGAAGTCCTTTAGCATTAAAAAAATCATATAAAGTGCAACCCAAAAAAAGTGAATAATTAGCAGCAAATTGATATCAAAAGTGCACTAAACGCAATACAATCACAGTTCATCTAATTGCGCCTTTAAAAATAAAATAAAAACTCAAAATAGCAGCATTGCAGGATTCAAGATGTGTAATTCATAAAATCTAGGATAGATGGCGCTGTTGCAGAGGTAAAAAAGTCCTTCTATTTAGATCTGTGTGTGTTCTATATGGTGATTAAATGGTTCCTACGGTGGTGTCCTCTAGTGTGGTCTCTCTGGACTCTCACCTTAAGTTAGTACAAATCGAGCTGTGGAGAACAAATCATGCAGTGTGACAGCGCTGTCTGGACACTTGTCCCTCTGTACTACTTGACTTTCTGAATCTTCTCCTGTGCTCCCTCGGCTCCCTCCGCTCTGATGGAACTCAGACAAAATAAAAACAGGGGAGGGGGAGAGAGAGAGAAGGCAGGCTCCACTAGTGTGTTATCGTTTTAAAACCAAGGGGGAATATTTATTTGATTATGCTCTTACATTTAAATACTAAAAGATCAGGCAAAGTAAAAGACAGGATGAGAAGTCTGGCGTTCTCAGCGCCCTCTCACGTGTGTTAACAGCTGTGTGCCGCTCCAGCCAATCCCTACGCGTTACGTCACGTCACGTGTCTTCATCTGGGGATCCGGATTGGCTGTTCTATGCTACCTTATATGTAGTGTAACCGGAAGTGCTAAAACCGCCATTTTTCTTGTGGGTATATTATTGAACTAAGCGGTTCCTGTGTTGTAACCGGAAGTTACGAAACGGCCATTTTACTTGTGGTTTTCTTGATTCAACTCGGCGCTCATTTTTCATTGGATTTGTAGTGTAGATATGCCACCATTTTGTTGTGGATAGCTACAATCATGCTCTATATGTTGAACTCCTGTATGTGCGGCCATTATTATGGTGGGAATGTTGTTCACAACTAATGTACATGGTGAAGGACACTAATGATTAAAACCGCGGAGAAAGAGCAATTGAATTGGTTGGATGTGCTAATGATGTTAACAGTACAAATGTGTATAAAAATAAACATTGGTAATCGATTTTGTTATAACAAGTGCTATCCTATAGCGGTATACGGGTGAAACCAGGTGAGAGTGCTCTGATGAGACAGTAGATAGATGCAATAATACAACATTAGAACTAATATACGGCATCAATCTTCAAAAAATACAGATGAAAAAACTACTAATAATGTAGAACTTCTGATCAGTAGAACAATATGCGCTATTAATATTAGCATGCCATATATGGATCATTATAATACTAATACATGCTACTAATAGAGATAGATAAAAATAAATCTAAAATCAAAATTACACCATACATGATCAACAACATTAAATCAAATGAACATTACTCATAATATTTACAGGTGCCTCAATGCCATTGAAATCGACAATGTAGTAAAAGCGAAAAACTTCATATATTATTATACTGTATTAATATAAAATTCATAAATATGAAATATGAATCTAAAAATATAAAAATATTAAAAATCATTTAAAAAGCAATTTAAATCAAATTCTACGTTAAGGCCCCCAGGTACCAGTGTGCGTAAAGTATGAATCCATCTGGATTCTTTACGGCTAATGTCGCGGACTAAATGACTACCTCTCCACATAGGCTTATGTTTTTCAATTCCCCAAAATTGGAGTTGCGTGGGGTCTCTATTGTGTACTAATGCAAAATGTTTCGACACATTATGCTTCGGGAAGCCAGATTTTATGTTTTGTACATGTTCCTTTATTCGTGTCTTAAGGGCTCTTTTTGTACGGCCCACATATTGAAGGTTGCAACTACACTGAAGTACGTACACTACCCCTTCTGTGTGGCATCCTATAAAATCCCTGATAGTGAAATTTTGTCCTGTACTGGTGGCTGTAAAATCTTTGCGTTTTCCCTGAAATTTTCTCGCATGGCGGCAGGCGTAACAGTTACGGCATGGATAAAAACCTTTCCCTGAAAAAAATGTATATGTGGATGTTGGAGGGGGGTCAATAACAGACTTAACGATCAGGTCTCTAATAGTCGGTGCTCTCTTGTACACTATATTAGGTCTTTCTGGCAGTATTTCCTTAAGGTCTCTATCATTTTTTAAGATGTGCCAATGTTTTTGAATGACTTTCGCAACATCTCTATATTGTATGTTGAAATCCAGTACTATGCTTGGTACTTCTTGTTGAACTCTTGTCTTTGGTTGTTCTTCAAGCATTTTCTTCCGATCTAACAGATTGACATGTTCGATCTGGTTTTTTATCCAATCTCCATTATAGCCTTTTGCTTTGAATCTTTCTCCAATCACCTGTGCTTGATTCCGATAATCTTCTTCTTTCGTACAATTCCTTCTCAGTCTAGTGAATTGGCCCTTAGGGATGTTGTATAGCCACGGTTTAAAATGACAACTGTCTATTGACAGATAGCTGTTAGCGTCTACTTTTTTAAAATGCGTCTTGGTGACTATTTTCTGTCCTTCCAGACTTATATTTAAGTCTAGGAAGTCTATTTCCTTTTCTTCAATTCTCCATACCAAATTAATGTTTTTTGTATTGTCGTTTAATTTATTTAAAAAAGCTTCCAGACTCTTTCTCTCACCATTCCACACTATCACTACGTCGTCTATAAACCTTTTATATAGCGTGAGTTCGGCGGGGGTATTGGTATATACTGCAGTTTCTTCCCACTGCGCCATAAATGCATTCGCCACTCCTGGTGCAAATTTGGCACCCATAGCTATTCCCACCAATTGTTTAAAGTAGGTTTGGTTGTGCCAAAAATAATTGCACTTCAAGCAGAAGTCAAGACACTTCAACAGGTATTTTCTTTGCTTACAAATTAAGGCGCTATATTTCCTTAGCAACCATTTTGTAGCTGAAATCGCATCATGGTGTTGTACTATTGTATACAATGATGTGACATCTGCGGTGGCCAGTAGTGTGCGTCCCTCTAATACTGGCACTTCATTCAGGAGTTGTAGTGTGTGTTTGGTGTCTTTTAAATATGCTTGTGTTTGTTGGACAGCTGGTTGTATGAAGTAGTCGATGTATTTTCCCATTCTTGATGTGAGCGAATCGATACTATTGACTATTGGTCTTCCAGGAGGGTTCTCTTTGTTCTTGTGTATTTTGGGAATGGTGTAAATTATCGGTATTCGACAGGTTTCTGGTATTAGATATTTACTTTCTTTCGAGTTCAATATATTTTTCTTCTTTCCGAGATCTACTATGGCTTCTAGTTGTTTCTTATATTTTGAGGTTGGATTTCCAAGTAGTTTGGTGTACGTCGTCTCATCTTGTAGCTGCCTATTGAGTTCAGTTAAGTACTGTTCTTTAGACTGTAGTACTATTGCACCTCCCTTATCCGCCGGCCTGACTACAATGTCTTTCCTTTCTGTTAGTCGTTTTATGCCGTTTTTTATGTGTATAGGATCAGTAGCTTTTTTAATCTTTATCTGATCTATGTCCTGTAACACTAAATTCTTGAAGACTTCCACATTCTGGTTATTCGTCATCTGTGGGTTGAATAATGAGGCATTTCGCAGTGTGCTATGCACTTCTGGCTGTGCAATTTCTATCCTTGAATTTTCTGGCTTCCACGAATTGTTCATCATATATTTTTTAATGTTAATTTTCCTAACATATTTTTGTATCCCAATATATGTGTTGAATTTATTGAGATTACTTTTAGGTGCATGTTTCAGGCCTTTATCGAGTACTGCCAACTCTTCTGTTGTTATTTGTTTTCCACTTATATTTACTACATTTTCTCCAATTACATTCTTTTTCTTTTGGAATCTCTTCCCTGATCGTCGTCCCCTCTTCGTTCTGGAGTGTTTCTTCTTTGTTCTTCTTGGGGTCGTCTCCTGGGTGAGTGGTATTCCTCTTGAGGGGGTCTTTGTGGCGAGTAATCCCTCCTCTCTCTTTCTAAAAAAGGCCTTTGTGTGTGGTAATTTTGTTGCTGTCCGTAATGGTATGAGTCCGCTTGATAGTATTCCTGATCGTCTCTAATAGGGTCAAATCTATTATACGTAGGGATCGGATAACGTCCATATCCATCACGATGTTCCTGTTGATATGATGATGTTCTGTTCTCTCTGATATTTCTCTCATTGTGTTGCCAGTTTCTATTATTGAACGGCTTTCTGAAGGGTTTCCTTCCTCCTCTTTTTGGAGTATGTTGCCCGTATCCATAGCTATTTCTTTGGTTATAGTAAGTTCTTGGTGTGCCTCCATGTGTGTCCCTTTCATCTCTTCTTCCATGGTTGGGGCCGCTTGTATTGGGTCTCTCTGTGTATGTAAGAAAGCCATAATATTGGAACAACAAATAGAAGAAATTAAACAAAAAATGGAACCATTCAAAGAAACAGCAGACTTTAAAAGATTGGCAACCCAACTTAACAAAGATCTAATAACCAAAGACCTAGAAGTACAAAATCGAAAAATGAAAAAATACCAAAGGGATGTAACGGATTATAAGACGAATCAAGTCTTCAAATGGCAAAGTAAAGTTGAACCTGACCCTCCTTCATCCACATATTCAACTCCGGAAAGGGAAGTTAGAATCCAAGACCCCACAACCACACATGTCCTCAACCCTCCTAGGTGGGAAGAAAAAGGTGGACGAATGGGAACACCACGGACATACACAGAGAGACCCAATACAAGCGGCCCCAACCATGGAAGAAGAGATGAAAGGGACACACATGGAGGCACACCAAGAACTTACTATAACCAAAGAAATAGCTATGGATACGGGCAACATACTCCAAAAAGAGGAGGAAGGAAACCCTTCAGAAAGCCGTTCAATAATAGAAACTGGCAACACAATGAGAGAAATATCAGAGAGAACAGAACATCATCATATCAACAGGAACATCGTGATGGATATGGACGTTATCCGATCCCTACGTATAATAGATTTGACCCTATTAGAGACGATCAGGAATACTATCAAGCGGACTCATACCATTACGGACAGCAACAAAATTACCACACACAAAGGCCTTTTTTAGAAAGAGAGAGGAGGGATTACTCGCCACAAAGACCCCCTCAAGAGGAATACCACTCACCCAGGAGACGACCCCAAGAAGAACAAAGAAGAAACACTCCAGAACGAAGAGGGGACGACGATCAGGGAAGAGATTCCAAAAGAAAAAGAATGTAATTGGAGAAAATGTAGTAAATATAAGTGGAAAACAAATAACAACAGAAGAGTTGGCAGTACTCGATAAAGGCCTGAAACATGCACCTAAAAGTAATCTCAATAAATTCAACACATATATTGGGATACAAAAATATGTTAGGAAAATTAACATTAAAAAATATATGATGAACAATTCGTGGAAGCCAGAAAATTCAAGGATAGAAATTGCACAGCCAGAAGTGCATAGCACACTGCGAAATGCCTCATTATTCAACCCACAGATGACGAATAACCAGAATGTGGAAGTCTTCAAGAATTTAGTGTTACAGGACATAGATCAGATAAAGATTAAAAAAGCTACTGATCCTATACACATAAAAAACGGCATAAAACGACTAACAGAAAGGAAAGACATTGTAGTCAGGCCGGCGGATAAGGGAGGTGCAATAGTACTACAGTCTAAAGAACAGTACTTAACTGAACTCAATAGGCAGCTACAAGATGAGACGACGTACACCAAACTACTTGGAAATCCAACCTCAAAATATAAGAAACAACTAGAAGCCATAGTAGATCTCGGAAAGAAGAAAAATATATTGAACTCGAAAGAAAGTAAATATCTAATACCAGAAACCTGTCGAATACCGATAATTTACACCATTCCCAAAATACACAAGAACAAAGAGAACCCTCCTGGAAGACCAATAGTCAATAGTATCGATTCGCTCACATCAAGAATGGGAAAATACATCGACTACTTCATACAACCAGCTGTCCAACAAACACAAGCATATTTAAAAGACACCAAACACACACTACAACTCCTGAATGAAGTGCCAGTATTAGAGGGACGCACACTACTGGCCACCGCAGATGTCACATCATTGTATACAATAGTACAACACCATGATGCGATTTCAGCTACAAAATGGTTGCTAAGGAAATATAGCGCCTTAATTTGTAAGCAAAGAAAATACCTGTTGAAGTGTCTTGACTTCTGCTTGAAGTGCAATTATTTTTGGCACAACCAAACCTACTTTAAACAATTGGTGGGAATAGCTATGGGTGCCAAATTTGCACCAGGAGTGGCGAATGCATTTATGGCGCAGTGGGAAGAAACTGCAGTATATACCAATACCCCCGCCGAACTCACGCTATATAAAAGGTTTATAGACGACGTAGTGATAGTGTGGAATGGTGAGAGAAAGAGTCTGGAAGCTTTTTTAAATAAATTAAACGACAATACAAAAAACATTAATTTGGTATGGAGAATTGAAGAAAAGGAAATAGACTTCCTAGACTTAAATATAAGTCTGGAAGGACAGAAAATAGTCACCAAGACGCATTTTAAAAAAGTAGACGCTAACAGCTATCTGTCAATAGACAGTTGTCATTTTAAACCGTGGCTATACAACATCCCTAAGGGCCAATTCACTAGACTGAGAAGGAATTGTACGAAAGAAGAAGATTATCGGAATCAAGCACAGGTGATTGGAGAAAGATTCAAAGCAAAAGGCTATAATGGAGATTGGATAAAAAACCAGATCGAACATGTCAATCTGTTAGATCGGAAGAAAATGCTTGAAGAACAACCAAAGACAAGAGTTCAACAAGAAGTACCAAGCATAGTACTGGATTTCAACATACAATATAGAGATGTTGCGAAAGTCATTCAAAAACATTGGCACATCTTAAAAAATGATAGAGACCTTAAGGAAATACTGCCAGAAAGACCTAATATAGTGTACAAGAGAGCACCGACTATTAGAGACCTGATCGTTAAGTCTGTTATTGACCCCCCTCCAACATCCACATATACATTTTTTTCAGGGAAAGGTTTTTATCCATGCCGTAACTGTTACGCCTGCCGCCATGCGAGAAAATTTCAGGGAAAACGCAAAGATTTTACAGCCACCAGTACAGGACAAAATTTCACTATCAGGGATTTTATAGGATGCCACACAGAAGGGGTAGTGTACGTACTTCAGTGTAGTTGCAACCTTCAATATGTGGGCCGTACAAAAAGAGCCCTTAAGACACGAATAAAGGAACATGTACAAAACATAAAATCTGGCTTCCCGAAGCATAATGTGTCGAAACATTTTGCATTAGTACACAATAGAGACCCCACGCAACTCCAATTTTGGGGAATTGAAAAACATAAGCCTATGTGGAGAGGTAGTCATTTAGTCCGCGACATTAGCCGTAAAGAATCCAGATGGATTCATACTTTACGCACACTGGTACCTGGGGGCCTTAACGTAGAATTTGATTTAAATTGCTTTTTAAATGATTTTTAATATTTTTATATTTTTAGATTCATATTTCATATTTATGAATTTTATATTAATACAGTATAATAATATATGAAGTTTTTCGCTTTTACTACATTGTCGATTTCAATGGCATTGAGGCACCTGTAAATATTATGAGTAATGTTCATTTGATTTAATGTTGTTGATCATGTATGGTGTAATTTTGATTTTAGATTTATTTTTATCTATCTCTATTAGTAGCATGTATTAGTATTATAATGATCCATATATGGCATGCTAATATTAATAGCGCATATTGTTCTACTGATCAGAAGTTCTACATTATTAGTAGTTTTTTAATCTGTATTTTTTGAAGATTGATGCCGTATATTAGTTCTAATGTTGTATTATTGCATCTATCTACTGTCTCATCAGAGCACTCTCACCTGGTTTCACCCGTATACCGCTATAGGATAGCACTTGTTATAACAAAATCGATTACCAATGTTTATTTTTATACACATTTGTACTGTTAACATCATTAGCACATCCAACCAATTCAATTGCTCTTTCTCCGCGGTTTTAATCATTAGTGTCCTTCACCATGTACATTAGTTGTGAACAACATTCCCACCATAATAATGGCCGCACATACAGGAGTTCAACATATAGAGCATGATTGTAGCTATCCACAACAAAATGGTGGCATATCTACACTACAAATCCAATGAAAAATGAGCGCCGAGTTGAATCAAGAAAACCACAAGTAAAATGGCCGTTTCGTAACTTCCGGTTACAACACAGGAACCGCTTAGTTCAATAATATACCCACAAGAAAAATGGCGGTTTTAGCACTTCCGGTTACACTACATATAAGGTAGCATAGAACAGCCAATCCGGTTCCCCAGATGAAGACACGTGACGTGTCGTAACGCGTAGGGATTGGCTGGAGCGGCACACAGCTGTTAACACACGTGAGAGGGCGCTGAGAACGCCAGACTTCTCATCCTGTCTTTTACTTTGCCTGATCTTTTAGTATTTAAATGTAAGAGCATAATCAAATAAATATTCCCCCTTGGTTTTAAAACGATAACACACTAGTGGAGCCTGCCTTCTCTCTCTCTCCCCCTCCCCTGTTTTTATTTTGTCTGAGTTGCATCAGAGCGGAGGGAGCCGAGGGAGCACAGGAGAAGATTCAGAAAGTCAAGTAGTACAGAGGGACAAGTGTCCAGACAGCGCTGTCACACTGCATGATTTGTTCTCCACAGCTCGATTTGTACTAACTTAAGGTGAGAGTCCAGAGAGACCACACTAGAGGACACCACCGTAGGAACCATTTAATCACCATATAGAACACACACAGATCTAAATAGAAGGACTTTTTTACCTCTGCAACAGCGCCATCTATCCTAGATTTTATGAATTACACATCTTGAATCCTGCAATGCTGCTATTTTGAGTTTTTATTTTATTTTTAAAGGCGCAATTAGATGAACTGTGATTGTATTGCGTTTAGTGCACTTTTGATATCAATTTGCTGCTAATTATTCACTTTTTTTGGGTTGCACTTTATATGATTTTTTTAATGCTAAAGGACTTCTTACAAAGACTTTTATTCACAGCATCCATTCAAGGCTATTTATTCACGGTTGCACTTTAGATTAACTTATTGAATGGTATAAAGATTGCATATTAAGGATTTTTATTCACCAGTATTTATTCACGGATATTTTTTTGGGTATTATATATCTTGCTGACGGCAAGTTGTCACTTTAATACAGCACATACACTCGAATGTTATTTAGGGGTATGAAGTATATGGTCCAACATAGAGATTGATGATCTCACTTATTTACTTAGACACTATATTATTATTTCTGCCCCCATCCACCCATCACTTTCACGAATATTGCGCGAAATTTATCTAAATTTTCTATTCAGTTAAGTGGTTGTGTGAGCACTTTTATTTTGCTGCAATATTCACATTTAGGATTCTACACTATTTAGTATATAATTATTATTTTTTTCACATCGACCAGCGCGAGGGAAATTCTTTATAATTTATTGCCTAGATACTAATACAGCACACGACCCATGCAACAAGGAATATACTCCTGAATGATCATGATTAGGGATGGGCCGAACACCCCCCGGTTCGGTTTGCACCAGAACATGCGAACAGGCAAAAAATTTGTTTGAACACCTGAGCACCGTTAAAGTCTATGGGAAACAAACATGAATAATCAAAAGTGCTTATTTTAAAGGCTTATATGCAAGTTATTGTCATAAAAAGTGCTTGGGGACCTGGGTCCTGCCCCAGGGGACATGTATCAATGCAAAAAAAACTTTTAAAAACGGACATTTTTTCGGGAGCAGTGATTTTAATAATGCTTAAAGTGAAACAATAAAAGTGTAATATTCCTTTAAATTTCGTACCTGGGATCGCCCCCCCTCCTGAACTGTATCAGGCCACATGCCCTCAACATTAGGAGGGTGCTTTGGGGTAGCCCCCCCAAAGCACCTTCTCCCCATGTTGATGAGGAGAAGGGCCTCATCCCCACAACCCTTGCCCGGTGGTTATCTTATCGGAATCTGGAAGTCCCCTTTAACAAGGGGACCCCCAGATCCTGGCCCCCCTGTTTGAAATGGTAACAAGTACATATTTTGTACCCATATTTTTGTTT
Organism: Lithobates septentrionalis; assembly: GCA_037952835.1. Taxonomy (NCBI): domain Eukaryota; kingdom Metazoa; phylum Chordata; class Amphibia; order Anura; family Ranidae; genus Lithobates; species Lithobates septentrionalis. The sequence continues at coordinate 8,349,628 of JBBDGP010000503.1, forward strand.
TGTATTTTTGTACAATTTCACAAAAAAGTGTGAAAATGGTAAAAAAAAAAAAACACACATCGTGGGAGAAGTCCTTTATAAAAAATAAATAAATAAAACTGTTCCACGTAGTCCATTCACCTCCGCCGACGGACCAAAAAAAAATAAAGAAGATATGCCTCCATGGGAGTCACACACCATATGACGCATCCTCACAGGTGACAGCTCTTTTAAAACTGTGGGCGGGGCCACACGGTGTTGTCGCCGGGCGACCCTGCCCTCTCTGATGCACGGGGACTGCCCGTTACCATGTTAAACAGGGGGGGCGGGATCTGGGGGTCCCCCTGTTAAAGGGGGCTTCCACATTCTGATAAGCCCCCCACCCGCAGACCCCCACAACACCGGGCAAGGGTTATGGGGATGAGGCCCTTCTCCCCATCAACATGGTGACAAGGTGCTTTGGGAGGCTACCTCAAAGCGCCCTCCCAATGTTGAGGGCATGTGGCCTGCTACGGTTCAGGAGGGGGGGCGCTCTCTCGCCCCCCTCTTTTCCTGCAGCCTGCCAGGTTGCGTGCTCAGATAAGGGTCTGGTATGGATTTTTGGGGGGACCCCACGCCATTTTTTTTTACATTTTGGCACAGGGTTTCCCTTAAAATCCATACCAGACCCTTCAGGTCTGGTATGGATTTTGAGGGGGAAACCCACGCATTTTTTTTTTTAATTTTGGTTCAGGGTTCCCCTGTTTCACTTTAAGCATTATTAAAATCACTGCTCCCAAAAAAACAGCCGTTTTTAAAACTTTCTTTTGCATTGATACATGTCCCCTGGGGCAGGACCCAGGTCCCCAAACACTTTTTATGACAATAACTTGCATATTAACCTTTAAAATTAGCACTTTTGATTTCTCCCATAAACTTTTAAAGGGTGTTCCGCGGCTTTTGAATTTGTAATGAACACCCCAAATTGTTCGCTATTTGGCGAACGGGCGAACAGCCAATGTTCGAATCAAACTCATGTTCGACCCGAACATAAAGCCTATCCCTAATCATGATGATGTCCCTGTTGGGGCAACAGTAAATATTCTATAAGGCTTGGTGTGAATTGATCATACCCTGTTTTTCCGAAAATAAGACCTAGCGTGATTGTCGGTGATGGCTGCAATATAAGCCCTACCCCCCCAATAAGCCCTAGTTAAAGTCCTTGTAGGTCTTATTTTCAGGGTAGGGCTTATTTTCGGGGAAACAGAGTAGGGCTTATTTGGGGGGTAGGGCTTATATTGCAGCCATTACTGACAATCACGCTAGGTCTTATTTTCGGGGAAACAGGGTAGTGTGCAGTAGCTTGGCTCTTTTTGGATTCATTTTGGTGTCTCTTTCTCAGACATTGGATAGAAGTAACAGGTGCCGAAAAATTGGGCTTTGGGTGTTGGTGGTGCCTTCACATCATAACCCTATCAAGGTACTCTCGTTGAAAGCAAGAATTGACCTTGCTGACAAAAATTGCAATGATATGCACCTGTCAAATAGGTGTGGAAAAATTGGTCTTTGGGTGTCGGTGGTGCCTTCATACCATAACCCTATCGAGGTACGCTTGATAAAAGCAAGAATTGGATTCACTCTCTGAGTGGCCGCCTCCTTCTTCCCCGCAAAGTGGACGAGATCTCAGGATATATTCCGAATCTCGACTCCACTACTGAATTCTAGATAGGGCTCTATCTAGAGATAGAACATAATTCTCTTTACTTTTATTTAACCTTTTTTCTTTCTCTTATAAGTTCTACTTAATCACATTGATCACTTATTGCAAGAAATCTAATTAGCATTTCAGTTTACATTTCAGACATCCTCGGACTAAACCACTCCTGAATCTTCATCATGGCATACACTTCGCTGGGCTGCCGACCGACAGTGATTTTTCACAATGTTAAGAGTTAAATATTCCAGAAATGCGCACCACCCTACTAAGAGAAATCAAACGATTTAAGCCACATTTCGTGTTGCTGCAAGAGACACACTTTAAGACTCATCAGGCACCTAGACTTACCGACTCGACTTTCACCAGAGCGTTTTTACACTACTACTGATTGCACCAAGTCAAAGGGGGTCTCTATCTTGGTAAGTAAAGATGCTCCCTTTGAATTGTTGGAACAAATGGTCGGCCCGGAAGGCAGATTTTTATTCATAAAAGGGACATACGCAGGCACACCCATCACTATAGCAACTGTCTTTTTCCCAAATAAGGCCCACTTAACTTTCTGTAAAACCGTAGTGCACCAATTACAAGGCTTTGCTACTGGTTGCTTAATATTGGGAGGAGACTTCAACATTCCTCTGAATCCTTTGACAGACACCTCAAATGGCAGCACTAGCATCAGATACAAGATACCTAAACACATTAAGACACTCCTGCATTCCCTTCAGTTGGTGGACTCCTGGAGATTTCTAAACCCCGACGGTCGAGATTTCACCTTTTACTCGAACCCACATAAGAAATACACCCGTCTGGACTATCTCTTTATCACACAAGCTGATCTTCCTGCCCTCACAGAAGCCCATATAGGGGTGCAGTCCATTTCGGATCATGCCCCCATAGCTTTTACTTTGGACTTGACTAACTCACCGCCAAAACCGCAGACTTGGAGACTGAACTCCTCCATTCTATCTGACCCATCTCTCTTGCCCAAGTTGACAGACACCCTCAAAGATTATTTCACCCACAATAACACCCCAGAGACAGATCCTTTGATAATTTGGGAGGCCCATAAATGCATAGTGAGGGGTGAATTGATTAGAATGGGTTCTCAACGTAAAAAGAAAAGAGAGAAAGAAATTAAAACACTGTGTGACCACATTTACAATCTTGAATCCTTGCACAAACAATCCCTGTCGGTTAAATCTGCCACAGAGTTGTTAGCTACTAGGAAAGAGATGCAGCAAATTCTTGATAATAGGACCAAACGGTTCCTATTTTTAAAAAAAAAGCTATACTATGAGTCAGGTAACAAGACAGGTAGAGCTTTAGCCAGAGCACTTCGAGATCATAAGAATAGCAACACCATTATGGGTATCAAACGAACACACGGCTCGTTAGATGTCACGACAGCGGTAATTGCAAAACACTCATTCTATACCGATCTTTATAACCTCCCCCAACAGCACAGACAACCAGACATGATAGGAGACAGGACTCAGATCATACGAGACTTTCTAAATAAAAGTGGACTCCCTTCCCTAGACGACCTGGACGCTAATGCTCTAGAATGTCTGATAGACTCAACAGAAATCAGAGGCGCCATCAAACATCTGAAACTGGGCAAGAGTCAAGGACCAGATGGTTTCACAGCTATTATAAAACTTTTGTAGATCTGCTGACGGACCCGTTGACGGTGGCATTGAACTCCCTGTCCAAACCCAGAGAGGTGACCCTAGACCTTCTCTCTGCCTTCATAACGGTTGTGCCGAAACCTGGCAAGGATCCCTCGGTATGTGCAAGCTATCGCCCTATTTCATTGCTCAACCTGGATATAAAAATATTTGCAAAGATACTCGCCAACAGACTGAGACCCCATTTACAGAAGCTGATTGGACCTGAACAGGTGGGCTTTATGCCAGGCCGCGAGGCCAAAGACAATGTAATTAAATCATTACTTCTAATTCATTCGGCCAGGTCTCATAACTCAGAAGGCCTTCTCCTGTCCACAGATGCGGAGAAGGCCTTTGATCGCGTTGAATGGGACTACATGCTGGCGACATGTAGCCATGTGGGTTTGGGCTCTAGGATGTTGGCGTGGATCTCAGCTCTCTATCAAAATCCCACAGCGAAGCTAAAAATAAATGGCACACTTTCCAAAAAGGTTCACATTACCAATGGTACGAGACAGGGCTGTCCTCTCTCCCCTTTTCTTTTTATAATGTCACTAGAACCATTTATCAGAACGATCAATGCTGATCCTTCTATATCTGGTTTCCGGGTGTTGGACAGGGAGTTCAAGATAGCTGCTTATGCAGACGACTTATTATTCTTTCTAACTAACCCCCATGTCACTATACCCAACTTGTTGAAAGAGTTCGCATACTACGGAAGCTATGAATATAACTCTTCCAGAAAACACTCTAAGGTCCACAGTGGAGAACTGCCCCTTTAAGTGGGACTCTAAGTCCTTGAAATACCTGCATATTAAATTAACACCTAAAATTGACTCAATTTATGAATACAATTTCCCTCCTTTACTTAAAAACATTGTGAGGGACTTAGCTAAATGGAATGCTGGAACCTTTTCTTGGTTTGGCCGAGCGGCCATTGTCAAAATGACTATCCTCCCCAGACTTCTTTATTTCATGCGCAGTCTCCCAATTAAACTACCACGTAGTATGTTTGCTAGCCTGCGCTCAATACTCCTAAGATTCATCTGGGCACATAAAAAGCCAAGAATCAAGTATGCAACGTTAATAAGGATAAAGGAACATAGAGGATTGGGTTTGCCCAACTTTGGAGACTATCATTTGTCTTCCCATCTAGCGAGGGTTATTGACTGGCATTGCCATCAAGACTCTAAAGATTGGGTTAACTTAGAGAAGGACCTTAATTCTATACCACTACAATTTGCACCCTGGATACCATGGTCAGCATACCCGATTGAACTGAAACAACACCCCCTAACAGGAACCACTCTAAAATTGTTTCATGGTCTAAATAAAGAGAAGTTGATCTCTTCTACACTGGGACCACTCACCCCACTGCTAGGTAACCCTGATTTTATCCCGGTAATGGGGAACCCTCAACTCAGGTCACACGCACACAACAAACCACTTTTAGCCAGGGACTGCTATAAACACGGTGGAATTAAGGACCTCCCCACCCTCAAGGAAGACAATAACCTACCCCAGATGCAGTTCTGGGCATACCTACAAATCCATAGTTATCTCTACAGCAAAAGGAAAATGGGAAATTTTTCCAGACCTCTGACGGAACTTGAGTCGGTGTGTCTCACAGGAGAGAAGGTTGAAAGAACAACATCCTTCATCTACGCTTTGCTACAAGAGGCTAAAAGACCAACGGATGACAGACTCAGGAGGAGGTGGTCCGAGACGATGCAGGTAAACATCTCATCCAAACAATGGAAAAATGCATATATCTTATCACATAAGTGTTCCATCAGCACTAAAATGCAGGAAACAGCATACAAATTAATGACTCATTGGTATTTAACTCCAGCGAAACTGAATAAGTGGAATCCCCAGATATCAAATTTATGTTGGAGATGCTCGTCAGAAATCAGCTCCCTATACCATATCTGGTGGCAATGCCCCTTAATTGCTCCTTATTGGGACAAAGTAAAAGAGCTAGTCTCATTGATTACAGAAACCACCCTGACACTCGACGCGGCGTGTTGCCTGTTGCACATTACAACATGGCCCCTAAAGAAGTACAAGCACTCTCTTACAAAACATTTATTGAATGCAGCAAAATCACTTATTCCGATTCACTGGAATTCCACTAGGGTCCCATCGATAACAGATTGGATCCACAAAGTTGCAGAAATTTATGAAATGGAAGACACATTAGCACAGTCCAATGCACAGATAGAAAGATTCCACAAGACATGGCAACCGTGGATGATTTTTAAATATTCGTCAGCCTATGCAGACTACACAGCTGGACACATTACCGGGACCGGTACTGTATGAAGAACTCATCAAACACTCTGGAACATGAATGATTAAGAAAGGGCTGTTTATGTGGTTGAGTGTTATTCTTTACTATATCTATTTTCTCTCTCTTTTTCCTTATCATCCTTTCCTAACTCCCCTATGTTAAGACAGCACATAAGTCAGGAGATTTATTTGCTGACCAACATTTCCTGAAACATAGAATAAACATCTGGAGATATCCTAGCTAAAGACTCAGAAGATTTAAAGCGGTACTGGTTTGACAGAAATATATAGAATGGGTAGACTTACCTTTGAGTTGTTATTTTCCTTTATTAGATGTTTATACGTGTCTTAAGCCATACTAAGCTTTCTTATAAATGGATAATTTGTTGTGAATGATGCAAACCTGATTTGTACTGAACCTTTTATTTTCTCTAAATAAAAACTATAATGTTAAAAAAAAAAAAACTAGAATTGGCCTTGCTGTCAAAAAATGCTGTTATATGCACCTGTCAAACAGGTGCAGGGAAAAATTGGTCTTTGGGTGTCATGGGTGCATTCACACCATAACCATATAACCATATAGAGGTACTCTTGATAAAAGCAAGAATTGGCCTTGTTGTCAAAAATTGAAATTTGATGCCCCGCTCAAACAGTTGTGGAAAAATTGGTCTTTGGGTGTCGATGGTGCCTTCACACTGTAACCCTATAGAGGTACTCTTGAAGAAAGCAATAATTGGCCTTGCTGTCAAAAATTGCAATGATATGCCCTTGTCAAACAGGTGTGGAAAAATTGGTCCTTGGATGTTAATTGTGCACATGAAGCTTGCATAAAATTTCTTCCAGATAAAATCAACATCCATAAAGCTAGGCAGCCTAGACAGTCTTTCAGAGATTCAAGATCCAAAAAGCACTTAATCAGCGACATTGGCATCAGGGGCTCAATATCTGCTGTTAATCCAGAACTGATTCATGTTGATAAATGTCAGCCGGACTACGGACTCTGTGGACAGATGTGCTGTCTTATCTGTCACAAACCTCCGGCAGCAGTAAATGCCCATTTGGAAAGCACGCTGGATGCAGGGCAGCCCAGCAGCTCTTTTGCATACTGGGCAAGTTCTGGCCACTGGTCTATTCTCATGACCCAGTAACCCAGTGGATTTGTCAGCTGGAAAGCTCTCCATATCTGTTTTTGCCCCTATATAATCTCCCACCATATGATGAAGACGCTGCCGATGGGATGTGGAAGCTGACAGTCCTGGGTGCTGAGGACTAAAAAATTTTTGAAATGCCTCACTGAGGCAGCCCCCTTCTCCACCACTCCTCTCTTGACCAACAGAAGCCTCAAAATGGTGTTTTCCACCGACTGTAACCTACCATAGTGGGAAAAGGCATTACATAAACTTCTCTTTAAGGTCAAGAAAGAAGGGGGGTTGGGGTATGAATACCCCTGGGATTTTTAAGGTGCTTTTCAAAATTTTAGGTAGGTCAGTAGAAAAATATATTAACCTCACAAAGAGAAAAGGACGCTGTATGCAAATTGCCAAACTGACTAATAAACTTCTTAATATCTTTAATGGTTACGAGTAATAACAAAACACATCATCTAAAAACATGCACAATCTTGAACAAACATGGTCAGATAGTGACATCATTTAAAATTTGAAACCACTTTGCGATACCAATCTCAACATGTTTCGCTCAATATCTGAGCTTCATCAGGAGTTTTTTGGTACAGATGTGGCATACACAGCCAAAACAGATTCAAAGGTGAATAGTAGACAAATAAGTAATGAAGGTATATATAGTGCCGTGGCTCAAATGCCAATCAGAAGGATGCGTCTCACCCGTCTAAGGCCTCCCAAACCGTTTTTTGGTCCACAGAGGGGCCCAAGTGTAGAGTAACTTCTAGGTTGAATCAAGGGTAAATGTTCAGGGCTAAAAAAGCCATATGAACAAAAGCATAAAGGAGGACAATACTCCAGTTTCACCACACGGTGGCCGTCCAGAAGGACAACCCTTGAGAGTCAGATCAGACGATCCAAGTATATGCTGCCCCAGTAAACTGAGAGGTGGGGTGGATGTGTACGGAAGGGGAGAGCGGCATATACCTCCCCTTGCAGCCTCAGCGCCACTGTCAGGACAGTGGCGCTCTCCCCTTCCATACACATCCACCCCACCTCTCAGTTTACTGGGGCAGCATATACTTGGATCGTCTGATCTGACTCTCAAGGGTTGTCCTTCTGGACGGCCACCGTGTGGTGAAACTGGAGTATTGTCCTCCTTTATGCTTTTGTTCATATGGCTTTTTTAGCCCTGAACATTTACCCTTGATTCAACCTAGAAGTTACTCTACACTTGGGCCCCTCTGTGGACCAAAAAACGGTTTGGGAGGCCTTAGACGGGTGAGACGCATCCTTCTGATTGGCATTTGAGCCACGGCACTATATATACCTTCATTACTTATTTGTCTACTATTCACCTTTGAATCTGTTTTGGCTGTGTATGCCACATCTGTACCAAAAAACTCCTGATGAAGCTCAGATATTGAGCGAAACATGTTGAGATTGGTATCGCAAAGTGGTTTCAAATTTTAAATAATGTCACTATCTGACCATGTTTGTTCAAGATTGTGCATGTTTTTAGATGATGTGTTTTGTTATTACTCGTAACCATTAAAGATATTAAGAAGTTTATTAGTCAGTTTGGCAATTTGCATACAGCGTCCTTTTCTCTTTGTGAGGTTAATATATTTTTCTACTGACCTACCTAAAATTTTGAAAAGCACCTTAAAAATCCCAGGGGTATTCATACCCCAACCCCCCTTCTTTCTTGTATTTATTTATCAGGGATGTGGTGCTAATGGGTTAATTGTCCCTGCCCTCTAACAAATATTTTTGTTCTCTTTAAGGTGTCCTCAAGAGATTTAATCTTCTGCTCCCTCTGTGGGGACAGGATGAGTTCCAAGACTTTCTACTTGTAATGGTGGTCGAGGAGAGTTGACATCTAATAGTGATCTTTCTCCTTGATGCCACGTATTCTTGGGTCCTTTCGCAGGATTTAAAGAATGAGGGAGCCCATACACCAAAAGTTTGTGGAGACATGAGAAGTAGACTCCTCTGGGTCACTGAGGATTATAGTATCTGGAACTGCCTCCTCCCAGCCATGTACTACTCCCAAGGGTCCTGGGGATGGAAAACCATCTGTTAAGGGTTGACATATGTCTTGCTCTGCTTCAGTGCCTTCAAAGCTGCCGGAATCCTCCTCCCTCTCCTTGTGTGTGTTCTGTGGCATAGGAAGAATGGTGTATGCATAAAGCGGGCCTTCAAAGTAAAGGAAGTCCTCCTCTTCTTACCACTGCTCTTTCTTGAGTGCCCTGTCCATAATGCCACGAAGAGTCTGCTCCAGCAGGAACACAACACCGGACACTGGAAATTATGTCAGTGACACAATAAATCTCATTGATACAAGAATTTAATATGGCTACATAATATAGTATCTAATCAATATGATAAATGAGACAGGCAGAAATATAAGAGAAACTGTAGGGAAGGTGAAAGAGTTATCATGTACATGAAAGCAAGGGCCATTTTATGAAAAAAAGGATAAAATATGAAATATGGATTAAGCTAACGGTGATGGAGAGAGTAAAAAATTATTATTAAAACTGTTTCTGGGTGGTTAAAAATCACTAAAAAAGCAATTGAGGTTAAATTCAATGTTCAATCCCGAGGTACAAAAGTGTCAAATATAAAAATCCATTTGGATTCTAACTGGCTGAGGGTCCTCACTTTATGACTGCCCCACCAGTGTTTTTTATATGGTTCTATCCCCCAGAATCTCAAATGGGTGGGGTCTTTATTGTGATGTGTGGCAAAATGTTTGGAAACACTATGTTTGTCGAATCCTTTAAGAATATTCTGTACATGTTCTTTGATGCATACTTTCAAGGGTCTTTTCGTCTGTCCTATGTATTGTAGCCCGCAGCTACATTCCAATGCCCCTTCTGTATTACAGCCTATGAAGTCTTTAACCTCATAGGTATTGCCTGTACTGGTGGATGTAAACATAAAATTCTTTTCAACCGGGCGTTTTGTTTTAGTACATGCAAAGCACCGTTTACATGGGATAAAAACTTTTCCTGTATAAAACGTCAATCCCCTCGAAGGTGGATCAGGATACTTTTGACAATCTTATCTTGTATCGTGGGAGCTCTTTAGGGTTTTCAGGTAGAAGCTCTTGGAGTATGTGCCAATGCCGTTTTCTAATTTTTTCGATTTGTTTGTATTTGACATTATAGTCCAAGATGACCGGTACTGTATCTACCCTGGACTCTTGTTTCTTCTTATCTTTGATAAGTTCATTACGATCCATTTCAGCTACTTCTGATATTTTTTCTTTTATGTTTACTGTCATAGCCTTTCTTGAAAAATCTGTGTCCTATTTTTTTGGCTTGGACTAGGAAATCCTTTTTCTGAGTACAGTTTCATCTTAAGCGCATCAGTGGACCTTTGGGAATATTGTAAAGCCAATTTTGATGGTGGCAGCTCTCCAATAGGAGGTAGCTGTTCTTATCTACATTCTTAAAAGCGTACATCCTTTTTGTATAATTTCTAAATCCAGGAAGGATATGATCTTCTTACTAATATCTCAAGTTAGTCTGATATTTCTATTGTTGTTATTCAGTTTTTCTAGAAAATATACCAACTGGTTCTGTTCACCTTTCCATAAGATGAAGATGTCATCAATACTGTATATCTTTTAAAGATGACAAGTTCTGTTGGTGGATCTGTAAAAACAGTTTCATCTTCCCATTGGGCCACAAACAGGTCTGCTACACTGGGTGCAAATTTTGCTCCCATAGCAACTCCTGTTTTTTGATAGTAGTAGTCCCGATTATACCAGAAGTAGCTGTTCTTCAGACAGAAATCCAAACATTTAACAAAATATTTTCTCTGAATGCAGGGTAGTGTAGTATGTGTTCTTAAGCCCCATTTTGTCGCTTCACATGTGTGATGATGGAGTATTATGGTATAAAGCAAGGACACATCCGCTGTGGCCATAATCCATGGGTCTTTTTCATTGGGTATCCCTTCTAGGATTTGTATAATTTTCTTTGTGTCTCTTAGATACGCTCTTGTATTCTGTATGGCTGGCTGTATATAATTGTCTATATATTGGCCAATTCTGCACTATTGGTCTGGGTGGAGGATTCACCTTTTCTTTGTGCATCTTTGCATAAAGAGACACAAGGGGACCACCACATGCGACATATGGACAACGTGGAAGAAGTCCAATATCCAATTATGAATATGGACATAGAGACAGAGGGGGGCCCATCTCCTACAAACATAGTCCAATACCAACACACAACTACTATGCCCCCCTTAGAGACTGTCACAAAGAAGAATGAGAGGAGAGATACTATCAGGTCTTTTTTAGGGAGGGGCACAGAGAACTATCCACCGAGGCAAATGGACGAAATAAGAGGGACACGAAGAAGTCCAAAAATAATAGAGGATGTAGATCAGGGAAGAGAAAACAAGCTGAAAGGAGAGGGGATCTTTAACCTGAGTGGTATGCCACTCACACAGGAATGAAATCGGAGCCTTGGAGAAAGGGTTAAAATATGCACATACGAAGAATCTCGAGAAATTTCACACCTATGTAGGGATCCAAAAATATATTATAAAGCTGAACATCAAAAAAATATATGGTGAGCAACCCTGTTAAATCCAGACTTCCAGTAGAGAACCAGGAGATCTTACACAGTGAACTTAAAAATAACAGAACATTTCCTATCAAATACTTACCGTAATTTTCCTTTCCTGATGGACTTCATGGCAGCCTATGTGTGGGTTAACCTCGCCTCCTCTCCAATGCTATAGGACCCCATTCCCATAAATTTGAGCTCACAGCCAGAGATCCATAACTAGCCAACTCTTGACCAATGGGTGAGAACTCCGTCTGCCATGGAGTCCATCAGGAAAGAAAAATTACGGTAAGTATTTGATAGGAAATTTTCCATTTTCCTGACAGACTCCATGCCAGTCTACGTGTGGGAAAAAACTAGCCAAGCCACACGGGTGAGTATGCTGATCAAGAATAAACTTTAATTTGTCCTGTCAACCGACAGGATTCTTAAACCAAAGTTTACAGATGTTAAAGAAGCAGGTTCTATGCAAAAATGTGACATGAAAGTATTAATGGAGGCCCACAGGGCTGCTTTACAGATGATCTCTGGAACCACATGTCGGGCTGCCGCCCAGGAAGCCTCCATGCCTCTGGTGGAATGTGCCATCACCACCTCTGGAGGAGCCAAGCCCTTAGCCCTGTAAGCCTGCTGGATGGATTGGACGATCCAGGTTGTGATCATTCTAGTCGAAGCTCGCTTGCCCTTGTTATTCCCAGAGTGTAGAATAAACAGGTAGTCTGAGCGTCTAAAGGAGGAAGTAACTTGCAGGTATTCCTTCAGTATTTCCCCTGCATCCAGTGGGTGGGCCTCCATGGATCCTGGGGCCCTGAATGTAGGTAGGGCAATTTCTTGGTTCTCATGGAACACTGACGTGACTTTCGGGTTTGAGCCGAGCATAGCGATGAGGACCACCCGGTCCGGGAAGAAAGTCTGGAATGGTTCTTTATGGCCTAAGGACCGAATCTTAGAGACCTTTTTAGCCGAAGTGATGGCCACGAGGAAAGCGACTTTTTCCAATAGAAACAGGAATGGTTCCTGTGGTACTGAGTCCAGCCAGTGAGTCGAGAACAAGGGGAAGATCCCAGTTGGGGAATCTTGGCCTCCTTTGGGGTCTGAGTCTTCCCGCCCATCGGAAGAACTGTTGGATTAAAGGGTGAACGGCCCATGATGTTCTTGTGAAGGCCGATAGGGCTGAGACTTGGACCATGAGCCTATCTAGCATGTTACCAAACAGCGAGGGCCCTTCAAAGGGGATCCTGCACCAGGCTTGTTTAGAAGCTGGGTCCGCAAGCCAAGGGTGCAACCATAAGGCCCGCTTAGCCGTGACCAAGGATAGCATAGTCCGGGCCAATAGGCGGATCAGATTGATGGAAGCCACCCCCAGGAAGGCCACTGCCAGCTTCAATTCTTGGACAGCCAAGCCCCTGGCCAGTTCTTCTGATATGCCCTTGAGCACAGAATCCACATTTTTTGTCCAGGCTTCTATCGCCTTGGACATGGCCATGAGGGCCAAGTCCCTTGGCACCCTCTGTCTCACTCTTGGTGGGGCCTGGGTTGGAGATACAAGGGAGGCGACCTCGTCACTTCAGACTCCTACCAGGTACGTGACAGTAGCAGTCAGCCACGGAGAGAGTGAAAGGGAGTCCTCTCCTTTAGAAGATATTTGCCAAGCGATTTCTGCATTATCATATATCGTACAGAGTCTACAAGAGGACCTCGGCCGCATGAAAGGTCAGCTACCCGACAAGATGGATGTTTCACTTGCCTCTGTTTCCCATACAGTTGTGGCCTCTTCTGTGCAAACTGACTTTGGCCTGTTCAGCGAGGCTGCTCTTCCTCCAGAACCTAGAGTGCCTTTACCCAAACATTTCCCAGGACATAGTAAGAAGTTCCTTACCTTCTCTAATGCCTGTGAACTTTACTTCTGCTTGTTACCCCTAACTTTTTCATCAGAGGACATTAAGGTGGGGTTTATTATCACACTTCTTCTAAATGAACCACTTTCCTGGGCTCATCATCTCTGGGAGCAACATGATCTAGCCTTGGCAGCTACTAAATCCTTCTCAGCGATGTTCCAGTTATATGCTGATCCCTTTCACCAGCAGACTGCAGAATCCATGCTTGGAAAACTACAACAAGGCCTAAGGTCTGTTGAGGACTATGTGACAGATTTCTGTGTATGGAATGTAGACACCCAATGCAATAAGGCTGCTCTCCACCATCAGTTTGGTCTAGGTCTTTCTGATACTTTAAAAGACGAACTTGCCAGAGTGGGTGTACAAGTGTCCCTGGAAGATCTGATCAACCTTGTCATCCAGATCGACTGACGGCTTTGTGAAAGGCGATCTGAAAAGACAAATACAAATCTACCTGTATCCTTAAGAACTGTTTCTTCTGTTTCCTCAGCTACCGCTAGGACACCAAGGGTGCCCTCCAAGAAAGGGAATATAATGAATCACCCTGTAGGAGTTTCCTGAGACCATCTCTTTCTCCTGCTGTGCCCCTCCGGCGACAAAGTTGCAATCTTTCCCTTTACTGTGGGGAGGCTGGTCACTTCATACAGATTTGTCCAGTAAAGTCTTACAAGTCTGCTCCTCATCAGCTCTACATGATGCACCTCTTGGGGAGAAATCAGCTACATGTCCCTCTTTCACTCCAGCTACAGTTGTAAAGACTATTTTTATATCTGCAATTATACATTCAGGGGCCTGCAGTTGTTTCATGGACTCTGCATTTGTCGCACTAAACCAGCTTCCCGTGTGCACCAAGAGGCAGGGATTTACTGTTCACCTGGCAGGTGGCTCTGGTATCAAATTAGGGCCGGTTATGCAAGAGACTATACCCATTTTCTGCCAGACTTCATTGGGTCATCAAGAACTTCTTTGTTTGGATGTTATAACCCTGCTTATGTTTCCTATCATACTTGGCCTACCATGGTTAAAAGCCCATAACCCTCATATTTACTGGCTTACTGGAGATATCCCCTTTTCATCTAATTATTGTCAGACACAATGTTTTCTGAAAGAGACTAATAACTCTTTATTCTCCTTAGCATTCATCCTGATCCGGAAACTGTGAAGTTGGTTCCTGTTGCATATAATGGATTCTTGGATGTGTTCAACAAGAAAAATGCAGATACTCTTCCTCCCCATAGGACTTACGATTGTCCCATCGAACTCTTGCCAGGGGCCGAGATCCCATTTGGTCGAATCTACCCTATATCTGAGCCTGAACTGGAAGCTTTACACAAAAATATATTGACAAAGGCCTGGAAAAAGGATTTATCCGGCCCTCTACCCCACCAGCAGGTGCCGGTATCTTCTTCGTGGAGAAAAAGGATCACACTTTGAGACCCTGTGTAGATTACCGAGACCTTAATAAGATCACTGTCAAAAATTGGTACCCACTTCCTCTAATCCTTGAACTGTTTCAGAGGTTGCGGGGAGCACGAGTATTCTCCAAAATAGATCTAAGAGGTGCCTATAATCTAGTTAGGATCAGGGAAGGAAATGAATAGAAGACAGCTTTCAGGACCTGCAATGCTCCAGCTACCTTCCAGCACCTTATCAATGATATTTTTCAGGACTACCTTGATCTGTTTATCATTGTTTATCTGAATGATATTATTATCTTCTCTGACACTGTGGAAATACATTGTACCCATATGATGAAGGTCTTGAGCAGACTCTGTGAACATCACCTCTATGCGAAGGCTGAGAAGTGTGACTTTGAAAAACAGACTATTGCGTTTTTAGGACTTGTCATTTCCGCTGACGGTATTTCCATGGATCCCCAGAAAGTCGCTGCTGTCCTAGAATGGCCAGCCCCTACAGACAGAAAAACTGTACAGAAGTTTGTGGGGTTTGCTAATTTTTATAAAAAATGTATTAAGAACTTTTGTGGCATTATCACCCCCATAACGCAACTGACTAAACAGCATGTTCCTTTCCGATGGGTCCCAGAAGCATAAGTAGCTTTCAAACAGTTAAAATCCTTGTTCACTTTAGCCCCCACCCTTGGTTGATGTCTTAGAGGTAGACACCTCTGAAAGTGCAGTAGTGGCTATATTATCACAACGTCAGGGCCCTAAATCATTATTTCATTCCGTGACCTTTTTCTCCAAGAAACTGAATCCATCTGAGAGGAACTACGACATTGGAGATAGAGAGTTGTTGGCCATTAAAGCTGCACTTGAAGAATGGTGTTATCTGTTGGAAGGTGCCTCTCACCCTATCCTTATCTTTACCGACCACAAGAATTTAGAGTACTTGAGAACAGCTTAACGACTAAGACCTCGGCCTGCAAGTTGAGCACTGTGTTTCTCTTGTTTCACGTTCCACATTACCTATCACCCTGGATCTAAGAATGGTAAACCAGATGCCCTGTTCCATGGCCCAGTCCTACCCTCGGAACCTGACACTATCTTACCAGCCAAGAATTTCCTCCTTCAGTCAGATCTGATGTCCCAAATAAAGGCAGATGTGATTAATCAGCCACCTCCTTAAACGTATCTCTGCATCTAAGGGCGGTCTCTATTTTCATAACAAACAAATCTTTGACCCTAAACAATTTAGGCTTACTGTCCTTAAACAATGTCATAACCACCCCTTGGCAGGTCCCTTTGGAATCCACAAAACTGCAGACTTGATCTCTCGTTCCTTCTGGTGGCCAGACTTGATGCAGGACTGTAATAAATATGTCAAATCTTGTTTAACATGCCTACAAAGTAAATCAGATCGAGCCAAAACTTGGGGTCTACAGGAGTCTCTTCCTGTGCCTAAAAAACATGGAGTATGATATTCAGCCACTAAACAGTCACCTTTTTTGCCAACTATGGGTATCATCCTTCCTTTTGCCTGAGCTGTCTGTGGAATCCGTACTTGCTGTAGAAGACAGATTGAGTTTTCTCAGTTCCAACAATCAATTCCTACAGGCACCATTGTTAAGGCCCAGGCAATCAATAAAAAAAATTTTGACAGGAAGAAAAGGGGTAACTTGAGTCTAGAACCAGGGGACAAAATCTGGTTTTCTAAAGGAAATTTGAAATTAAGATGTCCCTCAACTTGGCCCAAGATACCTGGGGCCTTTTCCGTTTAAGAGAAAAATCAATGCTGTGGCTTTTGAGCTAGTGTTACCAAAAAATCTAAAGATTCATCCTGCATTCCACATCTCTTTACTAAAACCGATTGTGTCTAATCCCTTTCCTAACCGAGATCTGGAAACCCATTCCCCACTGCTCATCAAGGGCAATGAGGAATATGAAGTTGAAGCTGTACTGGATTGTAGAACCAAAAATGGCCAAACACAATTCTTTATCAAGTGGAAGGGCTATGGCCCAGAAGAGAATTCATGGGAGCCAGCTTCAATTGTGCATGCCCCACAAATGGTGCAAGCCTTTTTTCAGCATCATCCAGAAAAAAATGGCCCTGAAGGGCATCCGGAGGCTGGCCATAAGGAGGGGGCAATGTAAGAGAACTGTTTTGGAACCAGGCTGATCGCAGGTGCACCAATGCACTTGTGCAAAGGAATGTGCACGCACTCGCAAGAGCGCATCCACAGTTCCCTTTGGTACCAGAAGGCCTATTTAAAGGACGCTCTGACTGGTATTCAGCTGTTTCTCTGTGACCTGCCTGTATCCTGGTAAGTTATCTGTTGCTGACCTGGCTTACCACTGACCTACCCTTTGGATTCCGATTATACTGCTGACTACTGGTTCCTGATTCTGGCCTATCCCTGACTTTGCTTCGGTCTGATGCCTTGGTACTTCGCTGCCTGCTCGCTGCTGACTCTGACTGATCCTCTGACTTTGCTCCTGTTTCCTGTCTGGCTCCACACCACCTCCGAGTACCTGAGCTGGCTTCCTCTCATCCAAGCTCCATTGGACACAGTGCACTCCTGTCTCCTGTCTGCTGAAAGTCTTGGCAAGCCACATATTCTGAACCTGCAAGCCTGGTGGAGATCCCCTTTAATCTCGGTTGATCTACCCACCATCATCACAGTTCCTGACCTGATGTTATGCCTGAATCTCCGAGCCCACAACTTCATCCACAAGCTCTGCAACCAACATCTACAGGCACTCGTGTTCCTCCTGTCCCTTGGCACCCTCTTTCTCACTCTCGGTGGGGCCTGGGCTGGATATGCAAGGGAGACCGACCTCGTCACTTCAGACTCCTATCAGGAATGTGACAGAGACAGAGACGGAAGAAACAAACAGACAAAAATAAAACATAGGTTGCTGCCATTGGAAGAATATTTATTGGTTCTAGACCTTGCCACCGACTTGAATCCCCCTATTAATAATAATAAACATATTGAGGTGTTCAAGAAAGTGGTGTTATAATATTTGATGATTAAGAAAAAAGAAGAACCTAACTACCGTATATTAAAAGTGGCATTAAGAAACTCACGAAAAGGAAAGATGTTATCATCCGACCAGCGGATAAGGGAGGAGGAATAGTGATCCTCTCTAAAGAACAATATAATGAGAGCATGTTTAACCACTTGTCGAACGTTGCATGTACATATATGTCGACAGAATGGCATGGACAGGCAAATAGGTGTACAGGTAAATCCCTTTAAATTTGCCGCTAGCTCCGTGAGTGTGATCACGGGTCCTGCAGACTCGATGTGCATGGGGATACCTGCGATCATCTCACGGAGAGGAAGAATGGGGAAATGCTGATGTAAACAAGCATTTCCCTGTTCTGCCTAGTGACAGGACACTGATCACAGCTCCCTGTAATCAGGAGCAGTGATCAGTGTCATGTCACACATAGCCCATCCCCCCACAGTTATAACTCATCCATAGGACACACTTAACCCCTGCAGCTCCCCCTCCTGGTTAACCCATTCACTGCCAGTCACATTTTCACAGTAATCAATGCACTTTTAATCGCACTGATCGCTGTATAAATGTGAATGGTCCCAAAATAGCATCAAAAGTGTCCGATCTGTCTGCCATAATGTTGCAGTCATGATAAAAATTGCTGATCACCGCCATTACTAGTAAAAAAAAAATATTAATAAAAATGCCATAAAGCTATCCCCTATTTTGTAGACGCTATAACTTTTGTGCAAACCAATCAATAAACGCTTATTGCGATTCTTTTTACCAAAAATATGTAGAAGAATACATATTGGCCTAAACTGAGGAAAAAAATGTTTTTTTTATATATTTTTGGGGGATATTTATTACAAATAAAAGTAAAAAATATTGCTTTTTTTTTCAAAATTATCGTTCTTTTTTTGTTTATAGCACAAAAAAATAAAAACCACAGAGGTGATCAAATACCACCAAAAGAAAGCCCTACTTGTGGGGAAAAAAGGACGTCAGTTTTGTTTTGGAGCCACGTCGCATGACCGCACAATTGTCAGTTAAAGCGACGCAGTGCTGAATCGCAAAAGGTGCTCTGGTCTTTGGCCAGCCAAATGGTCCGGGGCTTAAGTGGTTAAACTCCTAGAGGATGAAAACACTTACAGTCGACTACTCAGCAATCCTATGTTTAAATGCGGAAAGGAACTCAAACAAGTTGTATATTTAGGATTAAAAAGGAATGTACTAAATAAAAAAGAGGCCAAATTTCTAATACCAGAATCCTGTCGCACACCGATTACATATTCACTACCAAAGATGCACAAAGACAAGGTGAATCCTCCTCCAAGACCGATAGTGAATGGGATAGATTCCCTCACCGCCAGAATTGGCCAATATATAGACAACTATCTACAGCCAGCCGTACAGAATACAAGAGCATATCTAAGAGACACAAAGCAAATTATACAAATCCTAGAAGGGATACCAAATGAAGAAGGCCCATGGATTATGGCCACAGCAGATGTGTCCTCACTTTATATCATAATACTCCATATAATACATGGTATTGCTGCATCCAGAGAAAGTATCTTGTTAAATGTCTGGATTTCTGTCTGAAGAACAGCTACTTCTGGTATAATGGGGACTACTACCATCAAAAAACAGGAGTTGCTATGGGAGCAAACTTTGCACCCAGTGCAGCGGGCCTGCTTATGGCCCAATGGGAAGATGAAACAGAAATTACCATCTTTAAAAGATATATTAATGACATCTTCATCTTATGGAAAGGTGAACAGAATGAGTTGGTACATTTTCTAGAAAAACTGAATAACAACGATAGAAATATCAGACTAACTTGGGTTATTAGTAAGAAGACCATATCCTTCCTGGATTTAGAAATTATACAAGAAGCATGTACGCTTAGTTCAAAAACACATTTTAAGAATGTAGATAAGAACAGCTACCTCCCATTGGAGAGCTGCCACCATCAAAATTGGCTTTACAATATCCCCAAAGGTCAACTGATGCGCTCTTTACAAATCACTATTTATGAATACAATCATGTGCATAGACACTAATACTATTGCAATGTCAAAAAAGGATGCAAGTTATGTGCAAAATCAAAAGCAAAGTAAAAAACCTATTTTCCATTTCTTTTCCCCCTCACAGATCCCTTGAGCTGCTGTCTTTTTTGTCCACCTCTCGCCCTTGGGGACGTTACCTCCAACCTGTTAAGCTTCCCGGCACGGTAGGGATATCTGTGTATTTCATGTATCCCCCTTTTTCACTCGCTGCAATATTAACATCTACCACTGTGGGGAGCTTATACCGCGCCGGAGGCATTCTGCGATCGCCGTCGGATGGGGGGTGACATCGAGCGCGGTATGACCGACTCATACGTGTCACCGCACATACATGTCACCTTTCACGTCAGGTTATTATGTCGGAGGTGACGGAGGAAACCGGGGCAGCCCAGCCTTCCAGAACGCTGAGGTAGCCACAGAAGGGCCGCCATAGGCGGCTCAATGGCCCCCTCCTGAGGGGAACTTCCAGAGGCAGAAGCACGCATCTGTTACCCATTTTCAAATTAATTACTAAGGTACTTAAGATATGCCCCCCACCAGCAGTCCTCAGATGATGCCCGGGGAGAGCACACATATATGCTTTGCAAGATGGATCGGTAAGAACGGACATTAGTGTGCTGCTGGGTTTCATTATTGAAAAAATATATTACTGATTAGTTTATTACAAATCTCTTCAACACAGATGCAGTATTTATACTCTTCTGATCTGAACACACAATTACTTTAACAACGCAATAAGATATTAATTATTTTATTTTTAATACCCTTTACTTTTTGTTTATGCAATACATGGTTACTCCATAGCACTCTTTGTAACACTCACTTTCACTAGGCATCCTCTAGTCCTTTTGGTTTGGATGCATTAGTATCACACCACGTATTTTGTCTCATTCATTGTAAACCTTATTGAATACAATACACTTGTAAGTTTTTGTCACCTTTTTAACATTCCTATTTTATTTATTTTTATTTTTCACTTGTGTTTGCCTGTTTTGTGGCATGGGCACGAATTGTCTATGTGCACACCCTCAAATTATATTTGATTTAATACACATATATTTTCCATACTACACCCTTTTTTATGACATGCAGCTTTTCTAAAGGATTACACTAATTTGGCCGCCATAAACGGTAACCACACACACACATGCACATATTTCCTCTCTTTATCTTGCTGACACAATATCATTGTGTCACTCCTTACTGTTTATAACATACCCAGATCATCTGTTGTATGCCTAATACTAAGATGATTTTTGGAACAACGCATAATTCACCATCGCAACCAAATAGAAAATGATATACACATATATATGTACGGTGTGACATGGTTTCTCCTATATAGGGATTGGATATAAAATTCCCAACCCCTCTATGGAGAAAAAACCTAGATTATATATTAAGTTAACATTGAAACAACCCCGGCAGCGCACAGAGGGGGACTCCTTTCATTAAGATTCTCCCCCTCTCACAATGTCCTAAAAAACTACCCTTACCTCTTCGGTATGCTAATTATGTATAATTACAATTTTCAGGTGTTCCTGCCCATTTGATTCCTCGTTGGGGGGCCATTAAACATGTGACCACTTGTAAGCCTCACAAATCGGGATCACCCCTTGGGTTGAGGGCATGGACAGGCTCTCAGTGGGTTTGGGATCGTACTTAAGAGGATTATCTGGTTTTTAAAGAAGTCTCTGGTTAAGCAAGCCTTCCTGGCGGAAAGGGTAAATACACTGTGATTACATAAATCGAACACGAAACAATGTAGACGTAATAAATGATACTGTATTGGATATTAAATTACATGACAATTAGAATGTTGAAATCTGTCCTCTTGATGTATTTATAGAAATGTAAGGACCCCCTGAACAAGACCATAACCTTTGAGGTCGAAATGCATTGTGGCATTTCCATACATCGAATAGTGCAATTTCAAGTGTAACAATGTATCCCTCTTGATGTATAACCTTTCCTAGCCTAATTTGTCTCACCTTGTATATACCAGAGCTCATATTTTAATTAGTTTTCTATATCTGTTTTTTGTCTAACCATCCCTTGAAATAAAAATAAAAAATCTGATTTTTTACAAAATATTTGACTCCTATTTGCTGCTAAAAAGCCCCGTGGGGAACTTTCTACTTTTTTCTTTTCAAAGATTGTAATTGGGGTGTGCAGCCCTCTCAGACTCTCATATATGTGCCGCTCTATTATATAACTGATGCGCTTAAGACAAAATTTTACTCCGAAAATTGATTTCTTAGTCAAGCCGATAAAATAGGACGCAGATTTATCAAGAAAGGCTATTACAGTAAACATTTGAAAGAAAAAATATCAGAGGTAGCAGAAATGGATTGTAATGAACTTATGAAAAGATAAGAAGAAACAAGAGTCCAGGGTAGATACAGTACCAATCATCTTGGACTACAATGTGAAATACAAACAAATCAAAAAAATAATCAAATGGCATTGGCACATACTCCTAACTAGGGATGAGCTTCGAGTTCGAGTCGAACTCATGTTCTACTCGAACATTGGCTGTTCGCAAGTTCGCCGAACAGCGAACAATTTGGGGTGTTCGCGGCAAATTCGAATGCCGCGGAACACCCTTTAAAAGTCTATGGGAGAAATCAAAAGTGCTAATTTTAAAGGCTTATATGCAAGTTATTGTCATAAAAAGTGTTTGGGGACCTGGGTCCTGCTCCAGGGGACATGGATCAATGCAAAAAAAAGTTTTAAAAACGGACGTTTTTTCAGGAGCAGTGATTTTATTAATGCTTAAAGTCAAACAATAAAAGTGTAATATCCCTTTAAATTTCGTACCTGGGGGGTGTCTATAGTATGCCTGTAAAGGGGCGCATGTTTCCTGTGTTTAGAACAGTCTGACAGCAAAATGACATTTGGAAGGAAAAAACTCATTTAAAACTACCCGCGGCTATTGCATTGCCGACAATACACATAGAAGTTCATTGATAAAAACGGCATGGGAATTCCCCACAGGGGAACCCCGAACCAAAATAAAAAAAAAAAAATGATGTGGGGGTCCCCCTAAATTCCATACAAGGCCCTTCAGGTCTGGTATGGATATTAAGGGGAACCCCAGCCAAAATTTAAAAAAAAAATTGACGTGGGGTTCCCCCTAAATTCCATACCAGACCCTTCAGGTCTGGTATGGATTTTAAGGGGAACCCCGCGCCAAAAAAAAAAAAAAAAAAACGGCGTGGGGTCCCCCTAAAAATCCATACCAGACCCTTATCCGAGCACGCAACCTGGCAGGCCGCAGGAAAAGAGGGGGGGACGAGAGTGCGGCCCCCCCCCCCTCCTGAACCGTACCAGGCCACATGCCCTCAACATTGGGAGGGTGCTTTGGGGTAGCCCCCCAAAACACCTTGTCCCCATGTTGATGAGGACAAGGGCCTCATCCTCACAACCGTGGCCGGTGGTTGTGGGGGTCTGCGGGCGGGGGGCTTATCGGAATCTGGAAGCCCCCTTTAACAAGGGGACCCCCAGATCCCGGCCCCCCCCCTGTGTGAAATGGTAAGGGGGTACTTACCCCTACCATTTCACTAAAAAACTGTCAAAAATGTTAAAAATGACAAGAGACAGTTTTTGACAATTCCTTTATTTAAATGCTTCTTCTTTCTTCCTTCATCTTCTTCTTCTTCTGGCTCTTCTGGTTCTTCCTCCGGCGTTCTCGTCCAGCATCTTCTCCGCGGCGTCTTCTATCTTCTTCTCCTCGGGCCGCTCCGCACCCATGGCATGAGGGGGGAGGCTCCCGCTCTTCTCTTCATCTTCTTCTCTTCTTCATCTTCTTCTTCATCTTCTTCTTCATCTTCTTCTTCCTTCTTCTCTTCTTCATGTCTTCTCCGGGCCGCTCCGCAGCCATGCTGTGGCATGGAGGGAGGCTCCCGCTGTGTGACGGCGTCTCTTCGTCTGACGGTTCTTAAATAACGGGGGGCGGGGCCACCCGGTGACCCCGCCCCCCTCTGACGCACGGTGACATGACGGGACTTCCCTGTGGCATTCCCCGTGACGTCACAGGGAAGTCCCGTCAAGTCACCGTGCGTCAGAGGGGGGCGGGGTCACCGGGTGGCCCCGCCCCCCGTTATTTAAGAACCGTCAGACGAAGAGACGCCGTCACACAGCGGGAGCCTCCCTCCATGCCACAGCATGGCTGCGGAGCGGCCCGGAGAAGACATGAAGAAGAGAAGAAGGAAGAAGAAGATGAAGAAGAAGATGAAGAAGAGAAGAAGATGAAGAGAAGAGCGGGAGCCTCCCCTCATGCCATGGGTGCGGAGCGGCCCGAGGAGAAGAAGATAGAAGACGCCGCGGAGAAGATGCTGGACGAGAACGCCGGAGGAAGAACCAGAAGAGCCAGAAGAACCAGAAGAAGAAGAAGATGAAGGAAGAAAGAAGAAGCATTTAAATAAAGGAATTGTCAAAAACTGTCTCTTGTCATTTTTAACATTTTTGACAGTTTTTTAGTGAAATGGTAGGGGTAAGTACCCCCTTACCATTTCACACAGGGGGGGGGGCCGGGATCTGGGGGTCCCCTTGTTAAAGGGGGCTTCCAGATTCCGATAAGCCCCCCGCCCGCAGACCCCCACAACCACCGGCCACGGTTGTGAGGATGAGGCCCTTGTCCTCATCAACATGGGGACAAGGTGTTTTGGGGGGCTACCCCAAAGCACCCTCCCAATGTTGAGGGCATGTGGCCTGGTACGATTCAGGAGGGGGCGCACTCTCGTCCCCCCCTCTTTTCCTGCGGCCTGCCAGGTTGCGTGCTCGGATAAGGGTCTGGTATGGATTTTTAGGGGGACCCCACGCCGTTTTTTTTTTTTTTTTTTGGCGCGGGGTTCCCCTTAAAATCCATACCAGACCTGAAGGGTCTGGTATGGAATTTAGGGGGAACCCCACGTCAATTTTTTTTTTAAATTTTGGCTGGGGTTCCCCTTAATATCCATACCAGACCTGAAGGGCCTTGTATGGAATTTAGGGGGACTCCCACATCATTTTTTTTTTTAATTTTGGTTCGGGGTTGCCCTGTGGGGAATTCCCATGCCGTTTTTATCAATGAACTTCTATGTGTATTGTCGGCAATGCAATAGCCGCGGGTAGTTTTAAATGTGTTTTTTCCTTCAAAATGTCATTTTGCTGTCAGACTGTTCTAAACACGGGAAACATGCGCCCCTTTACAGGCATACTATAGACACCCCCCAGGTATGAAATTTAAAGGGATATTACACTTTTATTGTTTGACTTTAAGCATTATTAAAATCACTGCTCCTGAAAAAACGGCCGTTTTTAAAACTTTTTTTTGCATTGATTCATGTCTCCTGGGGCAGGACCCAGGTCCCCAAACACTTTTATTGACAATAACTTGCATATTAGCCTTTAAAATTAGCACTTTTGATTATTCATGTTCGTGTCCCATAGACTTTAACGGTGTTCGCGTGTTCGAACGAATTTTTTTCCTGTTCGCATGTTCTGGTGCGAACCGAACAGGGGGGTGTTCGGCTCATCCCTACTCCTAACGGATAGACATCTCCAAGAGTTTCTACCTGACAACCCTAAGTTTATATATAAAAGAGCTCCCACGATACGAGATAAGATTGTCAAAAGTATTCCGGAACCACCTTCGAGGGGATTGACATTTTATACGGGAAAATGTTTTTTCCTGTGTAAATAGTGCTCTGCATGTACTAAAACAAAACACCTGTTTGAAAAGAAATTTATGTTCACATCCACCAGTACAGGCAATACCTATGAGGTTAAAGACTTTATAGTCTGTATTACAGAAGGGGCAGTCTATGCTTTGGAATGTAGCTGTGGGCCACAATACATAGGACGGCCTAAAAGACCCTTGAAAGTATGCATCAAAGAACATGTACAGAATAGTCTTAAAGGATTCAACAAACATAGTGTTTCCAAACATTTTGCCACACACCACAATAAAAACCCCACCCATTTGAGATTCTGGGGGATAGAACCATATAAAAAACACTGGCGGGGAGGTCATAAAGTGAGGACCCTCAGCCAGTTAGAATCCAATTAGATTTTTATATTGGACACTTTTGCACCTCGGGGAATGAACATTGAATTCAACCTCAATTGCTTTATTAGTGATTTTTAACCACCCAGAAACAGTTTTAATAAAAAATTTTTACTCTATCCGTCACCATTAGCTTGATCCATATTTCAGATTTTATCCTTTTTTTTCATTAAACCCCTGCTTTTCTGTATATGATACCTCTTTCACTTTCCCTACAGTTTATTTTATATTTCTGCCTGTCTCATTTAAAATATTGATTAGATACTATATTATGTAGCCATATTCAATTCTTGTATCGATTAGATTTATTGTGTCACTGACATAATTTCCGGTGTCCCCAGCACTCTTTTATACTCGGGATAGACGGGCACCGGAAGTGACGTCAGGCTGATAGCTCGCTGCTTGTGTTGTTTTTTTTTTATACATCTGCTTTTATGTGAGTACTAGGGATGAGCCAAACACCCCCGTGTTCGGTTCGCACCAGAACTTGCGAACAGGCAAAAAATTAATTTGAACACGCGAACACCGTTAAAGTCTATGGAACACGAACATGAATAATCAAAAGTGCTAATTTTAAAGTCTTATATGCAAGTTATTGTCATAAAAAGTGTTTGGGGACCTGGGTCCTGCCCCAGGGGACATGGATCAATGCAAAAAAAAGTTTTAAAAACGTCCGTTTTTTTGGGAGCAGTGATTTTAATAATGCTTAAAGTGAAACAATAAAAGTGTAATATTCCTTTAAATTTTGTACCTGGGGGGTGTCTATAGTATGCCTGTAAAGGGGCGCATGTTTCTGTGTTTAGAACAGTCTGACAGCAAAATGACATTTTTGCGGGGTCCCCCGTTACGTAACGGGGGACCCCGCCCCCCTCTGACATCACGGGGAATGCCACAGGGAAGTCCCCGTCAAGTCCCCTTGCATCAGAGGGGGGCAGGGTCACTGGGTGGCCCCGCCTTCCATTATTTAAGAACCGTCAGAAGAGGAGAAGCGTCACACAGCGGGAGCCTCCCACCATGCCATCATGGATGCGGAGCGGCCCGAGGAGAAGAAGGGAAGAAGACGCCGCGGAGGAGATGCCGGACGAGAACACCGGAGGAAGAACCAAAAGAACAAGAAGAACCAGAAGAAGAAGAAGATGGAGGAAGAAACTGAAGGAAGATAGAAGATAGAAGAAAGAAGATAGAAGAAAGAATAAGCATTTAAATAAAGGAATTGTCAAAAACTGTCTCTTGTCATTTTTAACATTTTTGACAGTTATTTTGAGAAATGGTAGGGGTACTTTCGTACCCCCTTACCATTTCACACAGGGGGGAGGGCCGGGATCTGGGGGTCCTCTTGTTAAAGGGGGCTTCCAGATTCTGATAAGCCCCCCGCCCGCAGACCCCCACAACCACCGGGCAAGGTTTGTGGGGATGAGGCCCTTGTCCTCATCAACATGGGGACAAGGTGTTTTGGGGGGCTACCCCAAAGCACCCTCCCAATGTTGAGGGCATGTGGCCTGGTACGGTTCAGGAGGGGGGGCGCACTCTCATCCCCCCCTCTTTTCCTGCGGCCTGCCAGGTTGCGTGCTTGGATAAGGGTCTGGTATGGATTTTGAGGGGGACCCCACGCCATTTTTTAAAAAATTTTGGCCCGGGTTCCCTTTAATATCCATACCAGACCTGAAGGGCCTGGTATGGAATTTAGGGGGACCCCCACGTCATTTTTTTTTAAATTTTGGTTCGGGATTCCCATGTGGGGAATTCCCATGCCGTTTTTATCAATGAACTTTTATGTGTATTGTCGGAACGGCAATTCATTAATAGCCGCAAGTAGTTTTAAATTACTTTTTTTCCTTTGAAATGTAATTTTGCTGTCAGACTGTTCTAAACACGGGAAACATGCGCCCCTTTACAGGCATATTATAGACACCCCCCAGGTACAAAATTTAAAGGAATATTACACTTTTATTGTTTCACTTTAGGCATTATTAAAATCACTGCTACTGAAAAAATGGCCATTTTTAAAACTTTTTTTGCTTTGATCCATGTCCCCTGGGACAGGTCCCCAAAAACTTTTTATGACAATACCATGCATATAAGCCTTTAAAATTAGCACTTTTGATTTCTCCCATAGACTTTTAAAGGGTGTTCCCCTGCTTTCGAACACCCCAAATTGTTCGCTGTTCTGCGAACTGGTGAACAGCCGATGTTCGAGTCGAACATGAGTTCGACTCAAACTCAAAGCTCATCCCTAGTGAGTACCAATCTTGGCTGTTATTAAATAAATACCTAGTTCTTATATACTTCACTATTTGGGTCCCCCGTTCCATTTCTCCATGTCATTAATGTGCCCACCTGGGAGGATTTCCACCGTTACTGACTTATACAAAAGGGATACATTATTTTTTTGATGAGAACCATCCACCATGACACCAGGCTCCATAGATGATACTTATGATATTGCCATCCATAAGAAATTTTTAAGGTGACCTACTGCAGGACCCTGGATTTCCAGATTGCCACTGGCTATTTTTAAGCTGTTAACTTACAGTGGTAAGGTAAGAAACCATTGCACACTGAGTTGTGACTGCACTGAAGAGGAAAATCACCAATTCACATTACTACACCTACAAAGAGTGTCAATTGGAGTCCAGCACTTTATTTCTTGCACTGTATTCACCGGCATCTGTTTGAAGACTTATGCTCACCTTCGACCTTATTTTGTTGTTTTTTTGGCACTAGCACTTTATTTTGTTTAGGATAAAATCGATTTGGATGCTATTCCTTTGTATTGCTATTTGCACATACATTGTACATTAGGAGTTTACCACTTATGTACTGAAAGTATTCAGACCCCCTTAAATTTTTCACTCTTTGTTATATTGCAGCCATTTGCTAAAATCATTTAAGTTCATTTTTTTCCTCATTAATATACACACAGAACCCCATATTGACAGAAAAACACAGAATTGCTGCCATTTTTGCAGATTTATTAAAAAAAGAAAAACTGAAATATCACATGGTCCTAGGTATTTAGACCCTTTGCTGTGACACTCATATATTTAACTCAGGTGCTATCCATTTCTTCTGAGCATCCTTGAGATGGTTCTACACCCGCTGTGTTTGAATATACTGATTGGACTTGTTTAGGAAAGCCACACACCTGTCTATATAAGACCTTACAGCTCACAGTGCATGTCAGAGCAAATGAGAATCATGAGGTCAAAAGAACTGCCTGAAGAGCTCAGAGACAGAATTGTGGCAATCTGGCCAAGGTTACAAAAAAAATTCTGCTGCACTTAAGGTTCCTAAGAGCACATTGGCCTACATAATCCTTAAATGGAAGACCTTTGGGATGACCAGAACCCTTCCTAGAGCTGGCCAACTGGCCAAACTGAGCTATTGGGGGAGAAGAGCCTTGGTGAGAGAGGTAAAGAAGAACCCAAAGATCACTGTGGCTGAGCTCTAGAGATGCAGTCGGGAGATGGGAGAAAGTTGTAGAAAGTCAACCATCACTGCAGCCCTCCACCAGTCAGGGCTTTATGACAGAGTGGCCCGACGGAAGCTTCTCCTCAGTGCAAGACACATGAAAGCCCACATGGAGTTTGCTAAAAAAACACCTGAAGGACTCCAAGATGGTGAGAAATAAGATTCTCTGGTCTGATGAGACCAAGATAGAGCTTTTTGGCCTTAATTCTAAGCAGTATGTGTGGAGAAAACCAGGCACTGCTTATCACCTGTCTAATACAGTCCCAACAGTGAAGCATGGTGGTGGCAGCATCATGCTGTGGGGGTGTTTTTCAGCTGCAGGGACAGGATGACTGGTTGCAATCGAGGGAAAGATGATTGCGGTCAAGTACAGGGATATCCTGGACGAAAACCTTCTCCAGAGTGCTCAGGACCTCAGACTGGGCCGAAGGTTTACCCTCCAACAAGACAATGACCCTAAGCACACAGCTAAAATAATGAAGGAGTGGCTTCACAACAACTCCATGACTGTTCTTGAATTGCCCAGCCAGAGCCCTGACTTAAACCCAATTGAGCATATCTGGAGAGACCTAAAAAGGGCTGTCCACCAACGTTTACCATCCAACTTGACAGAACTGGAGAGGATCTGCAAGGAGGAATGGCAGAGGATCCCCAAATCCAGGTGTGAAAAACTTGTTGATGTGTTGCATCTTTCCCAAAAAGACTCATGGCTGTATTAGATCAAAAGGGTGCTTCTACTAAATACCAAGCAAAGGGTCTGAATACTTAGGACCATGTGATATTTCAGTTTTTCTTTTTTAATAAATCTGCAAAAATGTCAACAATTCTGTGTTTTTCTGTCAATATGGGGTGCTGTTGTACATTAATGAGGAAAAAAAATGAACTTAAATGATTTTAGCAAATGGCTGAATAGTTTCCATCCCCACTGTATTTTTGAGCACTCAGCACTTTGGATTGCCTATTATCATTTTTGCACTTATATTGTGTCTTTTGAAGTTTTATCATTTATGTATTCAAACACTTAGTACTTTATAGTAGTTACTTTTACCTGTTTGTTATCACTTATGCCCTGTACACACGGTCGGACATTGATCGGACATTCCGACAACAAAATCCATGGATTTTTTCCGACGGATGTTGGCTCGTACTTGTCTTGCATACACACGGTCACACAAAGTTGTCGGAAAATGTATTTTAATGGAGTAGGACTAGCGTTTTTGGATTTTTTAATCTCTAAGAAACGAAAAAAGGCCACTAAACTGAAACAAGAAATTAGTGAAATGAAGGAAAAACTCTCACCATATAATAAAGAAGGTTTATACCAGATTTATATAAAGGAACTCAGAGAGATTTTGATTGAGGAGGAAGAGGAACAAAGGATAAAAAAGAGGAAAAAATATCTCAGGGACGTTGAAGATTGCAAAACAAACAACGTATTTAAATGGCAGGAACTGTATAGAGAGAGTAGTAAGGGAGACACTATTGATATGGAGAGTATGGAAACCAGCAATGGGGTACAAGTACCCCCTCCCCCAGGAAACAAGGAAGTGGAAGTGAGGTCGAGGTCCCCCTTACGTCGAGAAGAGGGAGGAAGAGGGGGGAAGGGACGCCCCTATAAGGTAAAAAAACCAAATAGAGCACCCCCAAATAATCAATATCAACAGTCGCCCGTCAATTACTATCAAAGGAATGGAGGTAAATCACAGGCTTCAGGCCCCCAGAGGGAAAATAGAGGAAATAGATCACCTCACACCCCGCAAAATTACCATGACCAATATCCCCAGGGAAAAGTTAATATGGATTATATGGGGAGATACGAAGATCCTTCATTTAAGAGACCATATTGGAATGAGCAGCAGGGGGAAACATGGAATTCCCCCATTCCGCCCTGGAGGTATGAGGTCCCGGTAGAAAATCGGTACTACCCTCTTCGAGAGCGGTATGATAGTAACAGAGAAGAGGAGTACCCCAGAAGTAATTATGGGGGATATGGAAACTCCAATCCAGAACCCTATGGGGGGCCCCCAATGTGGCCCCACTTAGAAACAACCCGGAGAGTTTTTTAGGGAAAAATCTAAACAAAAAAGGAAGACAAAAAGAGGATGCAGGGGAGGAAAACAGATCACCCAAAAAAAGAAAGAGATAGAAGGTGGGGGAATTTTTAATTTAAGTGGAATAGAATTAACTGAAACTGAACGTAAAACTCTGAACTTGGGTTTGAAATTTGCTCCCAAGCAGAGTATTAGTAAATTTCAAATGTTTATAGACCTCCAAAAATATGTGAGGAAATTAAACATAAAACGGCACTTCCTATCTAATCCCATTTTAAGAAATTCAGGATCACAGACGAATAGGATATCTAGAGGAACAGGACTCAGAAATGCGTCCCTCTTTAATCCCCCTGAAAAAACGGCTCCCAGTATAGCGGTTTTCAAAAACCTAGTAATGCAAGATTTACAAAAGGTACGTTTTAAGAATTACAATAATAATAAACAGAAGGAAATTCATAAAGGTATAGAAACTCTATGTGAGAAAAAAGAACTAATAATACGTCCTGCGGATAAGGGGGGAGGAATTGTCCTTCTCAAGAAACAGGATTATTTGGAGGAAATGAATCATTTATTATCTGACAGGAACACATACACCATTTTGAGGCGGGATCCCACGGTGGGATATAGGAAGCAACTTAATATGATAATTCAGGATGGTTTCAAAAAAGGTGTTATCAACAAAAAAGAAATGGAGTTTCTGATACCTTTGGCACCTAAAATGGCGATTATCTATTATCTACCAAAAATACATAAGAACCCAGTACGGCCACCAGGTAGACCGATAGTAAGTGGCATAGACTCCCTCACTTCTAGGGTGGGTAAGTTTGTAGATTTTTTTCTACAACCGCTGGTAACTAAGACTCCAGCTTTCTTAAAGGATTCATCACAGATTATCAATGAAATTTCACAGATGAAAGTGGATGATGATGTCCTACTAGTTACAGCGGACGTTTCCGCATTATATACGAATATACGACATGATTTAGGTTACTCAGCTGCCAGATACTATATGAGTAGAGATAATTCCATCAAGCAGTCAACGAGAGAGTTTGTTCTGAAATTATTAAAATTTGCAATGGAACATAATTTTTTCTTCTATAATGATCAGTATTTCTTACAGTGTATAAAATCAAACAAAATTGCGCTTGGAAAAATAAATACCAGTGAAAAAGAAAAAATGTGAATAGGAATAGAATGACTCCTTGGTACAAGTATCGTGAAAAATAGAATTCAATACAGCTGCGGTTATAAGTGGGGCACACCAATAGAATAAATAGAACAAGTAAACCGCGCTAAAATAATGAGTAAAGTCCAATTAACAATCAGTGAGATAAAGTTCAATTGAAGTCCAGAACAAAACGGTAAATTCCTCTATGTGATGAGGTGGGGAAAATAAATGGAAGATAACTGTGTGGTGAACTGCTTACCAGAACGTAAGCCAAGTCAGACGGATGGCTTAAACCCAGCCCAGGCCTTTAGGAGCGCTCCAAAGTGGGCAGAATCCGTCACACTCATGCAGCAGAACAGGTCCACATAGGGTTTAATCAGATAAAAATACAAAGACCATAGCGTGATACTGACATAATAATATTAAATTAAAAAAAGAAAAAAGTGGTGTTCACATAAATAATCATGGAAATCATAAATGCACCCTGAATGCGTAGCAAATACAGGGATGTGAAAAAATAGTGACATGCAACATGCAATGAGTGGTGTCCTTGGAAATGAGATGTAAAGCACCAAGTATATCTGTTTACCAGAAAATAACGTTGGACAAGCAGACAAAAAGCCAAAAACAGAAAAAAAGGAAAAAAAGGGAAAAAAAGAAAAAACACCCGGTGCACAGAGACAAGAGGCCGCTTACCAGATGGCAAACTGGTGAGGATATAATCAGGGGTAGGCTTACTGCCTCTGTGTAACCCAGAGTATAAACTTAATTGGACCCATAGGGGTTCCTGCTCACCAGAAGATTGATTGGAAATAGCCCAAAACTAAACCTTGGCGGAGTCACCGCGATCCCGTCCTGGCAGGCTCTTCACAGGCTCAGATATGCATATGTATTCAAAGAGGAGAAGCAGCCAATAGCGTAATAACGTTGAGACTCCAATTTATTAAAAAGCAAACACTTACATTTAAAAAACGAAAAACAGCAATGCCGGCCGGCACTCAGACAGCTCCCGTCCACAACAGGGCAACGTGGTGACGTATCTTTGCATGGGACTGTCCCCGCCTACTTTTTTGGTGAAGGTTCATTGATGACGCCTTCTTTCTGTGGAAAGGGGATGTAGAATCATTGAAGTCGTTTATGGATAAGGTTAATTCCAATAAATGGGGCATAAGTTTCACATATGAATATAGTGAAACGTCAGTCAACTTTCTGGACCTCACAATCACCAAGAGTGAGGGACCATTGTTCACTAAAACATTTTTTAAAACAACTGATAGGAATGGCTACATTCCTATTGGAAGCTGCCATCATCCGGATTGGCTTAAAGCTATACCTTAAGGCCAATTCCATCGAGTAAGGAGGAACTGTTCTCATATGGAGGACTACAGGGCTCAGGCTGAAGTCCTAAAAAAACGTTTTGAGGATAAAGGATAGAGATCTGAAATATTGGAAGTAGAACTTGAAAAAATAGCCAATATAGAAAGGGAACAACTCCTGAAACCCAGAATTAAAAATTTGGATGAAAGTAAAAAGAAGAATTTTGAGTGGGCCTTTATCACCACCTTCTCATCACAGCATTGGTGGGTAAACAGAATTATGAAGAAGTATTGGAATATTCTGAGGGGGATGAGATCTTGGGACCGGTTCTCCCTTTTAGACCTAGCATCATTTTTAGAAAAAATCAGACATTGAAGGAGAAATTGGCACCAAGTGCCATGGAATGTCCCCCTAAGATTAGTATGTTTGGGAATCTTAAAGGGTTCTACCTATGCAGGAGGTGTAAGGTATGTAAGACCTCTCAGACGGTAAGAACCACGACTTTCACCTCCAATGTTACCAATAAAACATATGATATTAAGGACTTCATTACATGCAGCACTGTGGGGGTGGTCTACCTGCTTATTTGTCCTTGCGGGTTACAATACATGGGGAGGACCACCCGTGCTCTAAATATTAGAATAGGGGAACATTTGGGGAATATTAGGAGAGGTTTCATAGGACATAGTGTGTAAAGACACTTTAGAACCCACCATAATAGGAATACTGCTTTATTAAAGGTGATAGCGATAGAAAAATATACCCCACATTGGAGAGGAAGTAATATGAGAAGGTCCATCTCTCGTCGTGAAACCAGATGGATATACGACCTCCAAAGTTACAAGCCCCTGGGACTCAATGTAGAATGGGATATTAACTGCTACATTGATAACAGATAGAAGTCTTCCGAACAGTTTTTAAGAATTTAGATGTTTTCCCCTTTAAAGTGTTGCAATTGTTGATAATTTTATATAACAATGTATTAAGGGAGTAGAGTCCTCTTTTTGGTTAGACTGCTGCATAACCTTAGGACAAAATAACCCCTATGAAAAATGTAATAAATTTATATGTATATATATAATAAGTTGAAATGCAAATCAAGAATGCCAATATACCTAGATATGCGTATATATATGTAAAAGTCTATTTGTGGTAATCCCTTTTAAAAAAGAGTTAATAAAAAAAGAGTTTTTAAAAAATTAGATTTTTTACAGAAAAACTGTTTGAGGAAAAATATTTTTTCTTTTTTTCTAATAGTAACTTCCAGTCTCATCTTTCCCTTTTTCCTCATATGGGATGATGAAGTATAATATTTTTTAGTCTTTAAAGTAAATCCGGAAATAAAATGACCACACATTAAGTGATAACAAGAAGGAAGTGTGGAAATGTTACTTCCTGTGTCTCTCCTGCCTTGTGAGTATATAAACTTGATGTGTCAATATCCAGCCATGTCTCCGTTCCCAGTGGAAGCCTGTTTAGGGGAAACATGTCGGGTGGAGCTAGAGGCTGTTTTTTTAGTAGTTTTTTTTCCCCATGCAGTCAGTCGGTTTGCTCCCTCGCTGCATGTCTGCTAAAATTTGCGGTTGAACTTTTTAGCTGTTTTTTAGCTGTTTTTTATCTGGTTCCCGTTTGCTGTGCACTTTTGAAGTTGTTGATTTGTGGTTCCTAGAGTGCTGTGTGTCATTGCTGTGATTAACTGCAGTGGAATTTGTTGAAGTGACTGTGAAAAAGTTTTTTAAAATAAATTTTTTGAAATGCACATCTGCACTATGGAGTTTCTCCCGCTTTGTTCCCACTGAGGTGTTTGGCTATACTATGGATAATTCAAAGACTTAAAATCATTCTGGAGTTGTGAAATCCTGTATACCAAAAACAGAGGATACCTGTTCTGTGGATTGGGTAAAGTGGATGAAGATCCTACAACTGACATCCAGGTGATAATCAGGGAAGCTGGCAGGCTAATGCAACAAGCTTGTTTGATCTCCCTAATCAGAGATCCATCTGATCCGGTAAGCGGCCTCTTCTACTATATTTTCTGAATAGGAAGATCATCGCTGTATTCCAGTAGAAGATTTATTTCATCATCAGCATAATATATATTTCTATGAGGACTGAGTTTGAATACATATTATTGTTTAAATCCTTACACAGGATATTCAGGGGGAAGAAGTTCTCACTGACAGACTATTTTTTTCTAGCACTATTTTTGAGGTGTGGAGTGAATACTACATTGTTGCTGACCCAAGAGTCTTTTTGCAACATTGTGGCTGGTGTCACTATATCAACATTTTTTACTATATTGTTTTCACAATATTGTTTGGAGCATGGGAATTCAATATTTAGCGGAACTATAACAAACTCTTCAATAAGTTTTTTTCACATAAATTATTTTGGATATTTATTATTTAATATCACACCTATAGGGTTCAAAACACTAAGGATTACACACACTGTATAAAACACACTGTGTCAGGATGCGCGCTTGTCACTATATATGGAAAATCCGATCGTTCTGAATGTGGTGACGTAAAACACGTACGTCAGGTCTATAAATGGGGCAGCAGCCAATAGCTTTCGTCTCTTAATTTATTCTGAGCATGCGTGGCACTTTGTGCGTCGGATTTGTGTACACACGATCGGAATTTCCGACAACGGATTTTATTATTATATAAAATTTTATAGCCTGCTCTCAAACTTTGTGTGTCGGAAATTCCGATGGAAAATGTGTGATGGAGCCCATTTTCCGCCAACAAGGTCCTATCACACATTTTCCGTCGGAAAATCTGACCGTGTGTACAGGGCATAAGAGTGCAACACCATCTTTTGATTTTATTTATTCCTGCCCTGGCTAGTGATTGACCAATCCGGTGTTTGCTACAACTAAGTGCCCTACTTTTTTCTGGTTCAGGTTGTGCGGGAATATTTATTTTATTAATGCACTGATATATACTGCATTAAACCTGCAGTAATGCACTGATATACAGTATTCTGCATTAAACGTGCAGTAATGCACTGATATATGCTGCATTAAACATACAGTAATGCACTGATATATATTGCTTTAAACGTGCAGTAATAGATGCACTGATATATACTGCAGGAAACCTGCCCTGACAAATTAAACTGACACTAATGTAAAAATGAATGGTCACACTACACTCACAAAACTGACACTAACGTAAAAATGAATGGTCACACTACACTCACAAAAACTGACACTAAAGTAAAAATGAATGGTCACACCACACTTACACAGAATTATCACTAGAGTAACATTATACTAATATTATACATAGGGATGAGCTTTATCTTCGGGTCGAACATGAGTTCGACTCGAACATTGGCTTTTCGCTCGTTTGCCGAAAGGTGAACAATTTGGGGTGTTCGCGGCAAATTTGAAAGCCGCGGAACACCCTTTAAAATCTATGGGAGAAATCAAAAGTGCTAATTTTAAAGACTTATATGCATGGTATTGTCATAAAAAGTGTTTGGGGACCTGGGTCCTGCCCCAGGGGACATGTATCAATGCAAAAAAAAGTTTTAAAAATGGCCGTTTTTTTCGGGAGCAGTGATTTTAATAATGCTTAAAGTGAAACAATAAAAGTGATCTTAACATTATTTCTACAAATTCTTCTGTTTTTTTAAAGGCCCCCCAGGGTTTCCACTTCCCTTTTCCTCTCTCTTGGCTTCTGTCGGGCTGTTCGTTCCATTCGATATACTCCATTTTATAAATTTCCTCTACTTTTATGAACCATTCTTTAACCTTTGGGGGATCTATTTCCTGCCACTTCTTGGGAATAATATTTTTAGCTGCATTTAGTAGAATTGGTGTTAGAGAGTAATTTTACCCCCTCTTCCCTCCCTCCTGAGCATGAAACAGGCAGCACCAGGGGTACAACCGCACCTTCTTCCCAGTTATCCTCTGTATCAACCCTATCACTTCCTGCCAATACAGTTTTATTTTGGGGCAATCCCACCATATATGCGCCATAGTACCTAAGCCCCCACACTCTCTCCAACAGTTGGGGGGTCTGTCTGGCGAAAATCTACTCATTCTGGCCGGGGTCATATACCACCGGGCTATGCACTTATAATTGCCTTCCCTTGTTTTCATATCCATTGCTGTCCCATGCTTTTTTCCATTTCCCCGTCACATAGGAGTCCCAGGTCTTCCTCCCATTTTTTGATGAACTGAGGCGTGTCCCGTTCGCCCCCACTCATCAAAATTCTATACACTTTTGAAACCGTCCCCTTTAATTCTTTCCTGAGAGCCATTTTCTCTAATGCCCTATAGTTTACCTCCTCCCTTAAAGGGCCTGGCAGGCTTCTAATGAAATGATTTAATTGATTGTGCCTCCATGCATTTATTATTAGTGTCTCCCTCAATACTTTTAATTCCTCCAGTGATTTTAATTTCCCTCTACTTATTATATCCCTTATTTGCGTACCCTTCCCAAGAATCCAGTTACCTCCTACTGCTTCCATTCTTGGGGGAAAAAGCGGATTATTTTTTAAATAAATTAACGGTGAGTTATAATCCCACTTATTTAGTTGGTGCGTTTGATCCCAAACTTTTAGTGTATGGTGCGTTATGTAATGTGTTTCTTTACCTAAGTTCCTATACTGTGGTGGATTCCAAATCATTTGGTTCAAAAGTGTTTTACTTAACCCCATGTCTAAATTCACCCATCTTTTATTGTTGCTACTTTTACTCCATTCCAGTGCCCGTGCCATTATGATTGCTCTATAATAGTTTCTAAAGTAAGGGAGGGCTAACCCCCCCACGTGCTTTCTCTCTACATAACACCCTAAGTGCAATTCTTGGTTTCCTGTTACCCCAAACGTACCTATTAATTGTCTCTGCCAGGACCCTAAAGAATTCCCGAGGGACTGGGATAGGAAGCATCTGCATTTTGTATAGCACTTTAGGTGCGAGCACCATTTTTACAATATTTATACGCCCCGTCCATGAGGCAGGGCCATAGGATATTCTTTTTATTTTGGTTCTTATTTCATTTAAGAGAGGTATGTAATTTATTTTATACAAATCACCCCTGGAACCCGTCAGTCTCACTCCCAAATATACTTGATACTGTCCTTCCAAGGAAAATGGAATATCTCCGCTAACCTACCAGCTTCCAACTTATTTATGTTAATCTTTAAGGCTTCAGATTTTTCTATGTTAATTTTAACCTCCTCATAGTTGCTAACATATTTGGAATTGATACTCTAGGTTTTGAAATAAAAAAAAGAATATCGTCAGCGAATGCTGCTAACTTTTGCCCCTCCTCCCCTACTTCACATCCACTAATATCTGGTTGCCTTCTGATTACACTAAGAAGCGGCTCCAGGGCCAGCACAAAAAGGAGTGGCGACAATGGACAGCCCTGCCTAGTGCCGTTCCGCATAATGAAGGTATTCGAGGGCATGTTGTTCACTCTTACAAAGGCCGCAGGATAGTTATATAGTACTTTTATCCTTCTTAACATTGCTGGCCCGATACCCATTTCCTCTAGTGTGCTAAACATAAATCCCCAGTCTACCCTGTCAAACGCCTTTTCTGCGTCGATCAACAGGAGTAGACCAGGGGATCGGCCTGCCCTGAGTGCCTCCAGTACCAGGAGAGACCGCACCCCATTATCTCTTCCCTCTCTCCCGGGAACAAATCCCACCTGGTCCGGATGGACCAGGTGAGTCATTTTCTTCCTCAATCTGAGAGCCAATATTTTCGCATATAATTTGGTATCTTCATTTAGTAATGCAATCGGTCGGTAGCTCGAGCATAGGGTGCGGTCTTTCCCTTCCTTGGGAATCAGTGTCACTGCTACCAGCAAGGCATCCCCACACATTTCTTGGTCTCCAAGGCCGTTCCACAGCTGGCATAGCCTTGGGACCAGGAGGTCCTTAAATTTTTTATAAAAACTTATCGTGAAGCCGTTCGGCCCGGGGCTCTTACCCCCTGGGGTTTGCTTCAGCGCTCTAAAAACCTCATCTTCCGAAATTGGTCTTTCCAGTTCCAATGACTCTGCTTGTGACAGAGTGGGTAGGGCTGCCTCTCTTAAAAATTCTCTTACCCTCTGTTCCCTCTTCCCATCCTGTTTTTCTTTTTTTTCTATTGCATAGAGAGAAGCAAAATAGCTTCGGAATTCCTCCGCTATGTCTCTTGTTGAGTATCTCATTTCCCCCTTTTTACTTTTTACCCTCTCAATGTAGTTCTCAGTTCTTTTCTTCCTGATCGTTGCGGCTAGGTGTTTCCCTATTTTATTCCCTTTTATGTGGAATTCCTTACTATTTTTGTGCTTTCTTTTTAGGGCTTTTGTTTCTATCAGGTCTCTCAATTCCTCTCTTTTTCTTGTCAGTTCCCTTACTACCTTTTGACCTGCTTCCTTGCTAATTTTGTGAGTATGTTCAAGGTCCTTGATTTGGTCTATCAATCCCTCTTGCCTTCTCAGTCTTTCCCTCTTCTCCCCTGCGCCCATTGAGATTAATACCCCTCTAATGTAGGCCTTGAAAGTCTCCCACACAATTGTCGGCGGGACCTCCTCAGATTCATTAGTATGGAAGAACCCTTCTATCTCGTTTTGAACCCTTTCAACAATATGCCTTTTCATTAAAAGAAATTCGTTCAGACGCCAAGTGTATGGGATCCTCTGAAGGCCCTTGAGTGCCAATGTCATGACTACCGGGGCGTGGTCTGACAGGGTCTGAATCTCAATTTTTGAGGCTACGGAATCTAATAGACTATGATTAACTAAGAAGTAATCCAGCCTTGAATAGGTCGCATGCACCTGTGAGTAGAATGAGTAATCTCTCTCCTTGGGATGTAACACTCTCCACACATCAACCAGCTGCTGAGTTTGTAATTTCTTCCCAATTCTTACACATCCCTTTTTATCTGCCCAATGGGCATCCGCAGACCTATCCAAGGCTGGGTCTAGGCAGAAATTTAAGTCACCCGCTAGGATCACTTCCCCTTCTTTGAATTCCTCCAATCCATTCAGGGTTCGGGAAAGGTATCCCATTGGGTCTCTGTTTGGACAGTATATGTTTACCAGTGTATACATTTTTTCGTTCATTTTTATTTTTACGAACAGAAATCGCCCCTCTGGGTCTACTCTCCTGTCCATTATATTGAATTTTAACCTTTTTGAGAAACCAATGGCCACTCTCTTTGCCCTTTTGGATGGGGAATCGCCATATATCCATACCGGGAGCTCCTTTGAAGACAACTTGATCCCCTCCTCGTGCACAAGATGCGTTTCCTGCAGGAAAGCTATATCTATATCCAGTCTCCGTAATTCCTGACCTATTTTCCACCTTTTCCCTGGTGAATTAAGACCCTTCACATTATATGTTAAACATCTAATTTCCATAACCACCCCACCTTTTATATGCCCTCTTGTTCCTTACGTACACCTTTATTTCTCTTTGAGTGGGCTCTCTGCCTTTGTGCAGGGAGACACGCAGCTTAAGATTGAAATAGGGTGGGTAAACCAAAAAGCAAGAAGAAGTGAATACCCCAGGGCTACTACCCATATCTGGGGGTTCAAAAGAGCAGGTAAACAAAGAGTAGGTAGATAGTTCCTCTTGAGCCAGACCTTGAGGCTGCAGGTGCCCACCTACTCCCTCCCTCCCTCCCCCCACACCCACCTCCCCCCTTCCCCCCTCCCCCCCCCACCCCCTCCCCTCTGCCGACATCTGACCTCTGGGTCTTGGCGATTCCCATAATCCCTTCACGCCAACGACCCTTCGTGTACAGGGTGTTGCTCCCACCGATGGACTGCAAGGACCCCTTCCCCCCACATTACGCGGAGTTTAGGGCGGAGGAATTTCATAATTCATACATCACATTCATCAATCACATTTCTAGCCTTGTAACCTTATGCCCCCCCCCCTAGGAAATAGTTCCATGCCTGTTTCTGTGTTAGTTTCTGATTCAGGCTCTGGTGAGGCTACTGTTCTGTAGTTGTTTCCTGTCGCTCCCTTATTTTTATTTGGGTCTTTCTTTTTATCTTTCCCACTTTGTTGTTTATTTTCCATGCTTGGGCTTCTAGCTTGCATTTCTGTCATGTATTTTTGAATTGTGCTTGTATTTAAGCTGTCTCTTGGTTTTTTTGCATCTGCAGCCTTAGTGGTGCGCCCTTTCATATTATGTTTCTACCACCTTCCTCCTTTCTTTTCTGCCTTCTCAGGTCTCCCTGCTTGCTCTGTGCCCACTGAATCTGCTCTCCTTATAGTCCTGTGACAGGTAGGTATACACTTAAAGTCCTCAAAGTTCTATTGCAAAGTCCTACCTGTTGTTGTCTTGGGGCATGGGTCACAGAGCCGAAGTTAGTCCTCCTGCAGGGCTGACAGGGTTAACCAGGCTGCTCCTTTCTGGTGTCAGCGTTCCAGCAGCTTCCCAGTTTGCTTCTCCAAGTCTACTGATGAGCGAAAGTTCCCAGGTTCCTCTCACCCTGCATCCAAAGGGTGAGGATGGGAGAAATGGGGAAAGATAGCGGGGGGAGGGGTGTCTCAGGTCCTTCCTCTGTGTTCCTCCGCGCTTGGACAGGGGGGGGACGGGAGAGGGGGCGAGCCGAGGGGGGAGGGGGGGCCCTCAGCAAGCGTCTAGGGGTGATACCAGGTTTGGACCAGATGCCGTTCTGTATCCGCTAGGTGTTTCCGGGGTTTACCTTCCCCGTACTACACGTGCTTCTGCCTCTGCTTCTGCCGCTACCGGCCTCATAACTGGCTCTGTGTTCAGGCTCTGGCACTGGTCTCCTCCCCGACATCCACTACCTAGCTGGCTCTTTGTTGTTGCAGCGGTAGTTGTCTCATGGGCTCAGCGTGGTTCAGCGTGGCTCTCACCTCACGCTGTCAGCCTCACCGCTCTGCTCTCCTCTCCTCCTCCGTCCTCCACCTCGCCACCGTGAGGCTCCTCCCCTACCCCTCACACCTCATCTCCACGCTGAGCAAAATGACATTTCTAAAGGAAAAAAAAAAAGTCATGTATTGCCGGACCGACAATTCATTATAGCCGGCTCTAGCGATAGTAGTTTTACATGACTTTTTTTTTTTTCCTTTAGCAAAATGACATTTCTAAAGGAAAAAAAGTCATGTAAAACTACTATCGCTAGAGCCGGCTATAATGAATTGTCGGTCCGGCAATACA
Source organism: Lithobates septentrionalis (assembly GCA_037952835.1). Lineage (NCBI taxonomy): Eukaryota > Metazoa > Chordata > Amphibia > Anura > Ranidae > Lithobates > Lithobates septentrionalis. The sequence goes on from JBBDGP010000503.1 coordinate 8,392,558, forward strand.
TATAAAAGTTCATTGATAAAAACGGCATGGAATTTCCCCATAGGGGAACCCCGAACCCAAATTTTTAAAAAAATTGTGTGGGGTTCCCCCTAAATTCCATACCAGGCCCTTCAGGTCTGGTATGGATATTATGGGGAACCCCGTGCCAAAATAAAAAAAATGGCGTGGGGGCCCCCTCAAAATCCATAACAGACCCTTATCCGAGCACGCAACCTGGCAGGCCAGAGGAAAAGAGGGGGGACGAGAGAGCGCCCCCTGAACTGTACCAGGCCACATACCCTCAACATTGGAAGAGTGCTTTGGGGTAGCCCCCCAAAGCACCTTGTCCCCATGTTGTTGGGGAGAAGGGCCTCATCCCCACAACCCTTGCCCGGTGGTTGAGAGGGTTTGCGGAGGGCTTATCAGAATCTGGAAGCTCCCTTTAACAAGGGGACCCCCAGATCCTGCCCCCCCCGTGTGAATTGGTAATGGGGTACAAATGTACCCCTACCATTTCACAAAAGAAGTGTCAAAAAGGTTAAAAAACACAAAAGACAGTTTTTGACAAGTCCTTTAATAATTTCTTCTTCTTTCTGCTTCTTCTTCCATCTTCTTTCTTTTGGTCTTTCTTCAGTGTTCTTCTTCTTCCTCCATCTTCTTCTTCCTCTGCTCTTCTTGTCCCGCATCTTCCTTCGGCTTCTTCCCTGCTCCGTCCGCACGATCCGCCTCAAAGGGAGTCTTCCACCGTGTGACGCTTCGGTTCTTCTGACACTTCTTATATAATGGAGGGAGGGGCCACCCGGTGACCCCGCCCTCTTCTGATGCATGGGGACTTCACAGGGACTTCCCTATGGCTTTCCACATGTTGTCAGAGGGGGCGGGGTCACTTGTTTACATAAGCAGTAAAGCTTTCTGCCCTGATTGGGCAAAGCTTTTATTGATTCAGCCAATAAGGGCTTCCAATGCACAGTGCAGCGACGCAGTGCATTATGGTCATTCGGTGGGCCGAACAAATGGTCAAACGCACCAATAATTTGGGTGTTTGACGAATGGGTGAACAGCCAATGTTCTGCCTGAACTCATGCTCAGGCCATACTGTTCACCCAACTCTACTATACAGTGCAATATTTACTACATCATACCTCTATGAGGTAAAATGTTTATTGTTAATGCAGCCAGATAATGCATCCCTTGCCATTGGTGTTTCGATCATGTCCCAACAAAAAGGAAATGGCATTAGGGAAAAAACAAAATGGAATTGATGGAGGAATTGATCCATATATCTCAATATAGGCTCACAAAGTTCACCGCTCCATGGTATTGCTGGATCCACTTTAAAACATTTGCAGCCTACCCCACTTACCAGTAGCTATATGAACTTCTGCTATTGTGTTCAGACCACCTGGTAATACTGGTCATTTGCAACCACTGGCTGACCCATGACTGAGAGGAAAGATTTAGCTTGCAATGGTGTGTGTGGGGGGGGTGGCACAACAAGAGGCTGGATATGGCACCCCTTTCTTCACCTCCCCTTTTCCCTTCCCCTCTATCCTACCCCCCTCTTTCTTCTTCTTCTCTCTACAGCCCTGTTTTCCCTCTTCAGTGTTCCTTTATTTCCATGCCTTCAACCCCTGCTTCTTACTATGTCTTGAACTGGAAATTCTTGTGCTTTTTCCTTTTTTGATCTATGTCAACCTACCTATCTTTGCACAACTCCCTATTTGTACTTGCTGTCGTACATGGTAGCCTTGTCTTAAACTCTGTTTCAATACAACATTTGTGGAACAGAAAAAAACATTTCCAGTAATAAAAGTACACAACCCATATGCCAGTAATAAGCAGTAGCTTTACACAGTAGGAAGACATAATGATAATAGTAAGACATAATGATAATAGTAAGAATAACCACAGCACTGATCATATGTCATCTAAGTATCAATCAAATTTTATGGTTTAGTTTTCCTAGTGTAATGAGTTGACGGTTTTTCAAAACTGACAAGCAAGGATGCAACAAAGGGAAATCTCGTTAAATAGAGAATCGAGAAATAGAGAAATAGAGATGTAGCCGGACTCATTCTCAGATCTCTCCGCCAAAAATCTGCTCATCTATCCTGAGAAATTGCTTCAATCCGCTCCACACACAGCCCACCGGTGGTCGGAAGGTCCCCTGAACCTGATAGTAATGCTAAATAGTTACTACAATCCCGATGTCCACCGCAAAACGGCAGAATCCTTCCTGGTCCTCGGACCTCATGGGCCAAAATGGCGCCCTCACACAGCGCTCTGCTAAGGAGATACACAGAGAGGCAGCTGAAAAGCTGTTCTCTATGCCACTCTCTACGGACCCTGCACCCTCTTCCAGCAATCCGGAGGACTCGTCAGGAGGTGTATCAGAAGCTGATGATACAGTACCGCTGGAAGACAATAACGGCATCGTATTTGCATGGGACGCAGTGAGTACTCCAGGGGTTGTCCCTGATAGGCCTCAGGCCCCAGACAGCCCTAAGATAGAAGGCGAACCCATGCTGCGGGACATTTTCACGGCTGGGAATGCTTACAATGTCTCTATTGCGGCTCTCACTACTGAAATTAAAGGGGTTAAAACGGAGATTACTTTCCTGCGCTAAGACACCCAAAATCTAAGAAAAAAGAACTTCTGCACTAGAGGGGAGAGTGAGCTCCATAGAAGATGACATGGTACCCATGCAGAGAGACCTCACATATAATAATCACTTGCTTTCACAACATACCTCACGTTTAGAAGATTTAGAGAATAGGATGATAGAGAAATAACGTGAGAGCTATAGGAATGCCTGAACGAATGGAAGGAAAGAACCCTGTGGAGTTCATTGAAAAGTGGCTGATTACTGCCTTTGGTAGGGAAGTGTTTTCCCCGATGTTCTCTGTGGAACGAGCACACAGGGTCCCGGCTAGGCCTCCACAGCCGGGTGCCCCCCATGGCCTTTCCTATTCAAGCTCCTCAATTATAAGGACAGAGATGTGATTCTGCACAATGCTAGGATGAAACCAGCTGCCCTAAAAATTGATAATGCTAAAATATCCCTCTTTCCGGATTTCTCTGCTGACTTACAGAAACAGCAAGCTAAATTCACAGATGTTAAACGTCGCCTCAGAGACATCGATCTTAAATATGCTATGCTGTACCCGGCCCGTCTAAGAGTTGAGGTGCTGAGTTCAGTACAATTCTTTGACACACCATCTGCGGCTGCACAATGGCTTGATCGAGAGGAGCAAACAATCCGTGAAGCTCACAACAGACGCCCTGCACCATGATGAAGGTTACCGCTTCAGGTTTGACTACTGAAATTCACCACGTTTTCATTCTCTCCACTGACATTATGCCAAGGCGGAGGTAACTGACTAACTGTTTTCCAAAGTTCTGTTTATAACCATGGCTTTAGTTCTAGCTGTTGAGAAGTTTTAAGACACTGAAGTGCGCTTCCACTGTTGCCCCAAGATGGTCTGGCACAGACCTCTGCTTGACTCATGGCAAGATTGCAAGCCCCTGTTGGACAGTTACTTTTTGTTTTTGTTCTTTTTCTTTTTTTTCTTGAATTTTTCACCATGGCCTCTTTAATATTTTATCCATTGATTGTGGTTCCTACCTTTCTCAATCTTGTTATGCCTCTGGAGCTAATGATCTCCCATTTGCTGAAACTGAAGACTCCCTCATTATGCTTACTCTGGCAAAAAGCTCAGTATTCAAGCTGTCAGGGGGTATTGTTATCTGTTGTTATCTGTTCTTACAATATTTTCAGGGTTTATCCCTCCTTTTCTTGTCATGTTATTGCAATGTCTAAGATATTTAGAACATTGTTCTGGAATGTCCGGGGCTTAAACAATCCAGTCAAACGTCTGGCCGTGTTGCGCACGATCAAGCATCTGGATGCTGATATGATATGCCTACAGGAGACTCATCTCCCCTCGACATCCACTGCGTTATTTGCGCAAAGACAGTTTTGTCATCAATACCATGCTACATTTTCTGTGTATGCGAGGGGAGTGAGTGTCTTCATTAGAAGAGGTATGCAATTTTCCCTCCTAGAAGTTAAAATTGACCCAGATGGTCGCTACATATTTCTATTCTGCTCCCTTTATGGGACAAAATGCCTATTGGCAGGGTTATACATTCCTCCTCCGTTCTCGCCCAGTCTCTTGACAATATTGGCTGATTACACGTCCCGCTTCCTGGGACTACCAATATTTATTTTTTTTAAGTATTTTATTGAGTTTTCACAAATATACATAACTCAGTACAATGGCAATTGTTACAAAGAAATGCAATACAGAGTCAACAGGTATCTCGAAAAGTGAACAGAACTGTATCACAAAAGATGTGTTATTGAACAGAAAATAAGAATCCTGGATTTTAATACAATACATTGGTTATTTTCATTTCTTTTCATTGGCATTGGAAGACGATGAATAATCCTTTAGTTATGAACAGGAATTGGCGTGTAGGTCAAGCAGATTATGATACCGTAGATGGTGTGACCAACACAATGAGATTGTATTTCTTTTTCCAAGTAGGAGAATAATAAGGGGTAGGTGCAGTATAAATTGTTGCCGACCATAGCAGCTCAACCCTCTCCCCTGGGCACCCCTAATGGGTACTATCGGTGCCGAGCGAGGGAGTATACATAAGTGTACTCATGGGGCATGTCAGTTCGGAGTGTGTGTGATGTTAGGATTCCTGTCTTGCCAGGAGCTTTTGTGGGTTATATGTAAAAAGCCTATATAGGTTCGACTGGGAGTTATGAATGGGAGAGAGGGAAATGAGAGGGAGACGGAGGTTTAGGGCTGGACATACATTCATATATTCATGTGCTCATTCACAAGTGGTACTGTGTTGCCGTCAGAATCAGTGAGTGAAAGACTGGTCGGGGTGTGCGTCGGTTGCGATTCTTTAAAATGATCCCAACAAGCCCAAGTTTCCCTATATTTAGATGGAGTGTCTATCTCGGCCAGTCTGTCCACTCTCCGAATCCATTCTGGGATAGAGGGAGGGGACGTGCTTCTCCAATGTACGGGAATGCACAGGTTTGCCGAATTAATGAGGTGTAGAACTAGCGATTTCTTGTATACACGTTGAGGAATTGAGGTGTGGTGAAGTAGGAATTGGGCCGGGGTAAAGTCCGGGGTATATGTTGTTATTTGAGTAATTAAGCGGTGGATGTCAGTCCAATAGGTTTGAATGAGGGGAAATTCCCACTAAATGTGGAGGAGTGTGCCTCTAGCTGCGTTACATCTCCAACATATAGGAGATATGTTTGGGAGAAATTGGTTAATTTTGTCGGGAGTCCTATACCATTTCGTAAATATTTTGAATCTGCATTCCTGCGTCACTATATTGATTGAACCCTTGTGGATGTGTACGTTTCTCCACTCATCAGGGGTAAGGTCTAGGTTCAGCGTAGTTTCCCATTCTTTTATTAATTTATCTTCTTTAATGTCGTATGATGCAAAAAAGAGTGCATAAATATTTCAGATGAGGTGTCTTTGAGGTTCAGGACTGGTGCATAAGAGTTCGAAAGGTGTGAGTTCCCTGTGTAGGTCTGCGTTGGGTTGGAGGCTGTGAAGGAAGTGACGGATCTGCAGGTATTTGTAGAAAGGGATATGATATTCTGGGAATTTGGTGGACAGGGCCTGGTGCATCATGAGGGTTCCTTGATGGAACAGTTGATGTGCTCTGAGACGGGGTCTTTGTGGGTCATTCGTTGGGTGAAGTAAAGACACTCCCGGTGTAAAGTCCGGGTTGTCTTCCAAAGGGGTCATTGATCCTGGTGTGGGTCGAAGCTGAAGTATTTTGCACGCCGCTTTAAAGTTCAGGAGGGTGGAGTTAATTAGAGGATTTAATGTGGCTTCTTTCGGAATTTGTTTTGGGTTAATCCAGGGTAGAAGTTTTAGCGGGATCGGGGTGGATGCATTTTCGATATGCACCCATTCTTTGACGTTGCTGTGTATGTGCCAGTGAACAATTCTGGCTAGATGGCAGACCCGGTAATAGGTTTGTATGTCTGGTACCTGTAATCCTCCCTGTAGTTTGGGAGTTGTCAGTCTGTGCCAGTTTAGTCTGGGCTGTTTGGAGGACCAGATGAATTTCCTACATATCCTTTTGTATGTAGAAAAGAAAGAGGGTGGGAGCAGTATGGGAATGGTTTGGAGGAGATATAGTAGCCTAGGCAGTATGTCCATTTTTAATATAGCCGTCCTTCCAAACCAAGAGAACGGCCCTGCTTGCCACTTTTGCAGGTCAGTCTAGATGGTTTGTAGGATAAGAAGTTTAGCCTAAATGTTTCTGTCAGATTGGCGGGGATTTTGATGCCGAGGTACGTTATGGCCTGGGATTCCCAACCAAATGGAAAGTTATGTTTGCATTGTGCAACCGTCTCATTTGTCAACGAGATGTTGAGGGATTTGGATTTAGAAAAGTTTATTTGTAAATTTGAGAGGGATTTGAAAAGTGCGAAGTCTTTTAGAAGGTTCGGGATGGTAGTGGTCGGTTCTGTAAGGAAGAGTTGGACATCGACCTCGTATGCCGCTACTTTGTATTGTTTTTGGTTAATGTCAATGCCTTTGATATCTGGATTATCTCTAAGTCTGCGAAGCAAGGGTTCCATAGTCAGTATAAAAATCAGCGGGGATAAGGGGCATCCTTGTCTAGTACCATTGGACACGGAGAAGGCGTCCGACAAGCCACCATTCACTCTTATCTTGGCCATGGGAGAGGAATAGAGAGCTAGAATCATTTTGACTAGTTGTGGTGGAAGGCCTATAGAGTGTAGGGTTGCTTCCATAAAGTCCCAAGCCACCCTGTCGAACGCCTTCTCCGCGTCCAAGGATAGAAAAAAGCCCTGTGTGGAAGTGGAGGTTAGCCAATGGTGTACGTTTACAGCTTTATTTGTGTTGTCCCTTGCTTCTCTTCCGGGGACAAAACCTACCTGGTCCATGGAAATTAAATTGGGAATCAGAGGTAATAGACGGTTGGCTAGGGCTTTGGCATACAATTTGACGTCGACATTTAGTAGAGAAATGGGGTGGTAATTAGAGACCATCTTGTCATCTTTTCCCGTTTTGGGGATGAGTGTAATATGGGCCTCGAATATGTCTTTGGAGGCTATGCTGGTAGGTGAGAAGCTGTCAAATGCCTTGACTAGGTGGGGTGTCAATATTTCAGGGAAGGTTTTATAATAAATGACCGTCAGTCCATCTGGACCAGGACTTTTGCCCGGTTTCATTTGTTTTAATGCCAATGTTATCTCTTTCGTCGTCAAGGGGGTGTCTAGAGATGCAGCCTCTTCAGTTGTGAGGGGTGAGGGTGAGTATTGGGATAGGAAAGTTTGAATTGCTGCTCGCCTATCCTCTAAGGTGGATGACGTCGGGGGGGTGCGAAGGTTGTATAGGTATGCGAAGTAGCGTACAAATTGTTTCGCTATGTCCTCTGACCCGGCCAACGTTTTACCAGAGGGGTCTATGATTGAGTGTATAGTGTGGGCTACTTTTTTAGCCTGTAACGCTCTAGCTAGCAGCTTCCCTGACTTTTTACCAAACTCATAGAAGCATTTCTGTGTAAGCATATATTTACGTTTAACATTTTTGTGCAATTCTTCTAATGCCGCGTACACACGAGCGGACTTTACGGCGGACTTTGCCCGGCGGATTTTTCGACGTACTTTACGACGGACTTTCTGAATGAACGGACTTGCCTACACACAATCCACCAAAGTCCGTCGAATTCGTACGTGATGACGTACGACTGGACTAAAACAAGGAAGTTCATAGCCAGTAGCCAATAGCTGCCCTAGCGTGGCTTTTTGTCCGTCGAACTAGCATACAGACGGCGGACTTTTCGACCGGACTCGATTTCAACGGATAAATTTTCAAATCAAAGTTTCAAATCTAAGTCCGTCCAACTTTTGAGCAAACAAAGTCCGCTGGAGCCCACACACATCGAATTGTCCGACGAAATCCAGTCCACCGGGCAAAGTCCGCCGTAAAGTCCGCTCGTGTGTACGCGGCATAAGAGTTCGTTTCTCAATTGCGTCAGTTCTGCCAATGCTTCTGAGGCTAGTGATGCTTTGTGTTTACGTTCCAACTTGGAAATGCGGTTAGTCAGTTCCTCCAGTCTTGCTTTTCTCAGTCTGTTTCTAGTCGCGGCCTGGGACAGGAATGACCCTCTTATATCATATTTATGTGCAGCCCAGACTACCTCTGGAGAAGACTCGCCCTGTACGTTTTCTGAAAAGTAGTTATTAAAGTGTTGGCAGATGGTGTGCGAGACTTCTGTGTCTGTGAGAAGGGAGTTGTCCAAGCGCCAGATGTGAGAGTGTGTTCTCACGGTGGGAATGTGAAGGGTCATAGTGATGGGTTGTGGTCTGAGAGAATCATCGGTTCAATAGTGGTTTTCTGGAGTAGTGATAGGTCATTTTGGGAGATAAAGAAGTAGTCTATTCTTGAGTATTTGGAGTGCGGTGGGGAAAAGAAGGTAAAGTCTTTACCGTTTGGGTGGAGCGTGCACCAGGTGTCATGTAATAGCAAGTCACTGGATTGTGTTTTGATTGCACGTAGGGCCCTGTAGGTAGAAGAGGAGGCACCATTGGAGGTATCGAGAGATGGATTGAGAGAGACATTGAAGTCACCGCCGACTATTAGTGTGCCCGCGCTAAAAGTCATGAGAAGTTGAAATGTGTTGCGCAAAAAAGGTCACCTGTTGTGTATTTGGAGCGTAAAGTTTGGCCATGGTTAGTTTTTTTTTTTGTTTAGGGTACCTTTTATGAAAAGGAATCTACCTTGAGGGTCCTGTTGTACATCAGTTACGATGAGTGGACAGTGCTTTGATATAAGGATGCATACCCCTTTTGATTTTGCTTCATTATTGGTTGCATGGTATACAGTTGGGAAGTGTTTGTTCTGCAGTTTGGGAATTGCGTCTGATCTAAAGTGTGTTTCTTGGATAAGCGCAATATGGGTTTTGGTTTTCTGTAACGAGGCGAGTAAGAGAGAACGTTTTTCGGGTGTGTTTAGGCCGCGTATATTCGTAGAGCGCAGGCTGAGTGCTGTGTATGCTGGAGCCTGAACATTGGATAAGTTAATGGGTTCCATGACCTCCCTCAGGTTCGGGGTAAGGTACCGTACAAGGGAATAAGGTTCGGGAAAGATGCGCTCAGTGGTGTTGTCGGTATTCTAAGGTATGGTGTATAGAGCGCAAAGGAGTGACCGATGAGGCAGCAGTGATAGCGATCAATCCTGCTGTCTAGTTACTAGAGGTTAATCGGTAATGTACAGCACAATGGCAGCGCCCAACCCGTGGAACCCGGGCTGGTACACTTCACTGCTGCTGTGTGGGGGTAGATTAAGACCTGTCACAAGAGAGTTCCTAGGGGAACGAGGTAGAGATATATGTGTATCCTACCATCCTATGACTAATGAGAGGGATGAATGGAGGTGTGCACGTGTGTACAATAGGTGTTGGCCTAAAGGTCTATTTTTTAAATGGTGGTTGGGTAGGGCAGGGGCCCGTGAGAAAAGGTCACCAAGAGGAGGTCAACTTTTCTGAGGAAAAACTTATGCCACGTACACACGGTCGGACTTTCCGGCATACTTGGTCCGGCGGACCAGAGTGTGCCGGACAATCCGCCCGTGTGTGGGCGGCGGCGGACTTTTCCGGCGGACTTCTTCCCAAAAGCTCGCCGGACCTAGATTTGAAAAAAGTTTTAAATCTTTCCGTCTGACTCAGTTTCGGGCGGAAAGTCCGCTCGTGTGTGTGCTGGTCCGACGGAAAGCCCGCTCGTGTGTATGCTGGTCTGACGGACCAGATACGACACGAGGGCAGGGTATTGCATCTCGCGCTCGCTGCAATAGGAAAAACAAATCTTCCTATTGCGGCGAGCACGGCGCATACCAGGCCCTTAGGTCTGGTATGGATTATAAAGAGAACCCCCTACGCCGAAAAAACGGCGCGGGGTCCCCCCTAAAATCCATACCAGACCCCGATCCGAGCACGCAGCCTGGCCGGTCAGGAAAGGGGGTGGGGACGAGCGAGCGCCCCCCCCCTCCTGAACCGTACCAGGCCGCATGCCCTCAACATGCTGAGGGCATGCGGCCTGGTACGGTTCAGGAGGGGGGGGGGCGCTCGCTCGTCCCCACCCCCTTTCCTGACCGGCCAGGCTGCGTGCTCGGATCGGGGTCTGGTATGGATTTTAGGGGGGACCCCACGCCGTTTTTTCGGCGTAGGGGGTTCCCTTTATAATCCATACCAGACCTAAGGGCCTGGTATGACCCGCGACGGGGCTCGCAAGGTGTCAATCTCGCCGATAAAAGCGGCAAGATTGACATCCTTTGCTAGTCCCGTCGCACCTGAGTCACGTTCAAAATGAACGGACTTGTCCGTGTGTGGGCAAGTCCGTTCATTCTGAAAGTCCGCCGGAACTCCGGCGAAAGTCCGTCGGAAAGACGGGCGGACTTAGCCCGCCGGAAAGTCCGGTCGTGTGTGGGCAAGTCCGTCCGTTTTAAAGTCCGGTGCACCTGGCGGACAAAGTCCGTCGGAAAGTGTGCCGGACCAAGTAGGATAGAAAGTCCGACCGTGTGTACGCGGCATTAGAGGTAAATTATCAACAGATCCACAGATTGTATACCTGTATGAGAGTAACTTGAAGGTAGGCTTCCAAGTTAGTCTCAGAGTGAATTATTCTCGGACATCTGGAGTCGCTACCACGTCCCCTTGAGGTCGCAGCGGAGGGTCCAGGGTGCGAAGCAGATAGTAAATATATTCCAGTTCGCGGAGTGAGAAGGAGGTCTATTAGACCAACCTCTACATCACCACTGGTATGAAAACATCTATTTAGTAAATCTTAAATCATAACCAGGTGAACAGTACAATTGTGAGGTATGAACTCATGTGTAAATACAACAAAATGGAGTACCTGTAAAAGAAGGTCAAGTTCATAGTTATGCGTAGGAAAAACGTTAGTCAATGGTGCTTTTACCCTGCGAGACTATAGCTGGGAAGTCGAATGATGGCAGCAGGCTGTAGTGAGAAGTCACCGGAGAAGATTGAAGATTGAAGAGAGTCGAATACATCAGGCCTCCCGTAGTTATATGTAGCTTCAGATTCAGCCTGAGTCCATGTGTCCCTGCAGACATGGGTCTAGGATGCGTAGGCAGTCTCAACCGTGTATCCTCGATTGTATGAAGCTTTTCGATATTCCTGTGATTGGTCCCGTGATAAGAGTCAGAGGCGGAACACCGATCCCCGTCTGGAAGAGAGGGCGGTGTGTAGATTCTAAGACCCATGGAGGAATGTTGAGAGGTCACTTAGCCAGGGGACTCCGATCGAGGTGTGCTGCAGTGTGGCTCGATGTGCCGAGAAGGTTTCCGGTGATGTGAGTAAGTATCCGGAGGTGTAGGCTGTGATGGTGACGAGCATTACCATTCGTTTAGTCCCCGGGGTTGTGACGAAGTCCCAGAGGTAGCTTGGTGGTAGGCTGGGAGATATAGCCGAGCGAGGTATGCGAACTGTCCTTTGTCTTCTGGAGCCGGCGCATCAACAATGACTAGATAGGGGAGGTCAGTGAGCTGGCTGCTTTGCTGTGGAGACTTGGTGTGCATTTCCGGAGAACTGTCGCCATGCATTATGGGGATCGTAGTATTCGCAGCCAGATTCTGGATTCTTTAGTTAGGAAAGTGGTAGCCAGCTACAAGCATCCTACGAGCATGTAAGGCAATACAGATACATCAAAGTCCGTTCAAACCTCACGCAGGTGGTCAAACGTTGTCACCATAGATGTTAACAAGTGTGCAAAAACTGTAGAAACAGATATATAACTCAAATAAAAGAAACGTGACCTGGGCTAATAGGTGTGGGGGCCAAACAAGGCAAAAACAGGAGTACTATAGCCCAAAAATATCAGGTACCTGCAGAAAGTGTCAGCTTTCCCGTCTGGCCCTCCTTGAGTTGGGAGAGTGAGGGCTGGGGTTACGGTGGTTGGTGCCGTTTGCACCATGAAGCGTTGTGATAGAAGGAGATCTTCTTCTTCTTTGTCTTGTAGTAGAAGCCTCCATGGGTTCTTCAGACGGGTGTTCTCTGCGAACGGCTGAGCGGCGGAATTCCGCGTACCAGTTGGGGACCTCCACCCTCAGAATGTTTAGGGTGTCACAAAAGAAAGGGAGGTCCTCAAGCACTTTTAGGAAAGCCGTGCGGCCCTGGGAGGTGGCGGCTAAACAGAAAAGGGAATTTCCATTTATAAGTGATGCTTTTAGCGCGCAGAGTGTCCAGCAGGGGTTTCAGATCTCTGCAGTGTTGAAGGGTTATGCCTGACAGATCTTGGTATATTTAGACGATTTTTCCTTCATGCACTATTTGTGGAACGCCTCTGGCCTGTCTGAGGATATCTTCCTTTATCCTGAAGTCTGTCAAACAACAGATGATGTCCCTTGGTGGATCTGTGTCTTTGCCTTTTGGCCTAACCCTGATGCTAAAGTGTACTCATGCCAGTCAGCCTTGATAGGAGGCCTATCGCGGATCGATTTAGGGTTGGGTAATGAATGTATGCTGCCCATGGTTGACTCCAGTACCATACCAGGCAGACTTCAGACCACTCCCCACTTTCGATAGATTTATGATTGGGGGCGGTCAGGGGCAACGGACTATGGAAGCTTAATCCTTTCCGGCTGTTGCTCCTGCCGGACCCTGATCCAATCCCAGGACTTCTGACTTCCTTTTTTAGACAAAACATAGGATCAACTGATATAGACACAGTATGGGAGATGGCTAAAACTTATTTACGTGGGCAACTTATCAGAGAAATATCTCATATTAAAACAAAAACTAAAGAATGGAAAAATCTGGTGATAGCAGAAGCACAAAAATCAGAAGCATTTATGTAGATGACCCTACTGATAATACCAAAAGAGTGTGGTTAGCCTCCCAGTCCATACAGCAAAAACACTTTGAAGAAGGGGAAAATACGGGTCACATGTTAGCCTTATTAACCATATCACAACAACCGCCCTCACATATAATAGCTATAGCAGATACACAGGGCATACTCTGTTACTCTACCTAAGCTATTATGGACATCTTTAGGAATTTTTTCCAGGATGTTTATACATTGAAAGTTCACCCCTCGTCTGAGGATCTTCATTTATTCTTAGATAAATATCCCATAACCTGCTTGTCCGCTTCGGACACGAACCAGCTAAATGCCCCACTAACAGAGGAGGAGCTTCTAGAGGCACTAGCTCATGCACAAAATGGACGAGCACCGGGGGCAGACGGTTTACCGTCAGAAGTTTATAAGCGTTACACCACACATCTAATACCAACACTTCTTCAGGTTTATAATAGAGCATTTGAAACCGGAAAACTTCCCCCCTCCATGAGTGAAGTACTTATAATAGTACTCTTGAAGCCAGGTAAAAATGCCCAGTCCCCGGATTCATATAGACCTATTTCATTACTTACATTTGATATTAAGCTGTTGGCCAGAGTTCTGGCCAACAGACTGGTCAAATGTATCAAACAGTGATACATAGAGATCAGTCTGGTTTCATACCGACTTGATCCACAGCCCAAAACTTACGCAGACTATTTCTCAACCTACAGTTGCCTACAGACAACTCAGGTAATAGAGCCATCCTTTCTCTAGACGCAGCTAAAGCATTTGACAGCGTTGAATGGCCATACCTATGGGAAGTACTGACAAGATTTGGGGTGGGCCTCTCTTTCTTGAAATGGGTTCAACTGCTATACAATACCCCATCGGCGAGAATGCGTATCAACTGAGACATATCGGAACCATTCAGACTTTTTTGGGGGGCACGCGACAGGGGTGTCCTTTATCACCTCTGTTGTTTGCCCTAGCCCTTGAACCTCTGGCCATACATGTCAGAGCAACACAAAATATTATTGGCTTTTGCCAAGGCCCTAAACAAGACGTCATCTCCTAATATGCAGATGACACCCTGATTTATCTGGGAGACAACGACAGCTCTCTGAAGAATGTGATGCATTTTATTGCTGACTTTGGGGAGTTGTCGGAGTTCAGTATTAATTGGAATAAATAGGTACTTATGCCCCTAGATCCCTTATCACAACCCTAACCAGTATCTTACCTTGAACTTGGTTCCTCTGCTCCATAAATTCTGGATGAAATGCTCCACATGGGTGAAGTTACCTCTATCAGTCACCGGAAGGGTGAACTTAATTAAAATGGTGTGGGCCCCACAACTTTTATATGCATTTCATAATATTCATAATGTATTTCATAATAGATCCCGCACAAATGGTTTACTCAAATAGATGCCCAGTTCAGGGATTTAATATGGGGTAATAAGCCAGCACGGATCAGTCTACACACTTTACAACTAGCCAAAGATCAGGGTGGTCTAGCAATTCCTCATGCCAGATTTTATTTTGTGGCTTTCCAGATCCAACACCAGGGTAACTGGGGGGTGTGGATGTCAGTGACCCCATCAGGTCCTTATTGATCCCTGAGGGTTCCTTACTCTCAGCCCTATCTCCCTTAGAGGCAGGTCTCACACATATAACGCAAACTCCCTCTACGATAGTACCATTGAACACCCTGTACATCAGTTGGTGTATGTGAATGCGCTACTCCCTTACTATACCACCACCTGTGATGCTTATCAACTACCAATCACAAATGTTTCATGTGCATAAGTTTAAAATTTTAGATCAATAAATCATATATCCATTCAATACATATACATATAACAAAAAGTCCTTCAGATATGTTGCAAAGTCTTGTAACCATTAAAGTGACTGACATGCTCCTATATTGCTTCAATATTCATATGTGACTGAGTGGGACCCTCCACCATTCAGATTGGCCACTCACCAGATACTTCACTAGGGGTACGCCTTTGGTTCATTCAGGGATAACCACTCCACCCAGGTACCACCCAGGTACCACTTCTCACCGGTTAAAAACTTGTGTTCTAATGCTCCTCATAGGAAAGCATAGGGACAAAAGGCGATCATAGCGCAATATGTTTGAACCATTTATTTTTAAAAAAATTCCAAAGGTTAAAATCACTCACATTTAAAAGTGCCCTCGAGCCGGCACGAAGCTTATCCAGCAGTTACGGACGAGTGGCTATTAGCATGGTTCGCCTGGTGTTAGTGTGCGGCCTCCACGCTCGGCTTGCGCTCCAAGCCTCGTTTCCGTTTTCGTCCGGTCACGTGATGCATAAAATTCTCCCAGCAGCCTCTACGCGTTTCGCATCATCAAATGCGTCATCAGGAAGCTGCCGTTTGATTGGTGCCCGCTCTATTTATACTGTGTGTGGCCGGAAGTGTGTATTCCGCCATTTTAACTAAGGTAATGTTCCCATCTATGACTTCCTTTCTATTATCGCCATTTTAACTAAGGGCTTTTCCCTTTTTGCATAATCCATACTTATATAGCTATTTCCCCTTTACATTTTCTTAATTTGTATCTAAATTTTAGGAGTACTAACCCATCTATATCTGCTGGAGAGGCTTTTACAATGTCTCAAACACATTTTCAAACTTTATTATACTTTCTACCCGTTCCGCCCTAGCCGTTCATCCATATAAATATGGGACAGCAAAGAAATCCATTCTTTACAAAAATATACAGGACAATTCCAAAAAATTTACCAAAAAATATGCAATTATATGTATAACCCCTATTCTATTGTGTTACGTTTTGTACATAAAAAAATTTTATTGAAAGAAGAAAAAATCATAAAAAATCATAAAAAATGTTGGAAAAAATATAATGATACTAAAATATGGAAAAAATTAATATAAAAATGAAAAAAATATAAAATATAGAAAAAATATAAAAAAATGAAAAAAATGAAAAAAATGAAAAAAATGAAAAAAATGAAAAAAATGAAAAAAAAAAAAAATGAAAAAATAAAAAAATAAAAAAATGAAAAAAATGGAAAAATGAAATAAAAATAAAAATAAAATTAAAATAAAATAAAATAAAAATAAAAAATATAGTATAAAAACAAAACAAAATGAAATAGAATGAAAATAGAATAAAAATAAATAAAAATAAAAATAAAAATAAAAATGAAAATAAAAAATGTTGAAATAAAAATGTTACTGTACTAGTTAATAATTTTCCAGATAGCAGTTGATGTCGAGTTCCACGTTCAACCCTTTTGGTCTCATAGTGTCCATTTTAAATATCCAATGGGTTTCATTTCTTGATACCTCCCTTTTCATGTTAGTGTTTCTCCAATCTTTTTCTATTCTATCTATTCCATAGAATTTTAAATGTTGGGGGTTCCTACCATGTACATCCCTGAAGTGTTTGGATACACTATGGCGTTTAAATCCTTTTTTGATGTTTCTAACGTGTTCTCCTATTCTCACCGATAGGGCTCTAGTTGTTCTGCCCACGTATTGCAGCCCACAGCTGCACTCCAATACGTAGGTGACATGTGTACTAGCACATGTTATGAGTTTGTCAATTTTAAAGGTTTGCTTGTTGCTGCTTGATTCGAAATTAATTGTTTTTCTATCCCTTTTGTTGGTAGACTTGCACGCCTTGCATTTCCCACACCTAAAGAAACCCTCCTGCTCAAAAAATGTTGACATCTTTTTAGGGGGGTCTGGTACATTTTTTACTATTTTGTCCCTGATCCTCCTTGCTCTCCTATATACGAACGCTGGTTTTTTTGGAAGGACCTTGCTCAACTGTGGATCATTACTGATTATGGGCCAATGTTTTGTTATAATTTTTTCTAGTGTTTTGTATTGTTTATTGAATGCTGTTATGAATGGTACTTTATCTTTGTGATTATGATTTCTAATTTTATTGGTTAGTGTTAGCTCTCTATCCATATTGGCTATTTTTAGACGTGTTTCCTCCAGTGTGTCTCTTTTGTACCCCTTGTCTACGAATCTCTTAATTAGTATATCAGTTTGCTGAAAGTAGTCCTCTATTTGGTCACAATTTCGTCTTATCCTAATGAACTGACTTTTTGGGATTGCTTTTTTCCAATGGGGGTGGTGACAGCTCCCCATCGGTATATAACCGTTCCGATCCGTTTCTTTGAAGTGTGTTCTAGTTCCAAGTTTATTTTTGTTCTTATAAATTTCTAGATCCAGAAAATTTATTTTTTGTTGGTGTACTGTAGCTGTAAATTTAATATCATATTTATTATGGCCAATATGTTGGATAAATGCTTCCAGTTGTTCTTGGCTGCCCTTCCATACTATCAAAATGTCGTCAATAAAGCGTTTGTATAACAACAAGTGTGGCCAACATCTTCCAAAAATCTCTTCCTCCTCCCATTTACTGAGGAAGATGTTGGCCACACTTGGTGCATACTTGTTACCCATCCCTACTCCCTTTATCTGTCTATAGTAGTTATGGTTGTGCCAGAAGAAGTTATTCCCCATGGCCATCCTTAATCCCTCCAGTATGAACCTTCTTTGTTTCAATTTTAGGTCCGATAGGTTCTTCATTCCCCATGCCACAGCTGCCAAGGCGTCCGTTTGTTTTATGTTGGTGTACAACGACTCTACATCCATTGTTACCAATAGCGTGGAGTCGTCCACCTGTAAATCCTTTAAGCTGTTGATTACATCCTTACTATCCTTGAGGAATGCCTTGCCCTCTCCCGCTATTGGCTGGAGGAATATATCCAAATATTCCCCCAATCTTGAATAGACTGATTCTATACCGCTAATTATAGGCCTTCCTGGTGGTCTAGTTTTATTCTTATGGATTTTAGGAACCTGATATATTACTGGTATCCTTGGTGCTTCTGTCAGCAAATACCTACCTTCTTTCTTATTTATAATATTATCTGCTATGCCCTTATTTAGGTACTCTTTTAATTTCTTTTTTAGTTCTCTATTGGGATTCTTTTTCAGGGGTTGGTATGTGCTTATGTCTTTAACTAGTCTCTCCAGTTCTGCATGGTAGTCCTGTTTAGTTAGGATCACTACCCCTCCCCCCTTGTCCGCTGGTCTAATTACTATGTTTTTTCTTTTTTCTAATTTCTTCAGGCCTTGCCATATTCTGTCTTTATTGCACTTTACCGGTTTAATGTTTCTCATTTCCTTCTCTACTATCCTTTTAAACACTTCAATGTGTTGATTGGTACTCGACCTAGGGTTGAACGTGGAACTGTTCCTCAACTGGCTATGTGTGTACTCCGTTTCATTAGTTTGATGTTGGGGTTCTCCTTTCTCTAAATAATATTTCTTTAGATTTAGTTTCCGAATAAACTTTTGTAAATCAATGAATGCTTCGAATTGGTTAAAAGTTGCACTGGGTGCATACTTGATGCCCCTATCTAGTACTAACAGTTCCTCATGGGTAAATGTTATGTCTGTTAGGTTGAAAATACCCTCCCCTAATTTACTCTTTTTCTTTTTGCCTCCCCCTCTGCAGCCTCTTTTTCTCTTTGGTTTCCACTGCCTCCAGTTTCCTGGGGGTTCCTGTTCCAGCCCCCCCTGCTGGTTTGGAATACTGGCATGGGTGGTTTGTAGGGCTCCCTCCAATCCCGCCATTCCCCCTGCCACATAGGTGGACCATAGTTCGGGCCATAATTATAATAACCCCTCCCCCTTCCTCTATATCCCCCCCTCCAAGGTCTGGGGTATTGTCCCATCGGGGGTTGGTAGGGGGCCGCATAAATGTTATTATTCCCTTGATCGGGTTTCTGGGTATTTATTTTCTTCTGGTTATCACTTGGGGTCTGTGCTATTGCTCCAGTGTCTTTTCTTGTCAAATTGGCGATGGGGGTCCCTGATATTCTACTCGTTCCTACATCTGCAATCACATCCCCGATGTTGGCCTCCTCATCAAGGGACGTGTTTGCAGAGTTGGTGGGCGTTTCCTCCTCTTGCCACCTGTACACTTTTCCCTCTAAATAATCTTTTTTGTCCCTTTGATATTTTTTAACCTTTTTGTTTTTTACTTCATTACTTCATCTAAAAAGATGTCAACATTTTTTGAGCAGGAGGGTTTCTTTAGGTGTGGGAAATGCAAGGCGTGCAAGTCTACCAACAAAAGGGATAGAAAAACAATTAATTTCGAATCAAGCAGCAACAAGCAAACCTTTAAAATTGACAAACTCATAACATGTGCTAGTACACATGTCACCTACGTATTGGAGTGCAGCTGTGGGCTGCAATACGTGGGCAGAACAACTAGAGCCCTATCGGTGAGAATAGGAGAACACATTAGAAACATCAAAAAAGGATTTAAACACCATAGTGTATCCAAACACTTCAGGGATGTACATGGTAGGAACCCCCAACATTTAAAATTCTATGGAATAGATAGAATAGAAAAAGATTGGAGAAACACTAACATGAAAAGGGAGGTATCAAGAAATGAAACCCATTGGATATTTAAAATGGACACTATGAGACCAAAAGGGTTGAACGTGGAACTCGACATCAACTGCTATCTGGAAAATTATTAACTAGTACAGTAACATTTTTATTTCAACATTTTTTATTTTCATTTTTATTTTTATTTATTTTTATTCTATTTTCATTCTATTTCATTTTGTTTTGTTTTTATACTATATTTTTTATTTTTATTTTATTTTATTTTAATTTTATTTTTATTTTTATTTCATTTTTCCATTTTTTTCATTTTTTTATTTTTTTATTTTTTCATTTTTTTTTTTCATTTTTTTCATTTTTTTCATTTTTTTATTTTTCTTATTTTTTATATTTTTTCTATATTTTATATTTTCTTTATTTCACTTTTTCATTTTTATATTAATTTTTTCCATATTTTAGTATCATTATATTTTTTTCCAACATTTTTTATGATTTTTTATGATTTTTTCTTCTTTCAATAAAATTTTTTTATGTACAAAACGTAACACAATAGAATAGGGGTTATACATATAATTGCATATTTTTTGGTAAATTTTTTGGAATTGTCCTGTATATTTTTGTAAAGAATGGATTTCTTTGCTGTCCCATATTTATATGGATGAACGGCTAGGGCGGAACGGGTAGAAAGTATAATAAAGTTTGAAAATGTGTAATGTGTTTGAGACATTGTAAAAGCCTCTCCAGCAGATATAGATGGGTTAGTACTCCTAAAATTTAGATACAAATTAAGAAAATGTAAAGGGGAAATAGCTATATAAGTATGGATTATGCAAAAAGGGAAAAGCCCTTAGTTAAAATGGCGATAATAGAAAGGAAGTCATAGATGGGAACATTACCTTAGTTAAAATGACGGAATACACACTTCCGGCCACACACAGTATAAATAGAGCGGGCACCAATCAAACGGCAGCTTCCTGATGACGCATTTGATGATGCGAAACGCGTAGAGGCTGCTGGGAGAATTTTATGCATCACGTGACCGGACGAAAACGGAAACGAGGCTTGGAGCGCAAGCCGAGCGTGGAGGCCGCACACTAACACCAGGCGAACCATGCTAATAGTCACTCGTCCGTAACTGCTGGATAAGCTTCGTGCCGGCTCGAGGGCACTTTTAAATGTGAGTGATTTTAACCTTTGGAATTTTTTTAAAAATAAATGGTTCAAACATATTGCGCTATGATCGCCTTTTGTCCCTATGCTTTCCTATGAGGAGCATTAGAACACAAGTTTTTAACCGGTGAGAAGTGGTACCTGGGTGGAGTGGTTATCCCTGAATGAACCAAAGGCGTACCCCTAGTGAAGTATCTGGTGAGTGGCCAATCTGAATGGTGGAGGGTCCCACTCAGTCACATATGAATATTGAAGCAATATAGGAGCACGTCAGTCACTTTAATGGTTACAAGACTTTGCAACATATCTGAAGGACTTTTTGTTATATGTATATGTATTGAATGGATATATGATTTATTGATCTAAAATTTTAAACTTATGCACATGAAACATTTGTGATTGGTAGTTGATAAGCATCACAGGTGGTGGTATAGTAAGGGAGTAGCGCATTCACATACACCAACTAGTATTTCTTACCCATCTAAGTGAAGGGTCTTTTTTGAATGCAGCATCCCCAACATTTAGTATGTAATATTGTTTGAGGAACTAAGATTTGTTTTTGCGCCGGTGACACGCACACAGATACCCTGTACATCAGAACTGTATAAACTTAAAGATTTCCATCTCTGGGAAATAATGGGTGTGCGGTATGTCCCCCAGTTGTTCAATGGTATTATATTTAAATCTTTTAAGGACATGCAAGATGAATTTGCCATACCTAGAACACAATTTAATCAGTATTTACAACTCAGGCATGCTATACAAAGTGAAAGTAGAATATCCTCCCTCGCGCCAGTGATGCATCCTCTGATGACCGATGTGCTGCTGACGGAGGATAGGAAAGGTATGATCTCGAGAGTATATAACAGACTAATATATTTAACACATGATGCTTCTAAATTACCCTGTATAAAGGGGTGGGAAAAAGACTTAGGTCCTATTGATGGGGAAAAATGGGAATTATGTCTGACCTCTGCCCCATTGGTATCAGTCTCGACATCACACAAGTTGTCACATTTATTCTTTTTGCACAGAGTATATAGGACACCGACTAAACTGCACAAATGGGGCTCAGGGATTCCCCAATATGTCGAAAATGCTGTAGGCATGAAGGAAATTTATTGCACATGATGTGGAAATGTCCAAAAATGTTCCGATACTGGCAATATGTTCTATCCACTTTCTCTCAGGTATTTCAAGTTCCAATTCTACATGACCCAGTTGTTTGCCTCCTTGGCGCCTTGGAGATACCCTCACTCTCACCGAATGGCCATACGGCAGTTCTACGACTATTATACTTGGCACGCAAAGTGATTGCGAGACTCTGGATAACTCAGAGGGTACCAAGGAGGGAACGATGGATAGAATTGGTAAATAATATGCTAATATGGGAAAAAAAATTACCAACATAGAAACGTCCTTAGGAAATTCTATTCAATGTGGCAACCTTGGCTGGACACTCCAGGGCTAGGTCCAACCCAACTAGTCAAAGACAGACTATTACAGATGTAATCTGTTAGAGAGGGACGTAGTGCCAAAATAAAAATACTTGTATAACTATGGCTTTTAAAATAATTGTTTATAGAGGAACCATGGTGAACAACCAAAAATGCATAGGGAGAAAGTGATGTTACATTTTCTTGCTTTATATCTGAGTGTGGACTACTTTTATTAGCTGTACCCCATACCTGGTTATTGTTATGTGTTTAATTTTTATAGTACTCCTTATGATTCAGGACACACAGTCTAGATTGTTGTTAATTGAGATTGGAAAATTATACTGCACTATTGTAACAAATGTTATTGTATATATACAGCTAGTTGACCCCTTATAAGAATCCATATGTTACACACCATGTGATACCTGTTATAAGTGCTGTATTGGAATTTATGGCTGCAATGAAACTGTGTCTGAATGAATTGTTGTACGGTTTTACAATAAACTCTTTATTTGATTAAAAAAAAAATGGTTAAAGGTTTATATAGTTACATAGTTAGCCAGGTTGAAAAAAGTCCATCTAGTTGAACCAATAATCATACAATCCCATATACACAATCCTATACCCACAGTTGAGCCAGAGGAAGGTGAAAAACCCCAGCAAAGCATGATCCAATTTGCTTACAGCAGGGGAAAAAAATTATTTCCTGCTTCCATGAGATCAGATATTCTCTGGATCAACGTTACCTATAAATATTAGTACCCAGTTATACTATATATACCACAGTTATACTATATATATTTAGGAAAGAATCCACCTCTGGAGGGAGTCTATTCCACATTTTTCACAGCTCTTACTGTGAAGAAACCTTTCCGTATTTGGAGATTAAATCTCTTTTCCTCTAGACGTAAAGAGTGCCCCCTTGTCCTCTGTGATGACCTTAAAGTGACCTAAAGTTTATGGGGTACATAACATGTTTTATTAGTGAACCCAATCTTAACATATTCATGACAATTGCCAGGACCCAGGTCTGAACCTGCAATCTCTGCTGTGTCTGGCAGTGTCTCTTCTTGCTGAGTGTCACATACCTGGTTGGAGGCCAAAGTGATGAGAGGACTTCCCTTGCAAAGCCCCCCTGAAGGTGGAGACAGGGAGTGCTGAGCAGCACTCCCTGTCACCACCACTAAACAAGAGTTGCCAGCTGTGCAGATGGAAACAGTATCAGACAGGAATGTCAGCAGGGCAGTAGACACTCTGGGTGTTCAGGTGAATCTTGACAGCTGAGCAGAGTCAGAAGCCAGAACCAGGATGATAAACAGGAGGTCAGTCGGGAACAAGAACAGGAGAGTGGTAAAGAACAAGCTGGGGTCATGAACAGGAAAGCAGGAAATAGTAAAGTACATGACAGCAAGTCAAGGTCAGAGCCAGGAGACAAGCCAAGACCAGGGGCAAGCCCGGTCAGTAACAGATAGTCCAGGAAAACAGAAAACACAGGAGCACAGGATACAGGGGGCTGATGATCATCAAGCAACTTGTGAGCAAGACTGCTGTCCTTATAAAGGCCACTGGGCGCTAGAACCTATCGCTTTGTTCATGTGTACCCAGCCACAATGTCACTGCGCATTTTTGCGCAAATAAGCACAACCATGTTGGGTATTGGCAAATATGCCAGTTCTTCTTTGGTTAGTCTCCTGACACTGAGCCACTTGGGATGCTGGACAGTCACCTGGACAATTTCTTGAACAATCTTGCCTTGAACCCTTTGCTCCTCTCCTAAACTTCCTATTTATCCATGCCTTTCCACTTTCTGTTTGCCAGATTATTGTGCTCTCTTCAAACAATATCTCGCTCTTATCACTCCTGCTGCCATTTGCATCTTTGCTACCACTCGTTACTGACCTTTGGCTTGTTACTTACTATGCTTCTGCTTGAGTCCTACCTGCTATATCTGCTACTGGACCCCAGCTTGCTTACCTCTTGATGGGACTATCCTGAAGCCCGTGACCTGGTATTAACATGCAGCAAAACCCATCTCCACCATCAAAAGCTCTGGTGAATAGTGGTTAGTGTTTAGACTTGGCACCTTGAGTGAGCCTATGTCATCAGCCAGGGTGACCTGCTTCTTTATTTTAGCCATGCCTTTTCAATTTCTGTTTGGGAGATAATTGTGCCCTCTCCAGCCAATTTCTCACTATTATCACTCCTGCTGGTGTTTGTATCTTCGTTACCACTTGTTACCAACCTTTGGCTTGTTACTAACTGTGATTTTGCTTCTTCCATACCTGCTATGGGTCCCTGTTTGGCTCATCTCCTCGTGGGGCAATACTGAGGAATGCTACCTGGTACTAACATGCAGCAAAACACATCTCCACCATCAGTAGCTCTGGTGAACAGTAGACATGTGCACACTGAAATATTTCGTTTTGGAATTTCGCTTTCATCCGAAAAATAAATTTATTTAGTTACTCCCGAAATTCGTTTTTATTTATTCCTTTTTTCGTTAAAAATTGCATTTGTCCAAAAAATCCAAATTAAGGTAGAATCTGTCATTGAAGGCTTATGGTGTCTGTCGAATGTTCAAAGAAGATTCAACGGAGCAGCTAAACTGTACGACACCGTATAGTTTACCTGCTCCGTTGAATCTTCTTAGAACTTTTAACAGACACCATAAGCCAAAGTACGTGTGTACTTAGTTCTAGCTATTTTACTGCTCCTCCTCTTTGATTACAATCAGCCAATAGCATTCATCATCATCATTATTTTTATTTTACTTCCCCCACCCAATTCCAGCAGCGATCTTTTCTCCCCTATGTTGAATCTTTTCTCCCCTACGTCAAATCTCTTCTCCCCTACGTCAAATCTTTTCTCTCTATGTCGAATCTTTTCTCTCTATGTAGAATAATCTTGGACTAATAGAGTTAAGGTTAGGCACATTCGACCACAGGTTTGATGGACACAGATTGTTATTGTCATCATGTCGAATCTCCTATCTATAGCGAACTGTTGTAGCAATGAAAACGAAAATAAAGCATTTGTTTATGTTGGATCTTTCGTTTTTCGGATTCTGCACTTTCGTTATCGTTTGTTAAAATGATAACGAAAATACCTGAAATTTGGACGAAAATGCATTCAAACTAAAACGAATGCACATGTCTAGTGTAAAGTGGTTAGTGCTTAGACTATGTACCTCGGATGACCTGCTTCTTTACTTATCCAGCTGGTCGGTGGGAGCCTCTTTACTGCTATATCTACTTGTCTCCAAGCCTGACCCTGGGCTGTGACAACAATGGTTTATTACATAACATAATATATATTGGAAAATTAATTTGAAGATTCTCCCTCTATTTCTGTTCTGGTGGCAACTCAAAATGTTGGACTACTCTCATTCAAATTCCTAATGATATTAGTGATCATAATCCTTGGAGAGAGTAAATATCCCTAATTAGGGATGAGCCAAACTGCCCTCGGTTTGGTCCGGACAGGGTTAGGCGAACATAGAAGAAATTTGGATTCTGAACTTGCACCTCACTGAAAGCGATGGGAGCCAAATCTGCCAAATGAAAAATTCTAGTTTTCTGGGCTAAAAGGCAAGGGGGGGTGTAAAAATAGCATGGGGGAGGACACTGCAATGAGGTACCAATGCAAAAAGAAAAAAAAAGTTTAAATTCCATTCAGCCAGGGGTGGTGACTGTTTAAGCTTAAAGTGAAACATAAAAAATGTCCAATTTGTTTAAATAATATACCTGGGCGGGGGGGGGGGGCTAATTCTGACTGTGAAGAGGTGCATCTCTGTGATACAGAAAGTGCTGCAGCTGTGCTGATATATAAAAGGGCTTCTTTAAAAAAATAAAAAAAGTGCACAGACCCCCTCCAAAGACCTGCTGTGTATTTTGGGGGACCTTTGAAGGGGTCTGTGTAATGTTATTTTTAGTTTGTAAATGTCACTTTTGATGTAGCACATCCTACAGCAAGAATAAGAAAATGCGAGTCCCCTGCAAAATGAATAAAGGACCTTTTGAGTCTGGTATGGATTTTAAGGTGGTACCTCATGCAAAAAAACATGTTAGGAAAATCCTTATCAACCCTGATTCTGATCACACAGCCTGGCTGGTCAGGAAATGGAGGGGGGTGCCTTGCCTTTACTTATTACATTAAAGCTGGTTATACATCTGTGACAACATCAGTGTGCAGCCCATTAATTTCTACTTCACAAACGACATTGCACTAATTTATTCATTTGCTTTGCAGTTATTACAAATGTTATTAAATCAAGTTAAAGCAAGAAAAACAGTTGATAATACTCTGAAAAAAAAATCAACTGTTTTAATAGGTTCATGCCAACAAATGAACCTCTAATATACCCTTTGCCAGAGATTTGGATATACCAGTGTTACTTGGCTACATTGTTATATCAGACTTACATCTAATATTTATTACATGAATTTATTTATTACATGAATAAGGAAACTGAGTTAAAAAAAAACACTAATGTGGTCAATTTAGTTTAAACTGGCCATAGATGGTTCAAAACCTCAGGCAGTTCAACAGGGACAAGCCAAGATTTGAACCATCTATTGGCAGTCTGATTGTGTACCCAAGTAGATCCATCAACGGATTTGGGTACAACCAGCACATCAGATTTTTACATGTGGTTATTGCTAGGGGCTATAGCCACTAGCAATACACACTGTGTTCTCCCAGCAGGGACAGCTCCTCGTGACCCCCCCCCCTCTGGAAGTACACAATAGCTCCACGGGAGGGATTTAACCATCACCACTGGCTGTGTTGATGGAGGAATCATGTGATTTTCTTTCCTACAACCACAGATCTATTACCTGCCCTAAATCTTTAAGATTGGCAAATTAATTGGACACATATTCAATACTCAAAAAGGGAAAAGAAGAAGTCTAGCGTGTAGGACTTTGGAGACACAATATGTTACATTAAATAGATTATTAATAATAGACAACATACATAAAATATTTTCCACTATATTGTACAAAATCTTGTAAAATATCAAAATACAATTTTTTTTATTAACTATCTGGGCTAGCTGGGCAGCCTGATAGTACCACCAAATGTTGGGGAGAGCTAGACCCCCTTGTGATTTGGAGCGGAATAGAATGTGTTGTGCACAATGACTTCCCCTTGATCCCCATATGAATTTTATGATTTTGGATTGAAGTGGTTGAACTTGAGATTTTTGGATAGGGATGGGCAAGGATCTGAATAGGTAAAGAATACGGGGTAGAAGGGTCATTTTGACTGCGTTGATGCGGCCAAGCCAGGATAAGTTGTGATTGTCCCATTTGGATAGGTCCAGAATCAATTTACGGAAGGTGGTAGGGAAGTTAGATGAGTAGAGAGAGGCTATATTTGCTGTGAGGTTGACCCCTAGGTATGGCAGTGCTACCTCGTTCCAGGAAAACGGGAAGTGGTTTTGAAGGCTATTTAGAACATTAGGAGGGACCGAAATGTTCAGGGCGGAAGATTTGGCAACGTTAACTCGTAGGACAGAAACCTCCCCAAACCTATCTAGCAAAGCAAAGATATTAGGAGTAGAGACTAGGGGGGAAGTTACAAAAAGTAACAAATCGTCGGCAAAGAGGGCGCATTTGTGCTCGCCTTTACCACACAACACCCCTTTGATGTCGGGGTGAGTTCTGATTGCGATAGCCAGGGATTCCATGGCTATGGCGAACAGAAGGGGGGAGAGCGGGCAGCCCTGTCTGGTACCTCTTTCTATTGTAAACGGATCAGAATAGTAGCCCTGCAATCTGACCTGTGCTGTAGGGCCGAAGTACAGGGCTCTAAGGATGTTCATGAAACGTTGACCAAAACCCCAGCGTTCTAATACATGGAATAAGTAGGGCCAGGTGACAGTGTCAAAAGCCTTTTGCAAATCGATGGATAGCAAATAGCCGTGTTGCGGGGGGCCTCCGTCCCATTGGGATTTAAGAATAGAGATAAAGTTAATTGCTCTTCTGATCTGGTCAGGTCCTTGTCTCCCCAGGATAAAGCCCACTTGGTCTTTGTTGATATAAGCTGCTATGCAGGAAGCTAGCCGGTTGGAAAGAACTTTAGTTAATATTTTGAGATCATTGTTGATTAAGGAAATAGGACGATAATTGGAGACCATAGTTGTGTCTTTGCCAGGTTTTGGAATGACCGAGATGAAGGCCAGATTGAGGGCTTTATCCACTGGAGAACCAGACCTGAGAGAATTAAAGAATTTGACCAAATACGGAGTTAAGGTCGGGCCAAATTTTTTGTAATAGCCTGCGGAAAAGCCATCAGGTCCCGGGGCCGAGTTTAGTCTCAGATGTTTAATTACCCCAAGCACTTCTGCTTCCGATATGGGATCGTCCATAAGGTCAGAGTGCTCAGACGATAATTTGGGAAGGGGTAAGCTAGTCAGGAAATCTGAGGTAAAATGGTCAGATGTTGTTTGTTCCTGTTTATATAAAGATGTATAAAACTTGTGGAATGTTTCCATTATACTTTTGGGGTTTTGGGAAAGTTCACCGGAAAGGGTGCGAATTTTGGGTAAAGCCGCCGATCGAGGGTTTGGGGACAATTTGGTGGCTAATTTAGTTCCTATTTTGTCTGTCTGGTGGTAAAAGCGTGCGCCTGACCACCGGAGCTGTTTCTCAGCCTCAGAGGTGAGGGCTAGGTTTAAAGAAGTCCGCACATTTTCCAATGCCTCTAGAGAGTCCTTAGTGGGGTTCTTCTTATGGGCTCTAGACAGGGATTGGTATCGTAGCTTAAGGTTATTAGTGTCAGCCGTGCGTTCCTTTTTAAGGTTGGAGGAGATTTGGATAATCTTCCCTCTGAGAACTGCCTTATGGGCCGCCCACAATGGCCGGAGAAACTTCTCCCGTGTCGTTAAGACGAAAGTATTCTTGAATCTCTTTAGTTATAATCGAGCATTGTATTGGGTCACTAAGGAGCCCTTCATTAAGTCGCCATATAAATTTATTTCCTGGGTTAGGTGATTGTTGCAGATATAGGAGAACCAGGGAGTGGTCCGAAATGGGGGAGTCTCTAATAACTGCTTTGTGAGCCCTGGGGATATTATGTGATTGTATGAAAATATGGTCGATTCTAGAATAGAGGTGATGTGGGGCCGAGTAATGGGTAAAGTCTTTGGACCTAGGGTTCATTTCTCTCCATATGTCCACCAGGCCTAGAGAGTGTAGAGTGAATGCTATTTTAGTACTATGTTTTGGGGGTTTTCTGGAGCGGGAAGGCCCCGACCCCGATTTGTCTAGAGAAGTATCGAAAGGGAGGTTTGTGTCTCCTCCCATTATTATTTTTCCTTCGAGTTTTGGGCCTAGAGTGGACAACATTGTGGAGAAAAAGGAAGCCTGGCCTTTATTTGGGGCGTAGTAAGAGATAAATGAATATATTATACCCTCAATCATCCCTTTTACCAATAGAAACCTGCCTGCCTGGTCTTTAACAACTTCGGAAGGGGAAAATTTCAAGTGTTTTGAGAAACAAATGGCAACCCCTTTAGACTTATTTTCGGCATTGGAAAGAAAAAAACTGGGTGTAGTTACCATTTAAAAAGGAGGGGTTGTATGAGGCTGGGAAGTGAGTTTCTTGCAATAGGAGAACTGCGATTTTTTTTGTGATTTGTAGTGATTAAATAGTTTGCGCCGTTTGACAGGAGAGTTCATGCCTTGTACATTATGCGTGGCTATACAAATTTGGGGAGGAGGAACGTGTGAGTCAGGTAGCATGGATCAGAGGGGGGGATGTGCTCATCACACAACTAGAGCCTACCTGAGACATCAAAATTTGTGCTCGTGTCCAAGTCCCCGCTACCCGAAGGTCCAGGAATCCGGAATGTAGCGACATGGTTAGGCCCCTGAGAGACTCCGATGGTAGATGAGGTGGGGAGGGGAGAACGTGAGGAAGGATCAACCCTGAGAGAGAGAAATAGGTCATGTCAAAAACAATGTAAAACAAATGATATAAACGATCTGACATATTAAGTGTAACTAAATAAAAATCTAAGAACCCTATCAGGGGGGGGGGCAGTCAGCCACCCTCTAAAAAGATTTTCCCAAAAACGGGTACCCCATAACAGGGGTTGTGAAGGTGTTTCTGAGTGGGGGAAAATACCACTCAGGAACTCGTGGAGGCGAAGTGCAGCCACTCCGGCCAAACCGCCATATAAAAAAACATAAAGTAGAACCGAACCGTAAGAGCCAAAAATGTAGGAGACCTGAGAGAAGTGAAGCAACAAAAAAAAGAAAAATAAAGCAAACGTCTCAGTGTCCCAACAGGGTCTGGCTAAAACCCAGGCAAAAGAGAACGGGGGCTTGGGGTGTCAGCGTCCCATAGCCTAAAGGGTGCTCCAGGGAGATCTGGAGAGGAGAAGGCACTGTTAATAGCAGATTTTCCGTTAAGGAGGGCGTCCATCTTTGGATCTCTTGGCTTGTTGTTTATGCCATAAGGGTTGGATGGGGCTCGAGGGTGGTGGTCGCTTCGCAGACTGGGGTGTTCTGGAATCCATGGCAGTAGGTGATGTTGGTGAGTGAGATATTAGGCCCAGTTGCAGCAGCAGGCGTTCCCCATCTCCAAAGTTTGTGAAGCTGTGAGACTTGTTTAGGTAGGCAAAGTTAAGGCGAAAGGGGAACGACCATCTGTAGGTGATCGATTTTTGCGATAGGATGCTCAGTAGGGGCTTTAATATTCTCCGTCTCTGAATCGTGAAGGGGGAAAGGTCCGCGAAAATTTGAATCGAGTGTCCCTGGAAGGAAAGATTTTCAGATTCTCTCGCTCTGTGCATGACTTCTTCTTTGACTCTGAAAAAATGGGATTTAAACACAATATCTCTGGGTAGGCCATCTTGGCGTGGTGGTTGCAATGCCCTGTGTGCCCGGTCTAGTTCCAGCCTGTAGTCTGGTATATCCGGAATTAAATGTTTGATGAAAGAACAAACGATTTTCTCCGTGTCTTTAAAGGTTTCTGGAAGGCCTCTTAGTCTGAAGTTGTATCTTCGAGACCTGTTCTCGAGTTCATCGAGTTTTGAGTATGCCATATCCAGTTGGTCATGTAATTCTTGAATCCTGTCAGTGTTCTGGTTGGCAACTGCAGCAATTTGATCAGTCTTTGATTCGATTGCTTCAATGCGTGCACCCAGCTGTTGCAGATCCGCCTGTATAGTTGTGGTAATTTGTGAGGCATTGTGTGCCAAACCCCTTGTAAGCATATTGGAGAAAGTGTTCATTAGGGCAGCAAAGTCAGTGGGGATGGGGGCAGAGAGATCATCCTGAGGGCTGGGCGGGGGGCAGCTCTCCTCCATCTGGGATAGGGGGGGAGATTCCATGGGGTTACAGTCCAAGGAGTTCATTTGGGATCCAGTAAATAGCCCATCCTGGGGATTACTCACAGTTTGCGGTTTCATCATGGAGTTGGGGGAGGGCAGGGGAGGAAAGTCTTCCAAGGATGCCTCCAGATTCCCTGAGGGCGCCGGGCGTCGGCATTTTTGTGGAGGCCGCAGTCCGCGGGCCGGAGTACAGGAATCGGGATAGGTCCCATCTTGCCGAGCCCCCGGTCATGCGAGGGGGTCCCTCCAGACTTCAGGGAGTGAGGAGGGGGTTCGATGGTCTGGTTCTGCCGCTATTTGTTGCTGTGGCAGGGCTAGTAGGCCGGAGTGGAGCGGAGCTCTCAGAACGAGCGACCGTTCATGGGGCTGCCGCACATGCGCCTTCTCATCTCTTTACTTATTCTGAGCATGCGTGGCACTTTGTGCGTCGGATTTGTGTACACATGATCGGAAATTCCGACAACGGATTTTGTTGTCGGGAAATTTTATAGCCTGCTCTCAAACTTTGTGTGTCGGAAAATCCGATGGAAAATGTGTGATGGAGCCTACACACGGTCGGAATTTCCGACAACAAGGTCCTATCACACATTTTCCGTCAGAAAATCCGACCGTGTATACGGGGCATTAGCTGTGAAATATGACATCCACCCGTGCCAAATTCAGAGATAAAGTCCATCCGTAAATTAAATATATCTTCAATCACTGATGAGCGAAAAACTGAGTTGAATCCACCACTATAGAAAGAATCACTTCTTACCAGATATCCGTGATCCCCCGTTACAGAGGATCAGGGAGAGCATAGGCACAGCTTGCTCCAAAGTGTGCCAAACTTGCTTGTTATCCCCCAGATGTCCTCATTGGTAGTCAAGCCCATGAATGGATATCCGTGGCATGTAAAAAATGTAAAGGGTCCAATAGTGTAAAAAAACTTTATTTTGCAGAATCCAGTACTGTCACATGACTTCAAATCTACTTCCTTCTGAGACCAAAATCAGCCAGTGAAAGCTAGAGACATCACTTCCTGGGAGCCCTCATATTTTCCAAGTCCCTGGAGAGCCACCACACAGATGTCTGTCGTATGCTTCAGAGACTACGAGAGAATGATCTCTATTGTAAACTGGAAAAGTGTGAATTCCATTGTGAACAGGTGAAATTCCACTGCTGGTTTTTCGATGGACCCAGAGAAACTTTCAATGGTCCTACAGTGGCCTCGACCCATGGGTTTACATCCTCTGCAGCGTTTTCTTGGCTTTGCCAACTATTATCGGAAGTTTATTCGTAACTTCTCGTCTCTGTTCAAGCCCCTGACTGATATGACCAGGAAAGACGGCAACCCACAGAGTTGGTCTCCAGAGTCCATTAAGGCCTTTGAGAGTCTCAAGGTTGCCTTTGTTTCTGCTCCTGTGTTGGCACCCCCTTATCCTACATTGCCTTTTATCCTAGAAGTTGAGGCTTTCGAGACTGGAGTTGGCACCCTTCTGTCTCAACGTCCTAACTCTGAGTGCGCTATGCATCCGTGTGGCTACTTTTCCAAGAAATGGTCACAGGCAGATTGCAATTACAAGATTGGTGACAGAGAGCTGTTGGCGATCATTTTAGCCCTGAAAGAATAGAGACATCTCCTTGAAGATACCACTGTGCTGGTTCTCAATCTTACTGACCATAAGAATCTCACATTCTTGTCTGAGGCTAAGTGCCTCTCTCCCAGAAGGGCGCGATGGGCTCTTTTCTTGTCGAGTTTTAATTACATTGTCTCATTCTTACCCGGTACTGAGAATGTAAGGGCTGACGCCTTGTCACGACAATTTTCCTCCACTTCCAAGATGGAGTCGGTTACGGTTCCTCCTGATCGTATTCTGGCTACGGTTCGCACCAGGGTGTCAAAATTCTTGCTGGTCAGGTCGATGCTCCTCCTGAGAAACCTTGTGACCGCTGCTTTGTTCCAGAGAGTCTCCATACTGCCGTGCTCCAGACTTACCATTCTCCCAAGGCTGCTGGCCACCCTGGGAAGAATCAACTCTTTTGGGCCATTTCTCAACAATTCTGGTGGCCTAGTCTATGTGCTGATGTAACCACCTTCATAGCTGCCTGTTCCATATGTGCTCAGAGTAAGACTCCACGAAACCTTCCAGTGGGCCTCCTACAACCCATACCCAATGGAAAGAGGCCCTGGACCCACCTGTCTATGGATTTCATTGTAGAGTTACCCAACTCCCAGGGCAACACAGTCATCCTTATGGTGGTTGACCAGTTCTCCAAAATGTTGCATTGTATTCCACTCAAGAAGTTGCCTACTTCTAAGGCACTGGCTTCTATTTTTGCTCGGGAGATCTTTCTCTTACATGGGCTACCCAAGGTGATTGTCTCAGACAGTAGTAGTCAGTTTGTGCCCCGGTTCTGGCAAGCCTTTTGTGCACAGTTGGGTATTCAGCTTGCTTTCTCCTATCACCCGCAGTCTAATGGGGTTGCAGAACAAGCCAATCAGTCCTTGGAGCAATTCCTATGTTGCTATATTTCTGACCATCATAACAACTGGTCAGACCTCTTACCATGGAGTTTGCTCACAATAGTGCCTTGAATTCAGCTTCCCGCTTGTCCCCGTTTATGGCGAACTATGGTTTCCAACCTTTCATGTTGCCTACCTT
Organism: Lithobates septentrionalis; assembly: GCA_037952835.1. Lineage (NCBI taxonomy): Eukaryota > Metazoa > Chordata > Amphibia > Anura > Ranidae > Lithobates > Lithobates septentrionalis. The sequence goes on from JBBDGP010000503.1 coordinate 8,426,461, forward strand.
GTTTGTTCCGCAGAGTATACCTGCATTAGAGGAGCATCTCCGTGGTCTTCGTTTTCTCTTGGGCACAAGTCCGGGAGGCTTTGCGACATGCTAACGATAGGTACAGACTCCATGCTGACCACAGACGCCTGCCTGTGCCCTCCTACCAGGTTGGGGACAGAGTCTGGCTGTCATCTCGCAACCTCCGACTTCGTGTTCCTTTTTTGAAGTTCGCACCCCGGTTTATTGGGCCTTTCCATTTTCTTTGCAGGATTAACCCAGTGGACCTTCCTCCTAGTATGTGCATCTCTAATGTGTTTCATGTCTCCTTATTGAAACCTTTGGTCTGCAACCGCTTTACCACCTCGGTGCCACATCCTCACCCTATACAGTCTGAGAACCATGAGGAGTATAGAGTACAATCCATTGTTGACTCCTGTAGGTTCCGTGGGTGCATACCGTACCTGGTGCATTGGAAGGGGTACAGTCCTGAGGAACGCTCTTGGGTCTCATCCTCGGACGTACATGCCCTGTCCTCCTCAGTGATTTCCATCAACGTTTTCCCCTCAAAGCCCAGTGGTCCACCAAGGGGGAGGGGTCATTGAGTAGGGGGTATTGTCAGGGCTGTTCTCAGCCCTTCCTTCTCTGAGCTGGCCACTCAGCTGTCAGCTAATTGCCAGCTCATTTCTCTCCACAGTGACTTAGCTGTTGATGATCTGCTCATCAGTCCTGCCTACTTAAAGCTGTCCAGCTCACTTCATCTCTGCCTTCACCTTTGGTCACATCTCAGAGACTTTCTCCTGCGTTCCTGTTGCTCGGCTGACGTCCCTTCTGGCTCCTGATCCTGCTTGCTGTACTACTATGTTGATCTCTGGCTCTCTGGCATTGCCATTGGCTGACTACCCGATCTGGTTACTGAACTCTGGCTATGTATTGACTACGCTTACTCTGTTTACCTTTTTATGATTATTAAACAAGTGCGATTACCTGTACTTCTGCCTCAGTCTGATTCATGGTTTCTGAAAAAATATAATAATATGTTCCATTTAACAGGTCACAAAGAGCTGCTATATTTGCTCTTCCCTGGGACAGTGTGCAATCCCCTGAATCCCTCAATAGTTACCCCCCTTTCTTTCTTTTCCTTTCCTTCCTTCCTTCCTTCCTTCCTTTCTCTTTCTTTCTCCCTTCTCCCCCCTCCCTTCCCACCTCCTCCCCTTTTCCCCTCTCCCTTTTCCCTTTTCACTCCTCCCCTTCCTTTCCCTTCCTTACCTTCCCCTTCACCCTCCATTCTTTCCCCTCCTCTTCCCCTTTTACCCCCCATTTTTGCTTTCCGTTCCCTTTTTCCTCCACTCCCCCTTCCTTTCTTTTCTTTCTCCTCTTTCTTAGCTTTTTCTTGTTATTGTCTTTCACTTAGGCCATCTTACATGTTATTTATATCTATATTTATATTTACAGGCCTACAGATTTAGAATTTTTTTTAAATAATTGTGTATCTGGGGTGTGCAATGACTGGGTGTTGGTTTCACCTCAAGGGTCCGGCAGCCTTCGCCGCTAGTCATTTCCCTACAGGTCTCTTTGAAAGTGATCATTGAACTAATCAATAATATCTCACATTAGTATTCTCTATATTTATATGTAGATAGATTTTTTCTCCATCCCCCTTTCACTCCAAATCAGCTAAACTGTTCACTTGTTTTTTAATGTATCTTGTTATGTGATATATTTATTGCATGTTAGAGATTTTGTATAACATGTCATAATAACAAGGATTTTTTTATATGTATTGTTCACGCAAAACGCATCGACCCTTATATGCAGAGCTCTAGGCCATTCACACTTCAACATCTGGTGGCTGTCTTGAATATTTGTTTTAAAGATGTCTTTTAACTGATATGTTTCTATATGTCAAAAAAAGCGGTATCTTTTATCTATATTCATTTTTTGTTTGTATTACACCTTTACAGGTACACTTAAAGTCCAAAGCCCGACATCTTTTTGGATATGGTCTATTATATTAGGGATGGTTTCTCCAAAAGGTTTAAATTGATTTAACACCCCGGGTACAATTCACTAAAGCTTATCGCATGCATTATGTCGGTCACGTGATCACTTAACGCATGCGATAAGGAAAATGTCAATTCACTATCACTGGTATGCGGTATTTAATGGAAACACCAAAAATGTTTGGTAAATAGTGCACAAAAAAGTGTTAAAGTCAATTCACTAAGGGCCCTTTCACACTGAGGCGCGGGGCGGCGTCGGCATTAAAACGCCGCTATTATTAGCGGCGTTTTACCGTCGGTATTCGGCCGCTAACGGGGCAGTTTTACCCTTCCACTAGCGGCCGAGAAAGGGTTAAATACCACTGCAAAGCGCCTCTGCAGAGGCGCTTTGCCGGCGGTATAGCCGCGCTGTCCCATTGATTTCAATGGGCAGGAGCGGTGAAGGAGCGGTATACACTCCGCTCCTTCACCGCTCCGAAGATGCTGCTAGCAGGACTTTTTTCCCGTCCTGCTAGCGCACCGCTCCGGTGTGAAAGCCCTCGGGGCTTTCACACTGGATACAAAGCAGCGGCACTTTCGGGTCGGTTTGCAGGCGCTATTATTAGCGCAATAGCGCCTGCAAACTGCCCCAGTGTGAAAGGGCTCTAAAGGAAATAAATAAAGCCATGCAGTAATTAAGTACTGCTCCGAGCTATGTGGTAACTAGTCATGATGACAAAACGCGTCGGGGCATGGCTGTACAGCAACCAGCTGTGACATCTGACATCAAACCGGAAGTGATGATCCGAATCTGATGAGTCAGTGAGAGTGAGATACAGATCGTACACCGCGGGTCCGCTGTGACCACAATATACCACCACCTTGCTGATAACAGGAGGATTGTTTTTATGCTTACTTTATTTAGATCTATGTGAGTGCAATAGTTGGAGATTTGCTTTTATTCATTAAATTGTTTAAAATTTTTTGACACTATTGGAGCACTTATTTTATTTTCATGTGGAGAGATCCTTTTCCGTATGCACGGTTGAATATCGGTGGGATGATTTAACCCTTTGAGGGTAAAAGTGTATATGCCGAGCATGAGAATGCAAAGCACCTAAAGCCGGTGAGTGCATAAGGGGAGCGGAGGCACTTTCACATGCGGTGTGGTGGAAGATCTGGAATATTACAACTATTACAGAAAGATATTTTTGAAGTCACTGAGTCAAAATTTGTATTTTTTTATGGACTTTAATTTGTGTCACTAATGTTCACAGTGACTTTCACTTGTCACAGGGTGTTATTTCATTTATGTTAGTTTATGTTACAGTATTGATTGTTAGATTTCAATATCAGCACCACTATTTACTTTTATATTTTAGGTAGAGGGTAAAATACAGTTTTTATATGTGGTAATCACGACAATGTCTGATCCCCCCAGTGATTGGTTAAAACATAGGTGGGAAAGGGTAAGCTGGAGGTGTGTGGAGTGGGAGGGGTGGGAGGAGGGGTAGGAGTGTGATCTTGAGGCTGTCAGAGGATATTAAAATGGAGCCTTTTGCATCCAGTCTTCTGGAATTGAATTCAATACAGAAGAGGAGGAGGACGGCAACGACATGTTAAGTCGTCCTTTTGAAGTAAAGAACCTTCAAGGAGTGCACACTTCTGGACCAATTCTCTGATGCTGAGACTCTGCAAAGTTCAGATTATTCAAGCAACTGATAATGGAGCTTGATATGCAACTAATCCCATACCTTGAGCTCTCTACACAGAGATGTCATGCCATACTAGCCATGACCAAGTTTGCTGGCAGCCTTAATTTTTTTTGAAAAAGCATCATATCAGATGGTAACAGGTGAGATTGTAGGAATTCCCCAGACCTCTTTTTCCTGTCTCCTCGCCCAAGTTCTAATTGGATTCCATGCAATAGCATCCAAATACATCTCTTTCCCTGAATCTCGTCAGGAGTGGAATTCAATGAAAAAAAAGACTTCTACAGTATTGCCGGAATACCCAATGTGCTTGGTGCAATTGACTGTACCCATGTTGCCTTTTTTTCACCATTATTTAAAGAGCACATATACAGGAACAGGGAAGGTTACCACTCCTTAAACATCCAGGTGGTTTGTGATACCAATCTGATCAACAGGAATGTCGTCACAGGATTTCCAGGATCTGTGCATGATGCACACATATTACACCATTACCAAATCTATGGGAATTTCATAGACATTAGCATAGGGCAAGTAATCAAGTAATGTTTTTTCCAACCTCATGCATTAAAAATAAAAAAAATAAAAAATTATTTTTAACCGTTTGCCGACCGCCTCACGGGGAGGAAGAACGGGGAGATGCTAATGTAAACAGCATCTCCCCGTTCTGCCTAGTGACAGTGTCACTGGATCTCTGCTCCCTGTCATCAGAGCAGAGATCAGTCACATGTCACACACAGCCACGCCCCCCACAGTTAGAAACACGCCCCTAGGACACACTTAACCCCTACACTGCCACCTAGTGGTTAACCCCTTCACTGCCAGTGTCATTTACACAGGAATCAGTGCATTTGTATAGCACTGATTGCTGTATAAATGACAATGGTCCCAAAAATGTGTCAAAAATGTCTGATGTGTCCGCCCATAATGTCGCTGTCACAATAAAAATCTCTGATTGCCGCGATTTAGAAAAAAAAAAATTAATAAAAATGCCATAAAACTATCCCCTATTTTGTAAACGATAAAACTTTTGCGCAAACCGGTCAATAATTGCTTATTGCGATTTTTTTACCAAAAATATGTAGAAGAATACGTATCGGCCTAAACTGACGAAAAAAAAATGTTTTTTTTATATATTTTTGGGGGATATTTATTATAGCAAAAGTAAAAAATAATGCTTTTTTTTTTCAAAATTGTCGCTTTTTTTGTTTATAGCGCAAAAAATAAAAAGTGCAGGGGTGATCAAATACTACCAAAAGAAAGCTCTATTTGTGGGAAAAAAAGGACGTCAATTTTGTTTGGGAGCCACGTCGCACGACCGCGCAATTGTCAGTTAAAGCGACGCAGTGCCGAATCGCAAAAAGTGCTCTGGTCATGAATGGGGTAAATTCTTCCAGGGGTGAAGTGGTTAATAGTGATGTCATCTGTTAAACAGCACCTCAGTAGGGTAGGTAGGGCAAGTAATATGTATTCAAGTTTTAAAAATTATTTTTTTTCGCAGCAGTGTCAAGTGCAGACATAGATCAGCATAAGGTAATACTGTGTATCAAGTAATCTTTTTTTCTGACATCATGCTTTAAAATGAATAAAACACACACACATATATATATATATATATATTCTTTTTAACAGTGATGTCAGCAGTTAAACAGTACCCAATATAGGGCAAGGAATGTGTAATTCAGTTTAAAAATTGCATAAAGAGAGCCACATCTACTCTTGGCTCACTTGACACGTTGGGTTGTTTTACCTCAATCCACCTTAATTATTTGCTGTATATTGATTTTTAGGATAAAAAGCTGCAGGCTTTCTGTCCTTCTCAAAATTGCATCCCATTCCAAATGATTAACTGCTGATTTCTACTTGTGTGTCTGGAAAAAATCACTATTGTGTCTTTTCTGGATAAAAAGTACCATATCACTTCCTCTTCAAATGCTGACTACTAAATGGCTTACATGATGTGCAGTGTGTCTCTAATATTTTTGCCTTGTATCCTTGAAAAAATTCACTACAGTATTCATTAAGACCCCTTTCACAATGAGGCAGTTTTCAGGCATTTTAGCAATAGAAATAGCACCTGTAAAGTGCCTGAAAACTGCCTCCCATGCCGCCCGACTGTGAAAGCCAGAGTGCTTTCACACTGAGGCGGTGCACCTGAGGGACATTAGAAAAAGTCCTGCAAGCAGCATCTTTGGGGCGGTTTAGGAACACTGTATACAGCACACCCAAAACACCCCTGTCCATTGCAATGAATTGGCAGTGCTTCCGGAGCGCCTGAAAAGCATTACTCTTTTCATGTGTATTAATGTGAGGTCAGCAAGAGGAACCAGTGTGAGCTGCAGGGAACCATGGAGATCAGTACTACTTGAAGTGTCAGCTCAGGTGATCAATTCTAGTGACGCAAGCAGCATTCTGTAGCATGTGTGTCAGAACAGGTAAGTATTTAGTCACTTCTTTAAAGGTATAAGCTTGTTTGAAAAAAATTGAAAGAATTTGGTTGAAAACATGTGACTGGGTTGCTTTACCTTCAGAGTAGGCTGGAGTGTAGGGAAGGTTCTGGACCTGGCTGGACTGTCTGGCAGGACTGCCTGGATCATAAATTGAGCTGAACATATAGTTACATAGTAGGTGAGGTTGAAAAAAGACACAAGTCCATCAAGAACAGAAGTAAAAATCATTTAATAAGTAAAAAAGATCTAATTTGTGTGTTTCAACTATGTGTTTCTTGTTTATCCCTGGAGTTAATTTCTAATCAATAACTTTGTGGTGTAACACAAAATGAATAAATGATTCATGATCAATATCTGTGAATCTTCATAAATGTTGGATGGATACTAGAGTTTAAGAACTAAAAGAAGATAAATAAAGCATTTTTAAAATCAGACAAGCATTCTGCCATGGGGATAGCACCTAATTACGCTTTAGGATTTGTATTTAATTCTCTCATTGTTACATAGAATCTACTGAAAACCAAGTCACACATATCTAGTTTTGAGTAATCATGTTCTGTTATTGCTGTTGCATACCATGACAATGAGAATTAAATTTGAATAGGTCATATATGCTTTGTGAAAACATAGTTAAATATAGCTGACTTGATTTATAATGTTCCTTACTGCCAGCTGTAAAATGGATTTCAGGTGAAAAAATTAATAGTGAATTTAACCACTTTAGCCCCGGACCATTATGCTGCCTAAGGACCAGAGGTCTTTTTCCAATTTGGCGCTGCGTCGCTTTAACTGCTAATTGTGCGGTCATGCAATGCTGTACCCAAACGAAATTTTCGTCCTTTTCTTCCCACAAATAGAGCTTTCTTTTGATGGTATTTGATCACCTCTGCGTTGTTTTTTTTGTTTTTTTTTGCGCTATAAATGGAAAAAGACTGAAAATTTTGAAAAAAAATGATATTTTCTACTTTTTGTTATAAAAAAAATCCAATAATTGACCCATTGGCATAGTACACCTGACAAATTACACAAATGGGACATGCAAAAACTGGACACATGCTGGAGATGTCTCTCAGAGAAAGGCACACTAGCCCACATATGGTGGTACTGTTCCAAAATTGAACCCTACTGGAATGAAGTAAAGACTTTAATTAAAAAAATTACAGAGACTAGAGTGGAGCTGACTCCAGCATGTTGTCTACTACATCTGTCCAATTCCTCTTTTAAACGCTACAAACGCTCATTGACGATTCATCTCCTCAATGCAGCTAAATCCCAAATTCCTCTACATTGGCTGTCTACTTCTACTCCCTCTGTCAGGGATTGGATGTCGAAAGTTAGTGAAATTCATGAAATGGAAGACACATTGGCTCAAGACAAAGGCCACATTGAACGATTCCACAAAACGTGGCAACCATGGCTGATTTTCAAATACTCCGCAGATTTCCCTACCTGATTTATACGTGGGGAAGGTGATGGAACCTGGAGTGGGTGCCTTCCTTCTGTACCTTATATGTCCCCTTAAATGGATAACACAGTGTATACAGAAATCTTACAATTTACAATTTAGACACAAAGAAAACTCAGTGGAAATAACCTTAGACCCATAGAGTTTGATAGTTATTGAGACCTTTGTACTAGCTTTACACTAACAGTTTAATATGTAAATGGCGAAAAGTACGCAGTTGCACCTGCGAAATTTGCATTGTACAGTGCATTTCTATGTTTCTCTCGTTGTTTCAATAAACTTGAAATGATAAAAAAAAAATCCAATAAACTCAATTTTAGTCATACATTTAGGCCAAAATGTATTCGGCCACATGTCTTTGGTAAAAAAATGTCAATAAGCGTATATTTATTGGTTTGCGCAAAAGTTATAGGGTCTACAAACTAGGGTACATTTTCTGGAATTTACACAGCTTTTAGTTTATGACTGCCTATGTCATTTCTTGAGGTGCTAAAATGGCAGGACAGTACAAACCCCCCCCCCCCCCCCCAAATGACCCCATTTTGGAAAGTAGACACCCCAAGGAAATTGCTGAGAGGCATGTTGAACCCATTGAATATTTATTTTTTTTGTCCCAAGTGATTGAACAATGACAAAAAAAAAAAAATATTTACAAAAAGTTGTCACTAAATGATATATTGCTCAAACATGCCATGGGCATATGTGGAATTACCCCCCAAAATAAATTCTGCTTCTTCTCCTGAGTATGGGGATACCACATGTGTGGGACTTTTTGGAAGCCTAGCCGCATACGGGGCCCCGACAACCAAGCACCGCCTTCAGGATTTCTAAGGGCGTAAAGTTGTGATTTCACTCCTCACTACCTATCACAGTTTTGAAGGCCATAAAATGCCCAGATGGCACAAAACCCCCCCAAATGACCCAATTTTGGAAAGTAGACACCCCAAGCTATTTGCTGAGAGGCATGTTGAGTCCATGGAATATTTTATATTTTGACACAAGTTGCTTTTTGGGAGCCTAGCTTCATACGGGCCCCGAAATCCAGTCACCGCCTTCAGGATTTCTAAGGGCGTAAATTTTTGATTTCACTCCTCACTACCTATCACAGTTTTGAAGGCCATAAAATGCCAAGACAGCACAAAACCCCCCAAAATGACCCCATTTTGGAAAGTAGACACCCCAAGCTATTTGCTGAGAGGGATGGTGAGTATTTTGCAGCTCTCATTTGTTTTTGAAAATGAAGAAAGACAAGAAAAATGTATTTTTTTTTCTTTTTTCAATTTTCAAAAGTTTGTGACAAAAAGTGAGGTCTGCAAAATACTCACTATACCTCTCAGCAAATAGCTTGGGGTGTCTATTTTCCAAAATGGGGTCATTTGGAGGGGGTTGTGCCATCTGGGCATTCCATGGCCTTCAAAACTGTGATAGGCAGTGAAGAGTGAAATCAAAAATTTGCACCCTTAGAAAGCCTGAAGGCGGTGCTTGGATTTCGGGGTCCCGTACGCGGCTAGGCTCCCAAAAAGTCTCACACATGTGGTATCCCCGTACTCAGGAGAAGCAACAGAATTTATTTTGGGGTGTAATTTCACATATTTCACATATCCCCATGGCATGTTTGAGCAATATATCATTTAGTGACAACTTTGTGCATAAAAAAAAATGTGCAATACGTCCTATTATTCCCAAGAGCCCAAATGCGATCCTTGTGAAACAATATAAGTGGCGCTAAATACCAGTGATAGATCATACAACACTCAAAAGTGATCTAGTACATCTATCAACAACAGAAACTTGGGATAGATAACGTGAATAAATCTATATCATAGAAAAAATATTCAATACAAAATTAATAATGCAAGTGTGCCATAAACAAGGCAATTATAATGACACATCAACAAGAGTGAGATCAAGTGGTAAAGTCCATAAAGTCCATAGATAGACCACCGTGCAAAAGATGTGATGAATCTGGAAACGGTCCACCAATTCACTTAGTGTCAGTGACTCCACTCCCCTTAAAATCAGCACTCACCGACTCACAATGCCTCACACTCTCGTGTTTTGGCAGCAAAGCATAGATGTGATGCGCATCAGCTGGGGGTATAGGCTCCGAATTCCTTGTTAATCCCAGTGTCACCTCAATGCATGGAAAAAACTCAACATAGTGTGATACCGTAAAGTATATAAAATTTATTGAACTTAAAACCTTCAATCATTGCACTCACATAAAAACTCTTGAGTCAAGCCAAAATGACACTGCAAAGAAAACTTCCAATACAATCCTCCTCTGTGAAACGCCCAGCACCACTGTGAAACGAGGGTCGCGGCGGACCCCAAAGAAGAGTGTTAGATGGATTCTCACCCCTCTTGCTGACACTTCGCTGGTGTAAATCTCCTGCTGGCTTGTATGCCCAAAGCGTGACTCCTCTAGCGCTTTCGGAGGATCTCGCCGGTTCCCGGAGATGTACCGCGACGTCCTATCTCTCACTGACTGCTAATCCTGGATGCCGTACAGCCACGCCCCGACATGTTTCGTCACAACTGACTTCCCATGAGGAAGTCAGTTGTGACGAAACATGTCAGGGCGTGGCTGTACGGCATCCAGGATTAGCAGTCAGTGAGAGATAGGACGTCGCGGTACATCTCCGGGAACCGGCGAGATCCTCCGAAAGCGCTAGAGGAGTCACGCTTTGGGCATACAAGCCAGCAGGAGATTTACACCAGCGAAGTGTCAGCAAGAGGGGTGAGAATCCATCTAACACTCTTCTTTGGGGTCCGCCGCGACCCTCGTTTCACAGTGGTGCTGGGCGTTTCACAGAGGAGGATTGTATTGGAAGTTTTCTTTGCAGTGTCATTTTGGCTTGACTCAAGAGTTTTTATGTGAGTGCAATGATTGAAGGTTTTAAGTTCAATAAATTTTATATACTTTACGGTATCACACTATGTTGAGTTTTTTCCATGCATTGAGGTGACACTGGGATTAACAAGGAATTCGGAGCCTATACCCCCAGCTGATGCGCATCACATCTATGCTTTGCTGCCAAAACACGAGAGTGTGAGGCATTGTGAGTCGGTGAGTGCTGATTTTAAGGGGAGTGGAGTCACTGACACTAAGTGAATTGGTGGACCGTTTCCAGATTCATCACATCTTTTGCACGGTGGTCTATCTATGGACTTTATGGACTTTACCACTTGATCTCACTCTTGTTGATGTGTCATTATAATTGCCTTGTTTATGGCACACTTGCATTATTAATTTTGTATTGAATATTTTTTCTATGATATAGATTTATTCACGTTATCTATCCCAAGTTTCTGTTGTTGATAGATGTACTAGATCACTTTTGAGTGTTGTATGATCTATCACTGGTATTTAGCGCCACTTATATTGTTTCACAAGGATCGCATTTGGGCTCTTGGGAATAATAGGACGTATTGCACTGTTTATTTAATAAGTGGCAGCTTTGGATTCACTCCATTTACTTTTCACATATTTAAGTTTCACACATTTGTTTCACACACTTTGTGTTCAATTTCTCCACATCTTGCATAGGGGGGCCAACACCCCTTTTTTGGCATTTGAGCGCAGTGGTGAGAACTCAGGAAGGGCGCGTTGTTTTGAGTTTTCATTTTTTTGATAAAAAAAAATGTGTCTTTTTCCCGCAACTTATGTCACAATATAAAATATTCCATGGACTCGACATGCCTCTCAGAAAATAGCTTGGGGTGTCTACTTTCCAAAATGGGGTCATTTGGGGGGGTTTTGAACTGTCCTGGCATTTTATGCACAACATCTAGAAGTTTATGTCACACATCGCCCACTCTTCTAACCACTTGAAGACAAAGCCCTTTCTGACACTTTTTGTTTACATGAACAAATTATTTTTTTTTGCAAGAAAATTACTTTGAACCCCCAAACATTATATATTTTTTTAAAGCAAATGCCCTACAGATTAAAATGGTGGGTGTTTCATTTTTTTTTTTCACACAGTAATTGCGCAGCGATTTTTCAAACGCATTTTTTGGGGAAAAAATACACTTTTTTAAATTTTAATGCACTAAAACATACTATATTGCCCAAATGTTTGATGGAATAAAAAAGATGATCTTAGGCCGAGTACATGGATACCAAACATGACATGCTTTAAAATTGCGCACAAACGTGCAGTGGCGACAAACTAAATACATTTTTAAAAGCCTTTAAAAGCCTTTACAGGTTACCACTTTAGATTTACAGAGGAGGTCCACTGCTAAAATTACTGCCCTTGATGTGACCTTCGTGGTGATACCTCACATGCATGGTGCAATTGCTGTTTACATTTGACGCCAGACCGACGCTTGCGTTCGCCTTTGTGCGAGAGCAGGGGGGGGCAGGGGTGCTTTTTTTTTTTTTTTCTTTATTATTTTTTTGATTTTTTATCTTATTTTTAAACTGTTCCTTTCATTTTTATGTTTTTTAATCATTTTTATTGTTATCTCAGGGAATGTAAATATCCCCTATGATAGCAATAGGTAGTGACAGGTACTCTTTTTAAAAAAAATTGGGGTCTATTAGACCCTAGATCTCTCCTCTGCCCTCAAAGCATCTGACCACACCAAGATCGGTGTGATAAAATGCTTTCCCAATTTCCCAATGGCGCTGTTTACATCCGGCGAAATCTAAGTCATGAAATGCTCGTAGCTTCCGGTTTCTTAGGCCATAGAGATGTTTGGAGGCATTCTGGTCTCTGATCAGCTTTATGGTCAGCTGGCTGAATCACCGGCTGCATTTTCAGGTTCCCTGTTGGGACAGGAGAGCCAGAGAAAAACATGGAAGATGGTGGGGGGGGCATTCCCTCCCACTGCTTGCAGTTAGCCGCTAGGATTGCTTTTACATGAAAGCCGACTGCTGGCTGAAAAGAATGATACCAAGATGATACCTAAACCTGCAGGCATCATTCTGGTATACCCACTCAAAGTCCAGCAACATACCAGTATGTTGCTGGTCCTTGTTGGGCATATATTGCAAACTTTTTTTTCATGCAGCCTGTGGGCTGAACGAAAAAAAGATATTGATCGGTGGGTATGCCCACCATTAGAATACCTCCCTTCATCCACCCACTTCCAATGATGGGCATACATGCACCATTTATATATGCCGAAGCATGGGGGCATCCTCCCGCAAAAGGCAGGAGCAAATCGCTCCTCCACCCACTGCTGCCCCCACGCTTCGGCATATATGCTGAAGTATGTAACTGGGGTGGTGAAATCACCTCCGACAGCGCTGGAGTCACGGCTTTATATATCGTGGTAGCAAACGCTGTTGCTGTCAAGATAAATAAATCCGTGCTGCAACTGAATGGCGTACCTGCTAAGCAAATGATGGTTAACAATAAAACGAAGTAACATTACAGTATAACAGTAAGACTTACCATACCTGCAAAGCAAATAAAAAAAAAAAAAACATAGTAAAAAATAAAACTTTTAACGCAACCTGTGCCTAAAATATATATATATGCCGAAGCATGGGGGCATCCTCCCACAAAAGGCAGGAGCAAATCGCTCCTCCACCCACTGCTGCCCCAAACACTTCGGCATATATGCTGAAGTATGTAACTGTGGTGGTGAAATCACCTCCGACATCGCTGGAGTCACGGCTTTATGTATCGTGGGAGCAAACGCTGTTGCTGTCAAGATAAATAAATCCGCTCTGCAGCTGAATGGCGTACCTGAAAACAATAAAATGGTTACCAACAAAACACAGTAAACAGTGAAGTATAAAAAAATTGCATATCTGAAAAGCAAACATGGTAAAACATAATAACAATAAAACATTGCAGAATAGAATACAGTAAAAAAGAGCAGAACAATAGATAGAGAGAGAGAGAGAGAGAGAGAGAGAGAGAGAGAGAGAGAGAGAGAGAGAGAGAGAGAGAGAGAGATAAAACAACATTTTTGTTTTTTTTTTATTTTATATATTTTATGTGTTTTTATTTTTTTTACTTTTTTATTTTTTTATTTTTTTACACTTTTTTTAGTAACTTTTAACTTTTGTAACTGGTACCGGGTTTGGGTCTCTCAAAATGCAATGGCATCTTGGGAGACCCTGTGAAAGTGTGTCCTAGTCTGTGCAGTGCTATACCCTACGCTAATACTCAACTAGTGTATGGTAGCGTTCAAAACATTCACCCATGCAAAGACCAGGATTGCCAGGACGGGAGGGACAATAACGCCGGGTGTCACACCTAAATCCGCGCTTGCTGCAGACACAACATCTTTTTTGGGGGGCTTTTTGGGTAAGGGTACTCGGGAGGGCATAAGGAAAATGCCTCTCATGCAGCCGGCTTACTGCATTTGGTTGGGGATGGTGAGGTGGAGCACCGTCTGGATACAGAAGGGCTCTGACGATCTCTTCCTGTAATGTAAGGAAGGATCCAGTCCATCCTAAAGCTCTGTATAGCACATGAGCATTCAGCAAAGCCAATTGAAATAAATAAACAGACACTTTTTTGTACCAGCGTCTGGCCTTACGGGCAACTAGGTACGGCGCCAACAACTGGTCGTTGAGGTCCACCCCTCCCATATTAAGGTTATATTCGTGGACACAGAGGGGTTTCTCCACAACATAAGTCGCCGTAGTAATTTGGGTCGTCGTGTCTGCATGAAATGAGGTGAGAACGAAAACATTTTTCTTATCCCTCCACTTCATAGCGAGCAAGTTATTACACTTCAAGCAGGCTCTCTCCCCCAGCCTAAGACGGGAATCTACAAGCCGCTGGGGAAAGCCCCAGCGATTAGGTCGCACGGTGCCACATGCTCCAATCTGCTGATCAAACAAGTGACTAAAAAGTGGCACGCTCGTCCACGTACAAGTGGTACCCCTTTCCGAATAAGGGTGACACCAAGTCCCACACTATCTTGCCAGCGCTTCCTATGTAGTCAGGGCAGTTTGTCGGCTCTACATGACTATCTTTGCCCTCGTAAACCATAAAACTACATGTATAGCCTGTGGCCCTGTCACAGAGCTTATACATCTTGACCTCGTATCTGGCACGCTTGCTGGGAAGATACTGTTTGAATGAAAAGTGGCCAGAAAATTTAATCAGTGACTCATCAACGCAGACAACTTGATGGGGAGTAAACAAGTCTGCAAAACGTTGGTTGAAGTGGTTTACGAGCGGCCGAATTTTGTAGAGCCGATCGTATCCAGGGTCTCCACGAGGACGACAGAGTTCATTGTCGTTGAAGTGCATGAACCGCAAAATCTGCTCGTATTGTGCCCTGGCCATGGAGGCAGAGAACACGGGCGCATGGTAAATTGGGTCAGTGGACCAATATGACCGCAACTTACTCTTTTTATTCAAGCCCATGTTGAGGGAAAGGCCCAGAAAGAGCTTAAATTCGGAGACCGTAATTGGTCTCCAATCTCTGGCAAGGGAGGACTGGGGATTAGCGGCGATGTGTTGACCAGCGTATAAATTGCTTTGGTCCACAACAGATCTATAGAGATCTTCGGTGAAAAACAGCGAATAAAAATCGAGTGGCGTAAAATCAACAGTGAATGGGGGAAGTACGGGTGCTGCAGAAGTGGTGGGTTCCCAATTCGGATTGGCGAATGCAGCAGGAAGGGCACTATGGGCACGACGGGCCTGTCTTTGTCTTCTTGATGGCAGCGGGACACTACTTGTGCTTGCCACCTCGCCAGCTTGAACTGCACTTATGGGACTCGCCACGTCACCACGTGATACTGCAGTGCTGGATGTACGACCAGGGTGTACTAGGCCGCTGGTGCTTGCCAGTTCACCAGAAAGAATAGCGGCACTAGTACTTCTCTGTTCCATACGAGAGCCCTGCTGTTCTTGCACTTCAAGGACAGAAGAAGAAGATTGGGGTCTGGTACGCCTGACCTTGGCAGGGACCACAACTCTGTCGTCAGAGCTATCTGTCATGGAGCCGCTGTCCTCTACAGGATCGTATTCTGAGCCTGAATCTGACAGATGAGTGACTTCCTCTTCACTATCTGTCATGTTCAGAAACGTGTAGGCCTCTTCACTAGTGTACCTTCGATTTGCCATTTTGGGCTCTAAATTTAGGGGTACACTAGTGAGACTCACAGGCAAAAAAGCTCCTGACTGTCAGCAACTGTATCAAAACGCTACCAAAAAAACTGTTAGCGATCGCAGGGATAAGGCCTGACTCTGCGAACGCTGCAGTTATGTGTGCTTAGTGTTTTGTAAGTGTCAGTGATCGATCGATACTGCACTTGGGTGGGCTGGGCAGGGCTGGGCCGAGGGGCAAAATGCAGGTGCTAGCAGGTATCTGGGCTGATCCCGCTAACACTGTGTTTATGGGAACCCTAAACTGCTGGGGAGTATAGATCTGATCGGATCAGATATCGATCCGCTCAGATACTATAGCACTAAGGGAGGTGTATGCTGCGTGCGTGGGTTTTAGCGGTACTGGCGCTAACCTGACGCTGCCTGGGGCGACGCAGACCTTATCTGACCCTAAAAACGTAACGTATCACCGCCGGGCAATTAGGGGGTTAAACCTTTATAAGGTATTAAACGGCGGGTGCCCTAAAACTATAATAAACTATAATAAACTACAAAAAACAAACTAACTAACCAGCGTCACCCGTAACACTTATACGTGATCACTGGTGAAAGGGTTAACTAGAGGGCAATCAGGGGGTTAAAACCTTTATTAGGTAGTATATGGGGGTCCCTGTCGCTATAAAACACTGACAGCAAACCTATATACTTACCTCCCTAACTAGCGTCACCTGTGTCACTAATACAGCGATCAGAAAAACGATCGCTTAGCGACACTGGCGACGGGGGGTGATCAAGGGGTTAACCTTTATTAGGGGAGTTAGGGGGGGTTAGGGGGGTACCCTGGACCTAAAGGGGGCTACCCTAGACCTAAAGGGGGCTAACCTAACTGCCCTAACACTTATAACTGTCACAAACTGACACCAATGCAAAAAAAAACTGCTATTGGTGTCAGTGTGACAGGGGGTACAGGGGGGTGATCGGGGGGTGAAGGGGAGTGACAAGTGTGCCTGGTGTGTTCTACTGTTAGTGTAGTGTTGTGCAGACTTACTTGATGTCTTCTCTCCTCGGCGCCGGATTGAAAAGACCAGCTCGAGGAGGGATGACATCACTTCATCTCCCTCTGTTTACATTACAGAGGGAAAGGAAGCGTTTTCATTCGCTGGGAGCGATCGGGAGGGGGTGGCCACGAATGGATGGCCTCCCCCTCACCTCTCATCGCCCGGGAAAACATGGCGACCGCCTCGGGCACCGGGGAGGGGTCCGATCAGACCCCCCACCCGCGGAAGGCAGATCACGTATATGTACGTGATTTTGCCTGTCCGTGCCACCTTGCCGACGTATATCGGCGTGAGGCGGTCGTCAAGTGGATAAAATGAAGTGCCTTCTGTAACCCATCTTCAAAATAACATGGTGCCACAGCACCCTGAATTATGATCCATTTGAATACGCACATCTCAGACAACGCATTAGGGTGTCATTAACAATTAATGGCACTGCTGTGTATCTGCTAAAAGGCAGCATGTTTCATGCAATTTTGCATGCATTCCCGAAACACCAAAATGTGAACGCAGGCTAAATGTCTCAGTTACATTGGTGGTCAGTGTAAATCTTCTCATTACATTGGGGCTTAGTGTACAATCCTATCATTCACACTAGTGGCCAGTGTGAAGGTCCCCCTTACATTGGTGGTCAGTTTAAATCCCTCTTTACATTGGTGGTTACTGTGAATGCTCCTATTACATTAGTGGCCAGTGTAAATCCCCATTACCTTGGTGGCCAGTGTAGAAACTCCTCTTTATATTGGTAATCGTTAAAAAAATCCAAACTTGCATTTGTGGTCAGTTTTGAATCCTCCCTTACATTGGTGGTCCATGTAGAAGCTCCCTTTCAATTGGTGTTGAATGTAAATCCCCCTTTCATTGGTGGCCAGTGTAGAAATCCCTCTTTATTGACTGTTGATGTAAAATCCCCCATTACATTGGTTGTCAGTGTATATTCTTCATACCATTGGTGATTAGTGTACATTTCCCTTTACATTGGTGGTAAGTGCAGAATTGCCCTTACACTGGTGGTCAGTGTAAATCCCCCTTTACATTGGTGGTCTGTGTAAACCCTCCTAACACTGGTGGCCGGTGTAGAAGTGTCACCTTACATTGGTGGTCAGTACAAATCTCCTTGACAATAGTTGTCAGTGTACAACATTGCAAACAATTCACAGGTAGTTTCTGTTGCCATTATGATTTAAAGAGAGTAAACACAGTTGATTGATAATAAATGGCTGCAGCCAAACACTAACCATGAGTGAAAGAAACGTTTTTGTGTTATTCATATTCTCTGAAAAATGGCCAAGAAATCATAAATTCTGCCAGGGTATGTAAACTTATGAGCACAACTGTATGTCTTATCTATCATCAAACAAGTTCTTGAGAGAGTCTTGATTGCATTTAAAGGTGTGGTGTCATTCACACCCATTACTACAACAATTGATCACTCTGGTATATTATTTATCTTGGTCTGCAAAATCGATTATGCCAAATATATGGTAGTAAAGGTATACCTCTCCATTGTGAAACAACTTAGCTTTTTCAAGCCCATCTAATTCTCTCTGGGGATTTTAATGCAGAACCAGATAGAGATGTGTCTGATTCTACCCGCAAGAGAAATTACAGAATGCCGTTGGAGCATTTCATCACCGCCTCTGAATTATACAATGTTTGGAGGTGTCAACACTGCACAGAATGGGACTTTATGTTCTTTTCCCACCCTCATCTCATGTACTGTACTTTAGAATAGATTTATTCTTGATAGAAAGGTTTCTGCTCCAAAATGTAATTAAATCTGAAATCCATGATCTGACACGGTCAGATCATGCACCTGTGTCATTTACTGTTAGAGGGACATGCACCGGAAGTACATTAAATCTGTGTCAGAATAATATTCACTTGATGTCTCAACCACTAAATATGACCTCTCCAAAATTATACATTGTAACTAAATGTTCATGCTGTTGCAGGCCCCTTTATATTGTGGAACTCATACAAAGCACATACCTATGAGAGGTATTCTAAAAAAAAAAAATGAATAGTGTCAAGCAGTTGGAGAGGCTTCTCTCTAAGATAAGGGCACTGGAACGTTCTAATAAGCAGACACCTTCTTAAACTATTAGTTCACAACATCCATGAGCCCAGCATGAATTGAGATCTCTGTTGATCTCCCACCAAAATCAGCATTTTACCACCCCAAAATCTAATTTTCATTTAAAACCATCAAAAAAAGCAAGCAAATTGCTGGCACAGCAAGTTAAAGAGAAAGCTGGTAAACATGAAATACCCTACTTACTACATCCACTTACAGGCAAGAAACGTTATAACCAACAGGAAATAACGGATGCAATCAGTGCATATTATAATACACTTTACAATCTGAAAGATGATCATTTGATTTCTCAGCCTACACCTGAAATAATCTCTGTTTTTCAGTACCGAAACTAAAAACTGAACAATTAATGATGCTTAATGCACCATTTTCCTGCACAAAGACGCTATTAAAATGCTGCCTCAAAAAAAATCACCAGGTCCAGGGAAGGAAATTTTGTCTTATGTCCTAACTCAATACAGACAAGAAATTATATGCAAATATTGTAGCTAATAGCATTTCAAAGTTCCTTCCTGAGCTTATAAAAAAAAGATCAGGTAGGTTTTGTTACAGGGCACCAAGCTCCAGATGCCACCATATGAATTTTGAACCTTATGCACTATGCATAATCTAAGAGAGAGCCTTCTTTACTCCTTCTGTTGGTTTATGTCTTTGATAGGATACATTGGGGATATCTATCAATGGTTCTTTACAACTTTGGATTTGGCTTAGGCATTGTATACTTTCCTTCTGCCCATGTCTTGTCAGAAGGTATGCTTTTGTGACCCATCCACATTACAAATGGCATAGACCAGGGGCGTCCGCTGTCACCTCCTATTTTTGTACTTCTCATGGAACCCTTGACAGAAAAATTTTGACCCACCCTGAGATAAGTAGCATCTCAGGAAAATGGGCAATTACACACTATTACATTTTTTTTTCTCTTTCAAACCCAGATCCTTCGCTACAAAACACCCACCGCATATTGCAATAGTTTACGGGCATAGTTCACCTTTACTAAAAACTGCCTATGCATATAAGGGTGTCTTTAGATGAAAACAAGCTGTGCAGCTTTAAACAAAACAAAATAAGGCCCTTGCTACAAGTGTAGGCCATTTATGCACCTCACAAAGCCTGATCTAAAAAAAACTCCCAGGACATTGCTAGGATGTTGCTAAGTGAGGCCTAGCTATTACTGTTCACCTTCACCATAACAGGAGTGAGCTCTTTGATTCAAACCCCCTTACATGCACTTTCTGTCCCATGATGCCGTAGCCCAGAGCTCAGAGTTTTGAGAGACCTGGTAGAAGAATGGCTGAACCTCTTAATATTATAAGAGCTATGATATAGTACATATCATAGGTCAAAGCTTGGGTCTTTTATCATTAAATTTTGAGAAAGCTTTTGGCCGCGTATACCCACGAATACCTTTTTTAGTGTTCTGTTCCCAGATCTTCTTTAAAGTCTTATTATGCTTTTAAATCAGCCAGATATCCATTAACCACTTAAGGACCGCCTCACGCTGATGTACGTCGGCAAGGCGGCACGGGCAGGCAAAATCACGTACATGCACGTGATTTGCCTCCCGCGGGTGGGGGGTCCTATCGGACCCCCCTCCCGGTGCCTGAGGCGGTCCTGTTTTGTTCCCCGGCGATCGGAGGTGAGGGGGAGGCCATCCGTTCGTGGCCCCCCCCTCGCGATCGCCGCCGGCCAATGGGAACATTCCTTTGCTGCTGTATGCTAAACAGCAGCAAAGGAAATGATGTCATCTCTCCTCGGCTCGGTATTTTCCGTTCCGGCGCCGAGGAGAGAAGACATCTATGTGAGTGCACCAACACTACACACACAGTAGAACATGCCAGGCACACAAAACACCCCGATCCCCCCCCCGATCGCCCCCCAATCACCCCCCAATCACCCCCCGTCACAAACTGACACCAAGCAGGTTTTTTTTTTTTTTTCCTGATTACTGCATTGGTGTCAGTTTGTGACAGTTACAGTGTTAGGACAGTTAGGTTAGCCCCCTGTAGGATTAGGGTACCCCCTAACCCCCCCTAATAAAGTTTTAACCCCTTGATCACCCCCCCTCACCAGTGTCGCTAAGCGATCATTTTTCTGATCGCTGTATTAGTGTCGCTGGTGACGCTAGTTAGGGAGGTAAATATTGAGGTTTGCCGTCAGCGTTTTATAGCGACAGGGACCCCCATATACTACCTAATAAATGTTTTAACCCCTTGATTGCCCCCTAGTTAACCCTTTCACCACTGATCACCGTATAACTGTTACGGGTGACGCTGGTTAGTTTGTTTATTTTTTATAGTGTCAGGGCACCCGCCGTTTATTACCGAATAAAGGTTTAGCCCCCTGATCGCCCGGCGGTGATATGCGTCGCCCCAGGCAGCGTCAGATTAGCGCCAGTACCGCTAACACCCACGCACGCAGCATACGCCTCCCTTAGTGGTATAGTATCTGTACGGATCAATATCTGATCCGATCAGATCTATACTAGCATCCCCAGCAGTTTAGGGTTCCCAAAAACGCAGTGTTAGCGGGATCAGCCCAGATACCTGCTAGCACCTGCGTTTTCCCCTCCGCCCGGCCCAGCCCAGCCCACCCAAGTGCAGTATCGATCGATCACTGTCACTTACAAAACACTAAACGCATAACTGCAGCGTTCGCAGAGTCAGGCCTGATCCCTGCGATCGCTAACCGTTTTTTTGGTAGCATTTTGGTGAACTGGCAAGCAAGCACCAGCCCCAGGCAGCGTCAGGTTAGCGCCAGTACCGCTAACACCCACGCACGCACTGTACACCTCCCTTAGTGGTATAGTATCTGATCCGATCAGATCTATACTAGCGTCCCCAGCAGTTTAGGGTTCCCAAAAACGCAGTGTTAGTGGGATCAGCCCAGATACCTGCTAGCACCTGCGTTCTGCCCCTCCACCCGGCCCGGCCCAGCCCACCCAAGTGCAGTATCGATCGATCACTGACACTTACAAAACACTAAATGCATAACTGCAGCGTTCTCAGAGTCAGGCCTGATCCCTGCGATCGCTAACAGTTTTTTTGGTAATATTTTGGTGAACTGGCAAGCACCAGCCCCAAGCAGCGTCAGGTTAGCGCCAGTAGCACTAACACCCACGCACGCAGCATACACCTCCCTTAGTGGTATAGTATCTGAATGGATCAATATCTGATCCGATCAGATCTATACTAGCGTCCCCAGCAGTTTAGGGTTCCCAAAAACGCAGTGTTAGTGGGATCAGCCCAGATACCTGCTAGCACCTGCATTTTGCCCCTCCGCCCGGCCCAGCCCAGCTCACCTAAGTGCAGTATCGATCGATCACTGTCACTTACAAAACACTAAATGCATAACTGCAGCGTTCGCAGAGTCAGGCCTGATCCCTGCGATCGCTAACAGTTTTTTTGGTAGTATTTTGGTGAACTGGCAAGCACCAGCCCCAAGCAGCGTCAGGTTAGCGCCAGTAGCACTAACACCCACGCACGCAGCATACACCTCCCTTAGTGGTATAGTATCTGAACGGATCAATATCTGATCCGATCAGATCTATACTAGCGTCCCCAGCAGTTTAGGGTTCCAAAAAACGCAGTGTTAGTGGGATCAGCCCAGATACCTGCTAGAACCTGCATTTTGCCCCTCCGCCCGGCCCAGCCCAGCTCACCCAAGTGCAGTATCGATCGATCACTGTCACTTACAAAACACTTAACCCATAACTGCAGCGTTCGCAGAGTCAGGCCTGATCCCTGCGATCGCTAACAGTTTTTTTGGTAGCTTTTTATTGAACTGGCAAGCACCAGCGGCCTAGTACACCCCGGTCATAGTCAAACCAGCACTGCAGTAACACTTGGTGACGTGGCGAGTCCCATAAGTGCAGTTCAAGCTGGTGAGGTGGCAAGCACAAGTAGTGTCCCGCTGCCACCAAAAAGACAAACACAGGCCCGTCGTGCCCATAGTGCCCTTCCTGCTGCATTCGCCAATCCTAATTGGGAACCCACCACTTCTGCAGCGCCCGTACTTCCCCCATTCACATCCCCAACCAAATGCAGTCGGCTGCATGAGAGGCATTTTCTTTATGTCCTCCCGAGTACCCCTACCCAACAAACCCCCCCAAAAAAGATGTTGTGTCTGCAGCAAGCGCGGAGATAGGCGTGACACCCACTATTATTGTCCCTCCTGTCCTGACAATCCTGGTCTTTGCATTGGTGAATGTTTTGAACGCTACCATGCACTAGTTGAGTATTAGCGTAGGGTACGGCATTGCACAGACTAGGCGCACTTTCACAGGGTCTCCCAAGATGCCATCGCATTTTGAGAGACCCGAACCTGGAACCGGTTACAGTTATAAATGTTAGTTACAAAAAAAGTGTAAAAAAAATAAAAATATATAAAATAAAAAAAAAAATAGTTGTCGTTTTATTGCTCTCTCTCTCTCTATTCTCTCTATTGTTCTGCTCTTTTTTACTGTATTCTATTCTGCAATGTTTTATTGTTATTATGTTTTATCATGTTTGCTTTTCAGGTATGCAATTTTTTATACTTTACCATTTACTGTGCTTTATTGTTAACCATTTTTTTGTCTTCAGGTACGCCATTCACGACTTTGAGTGGTTATACCAGAATGATGCCTACAGGTTTAGGTATCATCTTGGTATCATTCTTTTCAGCCAGCGGTCGGCTTTCATGTAAAAGTAATCCTAGCGGCTAATTAGCCTCTAGACTGCTTTTACAAGCCGTGGGAGGGAATGACCCCCCCACCGTCTTCCGTGCTTTTCTCTGGCTCTCCTGTCTCAACAGGGAACCTGAGAATGCAGCCGGTGATTCAGCCAGCTGACCATAGAGCTGATCAGAGACCAGAGTGGCTCCAAACATCTCTATGGCCTAAGAAACCGGAAGCTACGAGCATTTTATGACTTAGATTTCGCCGGATGTAAATAGCGCCATTGGGAAATTGGGGAAGCATTTTATCACACCGATCTTGGTGTGGTCAGATGCTTTGAGGGCAAAGGAGAGATCTAGGATCTAATAGACCCCAATTTTTTCAAAAAAGAGTACCTGTCACTACCTATTGCTATCATAGGGGATATTTACATTCCCCGAGATAACAATAAAAATGATTAAAAAAAAAAAATGAAAGGAACAGTTTAAAAATAAGATAAAAAAGCAAAAAAATAATAAAGAAAAAAAAAAAAAAAAAAAGCACCCCTGTCGCCCCCTGCTCTCGCGCTAAGGCGAACGCAAGCGGCGGTCTGTCGTCAAACGTAAACAGCAATTGCACCATGCATGTGAGGTATCACCACGAAGGTCAGATCAAGGGCAGTAATTTTTGCAGTAGACCTCCTCTGTAAATCTAAAGTGGTAACCTGTAAAGCCTTTTAAAGGCTCTTAAAAATGTATTTATTTTATTGCCACTGCATGTTTGTGCGCAATTGTAAAGCATGTCATGTTTGGTATCCATGTACTCAGCCTAAGATCATCTTTTTTAGTTCATCAAACATTTGGGCAATATAGTGTGTTTTAGTGCATTAAAATTTAAAAAAGTGTGTTTTTTCCCTAAAAAATGCGTTTGAAAAATCGCTGCGCAAATACTGTGTTAAAAAAAAATTGAAACACCCACCATTTTAATCTGTAGGGCATTTGCTTTAAAAAAAATATATAATGTTTGGGGGTTCAAAGTAATTTTCTTGCAAAAAAAAATAACTTTTTCATGTAAACAATAAGTGTCAGAAAGGGCTTTGTCTTCAAGTGGTTAGAAGAGTGGGTGATGTGTGACATAAGCTTCTAAATGTTGTGCATAAAATGCCAGGACAGTTAAACCCCCCCCAAATGACCCCATTTTGGAAAGTAGACACCCCAAGCTATTTGCTGAGAGGCATGTTGAGTCCATGGAATATTTTATATTGCGACAAAAGTTGCGGGAAAGAGACAAATTTTTTTTTATTTTTTTTGCACAAAGTTGTCACTAAATGATATATTGCTCAAACATGCCATGGGAATATGTGAAATTACACCCCAAAATACATTCTGCTGCTTCTCCTGAGTACGGGGATACCACATGTGTGAGACTTTTTGGGAGCCTAGCCGCGTACGAGACCCCGAAAACCAAGCACCGCCTTCAGGCTTTCTAAGGCCGTGAATTTTTGATTTCACTCTTCACTGCCTATCACAGTTTCAGAGGCCATGGAATGCCTAGGTGACCCCATTTTGGAAAGTAGACATCCTAAGCTATTTGCTGAGAGGTATAGTGAGTATTTTGCAGACCTCACTTTTTGTCACAAACTTTTGAAAATTGAAAAAAGAAAAAAAAAAATGTTTTTTCTTGTCTTTCTTCATTTTCAAAAACAAATGAGAGCTGCAAAATACTCACCATGCCTCTCAGCAAATAGCTTGGGGTGTCTACTTTGCAAAATGGGGTCATTTGGGGGGGGGTTTGTGCCACCTGGGCATTCCATGGCCTCCGAAACTGTGATAGGCAGTGAAGAGTGAAATCAAAAATTTTCACCCTTAGAAATCCTGAAGGCGGTGATTGGATTTCGGGGCCCCGTACGCGGCTAGGCTCCCAAAAAGTCCCACACATGTGGTATCCCCATACTCAGGAGAAGCAGCTAAATGTATTTTGGGGTACAATTCCACATATGCCCATGGCCTGTGTGAGCAATATATCATTTAGTGACAACTTTGTGCAAAAAAAAAAAAAAAAAATGTCACTTTCCCGCAACTTGTGTCAAAATATAAAATATTCCATGGACTCAATATGCCTCTCAGCAAATAGCTTTGGGTGTCTACTTTCCAAAATGGGTTCATTTGGGGGGGGTTTGTGCCACCTGGGCATTCCATGGCCTCCGAAACTGTGATAGGCAGTGAAGAGTGAAATCAAAAATTTACACCCTTAGAAATCCTGAAGGCGGTGATTGGTTCTCGGGGCCCCGTACGCGGCTAGGCTCCCAAAAAGTCCCACACATGTGGTATCCCCATACTCAGGAGAAGCAGCTGAATGTATTTTGGGGTGCAATTCCACATAGGCCCATGGCCTGTGTGAGCAATATATCATTTAGTGACAACTTTTTGTAAATATTTTTTTTGTCATTATTCAATCACTTGGGACAAAAAAAAAAAATATTCAATGGGTTCAACATGCCTCTCAGCAATTTCCTTGGGGTGTCTACTTTCCAAAATGGGGTAATTTGGCAGGGTTTTGTACTGCCCTGCCATTTTAGCACCTCAAGAAATGACATAGGCAGTCATAAACTAAAAGCTGTGTAAATTACAGAAAATGTACGCAAACCAATAAATATACGCTTATTGACATTTTTTTTACCAAAGACATGTGGCCGAATACATTTTGGCCTAAATTTATGACTAAAATTTAGTTTATTGGATTTTTTTTATAACAAAACTAGAAAATATCATTTTCTTTCAAAATTTTCGGTCTTTTTCCGTTTATAGCGCAAAAAATAAAAAACGCAGAGGTGATCAAATACCATCAAAAGAAAGCTCTATTTGTGGGAAGAAAGAAAGGGACGCAAATTTTGTTTGGGTACAGCATTGCATGACCGCGCAATTAGCAGTTAAAGCGATGCAGTGCCAAATTGGAAAAAGACCTCTGCTCCTTAGGCAGCATAATGGTCCGGGGCTCGAGTGGTTAAAGGTGCATTGGCACTTGCAATACACTATTGCCACGATTAGCTACAGATAGGCAGGTGGTGGAAGGGGCAAAGTCTAATAGATGATGTAACTGTGCTCTATACCACACCCTATTCCAGTGATGGCAAACCTTGACACCCCAGATATTTTGGAACTACATTTCCCATGCTGCTTAACTACACTGCAGAGTGCATGAGCATCATGGGAAATGTAGTTCCAAAACATCTGGGGTGCCAAGGTTCCCCATCACTTCCCGCCCACCATATAGCAATATGATGTGCGCAAAGTGGTTCAATTATCCTGACTGAACATCATATGACGTCCAGTAGGATAAGATGCGATCGCGCACGACACACCGCAACTCCGATCTAGGTAAAAAGCCTCTGACTGAGACTCTTTACCACGTGATCAGATGTGTCCTATCACAGCTGATCACATTGTAAACAGGAAAAGCAGTGTATCGGCTTGTCCTCTATCGCGTCTGACAGGTGCGAGTAGAGGAGAGCCGATCGGCTGCTCTCATGACAAGGGGGTCTGCTCTGATTATCAGTGCAGCCCCCCCCCAGGATGCCCACCCAGGACCAGCATAAATGCCACCCAGGACCACAAGGGATTCCCACCAATGATGCTCACCCATGACCACCAGGTTTGCCCACCGATGACCACCAGGGATGCCAATCAGAACCTAAAAAATAAAGCCAAACAGTGCTCATAAAAGATGTCAATCAGTGCTCATCAGTAATGCCTGCCAGTGTCTCCTCATCAGTGATACCTATCAGTGCCATATATCAGTGTCCATCAGTGCCACCCATCAGTGTCCGTGAATGCCCATCAGTCCTGCCTATCAGTGCCCATCAGTGCCACCTATAAGTACCCATCAGTGCGGCCTTCCAGTGCCCATCAGTGTCGCCTATCAGTGCCCATCAGTGCCACCTATGAGTGTCCATCAGTTCCACCTATCAATGCTCATCAGTGCTGCATATCAGTGCCACCTATGAGTGCCCATCAGTGCCGCCTAACAGTGCCCATCAGTGCTGCATATTAGTGCCCATCATCAGTGCCACCTCATCAATGCCACCTCATTGGTGCCACCTCATCAGTGCCTATCAGTGCCACCTCATCAGTGTCTGTCAGTGAAGGAGAAACGTACTTATTTACAAAATTTTATAACAGAAACAAAGAAAAACTTTTTTTTACTCAAAATTTTCGGTCTTTTTTTGTTTATAGCACAAAAAATAGAAACCACAGACGTGATTAAATACCACCAAAAGAAAGCTCTATTTGTGGGAACAAAATGATAAAATTTTGTTTGGGTACAGTGTAGCATGACCGCGCAATTGTCATTTAAAAAGTGATAGCGCTGACAGCTGAAAATTGGCTTGGGCAGGAAGGGGGGGGGTGCCCTTTATTGAAGTGGTTAATATTAACAATAAAAATGGTTTGCATTCCCCATTATCAATCAATTTTATGCATTAAAAGATTGACACTTGTCTGTTTTAAGTTTCTGTGGGTTTTCAAGATGGAAAAACTGAAACTTGATTTTATGTACAGAAATAGAATAAATGGTGTTAAAGATGTGCCTTATCTTTTATTGCACTTTTATGTAAAATATTTTTGTTTGTGTGTTCGAATTTTTAACTACGATGACATTTTAACCTGTTTTTTTTTTTAAGGTACACAGCAGGCATTGTTTTTAAGCACTGGCACAAAATTTCTCTAGACTCTACCATGCTTCTGTATCTCCCAAAACAGTACATCATCCAAGAGAAGACAGACTCTATACATTGCAGGAGTTAAAGCTTAGCATATTGGGAGGACAAGAGTAAGGTGACAGTGGCTTTGAAATGCACGAAAAGGGTTCTGATGGTATTGAATTTCTAAGAGGTGAAGTTCAAAACAGTATAGTGGAAAATGTATGAGAAATTCTTGGTGAATACACATAAGGACCTCGCCTGAGCAATCGTTCACATTTCCTTCCAACCCAAGAGTTCCAGCAGAGGCAAGCAATGGCGACCCTAGGGGGGGGGCAGAGGGGGCCCTGACCCCCCCAACATTATGCTGGGCCCCACCATGTGCCCCCCCAAAAAAAAAAAAAATTTTTTTTTTTTTAATTTTTTTTTTTTTTTTTTTACAAAAAGGCAATTTCTTTTTGTTTGTATTCATATCGGATGTGCCGCATCTTACTCGGGCCACCGCTGGGGTAACACAGTCTCTATTGAGAGGGAGAAGGTCCCCAGTGGGTGATTCCTCCCCCCTCCCTCTGCTCGCTGACGCTGCATAATGCGAGCGCTCACACAACCACGGCCGCCCGATCTGCTCCTTCCCCTGCATCCTCATTGGCAGGGAGAAGAGCGAGTTGCAAGAAGGACTCCACCAGGACTCTCAGTTACTGAAAAAACAGACTGAGGGCAGGGGCAGGACAGCAAGAGGA
This sequence comes from Lithobates septentrionalis, assembly GCA_037952835.1. Taxonomy (NCBI): domain Eukaryota; kingdom Metazoa; phylum Chordata; class Amphibia; order Anura; family Ranidae; genus Lithobates; species Lithobates septentrionalis. The sequence goes on from JBBDGP010000503.1 coordinate 8,455,310, forward strand.
GGCTGGGGAACCCCACAGTGGCAGAACACCAGGGCCCAGAGGCAAGACAACCTTTGCAACCCTGATAGTTCTCCCACTGCTTTGGACCCTTATATTTTCTTGGTATGCTGGTGACATATATCTCTTGTTCTCTCTCACCCTGGGGGGGGGGCCAATACAGTAGGAAGGGAGCTCACTGCAGAACATGTGAAAGGGCCGTTGTGGGATCGTAGTAAAGGGGTAAAGGGCCCCAGGATAGATCGATATATCTATCTATCTATATATATTTTATATATATATTTTTTATATATATATATATATATATATATATATATATATATATATATATATTTGCATTTTATATTGCCCCCCTATTTTTGTCCCGGTCCCCCCATGTGCCCCCCCTAAATATGAAAGCTGGAGATGCCACTGGAGGCAAGGACAGGTGGTAAGTGCCAGGTACTTCAGAGAAAGTTGTGGCAATGATGAAATTGTGATGCACTTACTTTGGTAATACTCCTATGCACAGAAAGTCTGAAGAAAAGCGGGTCCATTGCTGAAGTGAATCTGCAGTCTTAAAGATTTTAACTATAAGTATGTTTTTTTTTTATGCCCTTTTTACCTGTCTGACTGTTAAACAGTGCTGGATCATTATTAATTGTTATTACTCTATTTTATTGATGTCAAGAACTGGCTTTAGCTAGGGTGGTAAAGAAGCAAAATCCTTCTGGTGCTTGTCTACAGTATGTGGAATTCAATTGTGATGTGATGTTAACCTTTTAAATTTTTTAGTTTTATATATGCAATATATTTTTAGGGTTTTAAATTCTACTTGTAATTTATCTTTTCATAATTTTTGAGACATTTTTATGTACTGTGAATTATTTTATTTGATTACTGTGCTATGACATTTTATTGTAAATTGTAGACCCCTTTCACACTGGGGCTTTTTTCAGGAGCTTTTGGGATAAAAATAGCGCCTGTAAAGGGCCTGAAAAACGCCTCCCCCGCAGCCCCAGTGTGAGAGCCCCAGTGCGAGAGCCCCAGTGCTTTCACACTGGGGCAGTGCGCTTGCAGCATCTTTCGGGCAGTGTCCTCCACCACCCCTGCCATTGAAATCAATGGGCACGGCTGCCGAAGCGCCTGCAAAGTGCATCGGCAGGGGCACTTTCCGAGCACTTTTAACCCTTTTTCGGCCACTAGCGGGGGTTAAAAGCGCCCCGCTGGTGGCCAAAAAAGGCGCCGCTATAACAGCGGTAAAACGCTGCTAATTTTTACTGCTAATGCCCCCCCTGCCCCAGTGTAAAAGTAGCTTTACTGATATCTTTTTTATTTGATGTTTCAATAAAATTCTTGTTGAAACCTTACTTACCTGTAATGAAGGATGTCTCAAGTTGTGCAAGTTGTGAATGGAGAAGGTGTCCTCCATGTTAGTGATTCAGGGAAAGCACTTTTCTCAATAGAGGAGGAGGAAAGAGAGAGCTTTCAAGTTGGACAATCAGTACTGCTGTTCCTCCCCAAAGCTATTAACCATTGCAGTTCTGGAAGTTCAGAGACAGGAAGAAGACAGGGCGTTGCTGCACAGAAAATTTCTCTAGGATCCAGCTGCCTGCAAAACATAGGGCATATTTTTATTAAAGGTAAGTGATATGACAAAACCTGACGAGAATATTCTTTTTAAACTTCAGCTTTGAAGTTAAAGGAAATGTTCTTTTTGTCTCTTCAAATAGCCTTTTTGTATCACAGAAACACTGTTAACCGCTTGCTGACCGGCTGACGCCGATATACGTCGGAGGAATGCCACTGGTCCCAAAATAGTGTTGAAAGTGTCCAATCTATCCGCTGCAATGTCACAGTCCCAATAAAGATCACTAATTTAAAAAAAATGAATACTAAAAATGCCATACCAATCAATATACACTTAATGCAATTTTTTTACCAAAAATATGTCGAAGAATACATATCGACCTAAACTGAGGAAGAAATTTGTTTTTTATATACAGTAGAACTTTGGTTTGAGAGTAACTTGGTTTGAGAGCATTTTGCAAGACAAGCAAAATGTTTTAGTAAATTTTGCCTTGATATACAAGCAATGTCTTGATATAAGAGTAGCGTCATGTCACAACTGAGTATAAAAAAGAAGAGAGGAGCCTCTAAGTGTAGCAATATGGTTGCATTTAATGAAGGTACAACATTTAGCAACTTATTGCTACACTTAGAGGTGCCTCTCTTCTCTTTTATACCCTGTAAAAAAAAATGCTTTGATATACAAGTGCTTTGGATTACAAGCATGTTTCTGGAACGAATTATACTCACAAACCAAGGTTTTACTGTATTTTTTGGGGATATTTAAGAAAAAATATTGCTTGTTTTTTCAAAATTGTCGGTCTTTTTTTGTTTATAGCGCAAAAAATAAAAACTGCAGAGGTGATCAAATACCACCAAAAGAAAGCTCTATTTGTGGGAAAAAAAGGACGTCAATTTTGTTTGGGTACAGCGTTGCACGACCGTGCAATTGTCAGTTAAAGCGACGCAGTGCCGTGTCGCAAAAAATGCTCTGGTCATTAAGGGGGTAAAAGTGCTTAAACTATTTTATTTACAAAAAAACACAAAAAATGAATCTAGTCATTACAGTCAGTGAAAGCAAAAAATTACCAATACCTGTCTGTATATAAAAATATGCTTTTTCTGTATGTTATTTGTCTCAACAAAAAGGGTTGCTCTTGAAAAGTAGCAGAGCATAAATTGTGTAGTGAAAAAAGAAATGTAATTGTCTATCCACAGAAAGAAATAAACAAAGCAAAAACATAATTATAATGTGACGCTGCAAAAACATACTGTATCAGAAAACATCAAAAAAATGCATTAAAATACTTTATGAGATTTGAAACAGGTTTCCTAAGAGAGAAATAGCAACATTAAAGGATAAGTTCACCGTATTTAGAGTGGTAGCATGTTCCAGTAGCTGCAGCCATTCCCCCCTTCCCTAATGACAATGGGCGGGCATCTTCTCTGGGCACCCCTGTCACTCTTTCTGCCTGTCCAGCCACATCATTCATTCCCAGTCCTCTGTGAATGGGAAACTATAATGCCGCGTACACACGGTCGGACTTTTCGTCTACAAAAGTCAGACAGCCTGTCCGACAGACTTCCGGCAGACTTTCGGCGGACTTGCGGCGGACTTGCGGCATACTTTCTAACGAACGGACTTGCCTACACACGACCACACAAAAGTCCGACGGATTCGTACGTGATGACGTACACCGGACTAAAATAAGGAAGTTCATAGCCAGTAGCCAATAGGTGCCCTAGCGTGGCTTTTTGTCCGTCGGACTAGCACACAGACGAGCGGATTTCGGGGTCCGTCGTAGTTACGAAGTAAAGATTTGAAGCATGTTTCAAATCTAAAGTACGTCGGATTTGAGGCTAAAAAAGTACGTTGAAAGTCCGGAGAAGCCCACACACGATCGGATTACCAGCCAGCTTTAGTCCGTCAGCGTCCGTTGGACTTTTGTAGACGAAAAGTACGACCGTGTGTACGCGGCATAAGTCCCAACAGCCTTTGTGGTTGTGCTTGCAGTTCTCAATGAACTACCACTGTGCTGTGGAGTGCTGTGGTAGTTCATTCATTCTTCCAGTCAGTGAACATCTGCTTGTCCATATAAGGTACAAGCAAACATATACACTGGCAGGTCTGCAGGAATCCTGCATGGTACCAGTGATTGGCTGATCGCTGGTGCAATGCTTTTACAAGCTCACTAAAAAAAAAAAAAAAAATAGTAAATGCACATTTTTCTACCTGCAAATAAATGTGCATTTATTATTTTTTGTTAAAAAGTGAACCTATCCTTTAAGCGGGCAAGCAATGCTAAAAACAAGTACTAAAAGGTACAGTATAACCTAAACATTTAAAGGAAAGGGCCCATACAATTAAAATGGCAAAGTCTGCAGTGAAGAGAAAAAGATGATGGATTTCTTAGTGCTTTACAGCAGAGTTAATCTCATATTTAACAGCATAAAATGAATACATATACAATACTTAAGTTACAGTATAATTACAGTATAAAGCAGAGGACAAACTAGTAAAGTTTGGTTAAGGAAGACATAAATTAATGCAGAGCCTAATATAACATGGTTGTAGTCATGCCGTTTGAGTTTGGTACAAAATCTCCTTGCGAAAGCCTTATTAGTGTATATGTACCAATAACACAATATAGCGAGGTGAGTGCATGTGCATTTAAATAAATCATGTTTTTAACTGCCATTTGTAGTCATTTCTTGCAAATGATATACAGTAGATGATCACACTATTAACCTGGCAACATTTACCAATAGTGAAAGAGACACTTTTTTACTGAATTTACATCTCAAGTTGAGATTGTGGTTTGTGTCCAATTTAGGAAGATCCATAATACTTATTAACTGGTTCCCGCCCGGCGTATTGCAGATTGACACCGAGTGGAACCTCTCCTCCCTCAGGACAGACATCTTTACCATGTGACCGGCTGTGTCCAATCACAGCCGGTCACATGCAATGTCCTCATTCATGGAGCTCGTGAGCACCCCAGGGGTGTGTAGTGCAGAAATTGGGGAGGAGGTCTGTCCCTCGGACACAGCCCATCCCTGAAAATTGACTCTTTACCACATGAGTGGCTGTGTCCAATCACAGAGGGTCATACATTTTAACAAACCGCGGTAACTGGCTGTTACTGGGTACTCCTCCTTACACACCAATCCACTGTGAAGAGGAGATCGCAGCAACAGTGAGTTACCGATTACAGTGTACAGTACTGTGTCTGGATTGCCCCAGTAATAAAGAGGACCTATCTATAAGCCCATCAGAATACCTGTCTATGAGCCCATTAGAGAACCTGTCTCCAGCCCATCAGAGTACCTGAGTACCTATCTGCAGCCCACTAGAGTACCCGAGTACCTGTCTCCAGCCCATCAGAGTACCTGAGTGCCTGTCTCCAGCCCATCAGAGTACCTGAGTGCCTGTCTCCAGCCCATCAAAGTTCCCGAGTACCTATCTGCAGCCCATCAGAGTACCTGAGTAACTGTCTTCAGCCCATAAGAGTACCTGAGTGTCATGATCACTTAGTGCCCCTGTTCCTCATTTCAGCACCTGGGTGTTGTCTTTTCTTTTCCCCTTTCTGTGTTCACCTGCAAGATGATTGATCTGATCAGTCACCTAATATAAGCAAACCGAACACTCTATCCCTCACTTGTGATAGAGACAGTTACCTGCATTGTTCCTGTTCAAAGCCCCCCTTTTTTTCTGTTGAATTTGCTGTTGAATTTCCCTGTGTATGACCGGATCAGATATTGCATTATTCTCTGAACTCAGCTTGCCTTATTACCTGGACCGTCTTAGAACCACGATATCTGTCTGCTAAACTGCAAGTAATCTGTTGTTTGTTCTGTTCGCATCTGCCCTAGTGTGGTGGCCAGGCACTATAGCATTGTGCATAAGTCCTGGTGGCAACCAAGTACCGGTAGGCCTGCTTGTCTTAATGGAAAGGGGCTGCTATATTTGAAGCACGCAGTAGCTAGCTATAGTGTCTGACCACCTGCATTGAGGTAGACGTGACATTCATGACATTATCACAAGCCTTTAACAAAATTGTCTGTCAAGATGGACTCTGCACAGGTCCGTTTATTTGCTGAGGAAATGTGCAAACTGACACGCTAAGTGCAGGAATTGTCTTTGCGTGTAAACACACCTTCAGCAGTAAGGCAGGGGCCAGAGCCCAAAGTTAACCTGCCTGATTGTTTTTCTGGTGACCCCCATGTGTTTTCCAACTTAAAAAATAGTTACATTCTATATTCTAAGCTTAAGCCACACTGGTTCAGAAGCACAGTGAGTTAACCTGATTATTACATGGTTGCCGGGGGATCCCCAGTCTTGGGCTTTTAGTCTCTCCACAGATGACCCAGCCGGAGGGTCAGTTGAAGAATTTTTCAAGACTCCGTGGTTACTCTAACCTCTAACCTTAGGGCATTACATCAGGATAAATGCACCGCTGAACAATACTGTTCTGATTTCCGCCGCTGGGCACCTGACTCTGGATGGAATGACCCAGCTCTAAGAAGCCAGTTCAGGTTAGGTTTATCAGACTCTATCAAAGATTCCTTAGTACACTACCCTGAACCAAAATCTTTGAATGAAGCCAAGCAAGTAGCCATCCATATAGACACGTTACGGGAAAGGTGTACAGAGCGGCTTGTTCCTTTGCCCCCTAGTACGCTGCCCACCTTTTATTCTTTTACTGAGCCCTCTCAGCCTCTTTAGGAGGATGAGCCCATGCAAATTGGTGCTACCCATGTATCCTCTGGGGAAAAGGCTAGAAGGAGAGCTCAGGGTCTTTGCTTATATTGTGGCAACCACGACCACTTTGTCGCAAACTGTCCTAATAAGCCAAGAAATGCCAAGAGTCTAGTGCGGGTGGGGTCTGCTTTCATAGACCATACTGTGTCTGTTTCCCTTAGAGATGGCTTATTTGTTCCTGTACAACTTAGTTCTGCCAAGTTCTCTCACCACCTCTCCTGTTTCATTGATTCTGGTGCTGCTAGCAATTTCATTGATAGGGACCTAGCACACAGTCTACAGATTCCAGTGACTAAGGTGCACAGATCCTTCTCAGTCTTAGCCATTGATAATTCCCCCTTGTCTATGGGTCTGGTGACCTTGTGCACAGTACCTATTACCCTGACCATTGGGGAATTTCACAGGGAGACAATCAGCTTCTACCTAATCTCTTCTCCTGTTTATCCCTTTATATTGGGGTATTCCTGGTTTAAACTTCACAACCTGCACATAGACTGGGCTGCAGAGGAGATTGGGTCCTGGTCCCAGACCTGCATCCAGAATTGCATTAAGAGTGCTGATCATTGCCCATGTATAACTCTCGTGTGACCAGTAGCAGTCACGTGCCTTTATTCCAGTCCTATTCAGATCCTGATCATGACAACGTTTCCAAATGTGACTACAGTTTACATAAACATTAAAATGACTCTGTTATAACAAAAGACGTTGACAAGTCTATTGAATTCTCTACAGGTCACCTCTCCAGCCAATTGCCACAGACTGAACCCTCTCCTCCTAGAAACCAAGCTTATCCGTTGTCTCGTAGCCTTGAACCCTGTTTGAAAACGTCCTCTAAATCCTCAGAAGTCAAGCCCCCTGGATTACCCCTACCTTTTGCCTGCCACCAAACTCCCTTGGACGCACAGCCAGGCTAACCTGTCTGCAAGTTCCACTGTCGCTACACCCGGTGATATGATTCAGACAGTCGCCACACCTAATGATGCGATTCAGACAGCCGCTACACCTAGCGATGCGGCCCAGTCGGTCACTGCATCAATTATGCCAGTCCAGCCCATACCCATTGAACTTTCTGCTTTTTCTTATTCTGGACTCTCTGGTGATGCAATTCAGACAGTCGCTACACCTGGTGATGCGACCCAGTCGGCCACTGCATCATTTATGCCAGTCCAGATCATGCCCATTGAAATTCCTGCTTTTTCTTTTTCTGGACTCTCTGGTGATGCGATTCGGACAGTCGCTACACCCGACGATGCAATTCAGACAGTCGCTACGCCTGGCCATGAGGCCCAGTTGGCCACTGCATCAGTTATGCCAGTTCAGCCAATGCCCAAGGAACTTCCTGTTTTTTCTTACTCAGGACCTTCTGGTGATGCGATTCAGACAGCTGCTGCGCTTGGTGATTTGGCTCGGTCGGCCACTGCATTGATTGTGCCGGTCCAGCTCATGCTCATTGTGCCTCCTGCTTTTTCTTTTTCAGGGCTTTCTGTAACCTAGCCTTACCCTACTTCTCTAACCGGTCTAAGAGGTTCAATCCACTCTTTGGATAAACTGCCTCATTCGACCAGGTGGGTCTTTCAATCCTTTTTTCAGGGCTCTCTGTATTCGTTGTTTCAGCTGTCCGGCTTATGACATGGTCCCCTGCTAACCAGCCTGACCTTGTGAATCCACGGACCTCTGCCCAGTCTGAAGTTCCAGTGCTGGATGTCCAACTGGTCTTTGAGGGACTGGGGTCCCCTCCTTAGAGGAGGATAATGTCATGATCACTTAGTACCCCTGTTCCTCATTCCAGCACCCGGGTGTTGGCTGTTGCTTTTCCCCTGTCTGTGTTCACCTTCAAGATGATTGATCTGATCAGTCACCTGATATAAGTCAACCAAACACTCTATATCTCACTTGTGATAGAGACAGTTACCTGTATTGTTCCTGTTCAAAACCTTCCATTTGCCTGCCTTGCTTTGCTGTTGGATTTCTCTGTGTATGACCCGCATTCGATATTGGACTATTCCCTGAACTCAGCCTGCCTTATTACTTGCACCGTCTTAAAACCACGCTATCTGTCTACTAAACTGCAAGTCGTCTGTTGTTTCCTCTGTTCGCGTCTGCCCTAGTATGGTGGTCAGGCACTATAGCATTGTGTATAAGTCCTGGGGGCAACCAAGTACCAGTAGGCTTGCTTGTCTTAAGGGAAAGGGGGCTTCTATAGGTGAAGCACACAGTAGCTAGCTATAGTGTCTGACCACCTGCATTGAGGTAGACGTGACATTCGTGACACTGAGTACCTATCTGCAGCGCACCAGAGTACCTATCTGCAGCCCATCAGAATTAGGGATGAGCCGAACACCCCCCCGGTTCGGTTCGCATGCAGAACATGCGAACAGGAAAAAAATTTGTTCGAACATGCTAACACTGGTAAAGTCTATGGGACACGAACATGAATAATCAAAAGTGCTACTTTTAAAGGCTTAAATGCAAGTTATTGTCATAAAAATGTTTGGGGACCTAGGTCCTGCCCCAGGGGACATGTATCAGTGCAAAAAAAAGTTCTAAAAATGGCTGTTTTTTCGGAAGCAGTGATTTTAATAAAGCTTAATGTGAAACAATAAAAGTGAAATATTCCTTTAAATTTCGTACCTGGGGGTGTCTATAGTATGCCTGTAAAGTGGCACTTTTTTCCTGTGTTTAGAACAGTCCGAGAGCAAAATGACATTTCTAAAGGGAAAAAAGTCATGAAGTAATAGCAGTGTCGGCTATAGTGAATTGTCTATGGGAGAAATCAAAAGTGCTAATTATAAGGGTTAATATGCAAGTTATTGTCATAAAAAGTGTTTAGGGACCTGGGTCCTACCCCAGGGGACATGTATCAATGCAAAAAAAGTTTTAAAAATGGACGTTTTTTTGGGAGCAAAATGACATTTCTAAAGGGAAAAAAAAGTCATTAAGTAATAGCAGTGTCGGCTATAGTGAATTGTCTATGGGAGAAATCAAAAGTGCTAATTTTAAGGGTTAATATGCAAGTTATTGTCATAAAAAGTGTTTGGGGACCTGGGTCCTGCCCCAGGGGACATGTATCAGTGCAAATTTTTTTTTAAAATGGCCGTTTTTTCAGGAGCAGTGATTTTAATAATGCTTAAAGTGAAACAATAAAAGTGCAATGTTCCTTTAAATTTTGTACCTGGGGGTGTCTATAGTATGCCTGTAAAGGGGCACATGTTTCCCGTATTTAGAACAGTCTGACAGCAAAATGTCATTTCTAAAGGAAAAAAGTAATTTAAAACGACTCGCGGCTATAATGAATTGCCGGTCCGACAATACACATAAATGTTCATTGATAAAAACGGCATGGAATTTCCCCACAGGGAAACCCCGAACCAAAATTTAAAAAAAAAATGCATGGGGGTCCCCCTAAATTCCATACCAGGCCCTTCAGGTCTGGTATGGATATTAAGGATAAAATCGCACCAAAATAAAAAAAAATGGTGTGGGGGTCCCCCTAAATTCCATACCAGGCCCTTCAAGTCTGGTATGGATATTAAGGGGAACAGCGCCCCAAAATTTAAAAAAAGATGGCGTGGGGGTCCCCCTCAAAATCCATACCAGACCCTTCAGGTCTGGTATGGATTTTAAGAAGAACCGCGCGCCAAAATTAAAAAAAAAATGTGTGGGGTCCCCCCAAAAATCCATACCAGACCCTTTTCCGAGCACGCAACCTGGCAGGCCGCAGGAAAAGAGGGAGGGCAAGAGAGCGTCCCCCCTGAACTGTACCAGGCCACATACCTTCAACATTGGGAGAGTGCTTTGGGGTAGCCCCCCAAAAGACCTTGTCCCCATGTTGATGGGGAGAAAGGCCTCATCCCCACAACCCTTGGCCGGTGGTTGGGGGGGTCTGCAGGCGGGGGACTTATCGAAATCTGGAAGCCCCCTTTAACAAGGGGACCCCCAGATCCCGGCCCCCCGTGTGAATTGGTAATGGGGTACAAATTTACCCCTACCATTTCACAAAAAAGTGTCAAAAAGGTTAAAAAACACAAGAGATGATTTTTGACAAGTCCTTTATTAATTTCTGCTTCTTCTTCCATCTTCTTTCTTCTGATCTTCCTTCGATGTTCTTCTTCTTCCTCCATCTTCTTCTTCTCCATTTTCTTCTTCTCCATCTTCTTCTTCCTCCGCTCTTCTCGTCCCGCATCTTCCTCCAGCTTCTTCTCCGCTCCGTCCGCACGATCCGCCTCAGTGGGAGTCTTCCACCGTGTGACGCTTCGGTTCTACTGACACTTCTTATATAACGGAGGGCGGGGCCACCCGGTGACCCCGCCCTCCTCTGACGCATGAGGACTTTACGGGGAATTCCCTGTGGCTTTCCCTGCGCGTCAAAGGAGGGCGGGGCCACCCAGTGGCCACTCCGTTATATAAGAAGTGTCAGAAGAACCAAAGCGTCACACAGCGGAATACTCCCACTGAGGCGGATCGTGTGGACGGAGAGGAGAAGAAGCAGGAGGAAGATGCGGGACAAGAAGATGGAGAAGAAGAAGATGGAGGAAGAAGAAAAACACCGAAGGAAGATCAAAAGAAAGAAGATGGAAGAAGAAGAAATTAATAAAGGACTTGTCAAAAACCGTCTCTTGTGTTTTTTAACCTTTTTGACACTTTTTTTGTGAAATGGTAGAGGTACATTTGTACCCCCTTACCAATTCACACAGGGGGGGTGGGACCTGAAGGGTCTGGTATGGAATTTAGAAATGACATTTTGCTGTCAGACTGTTCTAAATACGGGAAACATGCGCCCCTTTACAGGCATACTATAGAAACCCCCAGGTACGAAATTTAAAGGAATATTACACTTTTGTTGTATCACTTTAAGCATTATTAAAATTACTGCTCCCGAAAAAACTGCCGTTTTTAAAACTTTTTTTTGCATTGATACATGTCCCCTGGGGCAGGACCCAGGTCCCCAAACACTTTTTATGACAATAACTTGCATATTAACCCTTAATATTAGCACTTCTGATTTCTCCCATAGACAATTCACTATAGCCGACACTGCCATTACTTCATTCCTTTTTTTTCTCTTTAGAAATGTCATTTTGCTCCTGAAAAAACGGCCGTTTTTAAAACTTTTTTTGCATTGATACATGTCCCCTGGGGCAGGACCCAGGTCCCCAAACACTTTTTATGACAATAACTTGCATAATAACCCTTAAAATTAGCACTTTTGATTTCTCCCATAGACAATTCACTATAGCCGACGCTATTACTTCATGACTTTTTTTTCCCTTTAGAAATGTAATTTTGCTCCAGAAAAAACGTCCATTTTTAAAACTTTTTTTTTTATTGATACATGTCCCCTGGGGCAGGACCCAGGTCCCCAAACACTTTTTATGACAATACCTTGCATATAAGCCTTTAAAATTAGCACGTTTGATTTCTCCCATAGACTTTTAAAGGGTGTTCTGCGGCTTTCGAATTAGCCGCGAACACCCCAAATTGTTTGCTGTTCGGCGAACTGGCGAACAGCCAATGTTCGAGTCGAACTCAAGTTTGACCCGAACATAAAGCCCATCCCTAATCAGCATACCCAAGTACCTGTCTCCAGCTCATCAGAATACCTAAGTATCTATCTGCAGCCGATCAGAGTAACCGAGTACCGATCTTCAGCCCATCAGAGTACCCAAGTACATAACTGCAGCCCCTCAGAGTACCTATTTCCAGCTTACCAGCAGTACTTGTCGTGCAGCCCATTAGTACCTGTCATGTAGCCCATCACTACCTGTCATGCAGCCCAACAATGCAGATGGCTAGGAATGGGTTGAACACCCCTGTGTTTGGTTCACAGCAGAACTCCAGAACAGGGGGGTGTTCAGCCAATCCCTAGCTGTCTGCATTATTTATCCACCAGGTTTCTGCCTTTCACCTGAACTGACCCTAGACTGTTTATCGACTCTGGATTATCAACCACATTTATGCCTTTTACTTGCACTGACATTGACCAGGTTTTTTGCTTGCCACTTGGACTAATCTTTCGCCCTGTTACTATAGTAGTGGGATTCAATATAACACAGGGGCCTCACTTATGTGAAAGGCCCTCCCAGAACAGGGTCAAAGCAATTTGGGTAGGTGAAGCCTCTACCCCATCCCCATTCTTTCCTGACCGAGGCCCTAAGCTTGATGGTCCTGCTTGTTGCATGGACCAATACTTTGGCTGTACTAACCATATATCTGCCTGCTGCCTGTACTGACTATGGACAGTATTCCTCCCTGCTGCCTGGATGATCCTTTTGCTGCTGCTGACCATGTCTCTGCCTGCTACCTGGACCAATGCTTTGGCTGTGCTGACAATATCTCTGCCTGTACTGACTATGAACAGTATTACTGCCTGCTGCCTGGATGACCTTTTCGCTGTTGCTGACCACGTCTCTGCCTGCTGCCTGGACCAATGCTCCCCTGTGTGTCCCACTGCACTACTTAAACCACAGATAATCTTTTGTTTACCCTTTGCTCAGCAGAATGTATTTTGACATGTAATTGGTATGTACCAATGTGTTTAAAGTATGAAGGGCCTTCAAAAATGTGATAGGTAGTCAGAACATTATATTTATAATGTATGCCCCTTGAACACCTGAAGGTGCTACTTGGAAGGTGCTACTTGGAAAGCCTGAAGGTGCTACTTCAATGTTGGGCCTCTGTATGTGGTAGGGCTGTGTAAAAGTCTCACACATGTGGTATTGCCATACTCAGAAGGAGTAGCAGAATGTATTTCCAGGTGTCATTTTTGCTATGTACATGCTATGTGTTAGAAATATCTTATAAATTGACAACTTTGTGTAAAAAAAAAAATATGTTTTCATTTTCTTTCCACATTTTCTAAAAACTTGTGAAAAAAATATGTTCAAAAGATTCATAATGCCTCATAGAATATACATTGGGGTGTTTGCTTTCCAAAATGGGGTCATTTTGTGGGTGTTTCCATTGTCCTGGTGCACTAGGGACTTCAAAGGTGTAATAGGTAGTCAGGAAATTAGATTATGCTCCTTGAACTCCTGAAGGGTCGACTTGGATGTTGGGCCCCTCTATGTGGCCAGGCTGTGTAAAAGTCTCACACATGTGGTATCTCCATACTCAGGAGGAATAGCATAATGTATTTTGGGGTGTCATTTTTGCTATGTACATGCTATATGTTAGAAATATCTTATAAATTGACAACTTTGTGTAAAAAAAAAAAATATTGCGTTTTCTTTTCTTTCCACATTTTCTAAAAAAAATGACACGTTCAAAAGATTCATAATGCCTCAAAGAATATACGTTGAAATGTTTGTTTTCCAAAATGGGGTGATTTTGTTGGCCTTTCCATTGTCCTGGTGCTTTAGGGCCTTTAAAAATGTGATAGGTAGACAGAAAATTAGATGTGTAATTTATGCTCCTAAAACGCCTGAAGGTGTTACTTGGATCTTGGGCCTCTGTATGTGACCAGGATGTGTAAAAGGCTCACACATGTGGTATCACCATACTCAGAAGGAGTAGAAGAATGTATTTTGGGTGTCATTTTTGCCGTATACATGCTATGTGTTAGAAATATCTTATAAATTGACAACTTTGTGCAAAAAAATAAGTTTCCATTTTTTTCCACATTTTCCAAAAACTTGTGGAAAAAAATTACATGTTCAAAAGACTCATAATGCCTCGTAGAATATATGTTAGGATATTTTCTTTCCAAAATGGGGTCATTTTGTGGGTGTTTCAATTGTCTTGGTGCTCTAGGGCCTTCAAAGGTGTGATAGGTAGGTAGTCAGATGTGTAATTTATGTCCTAGAACACCTGAAGGGTCTACTTGGATGTTGAGCCTCTCTATGTGACCAGGCTGTGTACAAGTCTCACACATGGTATCGCCATACTCAGAATGAGTAGCAAAATGTATTTTCGGGTGTAATTTTTGTTATGTACATGCTATGTGTTAGAAATACCTTATGAATTGACAACTTTGTGTAAAGAAAAAAAAGTTTTCATTTTCTGTTGTGGGGAGAAGTGGGACTTTATATGAGGCCTCTGAAGATCAGGGGTGCCTCCATCCCGGTTTTTGCGCAGCAAAGAAAAAAAGGAAGAGTTTGTGACTTTGTGTGAAGCATGCAGCTGGAGAGCAAGAAGACACTTGGGATATTGTACTATAAAATTTATTCCATGATTACAACATACAATAAGAAATATCAATGGCACAGATAGACATTGCAACCTGCAAACCTTCTAAAGTAAATTACATAATAGATCATAATAAATATATATAAACATAAAATACAATTCATGTAGGACATCCCATATATAAAGGTAAAATGGTCACTGACTGTAAACATAATGTAGCAGCATAATTAGTTCAAACAACTGGATGTGTATCCATGATTGTTGCGTCTATAGCTCGACGCGTTTTGTGACTATTTGGTCACTCTTCAGGAGCAGACGCTGTAGGGATGTCTATGAAATTGAAATTGAAAGGTGAGCAATAATTGTGTAGATCATACCAAAAGAAGGAGACGGGGAAATATTACATATGCACCCATACTTACAGGTTCTGCATGGGTGTGGGGTGCGGCAGTGGATGCCTAGGCAGAGCTGCGGACAAATTGTCTCCCCCGGGAGCAGAGGCGGAAAAACAGTGGATGGACGGCGGGAAACCCTGAAGGATGCGGCGTGACTGGGGAGGTGAACCCCACCAAAATCCAAGTGTGTGCATGGTTCATAAGATTATCTGTGAATAAATGTGAAAATGTGTGTGAAAAATGTGTGAAAGTGTGTGAGACTGATGATAAATTTAACTGGTGAGGCAAAGGTTCCAATATGTGTAAGTATAGGTGACTGGTGTAATGAAAAGTGATAAGTGAAAAAGGACATGGAAAACACTACACTGAAAAAGAAAAAACAATAATGTAAAAGTGCCTAAACGTTGGGCAAAAAAGAGTGCAAAGGTGAAGAAGAGAAATGAATAATGCAAAAAAAAAGGAAAGGAAGAAATCATGAAATAATGTGAAATAAGGATTACCTTGTATGTGCATATGCAAGTATGTGTAATGACCAGGTCTGCTACCCAGAGAGCGCCGGTCCATCCAGAGAGTACCCGTTCGTGCAATGGGGAGTGTAAATATACCCCCATAACCGCTGTTTGCCACCAACGTCACGCCGGCAAATATGGGAGAGAGGGAAGGCGTCTACCCGAGCGATAACCGCCCGGCGAATGGCGCCAAACAACCTCCCTCATCTATAATGCCGGATGTATATCCCAGAGTGCCCGCGCGCCGGCGCAGGCCGGATCAACGTCACGCATCCAGAGACCAGGGGCGTGGCGTTGGCGTGCAGGGGAACACCCAAGGCTCCTCCAATAGTATAGGGAGGAGGGGGCCCACATAGCACATCACAGCGTCACGTTGGTAGGCATGGAGAAGAGGGGAGGCGTCAACCTGAGCGATAACCGCCCAGCGAATGACGCCAACCCCGCTCACTTGTCCATGACAGCCAACACCCAAGACTCCGGCACCCTGGCGTCAACCGGATCCGCGCAATGCGCCCGGGACTGGGGGCGTGGCGTCGACGCGCAGCGAAACATCCACCCGACCCCCCCATTCTGGGGAGCATGGAGGGAAAGGGGGGACCCACGGTGCGCATCGCAGCTCCCGGGGCATGACTAGCCACAGCAGTACCCAGCAGTCCACTGTGCCCACTCACCAAACTACTGCGCCATGGATGCATGATTGTGTGCTGCATACAAGCGTGTATGCAGCATATTAGGACATGGTATCGCCATACTCAGAATGAGTAGCAAAATTTATTTTCGGGTGTAATTTTTGTTATGTACATGCTATGTGTTAGAAATACCTTATGAATTGACAACTTTGTGTAAAGAAAAAAAAAGTTTTCATTTTCTTTCCACATTTTCCAAAAACTTGTGGAAAAAAATGACACGTTCAAAAGACTCATAATGCTTCATAAAATATATGTGTTTGCTTTCCAAAATGGGGTAATTTTGTGGGTAATTCCACTGTCCTGGTGCTCTAGGGCCTTAAAAAATGTGATAGGTAGTAAGGAAATTAGATGTGTAATTTATGTTCCTAGAACGCCTGGAGGTGCTACTTGCATATTGGGCCTCAGTATATATGGTCAGGCTGTGAAAAAGTCTTACACATGTGATATCACCATACTCAGGACAAGTAGCAAAATGTGTTTTGGAGTGTAATTACAAATATGCCTATGCCGTGCATGAGAGATAACTTGTTAATATGACAATTTTGTGTAAAAAAATGAATTTCTTAATTTTCCCAAGAATTATCAAGAATCATCAGTCATTTGGGGGCATTTGTACTGTCCTGACATTTCAGAACCTTTAGAAATTAGATAAGCAGTCAGTACATGAGGGGTAATCAATTTTCAATGATTGGTACCATAGCTTGTAGACTCTATAAATTTCACACAGACTAAATAATATGCACTAATTTGGGTTATTTTTTACCAAATTTTGGCCCAAATATATGAACAAAATGACTTATTTGCAAAATTTTATAATAGAAACTAAAAAAGGTGTTTTTTTTTTTCAAAATGTTCGCACTTTTTTGATTATATCGCAAAAATAATAAACCCAGTTGTGATTAAATAACATCAAAAGAAAGATCTATTTGTGTGAAAGAAAATATAAAAATTTTGTTTAGGTACAGTGTAGCATGACTGAATAATTGTCATTCAATGTGTGGGAGCACTGAAAGCTGAAAATTGGTCTGGACAGGAAGGGGGTAAAAGTACTCTGTACTGAAGTGGTTAAAGATGCCTATGTTTAGATTCTTGGATACCATAACTAGCTTTTTATTCTTCCTTATACAAACAAACCAAATAATAGTTAATATCAGGATACAATAGAACGGTGTACATAACTTAAAACCTAAAAAAGCAGAAAATGTGCAAATCATTTGAAAAAATGCAACAAATAACAATTATTTGAGTGTAGAAAAAAAATCATGGCCGTAGCTTGTCTTCCTACATTTTTTTAATAGTAGATATATCTGTGAGTGTTCAACATTAGTACCTTTACAGACAGTCAAAAGCTCATTTTACTTTGACTGTAAGTTGCTGTGTCAGAATGCACCTCCTATAATAGCAATAGGTGGCAGTGCAAGCACATGATGGTGAGGTAGTGCCACCATCATATGCATGGGAATTTAAAATAGATTAGCTCAAAGTTTGATCTGAACACATGTTCAGACCAAAATTTGGCTGTTCAGGCATTCAGAGCATGCAGCCTGGCTGGCCAGGAAAGGTGGGGTGACAAGTGTACCCCCCCCCTCATGAACCATACCAGGCTACATACCTTCAACTTAGGGGGTACCTTGCCTGGCAAAGTACCTTGTCCCTGTGTTGAAGAGGACAAGGGTATCTTCCTCATGCCCCTGGCCAGTGGTAGTGGGGGTCTGTGGGCATGAGGCTTATTGGAATCTGGAATAATGGGGCACAAAAATACTGCCCCCATGTGAATGAATATTCACAAGAAAAATCACATTCATGAAAAAGGTGTAACCAGCAATAGACACCCACATTTTTGACAAGCCCTTTAGTAAAAAAAAAAAATGGCTGTCATAAATCACGTCATTCAAAGATGCATATTCACATAAATCACAACGCCCAATGATAATTAGAGAGTTCACTTTGTAAGGGAAGTTGAATGTTGCATTAGTACTATTTGCAAAGTGAAAATTTACCACATCCATTCTGCAAAGGGAAATTTCATTTTTAACGTGAACAGCCTATTTGCCTTTAGAAAATCAACTCAAAAGTCTCATTGGGTAATCAAGCAAGGATCAGAATGAGAGCCTTAGAGACTGCACCTTGAAAAATAGGTCACCAATAACATGCATAATTTCTATCAATACAGTTTCTTCATACATCCTTGGTATGTGAATTTCAGAACCTTCCATTACAAATCACTTGTACTGTTAGGTGCATTTTTAAAAGAAAAATCCAGAGACACATATTGCAAAACAGTATTCTGTACAACTGTATTTGTTTTGATCGTCATTTGCATAATTAAAATAATAATAATAATAATAATAATATGACTACTGCTGCTACTACTACTACTACTAATAATAATTGTTATTATGATTATTATTACGATCAATAATACTTGTTTATATAATATTTGGAGATTTTTACCTGAAAAATTGTACTATTTTTAGTCACAGCATAATTTCTTAAACACTTACAGCCACATGAAAGAGAAATATGTCTGCAAAAGTATCAGGAAGAAGATATGGGTGCATTATGTATGTCTCCAATTTTTAACATTGGAGCAGTAACATCTGTCTTATCTCTGTTATGGAAATCATTTTAATCCATTTTGTACATATGTACTTTACAACAGGGTAGGCTACACACAAGCAATGAAGCATTCAGCAGCAATATAATTGCTTCACAGTTGGAGATTTTTTCCATTAGACACTATTTTAAATCAATTAGTGTAGCTTTATGAGATACTATAAAAAATTGTTTATATATTTAATAACTTTAATAGTTGCATATTTACACCGTGAAGATCATTGGACAGTGTGCAAGTTCTTTATAAAAGAGTCCCGATCAAACCAATACATTTAAATACTTTGTTTACATTTTCTTAATACATTTTCATGAATAAAACCCTATAACAACCAACACAATTCTCCTGTTCATGTGTTAATGGTCTATTGCCCACTAAGCCCCTCTTCAACAATGCCTACAGATGTACTGCATTATTTTACCATATGGTATACAAAGACATACTAACATCCTCACAATACATGATGAAACATCTGTTAAATAAATTTTAGTATGCCAAATAACATTTTACAAAGAAAACGCAAATTGCAAATTCTAAAAACTAAGTTGAAAGAATCTACATAAAAAATTGCAGCAGCAAGTACCGGTGTAATGTAGTCTCAGCAGACACAGCATAAGTGAACTGAATCTCACCAGCAAACGATCGTGATCCTCTAATCGTCACTTCCGGTATAGCATCAAGAGTAAAAAACTGGTTGCCGTACAGCCACATCTTGACGTTTCGTCGTAACGACTTACTCATGGAATTGCCATAGGATCCCATGAGTAAGTCATTATGACGAAATGTCAGGATGTGGCTGTACGGCAACTAGCTATACCGGAAGTGACGCTCAGAAGATCACGATCATTCGTTGATGAGATTCAGTTCACCTATGCTGTGTCCGCTGAGACGACAAGTTAATGCCTCTAGGCTTCATTGATTTGAGCTTATGTGAGTGCAATGTTTGAAGCTGTTTTCATTGAATAAACTTTTTACAACGATACTGCACTATTGGAGAACTTTGTTTCATTATATATGGAGAATCCATGATATTGGGTGTCACGTCTGGATATCGGTGGATATTTAACCCTGTAAGATTTTATGCTGTTTTGCTGAGCATGAGAGTGCAAGGCATCGCCATTCGGTGAGTGTTTAACCAAAGGGAAGTGGAAACACTGAGTGCATGCTGTGTGGTGAAAGTTTTGAAGATTTCACATCGGGATATATTCAGCTTTCCTTGTTGGAGACAATACAGTCTCATGTATGGACTATTTTTGCACAAACTTTATTATTAACTGTACATCTTTTGCATTGGATGAGGTACACAATATTACTGGAGGTGCAGTTGTATGACCCTGTGATATTGAAGGTCCCTTTTGTGTGTGCGGTACTTTTAGATGGATTGATTTGGTTACACAGTCTGCAGTGTTTTTTTTTTGCAGGGTTTGCTTTCATTATTTGTGAGTTCATTATCAGAAAGGAAAGCCCTGAGATAGGAATAACGAATAAAGCCCAGGGCTGGCATGACAGTGTGGAAGGGGAACCAGACAGTGCAGGGTTAATGTGCCTTAGAGATAGGTGGGAGTTTCTTACGTATGTGATTGGATGGCCAGGTACAACCGCGTACAGAGCCTGCTCCCAGGGCACGTGTACGGAGGTCTAGGCTTCCGGGGCGCGCCAGCTCAGAGACTGAAACTAGGGCCCAGCGCCGCCCAGGGAGCCCAAATTTGGACCCTTCAGGACCCCCTTCCAAGCGGTCGCCTGCTGGGAGGGGTGATCCTGGGAGGAATCCCCATCATCGGCAGCGCCCATGGGAGAGAGACACTCACCAGCCATCCACTTGTCTCTCTTCTAGTGTCTGGAGGACACAGGACCAGTCGGCTGGCACATGTGGCGAGGTCCCTGCCATGGTGCCTGCTCAGTGTGGGAGGAGAACAGCCTCGGGCGCCGGCCTGTCCCCAGGTGCGACCTGTGGAATTTCATCCGGTGTGGAAGAGCGAGGACGACAGGCAGGCACATCTTCCCAGAGGGGGCAGCGGGATCTGGCCGGCAGCAGGAGTGGTGGCGGCCTCAGTACTGCTCTACCAGAACCTTCGTATGATGTC
Organism: Lithobates septentrionalis; assembly: GCA_037952835.1. NCBI lineage: Eukaryota > Metazoa > Chordata > Amphibia > Anura > Ranidae > Lithobates > Lithobates septentrionalis. Next base: position 8,476,032 of record JBBDGP010000503.1, read on the forward strand.
AGGAGTGGGTGGCGACCATGAAGTTACAGGTCGGCCTGGGAGAGCTGCACAGCGCTCTGTGCAAAGAAGATTTGTCAGGCGGCCAGCAACTCTGACTGTACCAGAGGCAAGCTCGGAGGAGGAGGACAGCTGGCAGGGTTCCCCTGTGCAGTCTATGGAGGACAGATCTGAGGGAGAGGTGACTGGCTCTGAGGATGGTGAGCTCCAGGAGCCAGAGGGGCACCCGGATCTGCAGCTGGAGGGGTTCCTGGCCCTGCCCAGTCTGGTAAATGCTTTAATCTGTCCTCTGTTTTATGTTCTTCCTCTAACTCTGTGGGGTCTGTGGTGATAGGTCAGGGGGTGAGGGTCCTGGAGATATGGGTGGTGTTAGGGAGGTTTTATCTGGTTTGAAAGACCTGCTTCAGCGTTTGAATTCCCGGGACGCCACGGGATGCTCGGCCAGTTGCGGCATGGGATTCATAGCATAGTACGCAGGAAGAGATTAGCGAGGCTTTGGCCACCAGGGTGGCATTGGCAGCTGCAGGTACGCAGTTGGAAGGTGGAGACACACACCGCAGCAATGGCTTGGCCGGCGACACGCTGGCGGGGGGAAAAGGATGTGGACAAAGTGTGACTGGCAGATTCGGCTAGGAGGAAGGTATACTGTACGTTAGCTTCGAGGGACCTCTGGGCGCCCACCTTAAGTCAGAGGTGTGTGAAAAAATTTGGAAAGGGGAGTACATGGAAATCTGAGTAGTACATGGAGAAGTTTAATTTGCATCGGGTCAAGGCCAACAACAGTAAGAAAGAGGATGAAGAAAAAATCCGCTACAGGATGATACCACATACTTTCTCCAATTGGTTACAGGCGTTTGCGGTTTTAGCAAGCGTTATTGGTGAAAAGGCGCCGGACAATTGTTCGGCACTTTTTAATTATTTAGATGCTATTGGAGAAGCACATAGGGTTTATGGTGGCATGGCCTGGTTACATTATGAGAACAATTTCCTAAGCGTAAAGCAATACGGCCATCCATCCAGTGGTACCACTAGGACATTAGCCTCTGGATGCAGTTGATGACTTCGGTGAGGGCAGGAATGCCATTTTTTTGGGGAGGGGGCGGTGGTTCTTCAACCTCGGAACCCCCAGCCAACAAGAAAATTGGTTACTGTTGGCAGTTCAATGAGGGCTCCTGTAGATTTGGACCTCCAACACGAGTATTCTGGATATGGGGGTACTCACTCCCTGTCTCGCTGCATCAGGACTAGGGATGAGCCGAACACCCCCCGGTTCAGTTCACAGCAGAACATGCGAACAGGCAAAAAATTTCTTTGAACACGCGAACACTGTTAAAGTCTATGGGACACGAACATGAAAAATCAAAGGTGCTCATTTTAAAGGCTTATATGCAAGTTATTGTCATAAAGTGTTTGGGGACCTGGGTCCTGCCCCAGGGGACATGTATCAATGCAAAACCTGGAGGGGTGTCTATAGTATGCCTGTAAAGTGACGCATGTTTCCCGTGTTTAGAACAGTCCAAGAGCAAAATGACATTTCTAAAGGAAAAAAAGTCATTTAAAAGTACTCGCGGCTATAATGAATTTTCTTCGGGTCTGGTATGAATATTAATGCCGCGTACCCACGATCGGACTTTACGGCATACTTGGTCCGGCTTACTGGATTTCGTCAGACAGTTCGATCGTGTGTGGGCTCCAGCGGACTTTGTTTTCTCAAAAGTTTGAGGGACTTAGATTTGAAACATGTTTCAAATCTTTCCGACGGACTATGCTTTCTAGCGTACAAACCATTCGTCTGTGTGCTAGTCTGACGAACCCAAACTAACGCATGCTCTGAAGCAAGTACAAGATGGAAGCGCTCGGTCTGGTAAAACTAGCCTTCGTATTGAAGCTAGCACATTCCTTTTCTGTGATCTTTTAATACAGCGCATTCTTTTTTTCTTTATAATGCGAGAAGAAGGAAGTTGTTTTGCTGCTTATATTCACACAGCGTTCTCACAAACTACTTTCTTCATGATTTATCCTCATGCCATGACTAATATGATATTTTTTAAAAGCCAGATCTCCAGAACTAAAGTAGCAATTTTTTTTTTGGACTCATCTTTATTTTTTACAGATTTCAACAATATAGATTTTACAATGTGTGCTAAATTATACAAAATGTTTTATTTTAAATTTTTTTGGTTTTTGGATTTTGAGTTTCAAGTTACCACAATAACCTTAATAATTTTTATTGTTTTAATGAACCTTAATGAGGTTGGTGTTCCTTGTTATTTAGACATAGGGGGGTTATTTTAAAAAGGCAAAATCATTTTTCGCTACAAGTGCAAATTGTACTTGGAATTGCCCTGAAAGAGCATTTGGAAGTGCATTCGCTGTGGATCTGAGGGGCGCATGCAAAGAACACCAAAAAAAAAAATTATCTTGCACATGATTGTATGATAAAATCAGCAGAGCTTCCCCTCATTTCAGATCTTCCCCTCAGATTTACAGCGACTGCACTTCCAACAAGTGCACTTGCAGTGCAATTTATCAAGTGCACTTTGCAATAGCACTTTGCACTTGAATTGCAAAATGATTTAGCCTTTTGTAAATAACCCACATATAGTCTTTTTGACGTGTACCTGCCTACTCACAAACCAAATGTCCTTTTTGAATCAAAACACATAGTCAATAATGTAAGGTAAGGAAAATATCCATTTATTAAAACAGAAATGAGGAAGGCAACACTGGAGACACTTTTGGAATGTGTGAAGCATTTTGTCCCCCAGGACACACATCAAGTTAGAGGACAAAAAAATTGGTATCTTGCAACTAGGGAGCACAGTCAGAAGTCAGACCAGACAGAAGACAGACAATCACTTTCGACTCTTCCATGGAGCCTTCCCTGCAAGCTGCCCTGCAGCCTTCCCTCCACGCTTCGCTACAGCCTTCCTTGGAGGCTGTGCCTCTGGTGGTGTACTTGGGGCAGGAGGAGGAGTAGCAGGAGGAGTGGCTTCATCTGCTATATATGTTTTTGCAGTAAGCTCCCCTCTCAAGCCCTTCTGATACGCTTGAAAAATCAGACCCTCACAGAGGAGGCGTTGCCCCTTTTCTAGTTCCAGCAATCTGGTGGCCATATAGGTTCCATACGCCTCTTCCGCATTGGGTGGTGTGCTGAGGATTTGGCTGGCTTCGCAAATGATGGCTAGTGATTCCTCCTCTGTTCAGGTCATCTTTCTGGGCCTTTTGGTGGTAATGCGGAGGGGAGGAACCTGACACTCCATGAGGCTTCTACTGGGCCCAGCCACGGCCTCCTCCTCTCTCCCACTGGGCAAGCCCTCCTCCTCTATACCACTGGGCACGGACTCCTCCTGGCTGAGCTCATCCTGGGTCAAAAAAAGGGACATACCGGTAGTTGTAATTTTTGCTTACGCAATCACACACAATGTTCAGCTCATGACTTGCAAATATAATTCGAAACAAATAGTAAAGGCTATCTTTTTTGACCCCACCATTATTCTAGCTGCTCACCAATATTTGAAGTATATTTTTGGCCACTACTGTCTAGTGATATGTCTACATATTAATAATTGTGATGAAGTCATTTTTGGTAAAGCAGTTCAAAAAATTTTAGGTTTACATCATTAATATTTACACAATACCAAATTCACCAAAAAAGTATACCTGGCTGAAGCTGGGCACGTCCACTTCATCAAGGATGAAAGGGCCCAGTTCTTCTTGGGACTCCTCAGCTGGGGTGGAGGGAAGGCTGGAGGGAAGGGTGGAGGGAAGGCTGGAGGGAAGGCTGGAGAGAAGGCTGGAGGGAAGGGTGGAGGGAAAGCTGGAGGGAAGGCTCGAAAGTGATTGCCTTGCTTCTGTCTGGTCATCCAGAAATCGCATTTTTTGGTAGTACCACAGCTTGGGGACATAAACCTGATCTGCTGCTGCTCCGGATCTGCGCGACTCCTGGATCTTCTTGTGTTCCTGCCTGTACATGTTGCGCAAGATACCAATTTTATTGTCCACAAACATAAGGTCTGCCTGGGGGACTCGAGTCTTCCAAATTCCAAAAGTGTGCCCAGTGTTGCCTTCCTTACATCTCTATTAAAATACAATGGGTGCTTGACCTCCCACAGGTTTCTGTTTTCTTGATACAAATCAAGAGAACATGTCAAAAATTCTTTCTCCTTAAAAGGATTAATTTTTGCTGAAAGACAAGACACAAGATAAAAACTCTAATGTCAGTCCAAATTACCAGTATTATATTTGGCTCAATCTAGGGTACACACACACACCAAACACATACCCACGTTTAATCTTACCTTCCTTTCTGACGCTTGCCACTTCCGCTCGGACATACATAGGCCAGTGTAATAGCTTTATTTAACTGCGCATGTGTCATGCTACGCCTGCGTCACCTGCCCCTGACGATATTTAGTACGATTTGTCCCCGCCCCTTCACTCTTCGTTGCGCAGTGGCAGGATATAGAGAAAGATGGCGGAGAGATTATCTGCAAGTAGCGCGGAGGAAAGCCAAAGCCACAACCATCCAGATCCAGGAGGATATATAAGGCCACCAACATGGCCTTTGAAGAGATGGTGGAGATGGTGTCCATATTGAGAAGGGAGGACTACGATGGCAAAAAAGGACCGTATACCCGACCCAATATGCAGAAGGACAAAATAATGTCCTCAGTTGTCACCGCTCTTGAACAAAAATTTGGCACTAAACGGGCTAAAGAACAATTGAGGAAGAGGTGGTCTGACCTCAAAAGTAGGGAGCCTGAACAATATTGGTGAATAAAGAAGCTGCTAAAAAAAAGTAAGTACTTGTTGTGTGTTCCAAATGAGATACTTAACTTGCATGCTGATCCATATGCTTTTCGTTTATACAGCATCATTCGTAAAGACCGTTCTTATTAAAAAACATATGACACTAAGAAAATGACAGGTTTTTTTCACCAAATACGATGGTACAGGGTTTGGACATACATTTAGGTCTTGATAATTTGTCGTATTCCAAAAATGTGGTGATGTTGTGTAGATGTGTTTGAAACTATAATGCTTATTCAAAAATCATTCAGTGTAATGTAAGGACAGGACACAGCATCTGTTTTCACATCTGGACTCATGAGCACTAGTGTACTATGTGACACCAGAGAAAATTTTTTGGGGTAATACACATAGGGGCTCCAGGAGATACTTGAGGTCTCTGCATCTGTGAAACTTGCATGAAAATGTGTATTGTTTGGCATTTTTGGGCAGAGTGAATTTTAATCCTGTCTTCAAAATCTTTGGTGTAAAAAAATTACAATTGTCCACAACTTCTAACGAACGTTTCATATTCCTTTTTCAAGACTGAAATATCACTGTGTTTTAACTATACCTTTTGTTTATTTATCATAGGGGAGAAAAGACTCAGACAACAGTCCAAGGATCCCAGGCCGATCTCAAGTCACCAGCCTGAGGCTGAAATTACCCCAAGCCCCAGCCCAAGACTATGCCCACACGATGAGCTGGAGGAAGGAGAGGTGGAGGAAGTGTGCGATATTTCCACCCCACCAAGTGAGTGACTGACACACCCCAGCTTAAGTTCATCTATTTAGGCGTGCATATTTTACAATAATTTTTTTACACAAATTTTAGGTGATGTTCTGGTTGTGGAAGGCCAAGCGGCGGAGCCATTTAGCACAGACAGTGCACAAAGACTCATTGACCAGATAATGGTGTGGAATGGCCAAATTGATAGAATGCGTGACCAAATTTACAGCATGAGAAATCGGCTGGACAGCATGCAACAGGAAATGAAGAACATGATTGATGTTTTGGGCAGAATCTAATAACTTTTTGCCTAAAAACATCAATCATGTTCTTCATTTCATTGTCAAGTTTTATTTTTCTCAAATGTTTTAACTTGCTAAATACTAATGTAAAAATTTTGCAGATGCACACGGTGTGTCATCATGTGCTATCTTCCATCAGGGGATATCAATGTACTTGTTTTGTGTTTGCAATCCCTTCATCAGAATAATGTTAGTTTGTGAGAGGAACAAAGGGATTGCACACACAAAACACGTCCATTGCTCCCCCATGATGGGAGATAGCACATGTTGACTTGAACCTTTTTTCACCAGAAATTGTGAGCATCTGCAATTTTTTTATTTTACATGGGTGACATCACCAGCACTGTTATTAACATGTTGAACTTTGTAGGTTCCTGTTATTTTTTGTTCTTATGGTTTTTAAAACCCTGTTGTGAAGCCAAATTTTGAAAACAATGTATATTTTCTACAAATATGCCTAAACTAAAAAAATACAAAAAAAATTGTTAACAAAAAAAAACCCATTCAAACAAAATGCACCTTTCAATGTGCGCACAGTAAAATGTTTTTACTACTACAATGAGTATGGCTTATTATTTATCAATAACAGTTTGCTATTTTTTTGGGTGTTTACAGTGACAAAGGGCCTTATTAACTAATGGGAAATGCACTTGCCATTACAAGTACACTAGGAGACAGACAAAACTAAATGCAAACAAGAATCAAAACAAGAGATTGTTGCCAATTTTTTTTTTTAAATCTTAAAGATCTTGTTGCATTGCAATGGCCCCCCGACCATTAAAATAATTGACATATCTGTCATGCACTTCACGGGCGGTTTGGGGGGCCAAGCCAATAAGGCCACATTACAGGCCTGTGAGTGGTTCATCAACACCAAGTCTGGCCTCAGGCCCAACAGAAGATAGATATGTCAAAGAATGACGTCTCAAGAAATTATGCAAAATGCAGCAAGCAAAGATCACATAATTGATTTTGTATTCTGCTAGATTTATTGCGGAGAGGAACAAATGGAACCGGCTGGCCAGAATCCCAAAGGCATTCTCCACAACTCTCCTTGCTCTGGCCAGCCGGTATTAAATACCCTCCTCTCAGGGGTGAGTGTCCTTTGAGGGAACAGCCTCATCAAGTGCTCGCCGAGAGCAAACGCTTCATTAGCTATGAAAACTGAGGGGAGTCCATCCACATTCTAGTCATTAGGTGGCAATCCCAGGCCACCAGCCTGCAGACGCTGGCACAGCTAGATCTGTGCAAAGACTCCTCCATCAGACATCCGGCCGTTCTTCCCCATGTCCACGAACATAAATTCCAATTGTGCCGAGACCACCGCCATCAAAACTACACTATGGAACCCCTTATCGTTGTAGAAATAAGACCCCGAATGGGGTGGTGGCACAATGCGGACATGCTTCCCATCGATCGCCCCAACACAGTTGGGAAAGTCCCAACAGTCAGCAAACTGGGAAGCCACAGTCTGCCATTCCTGTGTGTTCGAAGGAAACTGTGAAGTCAAACAAGAAAAAAAATATATAAGTACTTTTAAACATAACTTGGATATCAGATTACACAAAAACATTCTTGAACAACAGCAGTTGAACATTATTAATATGTGTTATTTAAAAAAAAAAAATAAGGCCCACTTATAAGATTACTCACCCCCTCTGATGGACCATTGATCAATTTGTATGTGGGGGGAGGGGTACTAATTGGGGCCCAGAACACACCTAACAGATGCAAACATTTGAGGGGGTGGGGGAGGGGTACTAATTGGGGCCAAGAACATACCTGACAGATGCAAACATTTGAGGGGGTGGGGGAGGGGTACTAATTGGGGCCAAGAACACACCTGACAGATGCAAACATTTGAGGGGGTGGGGGAGGGGTACTAATTGGGGCCAAGAATACACCTGACAGATGCAAACATTTGAGGGGGTGGGGGAGGGGTACTAATTGGGGCCAAGAACACACCTGACAGATGCAAACATTTGAGGGGGTGGGGGAGGGGTACTAATTGGGGTCAAGAACACACCTGACAGTTGCAAACATTTGAGGGGGTGGGGGAGGGTAAAACAGTACAATGGAGCTGACAATATACATTGTTCAAACTACTATAGTCTAGAGGTATAAATGGACCCAGGATTGCATGGTGGGGAGGTTATTGAAGGGAAATATGCATGTAGGCCAAAAAATTATTAAGGTAAAAAAAACAGGCATGCATGAAGATAAAGGGGACATTCCCAGCATATTCAAAGCATGGTAATTAGGTAACGAGGACATTTAGACAATACATTGGCAAACATTAAATACATATCATGTAATGTTAAAGGAAAAAACTTACCTTCATATAGTCCTTCTGCAGGACCTGAATAATAGCAGAACAGGTCTCTGGGATTATGATCCCCAGAGTCTGGGGGAGATGCCTGTCTTCAAGTCCTGAAGACTTCTCCCAGTCGCCAAGTAACATAAAGTGGCAACTAGCCTCTGCTCCGCAGTGATGGCTTGCCTCATGCAGGTGTCCTGCCTGCTGATATAGGGGGTCAGCATAGCCAGCAGACGTTCAAAAATGGGGTCCGTCATCCTGAGAAAATTCCTGAAATCCTCAGGATTATTCTTACGGATCTCACGGAACAAAGGCATGTGCGAGAATTGGTCACGCTGGCGCAACCAATTCTTCATCCATGAACTCCTTCTCACCCTGTTCATGGACTGGACTTGGGTCAAAGTATTAACCCCAACACCAAGTCCCCACGCAGCACGAACTCGAGAACGAGTACGTCCACACAACATAGCTTCAAAACGGTCGGCTGGTCAAACAAACAAACTTAGAACAAACGAACTGAAGAACAGCAAGGCCTATGAAGAGCGACCTGAAAATCAGGAACGAGCGGACCAGAACAGCCTGCTAGGCAGGTTACGAACTGACCAACACACACTGAAAAGCAGATACAAACTTCACAAGCACAAACTGAACCGCAGAAAATGATCAAAATAAGCTGAAGTGTGAAAAGCGTGAATCGTCTCTAACCAAACTTCTACCAACACGAGATAGACACAAGATTAGCAGAAGGAGCCCAAAGGGTGGCGTAGTGGGGCTTGAACTTAGTTCCGTCGTACGTGCTATACATCACCACGTTCAAAACCATCAGACTTTTGGAGTGATCGTGTTTCCAACTCCGTCCGTTTTTAAGTCCGGCACACCTAGCGTACAAAGAAAAGATCGCCGGACCAAGTATGCCGTAAAGTCCGATCGTGTGTACGCGGCATAAGGGGAACCCCAAACCAAAATTAAAAATAAAATGTGTGGGGGTCCCCCCAAATTCCATACAAGGCCCTTCAGGTCTGTTATGGATATTAAGGGGAACCCGTGCCAAAATTTAAAAACAAATGGCGTGGGGGTCCCCTTCAAAATCCATACCAGGCCCTTCAGGTCTGGTATGGATATTAAGGGGAACAAGGGAGCACCTGAGAAAAGAGAGTTGCTGCACACCCCAAATCAATCAAAGAAAAGGGAATTGTCCCCCAGGAAAAAACAGGGTTTTCTAGGCAGCAGAGGATGTAAAAGGGTGACACTGGGTTAAAAATAATGTTTTTTTATTAGAACATATTTACAACAAAATATGAGCTGTGGTACAGGAGATACAAAAGCATAAAAATGCATGTATAACTACATACAATTGTACAAATGGTCAAGCGCTTGGATAAGGACTGACGCGTTTTGACCCCAACGGGTCTTCTTCAGAGGATATGTATGCGCTGTAGAAAAAATTGCATGCATAAAATATACATGAGTACAAATGTGCATAATTGTGTATGATAAATATAAGAATACAAAACAATTTGAAGTATAGTTACCAATCACATGTGTGTAGCCATTTCTCCTGAATCTGAAGTCTTAAAAAAATTTCCACCACCTGATCTTGGCCCGGTCTCCCCAGCCCGCTGACACCACAAGGGGGGAAGGCTGCGCACAGCTGCGCAACTTACGATGGACTACACTTGTGTAAAAAGCCCTGTGATTGGTAAGAGCATGTGGGCCGGCAGCACCCGCAACCTATATATCAAGCAACATCACTCATCAGTGCTTGTAATAATGTATAAGTAAAATTTAATTATGACTTTGTATGCTTGAATTAGGTAGGTATATTATTAATAATAATCACAATTTAATCAAATTCAGGCTATTTTGTCCAACCTTCATGACAAGCAACATACAGGTAAATTATATGCTTATAGTCAGAAAATTATTATAACGTATGTCCAGGTGGGTAGTGGCCCTCATAACAGGGAAGAGAAAACAAGAAAAAATTATTGAAAGAGAAAGAAGAAGAAGAGAAAGAAGGGGAAAATGCGAACATTTAAAGGAAAGGAAAGCGCACGGACACGTGAGGAATGAGGGGGAAGGACAGGATGGGAGTAGGGAAAAAAAAAAGAATAAAGGGGAAGGGACCTGGAAGGGGGGGGTAAGGGAAAAGGGGACAAGGAGAAGAAACAAGAAGAAGAGGGAGAGGGGAAAGGTAAGGAAAATGAAGAGAAAGAATAAGAAAAGAAAGAAGAAGAAAGAAATGGAATAAAATAGGAGGGCTAGATAGGAACAATAGGAGAGAAAAAGAGTGAAGGAATTATGTGCAATGTGAGCAATTCCCCTTCCCCTGCCTTGCTAGATAGACACGAGATTAGCAGAAGGAGCCCAAAGGGTGGCGTAGTGGGGCTTGAACTTCCTTTTTCTAGTCCCGTCGTACGTGCTGTACGTCACCACGTTCAAAACCATCGGACTTTTGGAGTGATCGTGTGTGTCCAAGTCCGTCCGTTTTTAAGTCCGGCACACCTAGCATACAAAGAAAAGATCGCCGGACCAAGTATGCCGTAAAGTCTGATCGTGTGTACGCGGCATAAGGGGAACCCCAAACCAAAATAAAAATAAAATGTGTGGGGGTCCCCCCAAATTCCATACAAGGCCCTTCAGGTCTGTTATGGATATTAAGGGGAGCCCGTGCCAAAATTTAAAAACAAATGGCGTGGGGGTCCCCTTCAAAATCCATACCAGGCCCTTCAGGTCTGGTATGGATATTAAGGGGAACAAGGGAGCACCTGAGAAAAGAGAGTTGCTGCACACCCCAAATCGATCAAAGAAAAGGGAATTGTCCCCCAGGAAAAAACAGGGTTTTCTAGGCAGCAGAGGATGTAAAAGGGTGACACTCAGTTAAAAATAATGTTTTTTTATTAGAACATATTTACAACAAAATATGAGCTGTGGTACAGGAGATACAAAAGCATAAAAACACATGTATTACTTCATACAATTGTACAAATGGTCAAGCGCTTGGATAAGGACTGACGCGTTTTGACCCCATCGGGTCTTCTTCAGAGGATATGTATGCGCTGTAGAAAAAATTGCATGCATAAAATATACATGAGTACAAATGTGCATAATTGTGTATGATAAATATAAGAATACAAAACAATTTGAAGTATAGTTACCAATCACATGTGTGTAGCCATTTCTCCTGAATCTGAAGTCTTAAAAAAATTTCCACCACCTGATCTTGGCCTGGTCTCCCCAGCCCGCTGACACCACAAGGGGGGAAGGCTGCGCACAGCTGCGCAACTTACGATGGACTACACTTGTGTAAAAAGCCCTGTGATTGGTAAGAGCATGTGGGCCAGCAGCACCCGCAACCTATATATCAAGCAACATCACTCATCAGTGCTTGTAATAATGTATAAGTAAAATTTAATTATGACTTTGTATGTTTGAATTAGGTAGGTAAATTATTAATAATAATCACAATTTAATCAAATTCAGGCTATTTTGTCCAACCTTCATGACAAGCAACATACAGGTAAATTATATGCTTATAGTCAGAAAATTATTATAACGTATGTCCAGGTGGGTAGTGGCCCTCATAACAGGGAAGAGAAAACAAGAAAAAATTATTGAAAGAGAAAGAAGAAGAAGAGAAAGAAGGGGAAAATGTGAACATTTAAAGGAAAGGAAAGCGCACCGACACGTGAGGAATGAGGGGGAAGGACAGGATGGGAGTAGGGAAAAAAAAAAGGATAAAGGGGAAGGGACCTGTAAAGGGGGGGGGGGTGAGGGAAAAGGGGACAAGGAGAAGAAACAAGAAGAAGAGGGAGAGGGGAAAGGTAAGGGAGATGAAGAGAAAGAAGAAGAAAAGAAAGAAGAAGAAAGAAATGGAATAAAATAGGAGGGCTAGATAGGAACAATAGGAGAGGAAAAGAGTGAAGGAATGATGTGCAATGTGAGCAATACTGAGAGTAAGGGGTAAGTGAGGAACAGAAAAAATGAAAGGTGAACAAAACGTGAAGAGGAACAAACAAACACTGGTGATGGAAAATATAGTAAATGTTGTGAAGAGTGAAAAGTGAAAGGGACCAAGTGAAAAGTGAAAAAAGAGAAAAAAGGGGGGGGGGGCTGAGGTGAAAAGGTGAAAGTGAGCAGTGAAATATGAATTGTAGACAGTGGTGCAAAGGACAATTAATGATGATGATACCCATAATTAAATTACCTTAGGGATGTAGAGCGTGTGGGCAATGTAGCAGTATAGGAGAGACAATATTTGTAGTTGCTCAGAATCAATTATAGAAGGCGAAAAAAGCCAAATCTAAAATAAAATTATTAAAATATGTATATTCCTATCAGGTGTTGAAAAGGGAAAAAATATATATTATATACGGACCATAGATGCATAGATAAGCAAAATGGTCCAGACTTAGAAAGTATAAGGGAAAAGCCAAGGTTACCTGTAACAAAGATGCTCCTCAGTGGATACGTTTCCTGTTGGAATGGTGGGGATCAAATGAAGGATCCCATAGACTACTAACCACATTAAATATCAGATGGTTGGACGTTGTTTGCAGCTGAAATTGGCTGCAGGTGCGCCCCGGCCACCCCCATCCCACCCACCCATCCAGAGACAGTGCCGAGAGTGTCGGCACTCCACGTGTAGTACACCTGGCATTCCGGAAGACCGTCACTCCCAGAATCCACCGTCATCAGCGCCACAATTGCGTGGCACCATGACATCACACACGCGCATGCGTGCGGGCACGGCCGCGGCACCCGGGATGATCCGGAACGCCGCTGGCAGGGGGAGTCATGTTCAAGAAGGTCTAGCCCTCTGGTGGACGTGTGAGTAAAGCGCAGGGCACCCTACGCTTGTCTCCCCCTGCCAGGAAGAAACACAGTGGCATGGAGGATCCCCCAAAAAGTAGGCGATAAGGCAGGGGAACCGGACCTGGGTGGGGAAAAGATGAAAACCACAGAGCAAGTTATTGTGTTAGCATAAAATAATAATAAATAATAAATAATAACAAACATGAAATATCCCTAAAATACAGTGTGGGAACCACATTGTGCTTTGATTGGCACCTTCCATCCATGGGATAAAAAATGTCAACACTTGCAGCAACCCACATTGTATTTATGTGGATTGAAATTTATTAGAGCTGAGAGCTGTTTGAAGTGTATTCAGGAAGTCCCCTAATTATCATCACCATGTCCATTCATAATGTATGATGAAAAGTGTATATATATAGATGTTAGTTAACAACGTAAATGAATACAGTAGGAAGAATGGAAATTTGTCCAAAATGAAAGCATGTTTTAAAAATACATGGAGGGGAGGCATGGTATAAAATACAACCAATTAAATTATGACAGAACACAAAGCAAATGTATCTACCACAATAAGGACATATTTAGTGTGTCTTGCCTGAAGAAAAACCTCGCAGAAAAGGGGCAAAGGAGACTGATTCATTGAGTCCAGGGGGTGACGTGGCCTGTAACTGGAAAATCCATTTTTGCTCCCTCTGGAGTAGGACTTTGTTTCAGTCGCCCCCCCTATCCGGTATCTGTGCTCTGTGAAGTGCTGTAAAAGTGACATTGGGCCCCCTATAGTTGTGATCGAAAACAACATGTCAAAACAACCATCAATAACCTTTAGGAGGGCCACTTTCCTCAAAGATATGCTTGTTCAAAGCGAATTCCTCAGGCAAAACACACTAAATATGTCCTTATTGTGGTGGATACATTTGCTTTCTGTTCTGTCATAATTTAATTGGTTGTATTTTATACCATGCCTCCCCTCCATGTATTTTTAAAACATGCTTTCTTTTTGGATACATTTTCATTCTTCCTACTGTATTCATGTCAACATGCAAGTGTTGACATTTTTTATCCCATGGATGGATGGTGCCAATCAAAGCTCAATGTTGTTCCCACACTGTATTTTAGGGATATTTCATGTTTGTTATTATTTATTATTATTTTTTGCTAATATGATAACTTGCTCTGTGGTTTTCCCCACCCAGGTCCGCTTCCCCTGCCTTGCCGCCTACTACTGTGTTTCTTCCTGGCAGGGGGAGACAAGTGTAGGGCGCCCTGCGCTTTACTCACACGTGCACCAGAGGGCTGGATCTTTTTGGGCATGACTTCCCCTGCCAGCGGCATTCCGGATCATCCCGGGCGCTTCGGCTGCGCCCGCGCGCACTGAGCGTGCACGTGTACACGTGACGTCATGGCGCAACGCAATTGTGGCGGTGATGACGGCGGATGCCAGGATGGTCGGTCTTTTGGAATGCCGGGTGTACTACATGCGGAGTGCCGACACTCTTGGCACTGTCTCTGGATGGGTGGGTGGGATGGTTGTGGCCGGTGCGCACCTGCAGCCAATTTCAGCTGCAAACAACGTCCAACCATCTGATATTTAATGTGGTTAGTAGTCTATGGGATCCTTCATTTTATCTCCACCATTCCAACAGGAAACCTATCCACTGAGGAGCATCTTTGTTACAGGTAACCTTGGCTATTCCCTTATATTTTCTAAGTCTGGACCATGTTGCTTATCTATGCACCAATGGTCCGTATATAATATATATTTTTTCCCTTTTCAACACCTGATAGGAATATAAATATTTTAATAATTTTATTTTAGATTTGGCTTTTTTGCCTTCTATAATTGATTCTGAGCAACTACAAATATTGTCTCTCCTATACTGCTACATTGCCCACACGCTCTACATCCCTAAGGTAATTTAATTATGGGTATCATTAATTGTCCTTTGCACCACAGTCTACAATTCATATTTCACTGCTCACTTTCACCTTTTCAACTCAGCCCCCCCCCCCTTTTTTCTCTTTGTTCCCTTTTCACTTGGTCCCATTCACTTTTCACTCTTCACAACGTTTACTATATTTTCCATCACCTGTGTTTGTTCCTCTTCAAATTTTGTTCACCTTGCATTTATTCTGTTCCTCACTTACCCTTCAATCTCAGTAATGCTCACATTGCACATCATTCCTTCACTCTTTTTCTCTCCTATTGTTCCTACCTAGCACTCCTATTTTATTCCATTTCTTTCTTCTTCTTCCTTTTCTTACTCTTTCTCTTCATTTTCCTTACCTTTCCCCTCTCCCTCTTCTTCTTGTTTCTTTTCCTTGTCCCCTTTTCCCTCACCTCCCCCCTTCCAGGTCCCTTCCCCTTTATCCTTTTTTTTTTTCCTACTTCCATCCTGTCCCTCCCCCTCATTCCTCACGTGTCTGTGCACGTTCCTTTCCTTTAAATTTTCGCATTTTCCCCTTCTTTCTCTTCTTCTTTCTCTTTCAGTAATTTTTTCTTGTTTTCTCTTCCCTGTTATGGGGGTCACTACCCACCTGGACATACGTTATAATAATTTTCTGACTATAAGCATATAATTTACCTGTATGTTGCTTGTTATGAAGGTTGGACAAAATAGCCTGAATTTGATTAAATTGTGATTATTATTAATAATTTACCTACCTGATTCAAGCATACAAAGTCATGATTAAATTTTAGTTATACATTATTACAAGCACTGATGAGTGCTGTTGCTTGATATATAGGTTGCGGGTGCTGCCGGCCCACATGCTCCTTCCGATCACAGGGCTTTTTCCACACGTGTAGTCCATCGTAAGTTGCGCAGCTGTGCGTGGCCTTCCCCCCATTGGGGTGTAGGTAGGCTGGGGAGACTGGGCCAAGATCAGGTGGTGGAAACTTTTTGAAGACTTCAGATTCAGGAGAAATGGCTACACACATGTGATTGGTAACTATACTTCAAATTGTTTTGTATCCTTATATTTATCATACACAATTATGCACATTTGTACTCATGTATATTTTATGCATGCAATTTTTTCTACAGCGCATACATAACCTCTGAAGAAGACCCGATGAGGTCGAAACGCGTCAGTCTTATCCAAGCGCTTGACCATTTGTACAATTGTGTGTAGTTATCCATGCATTTGTATGCTTTTGTATCTCCTGTACCACAGCTCATGTTTTTACTTTATTGTGAATATGTTCTAATAAAAACCATTATTTTTAACTGATTGTCACCCTTTTACATCCTCTGCTGCCTAGAAAACCCTGTTTTTTCCTGGGGGACAATTCCCTGGAGGATCCCCCAAAAAGTAGGCGATAAGGCAGGGGAACCGGACCTGGGTGGGGAAAAGATGAAAACCACAGAGCAAGTTATTGTGTTAGCATAAAATAATAATAAATAATAAATAATAACAAACATGAAATATCCCTAAAATACAGTGTGGGAACCACATTGTGCTTTGATTGGCACCTTCCATCCATGGGATAAAAAATGTCAACACTTGCAGCAACCCACATTGTATTTATGTGGATTGAAATTTATAAGAGCTGAGAGCTGTTTGAAGTGTATTCAGGAAGTCCCCTAATTATCATCACCATGTCCATTCATAATGTATGATGAAAAGTGTATATATATAGATGTTAGTTAACAACGTAAATGAATACAGTAGGAAGAATGGAAATTCCCTTTTCTTGGATATTAATTAGAACCCCGCACCAAAATTGAAAAAAAAATGGTGTGGGGGTCCCCCTCAAAATCAGCAATTGACATATGTGAAATAATGTGTAAACAAAAAATAGTGACTATATTGGATGATAATTGCTGCGATAATGGTCGCTAGATTCTGCGATCTGACTCAACAATCTCCAGGGTCAGTAATCTGTAGCAGCCTATAATAAATATTACTAACTGTGATAAAGTGCTGGTGTTATATTGAAAGAGTGAAAAAACATATATATGACTGATATATTATTGTGAGAAAACATCCGTGAATAAAAAACATGCTAAAATTGAACACATTCACGTGAATAAAGCTAAAAGTAAAAACTCTTCCTGTGAAATGAATAATATACATAAATAAATAGCCGTGAAAAGAAAACTATCAAAAAACTTTAAGAATAAAAATATATATCTATAAAATAAATATGTAGCTTTATGAATAAAAATCCTTCTGTGAAATCAATATGCAACCAATCCAAGATGGTACCTAAACAATAGAGGTTGCCAGCAATAATCTTTTTTTAACATGAAATGCAGTCACAGTTCACTAAAAAATATCCTTTAAAATACAGGTGATAAATATAAAAAGTCCTTGGGGATAAAGAATAGGTGGCAATATATATAAAAAGTTCACAAATAATTCCTCTGTTCAAACTGGTTCTTGGTTATATATCCCCAGATGAAGACACGTGACGGTGTCGTAACGCGTAGGGATTGGCTGGAGCGGCACACACAGACTGAAGCACAAGTGAGAGGGTGCTGAGAACGCCACACCATATATCTATTTACTCTGCCTATTTTTAATGTAACAAATGTAAGAGCGATACGTAAATAAATATCCCCCTGTTGGTTTTAAAAAGTTAATACACTAGTGGAGCCTAAAAAAATAAAACTGTCCCATGAAGTCTTCTTCTTCTTCTCTCGCTCCGACGGACCGAAAAAGAAAAAAAAAGCTGCACGCCACCTACGATCTGCCTCCATGGAAGGCACCCGCTGTAATGACCGGCCTCTCAGGTGACGGCTCTTTTATAACTGAGGGCGGGGCCACACAATGATGTCGCTGGGTGACCCTGCCCCCTCTGATGCATGGGGACATCCCTATGGCATCCCCGTAGCGTCAGAGGGGGGCGGGGCCACCTGGTGCACCCCCCTGTTGCACGAGGACATCCCTATGGCTTTTCCATAGCATCAGAGGGGGCAGGGTCACTCGGTTACATAACCAGGTGGCCCCCCTCTGATGCTACGGGAAAGCCATAGGGATGTCCCCGTGCGTCAGAGGTGGACGGAGTCACCCGATGACGTCATTGTGTGGCCCCGCCCTCAGTTATAAAAGAGCTGTCACCTGAGAGGCCGGTCATTATGGGGGGTGCCTTCTATGGAGGCAAGTTGTAGGCAGTATGCGGCTTTTTTTTTTCGGTCCATCGGAGCGAGAGAAGAAAAAGACTTCGTAGACAGTTTTATTTTTTTATCTTTTAATAAAGGACTTGTCCCAAGGTGTGTGGTGTTTTTTTTTACCATTTTCACACTTTTTTTTGAAATGGTACGGGTACTAAGTAATGGGGGGGCGGGATTTGGGGGTCCCCTTGTTAAAGGGGGCTTCAAGATTCAATTAAGCCCCCCTCCCGCAGACCCCCACAACCACTGGGCAAGGGTTGTGGGGATGAGGCCCTTCTCCCCATCAACATGGGGACAAGGTGCTTAGGGGGGATACCCCAAAGCACCCTCCCCATGTTGAGGGCATGTGGCCTGGTACGGTTCAGGAGGGGGGCCGCTCTCTTGTCCCCCCTCTTTTCCTGTGGCCTGCCAGGTTGCGTGCTGGGATAAGGGTCTGGTATGGATTTTTGGGGGGACCACATGCCATTTTTCTTTTTTATTTTGGTGCGGGGTTCCCCTTAAAATCCATACCAGACCTGAAGGGTTTGGTATGGATTTTGAGGGGGACCCCCCACACCATTTTTTTTTTATTTTGGCGTGGGGTTCCCCTTAATAACCATATCAGACCTGAAGGGCCTGGTGTGGATTTTGAGGGGGACCCCCACGCCATTTTCTTTTTTAATTTTGGTGTGGGTTTCCCCTTAACCACTTCAGCCCTGGAAGGATTTACCCCCTTCCTGACCAGAGCACTTTTTACAATTTGGCACTGCGTCGCTTTAACTGCTAATTGCGCAGTCATGCAATGCTGTACCCAAACGAAATTTGCGTCCTTTTCTTCCCACAAATAGAGCTTTCTTTTGATGGTATTTGATCACCTCTGCCGTTTTTATTTTTTGCGCTATACACGGAAAAAGACCGAAAATTTTGAAAAAAAATTATATTTTCTAATTTTTGTTCTAAAAAAAATCCAATAAACTCAATTTTAGTCATACATTTAGGCCAAAATGTATTCGGCCACATGTCTTTGGTAAAAAAAATGTCAATAAGTGTATATTTATTTGTTTGCGCAAAAGTTATAGCGCCTACAAACTAGGGTACATTTTCTGGAATTTACACAGCCTTTAATTTATGACTGCCTATGTCGTTTCTTGAGGTGCTAAAATGGCAGGGCAGTACAAAACCCCCACAAATGACCCCATTTTGGAAAGTAGACACCCCAAGGAAATTGCTGAGAGGCATGTTGAGCCCATTGAATATTCATTTTTTTTGTCCCAAGTGATTGAATAATGACAAAAAAAAAAATTACAAAAAGTTGTCACTAAATGATATATTGCTCACACAGGCCATGGGCATATGTGGAATTGCACCCCAAAAAACATTTAGCTGCTTCTCCTGAGTATGGGGATACCACATGTGTGGGACTTTTTGGGAGCCTAGTCGCGTACGGGGCCCCGAAAACCAATCACTGCCTTCAGGATTTCTAAGGGCGTACATTTTTGATTTTACCCCTCACTACCTATCACGGTTTTGAAGGCCATAAAATGCCCAGATGGCATAAACCCCCCCCAAATGACCCCATTTTGGAAAGTAGATACCCCAAGCTATTTGCTTTGAGGCATGTTGAGTCCATGGAATGTTTTATATATTGACACAAGTTGCGGGAATGTGACAATTTTTTTTTTTTTGCACAAAGTTGTCACTAAATGATATATTGCTCACACAGGCCATGGGCATATGTGGAATTGCACCCCAAAATACATTTAGCTACTTCTCCTGAGTACGGGGATACCACATGTGTGGGACTTTTTGGGAGCCTAGCTGCGTACGGGGCCCCGAAAACCAATCACCGCCTTCAGGATTTCTAAGGGTGTAAATTTTGGATTTCACTCTTCACTGCCTATCACAGTTTCGGAGGCCATGGAATGCCCAGGTGGCACAAACCCCTCCCAAATGACCCCATTTTGGAAAGTAGACACCCCAAGCTATTTGCTGAGAGGCATGGTGAGTATTTTGCAGCTCTCATTTGTTTTTGAAAATAAGGAAAGACAAGAAAAACTTTTTTTTTTCTTTTTTCAAATTTCAAAACTTTGTGACAAAAAGTGAGGTCTGCAAAATACTCACTATACCTCTCAGCAAATAGCTTGGGATGTCTACTTTCCAAAATGGGGTCATTGGGGGGGGGTTGCCACCTGGGCATTCCATGGCCTCCAAAACTGTGATAGGCAGTGAAGAGTGAAATCAAAAATTTACGGCCTTAGAAAGCCTGAAGGCGGTGCCTGGATTACGGGGTCCCGTACGCGGCTAGGCTCCCAAAAAGTCTCACACATGTGGTATCCCCGTACTCAGGAGAAGCAACAGAATGTATTTTGGGGTGTAATTTCACATATTCCCATGGCATGTTTGAGCAATATATCATTTAGTGACAACTTTGTGCAAAAAAAATTTGTCTCTTTCCCGCAACTTGTGTCACAATATAAAATATTCCATGGACTCGACATGACTCTCAGCAAATAGCTTAGGGGGGTCTACTTTCCAAAATGGGGTCATTTGGGGGGGTTTTGAACTGTCCTGGTGTTTTATGTACAACATTTAGAAGCTTATGTCACACATCACCGACTCTTCTAACCACTTGAAGACAAAGCCCTTTCTGACACTTTTTGATTACAAGAAAAAATTATTTTTTTTGCAAGAAAATTACTTTGAACCCCCACACATTATATATTTTTTTAAAGCAAATGCCCTACAGATTAAAATGGTGGGCGTTTCATTTTTTATTTTCACACAGTATTTGCGCAGCGATTTTTCAAACGCATTTTTTGGGGAAAAACACACTTTTTTAAATTTTAATGCACTAAAACACACTATGTTGCCCAAATGTTTGATGAAATAAAAAAGATGATCTTAGGCCGAGTACATGGATACCAAACATGACATGCTTTAATATTGCGCACAAACGTGCAGTGGCGACAAACTAAATACATTTTTAAAAGCCTTTAAAAGCCTTTACAGGTTACCACTTTAGATTTACAGAGGAGGTCTACTGCTAAAATTACTGCCCTCAATCTGACCTTTGCGGTGATACCTCACATGCATGGTGCAATTGCTGTTTACATTTGATGCCAGACCGACGCTTGCGTTCGCCTTAGCGCAAGAGCAGGGGGGACAGGGGTGCTTTTTTTTTTTTTTTCTTCTTTATTATTTTTTTGCTTTTTTATCTTATTTGTAAACTGTTCCTTTCTTTTTTTTTTTTTAAATGATTTTTATTGTTATCTCAGGGAATGTAAATATCCCCTATCATAGCAATAGGTAGTGACAGGTACTCTTTTTTGAAAAAATTGGGGTCTATTAGACCCTATATTTCTCCTCTGCCCTCAAAGCATCTGACCACACCAAGATCGGTGTGATAAAATGCTTTCCCAATTTCCCAATGGCGCTGTTTACATCCGGCGAAATCTAAGTCATAAAATGCTCATAGCTTCCGGTTTCTTAGGCCATAGAGATGTTTGGAGCCACTCTGGTCTCTGATCAGCTCTATGGTCAGCTGGCTGAATCACCGGCTGCATTCTCAGGTTCCCTGTTGAGACAGGAGAGCCAGAGAAAAACACGGAAGATGGTGGGGGGGGGGCATTCCCTCCCACTGCTTGTAAAAGCAGTCTAGAGGCTAATTAGCTGCTAGGATTGCTTTTACTTGAAAGCCGACCGCTGGCTGAAAAGAATGATACCAAGATGATACCTAAACCTGCAGGCATCATTCTGGTATAGCCATTCAAAGTCGTGAATTGCGTACCTGAAGACAAAAAAATGGTTAACAATAAAGCACAGTAAACGGTAAAGTATAAAAAATTGCATACCTGAAAAGCAAGCATGATAAAACATAATAACAATAAAACATTGCAGAATAGAATACAGTAAAAAAGAGCAGAACAATAGAGAGAGAATAGAGAGAGAGAGAACAAAAAAACGACAACTATTTTTTTTTTATTTTACATTTTTGTATGTGTTTTTTTTTTTTTTTTTTTTTTACACTTTTTTTTGTAACTGTAACTTTTATATCTGTAACCGGTTCCAGGTTTGGGTTTCTCAAAATGCGATGGCATCTTGGGAGACCCTGTGAAAGTGTGCCTAGTCTGTGCAATGCTGTACCCTACGCTAATACTCAACTAGTGAATGGTAGCGTTCAAAACATTCACCAATGCAAAAACTAGGATTGTCAGGACAGGGGGGACAATAATAGCGGGTGTCACGCCTATATCCGCGCTTGCTGCAGACACAACATCTTTTTTGGGGGGGTTCGTTGGGTAGGGGTACTCAGGAGGACATAAAGAAAATGCCTCTCATGCAGCCGACTGCATTTGGTTGGGGATGTGAATGGGGGAAGTACGGGCGCTGCAGAAGCGGTGGGTTCCCAATTAGGATTGGCGAAGGCAGCAGGAAGGGCACTATGGGCACGATGGGCCTGTGTTTGTCTTTTTGGTGGCAGCGGGACACTACTTGTGCTTGCCACCTCACCAGCTTGAACTGCACTTATGGGACTCGCCACGTCACCAAGTGTTACTGCAGTGCTGGTTTGACTACGACCGGGGTGTACTAGCCCAAAACACTACCAAAAAAACTGTTAGCGATCGCAGGGATCAGGCCTGACTCTGCGAATGCTGCAGTTATGCGTTTAGTGTTTTGTAAGTGACAGTGATCGATCGATACTGCACTTGGGTGGGCTGGGCTGGGCCAGGCGGAGGGGCAAAACGCAGGTGCTAGCAGGTATCTGGGCTGATCCCACTAACACTGCGTTTTTGGGAACCCTAAACTGCTGGGGATGCTAGTATAGAACTGATCGGATCAGATATTGATCCGTACAGATACTATACCACTAAGGGAGGCGTATGCTGCGTGCATGGGTGTTAGCGGTACTGGCGCTAATCTGACGCTGCCTGGGGCGACGCATATCACCGCCGGGCGATCAGGGGGCTAAACCTTTATTCAGTAATAAATGGCGGGTGCCCTGACACTTTAAAAAATAAACAAACTAACCAGCGTCAACCGTAACGGTTATACGGTGATCAGTGGTGAAAGGGTTAACTAGGGGGCAATCAAGGGGTTAAAACATTTATTAGGTAGTATATGGGGGTCCCTGTCGCTATAAAGCGCTGACAGCGAACCTAAATATTTACGTCCCTAACTAGCGTCACCAGTGACACTAATACAGCGATCAGAAAAATAATCGCTTAGCGACACTGGCGACAGGGGGTGATCAAGGGGTTAAAACTTTATTAGGGGGGTTAGGGGGGTACCCTAGACCTAAACGGGGCTAACAGTAACTGTCCTAACACAGTAACTGTCACAAACTGACACCATGCAGTAATCAGAAAAAAAAAAATCCTGCTTTGTGTCAGTGTGACAGGGAAGGGGGAGGGGTGATAGGGGGGATTGGGGGTGTTTTGTGTGCCTGGCATGTTCTACTGTGTGTGTAGTGTTTGTGCAGGGGGTGATCAAGGGGTTAAAACTTTATTAGGGGGGTAACCTAGACCTACAGGGGGCTAACCCTAACTGCCCTACCACTTCTAACTGTCACAAACTGACACCATGCAGTAATCAGGAAAAAAAAATACTGCTTGGTGTCAGTGTGACAGGGAGGGGGAGGGGTGATCGGGGGGCGATCGGGGGGGGGGTCGGGGGTGTAATGTGTGCCTGGCATGTTCTACTGTGTGTGTGTGTGTGTTGGTGCACTCACATGTCTTCTCTCCTCGACGCCGAAACGGAAACTGCCGAGCCGAGGAGAGATGACATCACATCCTCTGCCTGTGTGTACTACACACAGGCAGGGGAGGATTCCCGTTGGCTGGGAACGATCGCGAGGGGGGGCACGATCGGATGGCCTCTCCCTCGCCTCTCAACGCTCCCAGACAAATGCCGACTGCCGCTGGCACCGGGGGGGTCCGATCGGACCCCCCGCCCGCGGGAAGCAGATCACGTACGGGTACGTGATTCTGCCTGCCCGTGCCATTCTGCCGACGTATATCGTCGTTAGGTGGTCGGCAAGTGGTTAATATTCATACCAGACATGAAGGGCCTGGTATGGAATTTGGGGGACCCCCACGCATTTTTTTTTTTAAATTTTGGTTTGAGGTTCCCCTTAATATTCATGCCAGACCCGTAGGGTAATGTACTGTGGGGAATCGCATGGCGTTTTTATCAATGAACTTTTATGTGTATTGCCAGGACCGACAATGCATTATAGCCGCGAGTACTTTTAAATTACTTTTTTTCCTTTCGAAATGTCATTTTGCTCTTGGACAGTTCTAAACATGGGAAACATGCGCCACTTTACAGGCATTCTATAGACACCCCCCAGGTACAAAATTTAAAGGAATATTTCACTTTTATTGTTTCACGTTAAGTATTGCTAAAATCACTGCTCCCGAAAAAATGGCAGTTTTTAAAACTTTTTTTTGCATTGATACATGTCCCCTGGGGCAGGACCCAGGTCCCCAAACACTTTTTATGACAATACCATGCTTATAAGCCTTTAAAATTAGCACTTTTGATTTCTCCCATAGACTTTTAAAGGGTGTTCCGCAGCTTTCGAATTTGCTGTAAACACCCCAAAATGTTCGCTATTCGGCGAAGAGGCGAACACCCAAGTCGAACTTACGTTTGACTTGAACATTGGGCTCATCCCTAATCAGGACCAGAGGGGGACGCATCGGTGACACTGCTGGAAAAAGGAAGGATGCTGGTGATGATACTAATGATGTAGCCATTCTTAGATAGATATCAGGATAGGGTGGCTGTTCGGATCCTGGAACTGGGTTTTTGTGAGGTTTTCATATACCATGCACGCTTAGGACGGTCCCGTCTGTTTCAGATAATTTGTGCTCGACCTGGCTTCACCATGAGGTGGTTACGGACAAGTTACAGAAGAAGATGCTTCTAGGGCGCATGAGCGGCCCTTTTCCATCTCCACCTTTGGTGGGCCTGGTGATTTCCCCTCTGGGGGTGGTCCCAAAAAAGAAACAAGGTAAGTTTCACCACCTCTCATACCCCAAGAGAGGCTCCGTTAATGATGGTATTGACCCACAGGATTGTACGGTCACCTACACTTCATTCAACGCCGCTCTCTCTTGGGTGCATAAATATGGTCGGGGCTCACTGATGGCCAAATCGGATATAGAGGCCGCTTTTAGGCTTCTGCCGGTGCATCCCGAGAGCTTCCACTTGTTGTGTTGCAAGTGGCTGGGTTCGTTCTTTGTGGATCGCTGCTTGCTGATGGGTTGTTTCATTTAATGCTCCTTGTTTGAGAAATATAGTTCTTTTCTCAAATGGGTTGTTCGGGATTCATCAGGCTTGAACTCCATAATCCACTACTTGGATGATTTCCTGTGCATTGGGCCGCCAGATTCCAGGATTTGCGTTGTATTGCTTGTTACAGCACGTGGCGGAACGTTTTAGAGTTCCCTTGGCTCCGGACAAGACCGAAGAACCCTCCACCGAGTTGATTTTTCTGGGTATTACGATTGACTCCATGGCCATGGAGTGTCGTTTGCCCCTGGAAAAATTTACAGCATTGAAGTTGGAGGTGGTTAACGCTTGGCAACAGTGGAAAACTCAGCAAAGGGACTTACAATCACTTTTGGGTAAGTTGAATTTTGCCTGTAGGATCATCCCGATGGGCAGGATTTTTTGTCGCCGCTTAGCAGCGGCAATGGCAGTGGTTTATTGTCCAAGGCATTATTTCCATTTGACGGGGAGCATAGGTCTGATCTGTTGGTTTGGGAGCATTTTTTGGAACTTTACATTGGATGGAGGGGCCCATTAGCAATGCCAATATGGACCTTTTTACTTATGCTATAGAGTAGTATAATATAATCAATAAATTGAACTATAATAGTACACTACAAACAGCGCTATTGTTGAGCAAAAACACACAAGCATGCGGCCAACTTCACACGAAAGTCCTTTAAGAGTAGTGAGGAGTTTAAAAAGTGGTTCAGAGAGTGTTCATAGGTGATCATAAAACAGAATCTCAGTGTGCACCTTCCACTGGTCAATCCAATTCCACCATGTGAGAACACGCTCCCCTCAGGGGGTTAAACTCACCAGAGCTAAGAAAAATATAAGCCTCCAAGGGAAGAAACATCTAAGCCACAAGCTGCTGCCAACACCACTCCAAGGGATTCACAGATGATCAGGGCTCAAAATAAATCTGTCTAGGAGAAAGAGTATTCAGAACCCCCTTAATTTACACAGTGTTCGGCCCCAACGGTTCTGGCACTCTTTCTTCCACTTTCCATTATTTCCATTTGACGGGGAGCATAGGTTTGATCTGTTGGTTTGGGAGCATTTCTTGGAACTTTACATTGGATGGAGGGGCCCATTAGCAATGCGAATATGGACCTTTTTACTTATGCGGCAGGTTCGGACAGTTACGGAGCCTACTTCCATGGCCCGAGGAATGTCAGTCGGCCGACTTGCTGAAAAACGTAGTGCTGTTGGAACTATTTCCTTTAGTTGTAGCGGTCGAGATTTGGGGTTCCGCTTTTGTGAACAAAAAGGTCAGGTTTCACTGTGATAACATGGGGGTGGTCATGGCGATCAACAGTGTGTCTACATCTTCGCCCTCAGTTATCAGGCTTTTACGATACATAGTTCTGCTTTGCTTATGTTTGAATGCCTTTGTTTATGCTGTCCATATCCCAGGTACATCCAACAAACGAGCGGATTCTTTATCTCTCTTTCAGTGGGACAAGTTTCGCGGGTTGGCACCAGAAGCGGAGCATGGGGTTCAACATGGTTCAACAGCGATCAACATGGGGTTCCTTGTCCTCGGCGAATGTGGGGGATTGCTCTGGAATCTGATTTTCAATTCTTTGGCTGCTACAACATGGGCCGCGTATTCAAAGGTATGGAAGGAATAGCTTGCCCTGCGTGAGGAGCTAAGTGTGTGGAGCGTTGACTTGGATCTGGGTTCCATGGTCTTACACTTCGTCTGTCGCAACTTTGTAGAGGGTACCTCAGCATTGTTGGTTGGGTGCAAATTCGCTGGACTTGCATTTTTGTTTAAATTGGGAGGAGTAGTTGATTTTACAAAGTCTTTTGCGGTACGTCAAGCGATTAAGGGTTACCGTAATGGCCGCCGTGCTAGCAACACGCGCAGGCCAGTCTCTTTTTCTGTTTTACGCTTGGTTCTGGGGTGGTTGCCTGGTCTGTGTTCATCTACTTATGAGGTTCTTTTGTTCCAGGCAGCCTTTTTGGTTGCCTTTTTTGGGGCGCTGCAAATCAGTGAATTGGTGAGTCTTTCAAAGTCAGTTCCCCGGGGCTTGCTAGCAGAAGACACAGCTTGTGGGGCTGATTTAGTTCAGCTTGTGATCCGACAGTCTAAGACAGACCAAAGAGGTAGGAGTATGTGGGTTGTATTATTTCATGGAAATTGCCCTGGTATGTGCCCGGTCTTGGTGATGGAAAAAATCTTAAAAGTTTGGCTGCAGGTGGATGGTCCTTTCCTGCTGCACAGGGATGGCACCTTGCTGTCCAAATTCCAATTTGTGGCGGTCTTTCGAAAATGCCTACAGGCATCTGTTTTCAATCCGAAGGAATATTCTTCCCATACTTTTCGGATTGCTGCAGCCACCGAGGCATCACATTGGGGGTTGGATTCAGGTGTTGTTAAAATGCATTGGTAGGTGGGAGTCGGATAGGTACAAGTTATACGTATGTTCTCATCTTATCTGAACTCTATTTGTTGGTCTGTCTCTTTTTCTTCTTTATTGGTGTTGTTTTTGTGTAGTCTGTGTGAGTCTGCTGCACTGTTCCTTGTTTTTCATTTCAGGTCTTCCAGGATGCCTCGTCTGGATTGTAGGGCATTTGTACGTGTTCTGGGGGGGGCAGAAGGGCTGACATGCATCCGAACGGCAGGCAGTTGGGACTATCCAGGGAGGTGGGCACTGTCAGGTAGATAGGCGTGCCGGGCATGCTCTGGATCTGGGTGTTACCTGGGGTCCACCGTTTTGCCAGATTAGACTGCCCCCCCCGGATGTGCTGGTTCTTCACGTGGGGGGGCAATGATTTGGGACACCGTAACATGCGGAACTTATTCGGGACATCAAATTTGACCTTTTTGAGGCTCCGTTTGTATTTACCTCTATGTTACTGGTGTGGTCAGACATCATTGCCCACACATCTTGACGGGAGGCATGGTCTGTGGATGGTATAAACAGGGCCCGCATTAAGGTCAACATGGCAGTAGGGCGTTTCTTTGTCAGGAATGGGGGCCTAGCGGTCAGACAATGTGAGCTGGAACAGGAGACGCTACCTGCGGGGGGGGGGGTGTGGAGTGCATCTGAACGCAGTTGGCACGATCTCTGGGCTTTGGGCCTGGAAGATGGTGTGCAGCATATCGTTAGGGTTTGGAGGTGCACACAAGTATATTGCCGCGTACACACGGTCGGACTTTCCGGCATACTTGGTCCATAGTCCGCCGAACAATCTGACTGTGTGTAGGCTCCGGCAGACTTTTTCCCAAAAGCCCGCCGGACCTAGATTTGAAACATGTTTTAAATCTTTCCGTCGGACTCAGTTACTGGCGGAAAGTCCGCTCGTCTGTGTGCTGGTCTGACGGAAAGCCCGCTCGTCTGTATGCTGGTCCAATGGACCAGATACGACGCAAGGGCAGGGTATTGCATTTCGCGCTCGCTGCAATGGGAAAAACAAAATTTCCTATTGCGGCAAGCGCGGGGCATACCAGGCCCTTAGGTCTGGTATGGATTATAAAGGGAAACCACTACGCCGAAAAAACGGCGTGGGGTCCCCCCTAAGTTCCATCCCAGACCCTGATCCAAGCACGCAGCCCGGCCAGCCAGGAAAGGGGGTGGGGACGAGCGAGTGCCCCCCCCCTGAACCGTACCAGGCCGCATGCTTACAAGGGCCTCTTCCCGACAACCCTGGCCGTTGGTTGTTGGGGTCTGCGGGCGGGGGGCTTATCGGAGTCCGGGAGCCCCCTATAATAAGAGACTGTGACGTTTTAGGGGGGCTGGGTCTCTGCCTATATAAGTCACAACGGAGCCCTCAGAGAGCAGTCCAGCCGGAGAGACCATCGTGTCAACATCTGGAGAAGAGAAGAGGGAAGAAGACAAGAAGCCCAGAAGTCCGGACCTCCGCTGGAAAGAGAGCGGCCTGAAGACAGCGGAGGAGCCGGCCGAAGAACTGGAACACTGGGAGAAGAGGCCAGAGAGAGCAGAGAAGAACCAACCGGACGCCGGGAGAAGAGGAACTGGAGGGACCCCCGAAGCCAGAAGAAGACCCCCCAGAGCTGTTTAATAAATTATTTTAAAAACCTGTGTAATGTGTTTTATTATTGACACTTTTTCCCTAGGTGAATGGGTAGGGGTACCATGTACCCCATACTCATTCACATAGGGTGGGGGGCCCGGGATCTGGGGGCCCTCTTATTATAGGGGGCTCCCGGATTCCGATAAGCCCCCCGCCCGTAGACCCCGACAACCAACGGCCAGGGTTTGTCGGGAAGAGGCCCTTGTCCTCATGAACATGGGGCAAGGTGCTTTGGGGTGGGGGGGGCCCGCATGGCGCCCCCTCCCCCAAAGCACCCACCCCCCCATGTTGAGGGCATGCGGTCTGGTACGGTTCAGGAGGGGGGGGGGCGCTCGCTCATCCCCACCCCCTTTCCTGACCGGCCAGGCTGCGTGCTCGGATCGGGGTCTGGTATGGATTTTAGGGGGACCCAACGCCGTTTTTTCAGCGTAGGGGCTTCCCTTTATAATCCATACTAGACCTAAGGGCCTGGTATGCCCCGCGACGGGGCTCGCAAGGTGTCAATCTCACCGATAAAAGCGGCAAGATTGACTTCCTTTTCTAGTCCCGTCGCACCTGAATCATGTTCAAAATGAACGGACTTGTCCATGTGTGGGCAAGTCCATTCATTCTGAAAGTCCGCCGTAACTCCGGCGAAAGCCGGAAAGTCTGGTCATGTGTGGGCAAGTCCGTCCATTTCACAGTCCGGCGCACCTGGCGGACAAAGTCCGTCGGAAAGTGTGCCGGACCAAGTATGCCAGAAAGTCCGATCGTGTGTACGCGGCATAAGGCTTTACACTTGTGGTGCAGTGGCTGTTGGGACCCCATGGATGGGGTTAAATAATTCTGTCAGTGAGATACAAGTGGGGAACCATTGTTGGTATGGTGTCCTCTGGTTGGGTGTTGGCCTCTAAGCGGGACCAGGTATTGGTAGACCTGTAGGGTATGTGGGGCAAGTGTTAATGTCCCTGAGTCAGTGTTCTTGCAGCTAGGGACATGTAGCTTTGGTTTAGGTTACTGTTAAAAGTGTTATTTATTAATTTTGTTGTTAAATAAAAGGCCGGACGGCCATTTAACTCCAACCAGTGTCATGTGTTTACTGGGATTGGGGAGGTTGGAGGTATAGGGGGCTAAGTATCAGTAGCAAGGGTACCTCTGAACTACACTAGTCATGAGGTTTCATACTTATTAGTTAATGTCTGGGGTTGGGTGGTTGTCTAAATGGCAGTATTGGGTGTTTTGGAATATTTATTTCAGATTATCATTCTCTGTTATAATGGGTTTTAAATCTTTGATTATCTTTCTTATCCTTTCTAGTGCTGGATTGTATGTGGTTACTAGAGGTACATGTTTATTTGTTTTGTTCTCTTTGTATTGAAGTAGATTTTCTCTTCGGGTTTTCAAGGCCGTGTTTATGTTTGTGTTGATGATTTTGTCCTTGTAACCTTTCTTATGGAAGTGCTAGTGTTCTGAGATGTTTATCTCTGTCTTTTGGGTCTGAACATAAGTATATGACAAGCTTCACACTTCGATATACAGGAAACCTACTGACAGATGCAACTATCTCCACGGTTTCAGTTCTCACCCCAACACACTAAATGGGCCATTATATACAGCCAGGTCATCAGATACCACGGAATATGTTCAGATTCAGGAGACAGAGAAAACCATCTCAGAACACTAGCAGACTACTTCCATAAGAAAAGTTACAAGGACAAAACCATCAACACAAACATAAACATGGCCTTGAAAATCTACTTCAGTACAAAGAGAAAAAAACAAATAACCATGTACTTATAGTGGAGTTGTTGCTCTTTGTCTTTTGCTCACATTTTATTATCATAGGATTGCTTTATTTCTGTAAAAATATTCTTGGAACCTTAATCTCCTGAATAATTCCTCCATATCTCAGATTAGCTGTAAATTATCCAATTTGGTGATGGGCAGAATAAAAAAGCACTGTTATTCCTGGTTCAGAAATTTTGTGTTTGTTTTTTTGTTTCTTTTTTTCCCCTCGGAGATTGTCATTAACATTCTGCTAAAACTTTATGTATTAGTACTTTGTACCTTGAAGAAGGGGGTACACCCCAAAAGCTTGTCCTGTAAATGTGGATGTTAGTGCAAATAAAAAAGCATCACAGGCAGTACTCAATTGTTTTTCATAGACAATGATTGTTTGATGTAGCAGCGATAGGCCATGATTGAGCATGGGCAGTAGCAGGAAAAATATAGGAAAAATCTATTGCAAAATATATATTTTGAAAAAAAATGCCACCACTATCAACCTAATACAAAATGCCAAAAAGTGCCAAACCAAGTTAAAATAGCTTGTGACCTTCTGTTCAGTTCCACACTGTACACTGTACAAAGTTTTAACAAAAAGTCAACCTGGAATGCAGCAAAGCACCTCAAAACCCCCAAACCCACATTTCATAGATGAGGCCATCATTAAAGTAAGCTAAAAAGTAACAGTGCCATGTTTTAGAAACAAACAAAAAAAAATATGGCACAGTGGCTGCAGAATATTTAAACAGTTTAATTGGGGCCTGGGGCAGAAATGTAAGAGGAAGAGATAAGTATTTTTTTTCAAGAACAGAGAATGATATTTTAAAGATAGCAACCAGAAATATTGTATTGACTTACTGCTCATTATGCTAGCATTTGTACTTGACAACTATGTTATGCCGCGTACACACGGTCGTACTTTTCGTCTACAAAAGTCCAACAGACGCTGATGGACTAAAGCTGGCTGGTAATCCGATCGTGTGTGGGCTTCTCCGGACTTTCAACCGACTTTTTTAGCCTCAAATACGACGTACTTTAGATTTGAAACATGCTTCAAAACTTTTACTTCGTACCTACGACGGACCCCGAAATCCGCTCGTCTGTGTGCTAGTCCGACGGACAAAAAGCCACGCTAGGGCACCTATTGGCTACTGGCTATGAACTTCCTTATTTTAGTCCGGTGTACGTCATCACGTACGAATCCGACCGACTTTTGTGTGGTCGTGTGTAGGCAAGTCCGGTCGTTAGAAAGTAGGCCGCAAGTCCGCGGCAAGTCCACCGAAAGTCTGCCGGAAGTCTGTCCGACAGGCTGTCCGACTTTTGTAGACGAAAAGTACGACCGTGTGTACGCGGCATTAGAGATAGAGATGTGGCATATGTCATTTGCAACATGCAATTTAAAAAAAATCTGTTAATTATGCCACAGTCAGGAACCAGAAATATTTCAAGGGCATGCTGTATAGCATTTATGTGATTTTACTAGGCTACAATGGAAGATGCAGGGACTTGAGAAGTGTTATATGTAACTAAATTTAAGTTAAATTTTCCATAGCCACAAGCAAGAAACACAGAACTCATTTGTAGGGAAGTATGTACTCCTTGTCAGAGCATGCAGATTTCATTTTGGTTAAACAATTAACAATAACGGTGTATTTTTTTAGCCTGAAGCCGCAAAATTGTACATTTTTGCAACAGGTTTTTGATAAGGTGCTATTTTAGAGGGAGAGAGCAGGCATATTTAATGTCCAAAAAAAAAAGGATTGAAAATCAAAAACATTTTAAAGATTTGCAGCACACCTTTTAAGCCTTTCTTAGAGAGGCCACAAATTCTGAGGAATGTCGCGTATAGGGATGAGCTTCGTGTTCGAGTCGAACCCATGTTCGACTCGAACATCGGCTGTTCGACCGTCCGTCGAATTGCGAACGTTATGGGCCGTTCGCGCCAAATTCGTGTGGCGCGTCACGGCCCATAATTCACTGCGGCATCGCAGTGCATTGCTGGCTGATGATTGGCCAAGCATGCACTATGACCCGCATGCTTGGCCAATCACAGCCGTCAGTAGAGAGAGCTGTAATTGGCCAAAGCCAGGGTGGCTTTGGCCAATTATGGCTCAGGGGATTTAGTACATGCCCCACACTATATAAGGCCGCCTGCACGGCGGCCCTGTGTAGTGTGTTCCGGTGTGCTGAGAGATAGAGAGAGAGACAGACAGTGTCATTTGATTTGAGTTAGATAGATTAGGCAGAACAGTCAGTCAGTTAGCTGCACTTACAGTGTATTGTGTATATATATGCATCCCTGGTGTTGCATATATATATATACACTGTATTCAGTTTAGCTAGATCCGTTCCTGTTATCTTCTATCTAGACTATTTACATTTGGTGCAGTGCGTCCTGCTCACAGTGTTCAGCTAGATCCGTTCCTGCTATTTACATTTAGTGCAGTGCGTCCTGCTCACAGTGTTCAGCTAGATCCGTTCCTGCTATTTACATTTAGTGCAGTGCGTCCTGCTCACAGTGTTCAGCTAGATCTGTTCCTGCTATTTACATTTAGTGCAGTCAGTGCGTCCTGCTCACAGTGTTCAGCTAGATCCGTTCCTGCTATTTACATTTAGTGCAGTGCGTCCTGCTCACAGTGTTCAGCTAGATCCGTTCCTGCTATTTACATTTAGTGCAGTCAGTGCGTCCTGCTCACAGTGTTCAGCTAGATCTGTTCCTGCTATTTACATTTAGTGCAGTCAGTGCGTCCTGCTCACAGTGTTCAGCTAGATCCGTTCCTGCTATTTACATTTAGTGCAGTGCGTCCTGCTCACAGTGTTCAGCTAGATCTGTTCCTGCTATTTACATTTAGTGCAGTGCGTCCTGCTCACAGTGTTCAGCTAGATCCGTTCCTGTTATCTTCCTACTGACAGGCAGGCTTGTCTGGTTACAGTATATAAAGCTACCTGAAGAAAATTACAGGTGTTCTATCCCAGCTTAGTGCAGCTACAGGCCATTAGTATGTCTGGAAGGCCAAGAAGGAGAGGCAGACAGTCACAAGCCAATAAAAGAGGGCAAGCAGGCTCTGTGTCTAGTGCTGGTCGTGGAGACGGTGCATCCTCATCAGCACGTGGCCATGGGACACGCTTGGCCTTTTTTTTGGCAGCTGGCCGTGTTGAGCCGCAACATGCGGAAGACTTGGTCGAGTGGATGACCAAGCCGTCCTCATCCTCCTCATCCTCTCTCACCCATGCCCAGGGTGCTTTGTCTGGCAAAGCAGCGGCCTCTTCCCTCAGCTCAATGTCATCAGTGACTCCTTCCCTAGCTCCACCATGTCCTCCTGAGGATTCCCTCGAACTGTTTGACCACAGTGTTGGGTACATGCTCCAGGAGGATGCCCAGCGTTTGGAAGGCTCTGATGATGATACTGAGCTCGATGAAGGCAGTAACATGAGCATGGACAGAGGGGGTGCCCAAGAAGGACAGCAATCTGGCAGTCATGCTCCCCCTGCTGCAGCATACTGCCAGGTTTGCTCCAGTGATGAGGAGGGAGGGGATGATGAGGTCACTGACTCAACGTGGGTGCCTGATAGGAGAGAGGAGGAGGAGGCGGCACATCACCAACGAGGCAGGATGCCCTCCAGGGGCCAGCCTAAGGGCAGCACATTGACTGCATCACACCCCAAAGCTCCACATGTGCAGGGTGCTGCAGTCTCTGCGCGTTATTCAAAAAGTTCTTTGGTGTGGGCCTTTTTTGAGACGAGTGCATCAGATCGCACCGCTGCTATTTGCAACATATGTCTCAAGCGTATCTCGCGTGGCCAAAACATCTCCCGCTTGGGTACCACATGCTTGACCAGACATATGTTGACCTGCCATGCAGTTCGTTGGCAAGCATATCTAAAAGACCCACACCAAAGAACAAAGAGGATCTCTCCTTGCTCCTCATCAGCTGAGATTTCCAACCCCACTAGACCTTCAGTCCTCTCTGAGACCTGCAGTGAGAGGAATGAAGGTGTAGAATTAGGTGTGTCACAGCCAAGTACTTGTGGGCAATCTGCTTTTGGTACACCGACGTCAGATTGTACCAGGCAAATTTCCCTGCCCCAGCTGCTGCACCGCCGAAAGAAGTTTGCTCCCAGCCATCCACATGCCCAGCGTTTGAATGCTAGCTTGGCAAAATTGCTAGCACTTCAACTGCTGCCTTTTCAGTTGGTAGACTCTGGCCCCTTCCATGAGTTTGTGGAATGTGCGGTTCCTCAGTGGCAGGTATCCAAACGCCACTTTTTCTCACGGAAGGCGATTCCGGCTCTCTACCGGCATGTGGAAGACAATGTCCATGCCTCGCTGGACAGGGCAGTCAGCGGTAAGGTGCATATTACCGCTGACTCATGGTCCAGCAGGCATGGACAGGGACGTTACCTAAGTTTCACGGCGCATTGGGTGACTCTGCTGGCAGCTGGGAAGGATGCAGGACAAGGTGCAGTAGTGTTGGAGGTTGTTCCGCCACCACGCCTCCAAAATGCTGATTGTGACACACCTCTCTCCTCCACCCCCTCCTCTTCTTCTTCCTCCATGGCCTCTTCCTCGGAACCAGCGGTGCTCCGTAGGCGTTCAAGGGGCTACGCAAGTACGCAGGCCAAAAGATGCCATGCGGTGCTTGAGCTGGTGTGCTTGGGGGACAGGAGCCACACTGGGGCAGAGGTTCTGTCAGCTCTGCAGGGGCAGGTTCAGAGGTGGTTGACGCCACGCCAACTTAAGGCAGGAATGGTGGTTTGCGACAATGGCACCAACCTCCTCTCTGCCCTCCGACAGGGACAACTGACCCATGTGCCCTGTTTGGCTCACGTCCTTAACTTGGTGGTGCAGCGGTTCTTGGGCAGGTACCCGGGCTTACAGGATGTCCTGAGGCAGGCCAGGAAAGTCTGTGTGCATTTCCGCCGGTCATATAATGCCAGTGCTCGGCTGACGGACCTCCAAAAGGAGTTTAACCTGCCCAAGAACCGCCTAATCTGTGACATGCCCACCAGGTGGAACTGGCTGCACACGCAGCAGAGGGCCATCAATGAGTACCTGTGCGACTATGGCACCAGGACAGGGTCAGGGGAGCTTGGTTTTTTTCCCCACGCCAGTGGGCCATGATCAGGGATGCATGCACTGTCCTGTCACCATTCGAGGAGGCCACGAGGATGGTGAGCACTGACAGTGCATGCATCAGTGACACTGTCCCCCTTGTCCACCTGTTGGAGCACACGCTGCGTGGAATAATGGACAGGGCACTTGAGGCAGAACAGAGGCAGGAAGAGGAGGACTTCCTTAGCTCTCAAGGCCCCCTTTATCCAGACAGTGTTCCTGCGTGCCCGCCGATCACACAGGAAGAGGACGAGGAGGAGGAGGAAGATTGTGTCAGTATGGAGGTGGAGCCTGGCACTCAGCATCAGCAGTCTTTAAGGGATCAGTCCCAAGGAACACATGGACTTGTACGTGGCTGGGAGGAGGTGGCTGCGGACGTTGTTGTCCTTAGTGACCCAGAGGACTCCGGACCGAATGCCTCAGCAAACCTACGCTGCATGGCCTCCCTGATCCTGCAAAGCCTGCGTAAGGATCCTCGTATTCGTGGTATCAAGGAGAAGGACCAATACTGGCTGGCAACCCTCCTTGATCCACATTACAAGGGTAAGGTTGCGGACCTTATCTTGCCATCGCAGAGGGAGCAGAGGATGAAACATCTTCGGGAGGCCTTGCAGAAAGGTCTGTGCAACGCGTTCCCAGAGACTGGGAGGTTACAAACTCCTGTTTCTGGACAACGTGTTGCTGAGGCTTCGGTCAGTCAAAGAAGGAGCGGTGGAGAAGGTGGCCGTCTGACCGATGCGTTCAGACAATTTTTTGGTCCGCAGCCCCAAGGTATGATCGGTTCCAGCAACCATCGCCAGCGTCTGTTTTACATGGTGCAGGAATACCTAGGGGCAAGATCAGACTTGGACACCTTTCCCACCGAAAATCCTCTGGGTTACTGGGTCTTGAGGATGGATCACTGGCCAGAGCTTGCACAGTATGCAATTGAGCTACTGGCCTGTCCTGCATCCAGCGTTCTTTCGGAACGCACATTCAGTGCTGCTGGAGGCGTGGTAACCGATCACAGGGTGCGTCTGTCCACCGACTCGGTCGATCGGCTGACCTTCATAAAAATGAATCAGTCTTGGATCACCACCAGCTACCAAGCACCTGATGCTGATGTAACCGAATAATTTTTTTTGAAATCTCAGATCCCTTCAAAGACTGCCTATGCTGATGCTGAGTGACTATCCCTGAGTAATTATCCTCTTCCTCCTCAATCATCACGCTGATAGCTTGTAAGAACATTTTTGGTTCTGGGCGCCACCACCAGTGCCTAAGGCACAATTTTTCAGCCCCTGTTTAACAGGGGCGTGTAATTACAATTTTTGATGTAATACTTTGCAGCAGGGCTCGTTCCTGCATTCCAACTAGAGTGTCTGTGAGGGGTTGCAGTGTTGTGGCACCAGCACCAGTGCCTAAGGCCCAATTTTTCTGCCCCTGTCTAACAGGGGCGTGTAATTACAATTTTTGATGCAATACTTTGCAGCAGGGCTCGTTCCTGCATTCCAACTAGAGTGTCTGTGAGGGGTTGCAGTGTTGTGGCACCAGCACCAGTGCCTAAGGCCCAATTTTTCTGCCCCTGTCTAAAAGGGGCGTGTAATTACAATTTTTGATGCAATACTTTGCAGCAGGGCTCGTTCCTGCGTTCCAACTAGAGTGTCTGTGAGGGGTTGCAGTGTTGTGGCACCAGCACCAGTGCCTAAGGCCTAATTTTTCAGCTCCTGTTCAACAGGGGCATGTAATTACAATTCTTGATCTAATATTTCACAGCAGGGCCCTGTGAGGGCTTACAGTGTTGTGGCCACAGCAACACCTAAGGCCCAAATTTCTGCTGAGTATATAGGGCAGGACCCTACTTTCAAACATCTAACTTACAAACGACTCCTACTTGCAAACGGAAGGAAACAACAGGAAGTGAGATGAAATCTACCCCTAGGAAGGGAAATTCTCTCCTGTAAGAGTTAATATGGGAAAACAATTTCTCCTTTCCACTGATGCTTTCCAATCCTTGTTCCACAAAAAAACCCAAATTTTCAAAAAACATTTTTCATTGGGACAAAAAAGTGAGGTAAAATCTTCTGAAGAGGAGGAAAGACAGCAAAACAAATGTCACAGGGGTGATAACCCTTCCCTATGTTTTCCAAAAAGCTTAAAAAAGATTTTTTGGCTGGAGCTAAACACGTTAAAAATGTACCCGTTCAAAATTACAAAGAGATTCTACTTAACAACAAACCTACAGTCCCTGTCTTGTTTGCACCGCCTGTATACTGCTGTTCAGAGTATATAGGGCCTTTCCTTATTTTAATTTGGGTGCGGGGTTCCCCTTAATATCCATACAGGACCCAAAGGGCCTGGTAATGGACTGGGGGGTACCCATGCCGTTTGTCTCACTGATTTTCATCCATATTTCCATGATCCGACATGACATTAAACCCGCAAGCAGTTTTAAATGAGATTTTTTCCTTTAAAAATGACATTTGGTGCAGGGACTGTTCTAAACATGGGAAACACGCGTCACTTTACAGGCATACTATAGACACCCCCCAGGTACGATATTTAAAGGTATATTTCACTTTTTTTTTTTTACTTTAAGCATCATTAAAATCACTGCTCCCGAAAAAACGGCCGTTTGTAAAAGTTTTTTTTGCATTGATACATGTCCCCTGGGGTAGGACCCGGGTCCCCAAACCCTTTTTCGGACAATACCATGCAAATTAGCCTTTAAAATGAGCACTTTTGATTTCGAACGTTCGAGTCCCATAGACGTCAATGGGGTTCTAACGTTCGTGCGAACGCGGGTTCTGGTGCGAACCGAACCGGGGGGTGTTCGGCTCATCCCTAGTCGCGTACAAACGACATTCCGACAACAAAATCCATGTTTTTTTCCGACAGATGTTGGCTCAAACTTTTCTTGCATACACACGGTCACACAAGTCTTGTCGGAAATTCCGATCCTCAAGAATGCGGTGACGTACAACACGTACGACGGCACAAGAAAAGGAAAGTTCAATACCAAGTGTGCCACCCTATGGGCTCCTTCTGCTATTCTCATGTTAGTAGAAATTTGGTGAGAGACAATTCATGCTTTTCAGCCTGGTGCTTTTCCCATCATCACTGCTCTTCAGTTTGTGCTTGTGGGTTCATATCTGGTTTTCAGTGCTTGCACCCTCAAAGCGCACGTGAGGTCCGCGTAAAATATATGGAGTACTTTGCGGGTAGGGGGTTTATTGATATGCCATTTAAAAAAAATTTTTTTAGTTAAACAGAAATAATATTTCCATTGATTTACTGCTTGTGTTTCTTTTAGCTGTCTCCTAGGTTCTCCAATGGGCTTTTCTTTTTGGACATTTTCTTCAATAGTGCAAACGTAATTAATTTGATACATGAGGTGACAATCTCTTCTTCAGCAAACTATTATTATGTTGTGGGTCTGCTACACACACACACCTTGTTTTTGATGTTAATGTATGTAATGCATTACTGTATCAGAAATCCGGCCTTTTATCCGGCATGGATCTACCCAAATTCTTTTAAAGCTTGGACAACATCAGGCATTCAGACACTAAATGACTTCATAGCATCTAAATCATTCCTTTCATTCCCATCGCTTAGAGAAAAATATGATCTACCAAACTCTGAGATATTTAGATATCTCCAAATCAAAAATTCCTATACACCATTATCCCAATTATCCATTTTTGAATCAATCTGTACAAAAGATCCATTTGCTAAAGGTACAATTTCATCACTTTATAATCAATTATATGGAGTAGCAAATCTTAATAGACCCTCTTACGTTCACAGGTGGGAGGAGGACCTGGGACGAACTTTAGAAGACACGGACTGGTCTAACATATGGCTCACATCTAAGTCATCTTCACCCAACATCTTAGCACTGGAGACAAATTATAAAGTCCTAACTCGCTGGTACCTTGTACCTGCTAGAGTGGCAAAATATTCACCTAATACCTCAGCTCTTTGTTTTCGAGGATGCCCAGAAATAGGCACACATTTACACATATGGTGGACGTGCCCAGTAATCCAAACCTTCTGGAAGGAAATCTTCGTGATTGCATCTAAAATATTTAAAAAAATAATACAACCAGATCCATATATAACTTTACTTAATCTAAAACCGGAATGGTTAACACTCTCTCAATTCAAACTTATGATCCAACTAATAACGGCTGCAAAACAAACAGTGGCCAAGGCATGGAAATCTCCTACATTGGTACTAACAGAAACAATTCACAGAATGAATAATACAATGTCCCATGCTAAGATGGTAGCCATCGATCAAAATCAAATTCCAAAATTTGAAAAACTTTGGCATCCTTGGATAAAACAACAGTTCCTGTCAAATTTCAATGACTCTGTCCTGTTGCCATGGTAACAGATTAAATGACTTACAGAGACACCCATTCTAAGGCTTCAAAGAGAACTAAAAAGAATAATAAACTGACGAGCGGGACAACCTTGTGTACCATACCTCTGCCTTTCTACCCTTTTTCTTCTTTCTCTTTCCTTTTCTCCACCTTACGATTAAAGCTCATTATCAGAATTTATTTGACCTATATACACTCTACCTGTAAACAATATGTATAGTAGGCATAAATCATTTAAATACCTACAAAAGTAACTAAGGAAATGATATATATCTTTAATTTAGGTTTACGTGAACCCAAAGTTTAATATTTGAAATTTCATGATATTTACCTATATAAACCCTACTGTAAAACAATGAGCTTACTTTATAGATCCTTGTAAACTTACTTTATGTATCTTTATAATATTGTATACTCAATAAACTTCTTTTGACAAGGAAAGAAGAAGCCACACATTGTTGAGTAGAAAAGTTTTACTCTGTGCACATTCAAATGTGAGTTATAAAATGTTTTTTGAACAAACAAACATATTTTAGTAATAACATTTTTATTTTTGACAGTACAAATAGCCTTTTTGTGTTAAAACAGGCATGTTCAAAACCATAAAACAATACAGAACTCAGGAACTTACAAAGTTCAACTTTGACAAAGTGAAGGCAATATCAAACATTAGTATGTCCAAACTGTGTTGATCTTGCCTTCATCAGATGGGGTAATGTCACCCCTGTAAAAGCCAAATTTTGAAGATGCTCACAAATTGAGAGTCAAAATGGGGATTTCCCTCCTGATCCCATGCCTAATGTCAACATGTGCTAGCTCCGATCATGGGGGATCAATGGACGTGTTTCAGGGGTGCAACCCCTTCCTCTCATCTACTTTATTTGCAAGGAAGGGGTTGCACCCTCAAAACGCCTACATTGATATCCCGTGATTGCAGGTAGCACATGTTGGCACACTGTGTGCATCTTAAAAATTTGGCTTTCTAAAAAAATTTTAAAATGTGTGAAAATAATAAAAATACAAACAAACTTGAAGAATTTTGGGGTGTTTTAGATTCTGCCTAAAACATCAATGATGTTTTTGGGTCTTTTCCACATCATTGATGTTTTCCTTGATCTTTTGTAAATCACGATTGCACACCATGATCTCCCTGATGAGAACGTGTGCACTTGCACTTGTGGCATGCAAATCTTCTTCCACAACATCCACATCACCTAAAATAAAAAAACACATCATATATTATAAATATGCAGGCATACATCTATTACCTGAAGCTGTGGTCTCAGACACTCACCTGTTGTGGTCACTATTTCGCCCATTTCATAAACCTCTCCTTCCTCTACATCTTCTGGTTGTGGTTTTGGGGATTTGCTTTTCTTTTGGAGGTGGGGGTTCCCTGGTGTCCTCAGATGTCCTGAGTCTTTTCTCACCTATGTGAATAAAAAAAGGTATACTTAGCACACAGATCTTTGAGGCCAGAAATAGTAATATGAAACAATTCTTGGAAGTGTTGTACAATTGTCTTTTTTGGCAGAGTTCCAAGCTGAAGACATTATTTTTTCCCATTTCTAAAGCTGGAATACTTACCTTTTTTGTACAATTTTCACACATGGAGACACCCCTAGTATCCACTGGTGAACCTGTGTGGGACACCCTAAAAAGTTTGTTCTGGTGTCCCACACTAGTGCTCCTGCGTCCAGATGTGTAAACAGCTGCTGAGTGTCCTCTCCTTACACTGAATCAAGTTTGCATTTCATTCTAGTACAAATCCATCTAGACAACAATGTCATAAACTTATTTTAATACAAATAGGCCTGAACAAATGTAGTTAACCACTTCAGCCCCTGAAGGATTTACCCCCTTCCTGACCAGAGCACTTTTTACAATTTGGCACTGCGTCGCTTTAACTGCTAATTGCGCGGTCATGCAATGCTGTACCCAAACAAAATTTGCGTCCTTTTCTTCCCACAAATAGAGCTTTCTTTTGATGGTATTTGATCACCTCTGCCGTTTTAATTTTTTGCGCTATACACGGAAAAAGACCGAAAATTTTGAAAAAAAATGATATTTTCTACTTTCTGTTATTAAAAAAATCCAATAAACTCAATTTTAGTCATACATTTAGGCCAAAATCTATTCGGCCACATGTCTTTGGTAAAAAAATGTCAATAAGTGTATATTTATTGGTTTGCGCAAAAGTTATAGCGCCTACAAACTAGGGTACTTTTTCTGGAATTTACACAGCCTTTAATTTATGACTGCCTATGTCATTTCTTGAGGTGCTAAAATGGCAGGGCAGTACAAAACCCCCTCAAATGACCCCATTTTGGAAAGTAGACACCCCAAGGAAATTGCTGAGAGGCATGTTGAGCCCATTGAATATTCATTTTTTTGTCCCAAGTGATTGAATAATGACAAAAAAAAAATTACAAAAAGTTGTCACTAAATGATATATTGCTCACACAGGCCATGGGCATATGTGGAATTGCACCCCAAAATATATTCAGATGCTTCTCCTGAGTACGGGGATATCACATGTGTGGGACTTTTTGGGAGCCTAGCCGCGTACGGGGCCCCGAAAACCAATCACTGCCTTCAGGATTTCTAAGGGCGTAAATTTTTGATTTTACTCCTCACTACCTATCACAGTTTTGAAGGCCATAAAATGCCCAGATGGCATAAACCCCCCCCCAAATTACCCCATTTTGGAAAGTAGACACCCCAAGCTATTTGCTTTGAGGCATGTTGAGTCCATGGAATATTTTATATTTTGACACAAGTTGCGGGAAAGTGACACTTTTTTTTTTTTTTTGCACAGAGTTGTCACTAAATGATATATTGCTCACACAGGCCATGGGCATATGTGGAATTGCACCCCAAAATACATTTAGCTGCTTCTCCTGAGTATGGGGATACCACATGTGTGGGACTTTTTAGGCGCCTAGCCGCGTACGGGGCCCCGAAAACCAATCACCACCTTCAGGATTTCTAAGGGTGTAAATTTTTCATTTCACTCTTCACTGCCTATCACAGTTTCGGAGGCCATGGAATGCCCAGGTGGCCCAAACCCCCCCAAATGACCCCATTTTGGAAAGTAGACACCCCAAGCTATTTGCTGAGAGGCATGGTGAGTATTTTGCAGCTCTCATTTGTTTTTGAAAATGAAGAAAGACAAGAAAAACATTTTTTTTCTTTTTTTAAATTTCAAAACTTTGTGACAAAAAGTGAGGTCTGCAAAATACTCACTATACCTCTCAGCAAATAGCTTGGGGTGTCTACTTTCCAAAATGGGGTCATTTGTTTTTTTTTTTGCCACCTGGGCATTCCATGGCCTCTGAAACTGTGATAGGCAGTGAAGAGTGAAATCAAAAATGTACGCCCTTAGAAAGCCTGAAGGCGGTGCTTGGTTTTCGGGGTTCCGTGCACGGTTAGGCTCGCAAAAAGTCCCACACATGTGGTATCCCCATACTCAGGAGAAGCAACAGAATGTATTTTGGGGTATAATTTCACATATTCCCATGGCATGTTTGAGCAATATATCATTTAGTGACAACTTTGTGCAAAAAAAAAAAAAAATTGTCTCTTTCCCGCAACTTGTGTCACAATATAAAATATTCCATGGACTTGACATGCCTCTCAGCAAATAGCTTGGGGTGTCTACTTTCCAAAATGGGGTCATTTGGGGGGTTTTGAACTGTCCTGGCATTTTATGCACAACATTTAGAAGCTTATGTCACACATCACCCACTCTTCTAACCACTTGAAGACAAAGCCCTTTCTGACACTTTTTGATTACATGAAAAAATTATTTTTTTTTGCAAGAAAATTACTTTGAACCCCCAAACATTATATATATTTTTTAAAGCAAATGCCCTACAGATTAAAATGGTGGGTGTTTCATTTTTTTTTTCACACAGTATTTGCGCAGCGATTTTTCAAACGCATTTTTTGGGGAAAAAACACACTTTTTAAAATTTTAATGCACTAAAACAGATTATATTGCCCAAATGTTTGATGTAATAAAAAAGATTATCTTAGGCCGAGTACATGGATACCAAACATGACATGCTTTAAATT
The DNA here is from genome assembly GCA_037952835.1 of Lithobates septentrionalis. Lineage (NCBI taxonomy): Eukaryota > Metazoa > Chordata > Amphibia > Anura > Ranidae > Lithobates > Lithobates septentrionalis. The sequence continues at coordinate 8,520,728 of JBBDGP010000503.1, forward strand.
TGCGCACAAACGTGCAGTGGCAACAAAGTTAATACACTTTTAAAAGCCTTTAAAAGCCTTTACAGGTTACCACTTTAGATTTACAGAGGAGGTCTACTGCTAAAATTACTGCCCTCGATCTGACCTTCGCGGTGATACCTCACATGCATGGTGCAATTGCTGTTTACATTTGACGCCAGACCAACGCTTGCGTTCGCCTTAGCGCGAGAGCAGGGGGGACAGGGGTGCTTTTTTTTTTTTTTCTTTATTATTTTTTTGCTCTTTTATCTTATTTTTAAACTGTTCCTTTCATATTTTTTTTAAATCATTTTTATTGTTATCTCAGGGAATGTAAATATCCCCTATCATAGCAATAGGTAGTGACAGGTACTCTTTTTTGAAAAAATTGGGGTCTATTAGACCCTAGATTTCTCCTCTGCCCTCAAAGCATCTGACCACACCAAGATCAGTGTGATAAAATGCTTCCCCAATGGCGCTGTTTACACCTGGCGAAATCTAAGTCATAAAATGCTCGTAGCTTCCGGTTTCTTAGGCCATAGAGATGTTTGGAGCCACTCTGGTCTCTGATCAGCTCTATGGTCAGCTGGCTGAATCACCAGCTGCATTCTCAGGTTCCCTGTTGAGACAGGAGAGCCAGAGAAAAACACGGAAGACGGTGGGGGGGCATTCCCTCCCACTGCTTGTAAAAGCAGTCTAGAGGCTAATTAGCCGCTAGGATTGCTTTTACATGAAAGCCGACCACTGGCTGAAAAGAATGATACCAAGATGATACCTAAACCTGCAGGCATCATTCTGGTATAACCACTCAAAGTCGCGAATGGCGTACCTGAAGACAAAAAAATGGTTGACAATAAAGCACAGTAAAGGGTAAAGTATAAAAAAATTGCATACCTGAAAAAGCAAACATGATAAAACATAATAACAATAAAACATTGCAGAATAGAATACAGTATTTTTTTTTATTTTATATTTTTGTTTGTGGTTTTTTTTTTTTTTTTTACACTTTTTTTGTAACTGTAACTTTTATAACTGTAACCGGTTCCAGGTTCGGGTCTCTCAAAATGCGATGGCCTCTTGGGAGACCCTGTGAAAGTGTGCCAAGTCTGTGCAATGCTGTACCCTACGCTAATACTCAACTAGTGTATGGTAGCGTTCAAAACATTCACCAATGCAAAGACCAGGATTGTCAGGACAGGAGGAACAATAATAGCGGGTGTCAAACCTATATCCGCGCTTGCTGCAGACACAACATCTTTTTTGGGGGGGTTCGTTGGGTAGGGGTACTCGGGAGGACATAAAGAAAATTCCTCTCATGCAGCCGGCTGCATTTGGTTGGGGATGTGAATGGGGTAAGTACGGGCGCTGCAGAAGCGGTGGGTTCCCAATTAGGATTGGCGAATGCAGCGGGAAGGGCATTATGGGCACGACGGGCCTGTGTTTGTCTTTTTGGTGGCAGCGGGACACTACTTGTGCTTGCCACCTCACCAGCTTGAACTGCACTTATGGGACTCGCCACATCAGCAAGTGTTACTGCAGTGCTGGTTTGACTACGACCGGGGTGAACTAGGCCACTGGCGCTTGCCAGTTGATCAAAACGCTACCAAAAAAACTGTTAGCGATTGCAGGGATCAGGCCTGACTCTGCGAACGCTGCAGTTATGCGTTTAGTGTTTTGTAAGTGACATTGATCGATCGATACTGCACTTGGGTGGGCTGGGCCGGGCGGAGGGGCAAAACGCAGGTGCTAGCAGGTATCTGGGCTGATCCCGCTAACACTGCGTTTTTGGGAACCCTAAACTGCTGGGGACGCTAGTATAGATCTGATCAGATCAGATATTGATCCGATCAGATACTATACCACTAAGGGAGGTGTACGGTTCGTGCGTGGGTGTTAGCGGTACTGGCGCTAACCTGACGCTGCCTGTGGCTGGTACTTGCCAGTTCACCAAAATGCTACCAAAAAAACTGTTAGCGATCGCAGGGATCAGGCCTGACTCTGCGAATGCTGCAGTTATGTGTTTAGTGTTTTGTAAGTGTCAGTGATCGATCGATACTGCACTTGGGTGGGCTGGGCCGGGCGAAGGGGCAAAGCGCAGGTGCTAGCAGGTATCTGGGCTGATCCCACTAACATTGCGTTTTTGGGAACCCTAAACTGCTGGGGACGCTAGTATAGATCTGATTGGATCAGATATTGATCCGTTCAGATACTATACCACTAAGAGAGGCGTATGCTGCGTGCGTGGGTGTTAGCGGTACTGGCACTAAACTGACCCTGCCTGGGGCGATGCATATCACCGGCGGGCGATCAGGGGGCTAAACCTTTATTCGGTAATAAATGGCGGGTGCCCTGACACTATAAAAAATAAACGTACTAACCAGCGTCACCCGTAACGGTTATACGGTGATCAGTGGTGAAAGGGTTAACTAGGGGGCAATCAAGGATTAAAACATTTATTAGGTAGTATATGGGGGTCCCTGTCGCTATAAAACGCTGACGGCGAACCTAAATATTTACCTCCCTAACTAGCATCACCAGTGACACTAATACAGCGATCAGAAAAATGATCGCTTAGCGACACTGGTGATGGGGGGTGATCAAGGGGTTAAAACTTTATTAGGGGGGTTAGGGGGGTATCCTAGACCTAAAGGGGCTAACACTCACTGCCCTAACACACTAACTGTCACAAACTGACACCATGCAGTAATCAGAAAAAAAAAACTGCTTGGTGTCAGTGTGACAGGGGGGGGGGGAGGGGTGATTGGGGGGTGATTGGGGGGGGGGTCGGGTGTGTAAAGTATGCCTGGCATGTTCTACTGTGAGGTGTAGTGTTGTGCAACTCACTCAGATGTCTTCTCTCCTCTGCGCCGGAACGGAAACTGCCGAGCCGAGGAGAGATGACATCACATCCCCTGCCTCTGTGTACTACACAGAGGCAGGGGACGATTCTTTTTGGCTGGGAGCGATCGCGAGGGGGGGGGGCATGAATAGATGGCCTCCCCCTCATCTCTGATCGCTGCCAGACCAAAGCCGACCGCCTCGGGCACCGGGGGGGTCCGATCGGTACGTGATTTTACTGCCCGTGTCATTCTGCCGCAGTATATCTGCGTTAGGCGGTCGGCAAGTGGTTAACCTGTATCTGCCCAAAACATTGTATTAGTTGGCGAACAAACAATGTTTCCTACAAACGATTACTGTGCCAATAAACCTGAAAGTTGCCATTTTAAACTATACAACAGTAAAGAAAAGCACATGGAGCAGCATGCAAGTAATAATAATAATAATAGGAACACACGAAAACGACATACATTTTTGAAGAACTCTCTTGATCTTTATGTACTGATCCTGCTCCCTCAATTTCAGGTCTGACCAGTGTTTCCTCAATTGATCCTTGGATTGTCATACCCCAAAATTCCTGTGCAGACTTTTCACAACTTTAGCCATGATCTTGGCCTTTCTCACATTTGGGTTTGGGTACAGTCCATACTTCCCATCATAGTCGGCCTTCTTCAAGATGTCCACCATCTCCACCATCTCTATAAAGGACATACAGTGGGGACGGAAAGTATTCAGACCCCCTTAAATTTTTCACTATTTGTTACATTGCAGCCATTTGCTAAAATCATTTAAGTTCATTTTTTTCGCTCAATGTACACACAGCTCCCCATATTGACAGAAAAACACAGAATTGTTGACATTTTTGCAGATTTATTAAAAGAGAAAAACTGAAATATCACATGGTCCTAAGTATTCACACCCTTTGCTGCGACACTCATATATTTAACTCAGGTGCTGTCCATTTCTTCTGATCATCCTTGAGATGGTTCTACACCTTAATTTGAGTCCAGCTGTGTTTCATTATACTGATTGGACTTGGACTTGTATCAGTATTTAGTAGAAGCACCTGTAGCGCTGGTAGATTTTTATCTACCGCTGATAGGTAAATCTAGTGAGTCACTTATTATAGGAAGTTATATTTGCCTCTGTTCCAGCTTGGCTGACGTTGCGTGTAGTTCCACACTGTGCCGGTGGGTGTCGTTGTCGCCATGGGCCAGTGTTGGAAAAGCAACGTGTTGAAGCGTATGAGTGCTCCTCTGTCCCGGAGATAACTCGGTGGAGGTGGTCCTCTGAGTTGCATTCTGGCAGAGGGTATTTATGGGACAGACGCCATGTTCTGGGGTTCGTTTTCAGCCACCTGCTGGCCCTCCTGGCCGACAGATATGTGTTAAGAGTACCACCTCATGTTCCTCCGTGGGCCCAGAAGCCTGTCTGGGGCCTACCACAGCAGCAGAGGAATGGTCCTGAGCTGTCTATCCTGAGTGAAGAAGCTAGACAACCGAGAAGATCCCAGGGGAGGACTCATCATGGAAGGATCATGCAGAGTGCTGGTCTGGAGAGGGGCCTGGTGACTCGGTTGGAGGACGTATCCTGAAGTAGTCTTACTGCATAGTACTGCCGGGTTGGCTTAAAGGTTCAAGTACTGTGTCTGACATTCATCGCAAACCATTACATCCTGTGGCAGAGGACTGTACGGGTTTTATTTCAAACAAGTCTGTGGCAGAGACTTTTGTTCGTGCTACGTACTGGCTGCTAGACAAGTGAGAGAGGTCTATCCAGGCGGGCAAAGATTGAATCCCACAAGGGGAGCGCATTCAACTACAATTGTTCAATTACTAAGAATGTTCTGAAGAATACTAAGGTATTTGAGCTTCCCTACAGCTTTCTTTCTGCCTCTTTCCTGCTACTTCATTTATTTGTTCATTAAAGCATTGGAAAACTTACTCAAGTGTTTGGTGCTTATATCGTCCAGAGGTAAACTCAACGGAACCCTAGACCCGGTGCCGGTAAAACAGAGGTATGGAGAGTGAAGGTAACAAGCCCGCTTTAAACCAGCAGCTCCACCGAGAGTTAGCGCTACATGTGGGTGCGTCGTCCGGGATTTGTTGACCGTCAATTCTCGCAACCTAGAGAGGTGTTTCACCGGGAGTTTACAGTGAGAGCTGGACTTTGTCAATTTCTCAGGAGATCAGAAAAACAAGTGGGAGGAGCCTACCCTACTTGATACCGCGTGGGACGCGTGTATGTGTTTGGCGCCAGAGAAGAAGAGAGGCCTCGTGATCATGCTGAGAAGATCAGAGTGTGGCCATGTCTTTTGCTGCAATGCAGCCAATTATGGGACCTAGAATGTTCCCTGCGAGCACCGTGTCGAGTACTGTGCTGACCGGAACCCTGCTTACAGATACTGGTATTCATCTGAAGCCGCAGGGGAGATTTGTTCTCTATACCGCCGGAGATATCGAAGGGCTGGGCATGATTTGCCACAAATGGGAAGGACTGGCCGTACATCTCCGTCCATTTGTTCGCTGCCCGCAATGTGGAGAATATCTGTTTGTGGTGGAGCAACCTACCATGTTGCCCCATGCTTATCGACTAGATTGGGCTACAGGTATCGCCACAGTAGAAGATGCTTCTGCTGCGGAAAGAGAATGGCAGGCCGTGACTTTGCCTGTCATTGGCGAGAATGTTCCGGAGAGAGACACTGCTGTTGCCGTCTCATCAGCGGACATTACCTTAATTTCTACATCCACCACACCTATCCCTGTTGTACCTGTACAGAAGAAGGTGGGATATGTGAAGGCTTCCCGCGGCCGTGGTCGAGGCCTACCCCAGAGACTACCCGAACTGGATCCAACAAAGTCCACGACAGGAACGGGTGAGCAATTGATGGGAAATGTATCTGGGACTGTAAATAAATATCTGCCAGCAGAAGAGCTGGGAGATTCAGAGATAGAATCCATGTCGGATCTCTCCGGTGATGATGACCTGTTTGTCACAGGAGCTGTTATAGGCCCAGGGCGAAGATGTCGCCTCTGCTATGACTTTTCCTGAATGGACAGCCCTGGGTTCTGGGAGAACGTCACCTTGTGTGGAGCCACACAACACTGTAAATGAAACATTGTCAAAAGTTGCTAGTTCACTTCAGACACCGGCTGGGTCTATGGTGAGCAAATCATTGAATTCATGTGTGCCTCCTCTAATGGGGAAAAAATAGATTCTTACCGAAACGTGCATGTTTGCAGAGAATGTTGAACAAGCGTGTAGCTACGGAATATGGTTTGGAGTTCTCTTATGTCCCTCAGGACATAATGCAAGTGATTGAAGCTAACCGGGAGCTTTGGTACAGTGAAGCTGTTTGGGACTATTTGTCTGTGCCTAAGCCTTTCCGAAAGACTGGATGTTCTGTTAAAATGGATGAACGTTACAGTGGATGTTTTATGCACTGGAATTTCGGTCGGCACATCTATGCTGACAGAGTGGTCATCTGCAGGCCCGGAAAAGATGAGGTTGTATATTTCATCACTACAGTGGATAAACTGGGAAAAGCACTGACATTGCCAGATCCCCGGTTTTATTGGTAATTATGGACAAAGGAACCTTGGGGTAGTTAGTTAGTTAGTGTCAGTATATAGAGATCTTCGTCAAGCTCTGAATGCTCATCTCAGTGTTTCAAATCCAAGAACTTCTTTTTGCTAGCCGGATTTCTTTCATTTAAAGAAAAAATGTATATATAGGGATGGACTCCTAAAGATTATTCTGGTGTAGATTAACGGGCAGAGAGTTTCATTTTTTTAAATGAGACTTTGCTCCTGAAATTGTATAGGTCGCATGTGTGTTTAACATGTTTTCCTTTTCAGGAACCATTTGATCTCCTATCAAGCTGTTAGGCTTTTCAGCTAAGATAGATAGTGAGGAAATGTACAGTCATAGGATGGTTTTGTTTGCAGATGTGAATATATTGTTTTACAAATGTTAATCTTATAATGTCTTTCTACTGTCTTTCCTTCTTCTTTACCTAAATCCAAGTTATAAGCTCAAATACCTGCTCTCAGGCTTGGGAGTTATTATTTTTGTAACAGACGTTGAGGACAACGCCTATTGTACTGTGGGGAATATGTAGCACCGGTAGATTTTTATCTACCGCTGATAGGTAAATCTAGTGGGTCACTTAATATAGGAAGTTATATTTGCCTCTATTCCAGCTTGGCTGACGTTGCGTGTAGTTCCACACTGTGCCGGTGGGTGTCGTTGTCACCATGGGCCAGTGTTGGAAAAGCAACGTGTTGAAGCGTATGAGTGCTCCTCTGTCCCGGAGATAACTCGGTGGAGGTGGTCCTCCGAGTTGCATTCTGGGAGAGGGTATTTATGGGCAGACGCCATGTTCTGGGGCTCGTTTTCAGCCACCTGCTGGCCCTCCTGGCCGACAGGTATGTGTTAAGAGTACCACCTCGTGGTCCACCGTTCCTGAGGCCCACGTCGCTGCGGGGTGTGGGTCAGCCCAGAAGCCTGTCTGGGGCCTACCACAGCAGCAGAGGATTGGTCCTGAGCTGTCTATCCTGAGTGAAGAAGCTGGACAACCGAGAAGATCCCAGGGGAGGACCCGTCATGGAAGTATCATTCAGAGTGCTGGTCTGGAGAGGGGTCTGGTGACTCGATTGGAGGACGTATCCTGAAGTAGTCTTACTTCATAGTACTGCTGGGTTGACTTAAAGGTTCAAGTACTGTGTCTGACATTCATCGCAAACCATTACATCCTGTGGCAGAGGATCGTATGGGTTTTATTTCAAACAAGTCTGTGGCAGAGACTTTTGTTCGTGCTACGTACTGGCTGCTAGACAAGTGAGAGAGGTCTATCCAGGCAGGCAAAGATTGAATCCCACAAGGGGAGCGCATTCAACTACAAGTGTTCAATTACTAAGAATGTTCTGAAGAATACTAAAGAAAGGTATTTGAGCTTCCCTGCAGCTTTCCTTCTGCCTCTTTCCTGCTACTTCCTTTATTTGTTCATTAAAGCATTGGAAAACCTACTCAAGTGTTTGGTGCTTATATCGTCCAGAGGTAAACTCAACGGAACCCTAGACCCGGTGCCGGTGAAACAGAGGTATCGAGAGTGAAGGTAACAAGCCCGCTTAAACCAGCAGCTCCACCGAGAGTTAGTGCTACACACCCTTTTGATCTAATAAAGCCATGAGTCTTTTTGGGAAAGATGCAACAAGTTTTTCACACCTGGATTTGGGGATCCTCTGCCATTCCTCCTTGCAGATCCTCTCCAGTTCTGTCAGGTTGGATGGTAAACGGTGGACAGCCCTTTTTAGGTCTCTCCAGAGATGCTCAATTGGGTTTAAGTCAGGGCTCTGGTTGGGCCCTTCAAGAACAGTCATGGAGTTGTTGTGAAGCCACTCCTTCATTATTTTAGCTGTGTGCTTAGGGTCATTGTCTTGTTGGAAGGTAAATCTTCGGCCCAGTCTGAGGTCCTGAGCACTCTGGAGAAGGTTTTCATCCAGGATATCCCTGTACTTGGCCGCATTCCTCTTTCCCTCGATTTCAACCAGTCATCCTGTCCCTGCAGCTGAAAAACACCCCCACAGCATGATGCTGCCACCACCATGCTTCACTGTTGGGACTGTATTGGACAGGTGATAAACAGTGCCTGGTTTTCTCCACACATACCACTTAGAATTAGGGCCAAAATGTTCTATCTTGGTCTCATCAGACCAAAGAATCTTATTTCTCACCATCTTGGAGTCCTTCAGGTGTTTTTTTTAGAAAACTTCATGCAGGCTTTCATGTGTCTTGCACTGAGGAGAGGCTTCCGTCGGGCCACTCTGCCATAAGGCCCCGACTGGTGGAGGGCTGCAGTGATGGTTGACTTTCTACAACTTTCTCCCATCTCCCGACTGCATCTCTGGAGCTCAGCCACAGTGATCTTTGGGTTCTTCTTTACCTCTCTCACCAAGGCTCTTCTCCCCCGATAGCTCAGTTTGCCCGGATGGCCAGCTCTAGGAAGGGTTCTGGTCATCCCAAATGTCTTCCATTTATGGAATATGGAGGCCACTGTGCTCCTAGGAACCTTACGTGCAGCAGAAATGTTTTTGTAACCTTGGCCAGATCTGTGCCTTGCCACAATTCTGTCTCTAAACTGTTCAGGCAGTTCCTTTGACCTCATGATTCTCATTTGCTCTGACATGCACTGTGAGCTGTAAGGTCCTATATAGACAGGTGTGTGGCTTTCAAGTCCAATCAGTATAATCAAACACAGCTGGAATCAAATGAAGGTGTAGAACCATCTCAAGAATGATCAGAAGAAATGGACAGCACCTGAGTTAAATATATGAGTGTCGCAGCACAGGGTCTGAACACTTAGGACCATGGGATATTTCAGTTTTTCTTATTTGATAAAGCTGCAAAAATGTCAACAATTCTGTGTTTTTCTGTCAATATGGGGTGCTGTGTGTACATTAATGAGGAAAAAAATGAACTTAAATGATTTTAGCAAATGGCTGCAATATAACAAAGAGTGTAAAATTTAAGGGGGTCTGAATACTTTCCGTCCCCACTGTATTTGAGGCCTTGAATCAGGAGGTGGGGGGGGGGGGTAAGTGGCAGCCAGGATGTGGCCCAGTAGCCTGCCCGAATCCCAGGTCCCCCCCTCTGACTTCCAAAAAAAAGTCCCAGGAAGAGGAGTAACCTGGAGGAGGAAGAACTTGGCCTATTTCTGAATGCTACTGCGGCCACCAGAACCCCCCCACAATAATCAAGATGACTATGCCTACATGGCAGCCTGCAAAATGCAGGAAATGGAGGAGGGCCTCTTATGTAAGGAAGTTATCTTACAAGCCCTAAATAAGGGGTTGGGGGCGAACTCACAAGCCAAAGCCACGTTTGCGAGTTCATCCATGGTCCTCCCCCTCCACCTCCTGCCACAACTACAACTCCAGAGCCACAGCCTGGAAGCAAGCGTGGAAGGAAGCGTGGAAGGAAGACAAGAAAGTGTATGGCCTGGGTTCAGTCTGGTCTGACAAAAGATGCAGGCTTTTGTAAGACCACAGCCTGGGGCCAGATATGTCATCTGCTACTGTTCCTGATCTCTTGTAGTCCTGGACCAGATTGTGCTCACTATTATAAGGATTCCTCAGGCCACCAATTTTGACTGTAAACTAATTGATGTCTACCCTGGGGTACAAAGGCTTCGCAAATTTCACCAGTTTCTCCAGCGTTCCCTTCCTCTTTATTTTGTTATGACCCATAATAAATGGCTATTTATTTTTCACAAATACTTGCCTATGTGTTTTACTTGAAAAGGGACAGTTTGCTTATGAGTAGGCAGGTACATTTCAAAAATACAATGTCAAATTAACAAGGGACACCAACAACAAACAACCTCCTTGAGGTTAAAAAATACAAGATAATAATGGTGTTGTGGTAACTTGACACAAAACGAAAGAAAAAATTATGGAGATCACTATAAAAAGAAAAAAAATAGGAGATCTAGATAAAAATAAATAAATAAACAAAAATTCTAAACATTATTATGGAGATATGACAAAAAAAATAATAATTGTTCATGAGATCACGAAAAATATTAAAGAAATCAGTTTGTTAGAACTCTGTGTGAATATCAGCAGCAAAACAACTTCATTATTCTAGCATTATAAAGAAGAAGAGAATGCGCTGTATTAAAAGATTTTAAAATTTGCAGCGTGACGAATGTGCTATCTCCATTACGAATGCTAGTTTTTCCTGACCGAGCGCTTCCGGAACTTTGTGTGTCGGGATTGTGCACACACGATCACAATTTATGATAACGGATTTTGTTGTCAGAAATATTGAGATCCAGATCTCGAATTTTGTTTGTCGGAAATTCCAGCGGAAAATGTCCGATGGAGCCTACACACGTTTGAAATTTCTGACAACAAGCTCCCATCGAACATTTGTTGTCAGGATATCCGATCGTGTGTACGTGGCAGAAGAGTGCAAGCACATTTCAACTGGAAATAAAAAATATTGAATGAAGATTATAAAAAACAAAGAACAATCAGTGCAAACACAGTGAAAGAACATGAAAAAATGCAAACTGAACACTATAGGCAATCACATACACCTACGAGATAATCAATAAAACATATAGCATACAGTTGTGTAAATCTTTACCATTTTTCCATCTTCAGTGAATCTTCAGTCAATAAAACAAAGGTAAGTACAGCGCATATGAATAAAAGAAAAAAAAGTCCAATCCAGATGGGTAAGCTCCAATAACCGGATAGAAGGAATAACAGGATCTCTTGTGAAGAAAGTGGGAAAGTCCTTCCAATGCTAAGTGACAATTCCTCCACCAAATAAGCCCAAATACGCTTACCAGAATCACCTCCCAATCACAGAAGGTCAAAAGTGCGTTTATGCCCACAGGGATGTTGTGAACCTCACATAAGGCTTGAGCGGTCCTCAATCCAAATACACGGGGCTCCTGTCCAGCAGTGAAATCCAGTAGCAAAAAGAGAGACCTCCAAAAGCCAGTGGTAACAGTGGTGTAAAAGTCATCCCAAAAAGACAACGGGAACACTCTAATGTCCTGTACACATGGTTGTACTTTCCGACGGAATATGTGCGATCGGAACTTGTTGTTGGAAATTCCGACCGTGTGTGGGCTCCATCGGACTTTTTCCATCGGAATTTCCGACACACAAAGTTTGAGAGCAGGCTATAAAATTTTCCGACAACAAAATCCATTTGCGTAAATTCCGACCATGTGTGGCCAATTCCGACCCACAAAGTGCCACGCATGCTCAGAATAAATTCCGAGATGGAACTGCTCGGTCTGGTAAAATTAGCGTTTGTAATGGATATAGCACTTTCGTCAAGCTGCAATGTTTTAAATTGTTTAATGCATTGCACTCTCTTCTTCTTTACGATGCTAGAAGAATGAAGTTGTTTTGCTGCTCATATTCACACAGACTTTTCACAAACTTCTTTCTTTATTATTTCTCGTGATTTCATGAATATAATATTTTGATTTGTCACATCTACCAAAAATTTCTTTTTTTTTTTATTTATTTTTGGGTACTATTTGTTTTTTTAAAATACAGATCTCCTGTTTTTTTAATTTTGTTTGTTTTTTGGTGATCTCCAGAATAGTTTTGGGTGTGTTTTGTGTGTCAAGTTACCACAACACCATTATTATCTTGTCTTTTTTAATCTCAAGGAGCTTGGTTGGTGTTGGTGTCCCTTGTTAATTTCACATTGTATTTAGGAAATGTACCTACCTACTCACAAACAAACTGTCCTTTTTGAAGGAAAACTCACATAGGCAAGTATTAGTTCCAAAAAATACCATTATTAAGGGGTCCTAACCAAATAAAGAGGGAGGCAACGCTGGAGAAACAGCAGAAATTGGCCAAGCCTTTGGCCCCCAGGGCACACATCAACATTTTCAGGCAAAATTGGTGGCCTGAGGAGTCCTTATCTAAGGGAGTACAATCTGGTCCAGAAGTCCAAGAGATCATGAACAGCAGATGATGACATGTATGTCCCCAGGCTGTGGTCATACAAGAGCCTGCATCTTTTGTCAGACCAGACTGAACCCAGGTCATCACTTTCTTGTCTTCCTTCCACTCTTCCTTCCAGGCTGTGTCTGTGGTGTTGGAGTTGTGGCAGGAGGAGGAGGAGGATGATGCAACTCATACAGGTGGGTATTGGGTGTGATTTCACCCCTCAACCCCTTATTTAATGTTTTATAAATGATTTCCTCACACATGAGGCATTGCCCATCCTGCATGTCCTGCAGTTTTGTGGCAGCCATGGAGGCAAAGGTCTCTTCACGAGTGGGGGTGGCTCTTAGGGACGCAGAAACCTCCTGAATCAGCCTGAGTGCTGACTCCTCCACATTACTCCCCTTCCTGGGGCTTTTGTTTGGAAGGCGGAGGGGAGGAACCTGTGATTGTGTGAGGCTCTTACTGGGCCCTGCCAGCTCCTGACTGCCACTTACCTCGGCCACCTCCTGCCCGCCACTAACCCCTGCCTCCTCCTGGCTGCCACATTCCACAGCCTCCTCCTGTGTGCCACATTCCACAGCCTCCTCCTGGCTGTGGAATGAAAAAGGTCTTTCTGTGTATGAAAAAGGGACATAGTTTTTAGTTTTTCTTCATCAATCACACAGAATTTTCAGCTCATGACTGTTGCAAATTGAATGTTAAGAAATAGAAAAGACTATAATTCTGAGACCAGCATTTTTTATTCTTGTCACAATTATTTTTGCCCACTACTGTCTATTGATACAGTGGCTTGCGAAAGTATTCGGCCCCCTTGAACTTTTCAACCTTTTGCCACATTTCAGGCTTCAAACATAAAGATATAAAATTTAAATTTTTTGTGAAGAATCACCAACAAGTGGGACACAATTGTGAAGTGGAACGAAGTCTATTGGATATTTTAAACTTTTTTAGCAATTAAAAAACTGAAAAGTGGTGCGTGCAAAATTATTCGGCCCCTTTACTTTCAGTGCAGAAACTCACTCCAGAAGTTCAGCGAGGATCTCTGAATGATCCAATGTTGTCCTAAATGACTGATGGTGATAAATAGAATCCACCTGTGTGTAATCAAGTCTCTGTATAAATGCACCTGCTCTGTGATAGTCTCAGGGATCTGTTGAAAGCGCAGAGAGCATCATGAAGACCAAGGAACACACCAGGCAGGTCCGTAATACTGTTGTGGAGAAGTTTAAAGCCGGATTTGGATACAAAAAGATTTCCCAAGCTTTAAACATCCCAAGGAGCACTGTGCAAGCGATCATTTTGAAATGGAAGGAGTATCAGACCACTGCAAATCTACCAAGACCGGGCTGTCCCTCTAAACTTTCAGCTCAGACAAGGAGAAGACTGATCAGAGATGCAGCCAAGAGGCCCATGATCACTCTGGATGAACTGCAGAGAACTACAGCTGAGGTGGGAGAGTCTGTCCATAGGACAACAATCAGTCGTACACTGCACAAATCTGCCCTTTAAGGAAGAGTGGCAAGAAGAAAGCCATTTCTCAAAGATATCCATAAAAAGTCTCGTCTAAAGTTTGCCACAATCCACCTGGGAGGCACACCAAACATGTGGAAGAAGGTGCTCTGGTTCGATGAAACCAAAATCTAACCTTTTGGCCACAATGCAAAACGATATGTTTGGAGTAAAAGCAACACAGCTCATCACACTCAACACACCATCCCCACTGTCAAACATGGTGGTGGCAGCATTATGGTTTGGGCCTGCTTTTCTTCAGCAGGGACAGGGAAGATGTTTAAAATTGAGGGGAAGATGGATGCAGCCAAATACAGGACCATTCTGGATGAAAACCTGTTGGAGTCTGCAAAAGACCTGAAACTGGGACAGAGATTTATCTTCCAACAAGACAATGATCCCAAACATACAGCAAAATCTACAAAGGAATGGTTCACAAATAAACGTATCCAGGTGTTAGAATGGCCAAGTCAAAGTCCAGACCTGAATCCAATCGAGAATCTGTGGAAAGAGCTGAAAACTGCTGTTCACAAATGCTCTCCATCCAACCTCACTGAGCTCGAGCTGTTTTGCAAGGAAGAATGGGCAAGAATTTCAGTCACTCGATATGCAAAACTGATAGAGACATACCCCAAGCGACTTGCAGCTGTAATCGCAGCAAAAGGTGGCTCTACAAAATATTAACGCAAGGGGGCCGAATAATTTTGCACGCCCCACTTTTCATTTTTTTATTAGTTAAAAAAGTTTCAAAAATCCAAAAGATTTCGTTCCACTTCACAATTGTGTCCCACTTGTTGGTGATTCTTCACAAAAATTTTAAATTTTATATCTTTATGTTTGAAGCCTGAAATGTGGCAAAAGGTTGAAAAGTTCAAGGGGGCCGAATACTTTCGCAAGCCACTGTATGTAAACGCCTTTATTAAATCAGCAATTCGTGATCAATAATAACATCTAGTAAACATCATTTATGTTTTGGCAAGAAATCTGTAGAACAATGCTATACCTGACTCAAAATGGGCTCCTCCACTTTTTCCTGGCTGAAAGTCCCAGGTTGGACATCGGAAGCCTCAGCTGGGGTGGAAGATAAGGTGGAAGGAAGAGTGGAAGGAAGGGTTGAGAGGCATTCCCTGACTTCAGTTTGGTCTGACAGAAATCGCAGTCTCTCATAGTACCACAGGCTGGGTACATAAACATCATCTGCTGCAGCTCTGGATCTCTGGGAATCCTGGACCTTCTTGCGCTCCCTAAGATATGTGCTCCTCAGGCCACCAATTTTGGCTTTTAAATAGGGGATGGTTGCCGTGGGGACCACCAGCTTCACCCACTCCAGCAGTTTCTCCAGCGCTGCCTGCCTTTTGTTTATGATTATAATTGGGGGTGTTTGACCTGCCACAGACACTTGTCTACTTGTCTATGAACAGGGGGAGGAAGTTGTGATCATTGAAGCCATCCATTTTCTCTGCAAGACACAACACAAGACAAACCCTAATGTCAGGCTAAAATCTCCTAACCTTGTCCCAACATAGGCCTCAATCTATAAGCAGTATAGGCCAAAGTTAAACTTGTACCTTTGTTATCACGATCAGCGCTTCCGATACTCCTTCCTCCGCTCACAGATCGTACGTACAACGCACGCGTGTTATGCTTTATATACACTGCGCATGCCTGAAACTCCGCCCCTGACGTTCTTTCTAGTCTATTACCAGCCCCTTCTCTTTCGGCACAGTGGGGGAGAGCACATGGCAGAGAGACAACAGGTGCATGATAATAGCAGCAATGAGGAGGAGGAGGAAAGCCCGGAGCCAGAAACATCACGATCCCGGAGGAGAAGATTTAAGGTCTCAAAAATGGCCTTTGTTGAGATGGTGGAGATGGTGGACATATTAAAGAGTGCCGACTATGACGGGAAGTATAGTACTTACCCCAACCCAAATATGAGAAAGGCCAAGATCATGACTAAAGTTGTGAAGAGTCTGCAGAAGAATTTTGCGGTACAGCGATCCAAGGATCAACTGAGGAAACGATGGTCAGACCTCAAATTAAGGGAGCGCGATCAGTATAGAAGGATCAGGAGGGTGCTGCAAAAAAATCAGTAGTTGTCCTGTGTTCCTATTCTTTCTTTTTATGACGTTCGTGCTGCTCCATGTGCTTTTCTTTACTGTTGTACATTTTAAAATGGCAACTTTAATGTTCATGGGCACATTAATCGTTCGTAGGAAACATTGTTCGTTCGGCCACTAAAATATGATGTTTTGGCCAGATGCAGTTCAATACGTTTTTTCGGGCCTACTTCTATTAATAAAAGTTTGTTGTCTAGATGGGTTTGTAACTAGAATGAAATGCTAACTAGATTCTGTGTAAGGAGAGGACACTCCGCAGCTGTTTACACATCTGGACGCTGGAGCACTAGTGTGCGACAAAAGAACACCCTTTTTATTAGGGGGCCCACACAGGTGCTCCAGTGGATACTATAGGGGTGTCTCCATCTGTGAAGCTTGCACAAAACAGGTAAGTATTCAAGCTTTACAAAGGACAAACAAATTTCTTCAGTTTATAACTCTGACAAAACAGACAATTGTACCCCACTTCCAAGCAATGTTTAATATTCCTATTTCTGCCATCAAATATCTGTGTGCTAAGTATACCTATTTTTGTTCACATAGGGGAGAAAAGACTCAGAGGACACCACTCATCAGAGGAGACCAGGGACCCCCCACCTCAGGAAGAAGGGGAAATCCCCCAAACCCAACCAGAGGATGAGGAGGGAGATGTAGAAATTGTCACAACAAATGAGTGTCTGCGACCACAGCTTCAGGTAAGAGATGGATGTATGCATTTTTATAATACATGGTGTGTTTTTTTGTTTTTTTTGTAAGTGATTGGGATGTTGTGGAAGAGGAATGTCATTTCACCAGTGAAAGTGCCCAGATCCTCATCGGGGAGATAATGAGGTGTAATAGAGATTTAGAAAACATAAAGCAAAACATCAATGATGTTCAAAACAAAATGAAGAACATCATTGAAGTTTTAGGGAGAATCTAAAACACCCAAAAATCCCTACATTTCTTCTCTTTTTTGTAGCAAAATTTTTTTTACGTATGTTAAAAGCCAAATTTAGAAGATGCACACAGTGTGTCAACATGTGCTATCTGCCATCACGGGAGATCAATGTACATGTTTTGTTGTTGCAACCCCTTCCTCGATAATAAAGTAGCTGAGAGGAAGGGGTTGCACCCACAAAACACGTCCATTGAGCCCCCATGATGGCAGCTAACACATGTTGACATTAGGCAATGTGTGTGCATCTTCTAAATTTAGCTTTTACAGGGGTGACATCACCCCATCTGCTGAACGCAATATCAAACACAGTTTGTACATACTCATGTCCGATATTGCCTTCACTTTATAAAAGTTGAACTTTGTAAGTTTCAGAGTTGTGTATTGTTCTTTGGGTTTAAACATGCCTGTTTTACCTTAATAAAAGGCAATTTCTACTTAAAGCGGAGTTCCACACAAAAATGGAACTTCTGCTTTTCGGAACCCTCCCCCCCTCCGGTGTCACATTTGGCACCTTTCAGGGGGGAGGGGGGTGCAGATACCTGTCAAAGACAGGTATTTGCACCCACTTCCGGCATAGACTCCCATGGGAGTCTATGCCTCTTCCCGTCCCGACCACGCTGTCTGCTGGGAACACACAGCTCCCAGCAGAGAGCAGGGACCACTAGGGACGCGCAGCGTGACTCGCGCATGCGCAGTAGGGAACCGGGAAGTGAAGCCGCAACGCTTCACTTCCTGATTCCCTCACCTAGGATGGCGGCGGCAGCTGCCGAGAACCGAGCGGATTCTCGGCATCCCCTGCCGACATCGCTGGACCCCGGGACAGGTAAGTGGCAATGTATTAAAAGTCAGCAGCTGCAGTATTTGTAGCTGCTGGCTTTTAATATTTTTTTTTGGCGGTGTGGGTGAACCCCCGCTTTAATGTGACCTTTAAAAATGTTATACAACAAACATGTTGGTTTGTTCAAAAACCCTTTTAGAAACGCACATGTGATTGTGCTTTGATTAAAAAGATTGATAATCAACAATGTGTGGCTTCTTCTTTCAATGCTCAAAAGCATTTTTTGGAGTAAAGTTAGTGTTTTCAGTGACAATGTGGGTTATTTACTAAAGGCAAATCCACTTTGCACTACAAGTGCAGTTTCAGTGCAGTCTCAAGTGCACTTGTAGTGCAAAGTGTATTTTCCTTTAGTAAATAACACCCAACAGTGCTTTATAATTTTTCACAATCATGTCATTTTCATGACTCCCCAAATTTCGGTCATGGTGTTGAAAATTATTAATATTTTTGTCAGTTATGCATTACATACATTAACAAAAAAAACAAGGTGTGTTTAGCAGACCCACAATATAATAATAATAGTTAGCTGAAGAAGAGATTGTCACCTCCTGTGTCAATGAAATTTCGTTTGCACTGTTGAAGAAAAAGGCCAAAAAATTAGAACATTCATAAAAGATAACAGAGGAAACAGCTAAAAGAAAGCCAAGCCGTAAATCAAAGCAAATATTTGTTCCTTTTCAAATATATTTTTACTTTAAAAATGTCTCAGACATTGTCTGGCATATCGATGGCCCCCCTACCCCCAAAATATTCCATGTATCTTATACGGACCTCGCAGGCACTCTGGGGGGGGGCAAGCCAGGATGGCCAGTTTCAAGCGCCGTCAGGATTGGTTCATTAATATTAATTCCAGGCTCAACTGAGGCAGCATAGTTGAAAGAATTTCTCCTTAAAATGTTGTGGAGAACACAGCAACACAGGATGATGTGATTGAGTTTATATTCCGCCATGTGTATCGGTGTAAGAAAAAGGCAGAACCGGCTGGCCATTATTCCAAACGTATTCTCCACCACTCTTTTGGCTCTGGCCAGCCGCTAATTAAAAACCCTCTGGTCCGGGGTGAGGGTCCTCATAGGGAATGGCCGCATAAGATGGTCCCCCAGCGCAAACGCTTCATCCACAACGAAGACGAATGGGAGTCCATCCGCAATCTCTTATGGAGGTGGCAAGCCCAAGTTGTCATTCTGGAGATGCCTGTAGAACTCAGTCTGGGTGATGACTCCACCATCTGACATCCGGCCATTCTTCCCCACGTCCACATACAGGAACTCGTAAGTAGCCGACACCACCGCCGACATCACAATACTATTGAACCCCTTGTAATTATAATAGTATGACCCCGAGTTGGTGGGTGGGACTATGTGGACGTGTTTTTCATCAATTGCCCCTCCACAGTTAGGAAAGTCCCACCACTGGGCAAAGTGGGAGGCCACAGTCTGCCATTCCTGTGGGTTGGAAGGAAACTGTGGAGTCAAACAAGAATAAAAAAATAGTCATTTTGCACATAAACATTGAAAGCAGATTAGACACAAACATTCTTGGGCAATATCAGCATAACATTTATTTTAGGGAGTATTTAAAGACAAAAGTATAGGGTCCACTTATCAGATTCCTCACCCCCTCTGATGGCCCATTG
This sequence comes from Lithobates septentrionalis, assembly GCA_037952835.1. Lineage (NCBI taxonomy): Eukaryota > Metazoa > Chordata > Amphibia > Anura > Ranidae > Lithobates > Lithobates septentrionalis. The sequence continues at coordinate 8,540,094 of JBBDGP010000503.1, forward strand.
TTATGAATGCCTAAATAATGTGTATTACTTTGGCCAGCCCCTCCTTACTTACAGTATTGGCAGCCCACTGGACAGGTAAGAAGTGTCATAATACAAAAATATAAATACACACTGTCCAAATTGGAGCACAATTTTAACATTCTGCAATTGCCTATCAAGATAATAATAGGATACGAAAACTTTAAACAGTACCATTTGAAAGTATTCAGGCAGGCCCTTGCACTACATGCTTTGGGGAATTCATCCAGAAATCTGACCACAAAAGAGGTAGGTGTAGTGTGTATGGGTTTAGCAAAGTCAGCAGATAGAGGATTGTTATGGGTTGACTTAGTGGTTGGGAGGAGGGAGGGTTCCAAATGAGTTTGGAACCCCAAAAAAAAGCCTCTGGCACTCTGCCAGAATTTAAGCACACAAATAACATTTGTACACATTTTAGGCTGTGTTTAGGGTAAAGCACTACTATGGAGCTGACAAAATACATTGTTAAGTGACTAGGCGAGGTGGATATAGGCCCAGGAGAGCATGCTTGGGAGGTAAGTGAAGGCAGATATGTATGAAGGACAAAAAAAACGTTAAAACATTCCAGCATACATGAGGACAAAGGGGACATTCACAGCATATTACAATCATTGGATTAGGGAATAAGGAAAGAAATACAATATATTACCAAACATTAAATACAATACAATGTGATGTTAAACGATAAAAATCTTACCTTAATATAGTCCTTCTGCAGGACCTGGATGATTGCAGAACAGGTCTCTGGAATAATGATCCTCAGAGCCTGGGGGAGATGCCTGTCGAGAACTTGAGGTTCTGCAGGCTTCTCCCCGTCGTCAAGTACCGCAATGTGGTGACTAAAATCTGCCCCGGAGTGATGGCTTGCCTCATGTAGATATCCTGCCTGCTGATATAAGGGGTCAGCAAAGCCAACAAACGGTGAAAAATGGGGTCTGTCATCCTGAGAAAGTTCCTGAAATCATCAGGATTATTCTCATGGATCTCACAGAGCAAAGGCATGTGACAGAATTGGTCACGCTGGAGCAACCAATTATTGGTCCATGAACTCCTCCTCACCCTGTTCATGGACTGGGCTTGTGTCAAAGTAAGAACCCCAACACCAAGCCCCTGCACAGCATAAAGTCTACGATGAGTACGTACACGCAACATGGCTTCAAAATGGTCAGCTGGTCAGAATGAAGTAACAGAACGCACTGAAGAACAGCAAGGACTGTGAAAAGTGACCTGAAAATCAGCAACGAGCGGACAAGAACACAATGTTAAATCAATGCAAACTCACTACACGCACTGAAGACCAGATACAAATCCACAAGCACAAACTGAACAGCAGAAAAACGAACTGAAAACCACGAGTCTGAAAATGCGCGAATCGTCTCTCACCAAAATTTTTACTAACATGAGATTAGCAAAAGGAGCCCAAAGGGTGGTGCACTTGGTATTGAACTGCCCTTTTATAGTCCCGTCGTACGTGGTGTACGTCACCGCGTTCTTGGCGTTCGGAAATTCTGACAACTTTGTGCGACCGTGTGTATGCAAGACAAGTTTGAACCAACATTCTTCTGAAAAAATCCGATGGATTTTGTTGTCAGAATGTCCGATCAATGTCCGATCGCGTGTACAGGGCATAAGTGTACTCCGTTTATTATAAAAAATGAGAATAAAAGTAAAGAGCTAGTTAGCGCACTGACTAAAAAGTAGTATTACAATGGACAATAAAAACACGATCCGCAGATCAAATACATAGAGGTGGCAGTCGGTGACGTCCATGCAACAAGATCCGCCCCCCGTGCACGGTGTTACGTCCCAACTGGACTTCGTCGGCAAGGGGTGAAGCTAAGGAGTCACCAAGAAACTTTATATAGTACGCTTTGTGTCTGCAAGGAAAGCCGCGACTGGAAGTTTGAGTACTTCTAAAAGCGGACAATTTACCCTGCGGGGACACCAGCAAATACCGTATTTTCCGGCGTATAAGACGACCTTTTACAGTAAAAAAAATGGGCAAAAAGCAGGAGTCGTCCTATACACCGAGTATAAAGCTGGGGTTGTTATATGCCAGCCGCTCGCTGGATGTTAAGCACTCCGGATGCTCGCTATACATACAGTATACACCGCTGAGCCAATTCCAGCGAGCAATGTATTCTATTAATGAACAGAGCCTGCTCAGATTGGAGTAACAACCTCTGCCAATCCGAGCAGGCTACATACAGTAGCCTGCTCGGATTGGCTGTGAGAGTCAGAGGCGCAGGCTGATTATGTTACAGCCTCTGCCAATCCGAGCAGGCATTGTATTCAATAATAGAATGCATAGCTCGCCATGATTGGCTCAGGGCGTTATACTGTATGTATACTGTGAGACAGCATGTTACCCAGTACCAACGTAGTTTCTGAACATACGGTATTACCGCACAAGGGGGTTGTCTTATACAGTGAGTATAGCACAAAACCAATGTTTTAAATCGAAAATTAGGGGGTCGTCTTATATGCCCAGCCGCCTTATACACCAGAAAATACGGTAGGATAAATAAGTAAATATATAAATAAGATAATTGCCTAACTGGCAATACCAAACCAAATAGCAATAAAAAGCAGACAGTAAGTATCCGCGGCCATCTCTTTTACAACTTAAAAAGCAAAAACCATAATACACTTATATGGGACACTAAAACAGCAGAAAAAATATACAGATAGAGAATATTCATATATAAGCAAAATATGATAACAGTTTTATTTATCTGATATAAAACAGTTGAGGTCAAATTCAACATTTAACCCCCTCGGGACCCCAACCTTAGTTTCATGAATCCACAGGGATTCTTGTTGACTTAACTGCCCTATATAATTACCTCCTCTCCAATGTTAATGTACTTTTTCCAGACCCCAGAATTGCAAGCATCGCGGGTCCTGATTATGGAAAATTTTAAAGTGCTTAGAGACAATATGTGATACGAGAACCTTTTTAATGTTATTTACATGTTCGGCTATACAGACACCCATAGGACGTGAGGTTATCCCCACATATTGTAGTCCGCAATCGCACTGCAACATGTAGACAACTCCTACTGTATCACACGTAATGAGATTTTTTATTTGATATTTCTTATTGGTCGCTGAGACAGTGAATTCTTTCCTCCTTTTAAGATTATGTTTACACTTCTTACAGGCTGGGCATTTCCCACAAGCATAGAATCCTGACAGAAAATTGAAAATTCTATTTTCTTTGATTATTGGAGGGTCCACCACACTTGGGGCTAACATGTCCCTCAAAGTAGGCGGTCTCCTATAAACAAATCTCGGAAGTGGGGGTAACACAGTTCTTAGTATTTGGTCTCTTTTCAGAATTTCCCAATGCTTCATGATTATCTTCTCAAATTTCTTATGTCGAATATTATAATCTAAAGTAATTTTATACTCAAAGGTGTCTTGTTTCTTCCTACCATTGTCCGAACCTGTGACTAAAATCGCTCGGTCCATACTCCCAATGTTATTAATATCACTGACTCATCTGATCTTGGGTATATCTTTTTTGTAAAAATTGATTGGCCAGTACATTGGCCTGTGAATAATAATCTGAATCCAAAGTACAATTTTGCCGTAAGCAAATAAATTGGCCTCTAGGGATATGATATAACCATGAATGGTGGTGGCAACTATCCAAGGATATGTATCCATTTCGATCAGTCGGTTTAAAATAATTTCTGGTCTTCAAGGAACTACAATGCTTGAAAATTTCTAGATCCAGAAAGTCTATACATGAAGCATCCGCGTTCCAGGTTAAATGTATATTCTTATTATTTCCGTTAAGCTTGGACATGAAAAGCTGAAGACTGATAAGGTCACCAAGCCCATACCATGATCACATCATCTATGTATCTTTGGTAGCAAACCAACTGTGTTGGTCTGCTACCAAAGACAAATTCCTCCTCCCATAGTGCCATAAAAATGTTGGCGACACTTGGCACAAAACGGGCGCCCATGGCAACTCCAAGTATTTGTAAGAAAAACTTCCCATCCTGCCAGAAATAATTTCTGGTCAGACAAAAATTCAAGGCTTTCAATAAAAAATCTTTGAGAGCAGTCGGCAAAGTGGACTTGTCAAGAGCTCATTGAACTGAACTGAGAGCATCATGATGGCCTATAATCCTGTATAATGAGCTAACATCAGCTGTCACAAGGAGACTGTTATCTCTACAGGGAATATTTTCTACAATCTGAATAATATGCCTCATATCTTTCAGGTAAGCTGTAGTAGTACAAACTAAAGGTTTCAAAAAATAATCTATATATTGGCCCAAACGTGCTGATACGGAGTCTATACCGTTACCAATGGGTCTGCCTGGAGGAGATCGAGAATGCTTATGAATCTTTGCTAAAAAATAGACTATCGGTCTCCTGCAGGCACTAGGGTCTAAATATGATGCCTCCTTTTTATTTAAAACTCCCTGTGAGATACCAAATGAAATCAGTGATTGTAATTCATTTTAAATTCAATGACAGGATCATTTCTTAAAACCTGATAAGTATCCCTGTCTGATAACAAACGTTCCATTTCTCCTTTGTAATATGATTTGCTCATAATCACCACACTGCCCCCCTTATCTACAGGGCGGATAACAACTTCTTTATTTTTTTCCAACGTACTGATTCCTTTTTTAATATAAGAGGGGTCACTTACTTTTTTGATCTTCATATCCTCTAAATCCCCAATTAACATATTTTTAAAAACTGCCAAATTGGAGTGGTTCACAGAAGGGACCCTTTCCCCTGTTTGGCAAGATCTTTCTCCAGGTTTAGAAAGAAAATATCTTTTGATATTCAGGGTCCTGATAAATTTTTGTAGGCTAATATAAGTCTGTAATTTGTTGAAGTTACATACTGAGATGAACTTTAGCCCTTTATCAAGAACTTTCAGTTCGTCTTCTGATAGATCAATAACACTAATGTTATAAATTCTCATTCCTAATGGGACTTTTGTCTTTTTTGTTTTTCGTCCAGCTCATACGGAAAAAAATAAAGAAGTTGTTATCCGCCCTGCAGATAAGGGGGATGGTGTGGTGATTATGAGCAAATCATATTACAAAGGAGAAATGAAACGTTTGTTATCAGACAGGAATACTTATCAGGTTTTAAGAAATTATCCTGTCATTGAATTTAAAAATGAATTACAATCACTGATTTCATTTGGTATCTCACAGTGAGTTTTAAATAAAAAGGAGGCATCATATTTGGACCGTAGTGCCTACAGGAGACCTATAGTCTATTTCCTACCCAAGATTCATAAGGATTCTCGATCTCCTGCAGGCAGACCCATAGTTAACGGTATAGACTCCGTATTTGAGTAAACATCCAACAATAGGCGTCACTCTGCGGACAAACAAAAAGATTTTTTAAAAAAGGCCCATTTCGACAAATCCTAGTCCTGTGCTTCCAGTTCTGGGGACACCTGCATTTCAGCCAGGAATGACAGACTCCAGGTTCGGAGCAATACGACGTAGAGGTTTCAGCAGGATCATTCATTTTTCAAGGGACAATAGTTTATTGTTAAAATGAGAAATTGAAAAAGAAATAGCACCTGAATTAGACTTTCTTAGAATGATGCAGCTAGAAGCCTTTATTAATTCAAAATCTAATATGTATGCAGAAGTAAGAGCATTGACTGGGTTTGAGTATATGTGTTTGAAGGGAGAAACAATGAGACACCAGCTGTCCTATTTCTATACTGCATTGACGGGAATAGAGTCACCTCAGGAACTGACTTTCCTACAAGCATAGGAGAGTGATTTAGGGACATTATTCTCCCAAGAACAGAAGAATAAGTTATTATTATTTAATCAAAAGGCATCAGTAGCAAGCAGATATCAGGAGGGGGGATATAAAATCCTTACCAGATGGTATAGGATACCGAGTGTGCTACATCGGATTTATCCCCAAGTGTCAGAGGTTTGTTGGGGATGTCATGAAGAAGAAGGAACAATCCTACATATTTTTTGGGAATGTGCGAGAATTAGAGAGTTCTGGGAAATGGTTGCAGAAACTACTAAAACAATAACAGGAATCTCCCTGGGAAGTAATCCGGCAACTTTCTTGTTGCTAGATATCCCGATATCAGTGAAAAAATTCAAAAATTTGCTGTTGAGAAATCTTTTAACAGCAGCTAGGGCATGTATCCCTGTTCAGTGGAAAAAGGAAAAAAGAAAAAAGAAAAAAAGGAAAAAAGAGAGACAGTGGGTGCCTCCTGTGCTCACATGTCAGCCATCCACACATGGTGTTGGGGGCGGAGCCTCCTGGGCTCTCCCGGGGTTAAATTGGAGGTCAGGCATGGCTTGCATTTTAATTTCACTCTTCATTGAGGACACACACAGCTGTGGAGGTTGCCTGCTGTGTCTCATTACTTTTACATTCAAGAAATTCACCACACTCAGGTATTTACCATCTTCACCTTTTGATACTTGTTACCTTTAGGCATACTTGCATACCTCATACATAGCTTTATTTATTTTATTTATTTTTATTAATTTGTTATCACACACCTCACTACACTATCACTATCCACCCCTCTCTCCTCTGGCTTTTTCATCCTGTTACTTGTTAGTATCCCTCTGCTATCCTATGCTTTCCACCATCTACATGTCCCTACCATCCGTGGCCCAGGCCTTTTACTTATATATACATATCTGTATGCGAATACTTATTGATTTTACTACTTTAGATGCCTGATAAACATGCTCATGTTTATAGCCTACAATCTTTATGGACTAATGAGGTTTTTAGGGATACATCACTACCCTAATATTACACAATCACCGTCCACCTCTTTCACTTCCTTTTTCTTTTTTATCTTTGCACCTGTTAGTATCCCTCTGTTATCCTATGTTTACTACCATCTTCATGTTCCCTACTATCTTTGGGTCCAGGCCTCTCATTTCATGCATATACATCTCCATGCTAGTACTTATTGATTCTACTTTATTACTTTAGATGCCTGACAAACATACTTATGTTTACAGCCTACACTCTTTATGAACTAACAAGGTCTCTTGGGTTACATCACTACACCTATGCCATGCCTGCTCGCCATTTGGCCCCTGGTGGGGTCCCATCTGACTTCGCCCCCTCAGCTCCCTGGTGAGGCACCTGCTGCCACTATCTTGGAGTCGCACACCTGTAGCCATGGTCAAGCTCAGTGGTGAGTATGGGGACCCTCAACCCCTCCTACCCTGTGCCCTTAAACCAATACTGTGCCATTTTGCCAACTATATACTTTTTTTATCTTAGGTACAATGTTACACACATCCACCCCTGAAGAGCAAGCTGGATCTTGCCAAACTAGTCGGGTAGTATGATGCCCGTGTACTATGATTGCTATCACATCCATGTACCAATATTTCTTGTTTTATATATATATATCCTTTTTTTGGCAACTGTTGGTGTTATCTATGCATGTAAACAATTTTACTTGAATAAATCATATACTGTATTTACTACTGTTATATTTACTGGCGGAAACGGTACCCACTTCATTCAAAGTCCCAGGGCGAATCCTTTTGTTTTACTGTTCAGTGGAAAAAAGACAGCTCTCCAACTAGGGCACAATGGTTGGCCAGAATTGCAGAAATACAACAAATGGAAAATCTTACTTTGACAATGAAAGATCAAGATGAGAGGTACCGGACAACATGGGCCCCATATTTGGTCTATAGGGAGAGATTAGATTGAGGTGAGGAGAGATGGAGGGGAGGGGTGGTGGGAGAGGGGGAAGAGGGAGAGGTCGAGAAGAGTTTTTTTTTTTTTTGGTGCAATGGGTTAATAGTAGAAAAAGGGGATTCACAAGAAATTATAGTGTCAATTAAAGGAAACACAAGATATGCAGATGGACAGATTTATTTAAGATGTATTAAGCTGACACTGTATGAGTGTAATGAATTGTATTGTGAAACCCATGAAAAATAAAGAATTTATAAAAAAAGAACTTTCAGTTCGTCTTCTGATAGATCAATACCACTAATGTTATAAATTCCCATTCCTAATGGGACTTTTGTCTTTTTTGTTTTTCATCCAGCTCGTACTGAAAAAAATAAAGAAGTTGTTATCCGCCCTGCACATAAGGGGGGCGGTGTGGCGATTATGAGCAAATCATATTACAAAGGGGAAATGGAACGTTTGTTATCAGACAGGGATACTTATCAGGTTTTAAGAAATGATCCTGTCATTGAATTTAAAATGAATTACAATCACTGATTTAATTTGGTATCTCACAGGGAGTTTTAAATAAAAAGGAGGCATCATATTTAGACCCTAGTGCCTGCAGGAGACCGATAGTCTATTTTTTAGCAAAGATTCATAAGCATTCTCGATCTCCTCCAGGCAGACCCATAGTTAACGGTATAGACTCCGTATCAGCACGTTTGGGCCAATATATAGATTTAGAGGATATGAAGATCAAAAAAGTAAGTGACCCCTCTTATATTAAAAAAGGAATCAGTACGTTGGAAAAAAATAAAGAAGTTGTTATCCGCCCTGTAGATAAGGGGGGCAGTGTGGTGATTATGAGCAAATCATATTACAAAGGAGAAATGGAACGTTTGTTATCAGACAGGAATACTTATCAGGTTTTAAGAAATTATCCTGTCATTGAATTTAAAAATGAATTGCAATCACGGATTTCATTTGGTATCTCACAGTGAGTTTTAAATAAAAAGGAGGCATCATATTTGGAACCTAGTGCCTGCAGGAGACCGAGTCTATTTTCTACCCAAGATTCATAAGGATTCTCAATCTCCTCCAGGCAGACCCATAGTTAAAGGTATAGCTCCATATCAGCACGTTTGGGCCAATATATAGATTATATTTTGAAACCTTTCGTTTGTAGTACTATAGCTTACCTGAAAGATACGAGGCATATTATTCAGATTATGAGCTGTATTTTGACCACTTATCAAAAAAGATGACAATAGGTGAAAATAGTGGTGCTAAACATGTGTTGAAATAAATGTTTGGTCACCCCAAGCTGACAAAAAACTGAAAATCACTAAATAACCATTTAAATATAATAACTGAATATATAAATACAAATTCCACCCTGTGACAAGTGAACCAAAAATATAAAATAAAGGTGAAAAGATAAAAAAATATTCAACATAAAAAAATAAACTAAAAAAAAGTCCATAAAGTGTACAAATAAATCCAAAGTTACTGTGAAATTCTTTTAGTGCATCCACCACACGAGTGCATCAGTGATTCCACTCCTCTCAAGAAACGCACTCACCAAAATTCAATGCCTACACTTTCCTGTTAGGCTAAGGCGCTTTTAAACCACATAAACATTGTTTCAAATTAGCATCCAGATTCCAATCGTGCGTAACCAGTACTCCTCCACATGTAAATGATAAAAGTGCACCAATAGTGTGATACCGTAAAGGATCAATTTATTAAAATAATCTTCAGCATTTACACTCACATTGTGAAACTTTAAAATCAGCAAAAGTGAATACAGCAAGATTTTCAATATCTCTGAAGCAGCGGATCTTACGGTCACAGCGGACCCAACTGCTTCAGAGATATTGAAAATCTTGCTGTGATCGCTTTTGCTGATTTTAAAGTTTCACAATGTAAGTGTAAATGCCCGAAACAAACCGGGTAAATTTCTGGCAAAGGCTTTGAGAAAAAAGAAAAATACCAAATATATTGAAAAAATAAAAACAAGGACAGGGGATATCAGACATAATAATAGAGACATTGCGACAACATTTCAAGAGTACTACTGGGGGGGGTTATACGCAATTAACAAAAATGATACCCAGGAGGCGAGGGAAAAAAAACGAGAGAAAATAAAAGATTATTTAAAAGAGATCGGATTAGCTAAAATTGCGGAAACTGAACAAAGTGTTTTAGAGGCCCCCATATCAGAGGAGGAGTTAAGAAAAGCACTTAAGAAAACGCCAGTGGGCAAAAGCCCTGGCCCCAATGGGTTGATAGTCCTATAATATAAAAAATACCAGGATCACTTAATCCCCAAAATGTGCTCTTATATGAATGGGATTGGGGATAAATAGGAGATGAGGAAGGAAGCGCTGGAAGCCAACATTGTCATTATCCTGAAAGAAGATAAGGACAGTACTTTGCTCCAGCTACAGGCCCATATCTCTCCTAAATGTAGATACAAAATTATTTGCCAAAGTGCTAGCTGAAAGATTGAAACAGATAATTCATGAGATCATACACCCAGATTAGGTTGGGTTCATACCTGGAAGAGAGGGATGAGATAACGGTATCAAAACACTATTGGCAGTGCAGAAAATCAAAGATAGTGGAGCCCCAGACTACTTCTGTCAATCGATGCTGAAAAAGCGTTTGACAGAGTGGACTGGGGCTTCGTGATGTGCATATTGGAGGAGATTGGACTTGGGGACAGAATCCTCAGATGGATAAAGGCACTATACTCCCTACCCACAGCAAGAGTGAAGGTAAATGGCTTACTCTCGGAGCCATTTGAAATGTTCAATGGCACAAGACAGGGGGGCCCACTTTCCCCATTGTTATTTGTGCTGGCCCTCAAACCCCTCCTCTCTAAGATAAGGCAAAACCTGGATATTAGTGGGTTAAAAATTGGCAAAGATGTGTATAAATTGGCTGCCTTCGCGGACGACATTTTGTTTTATGTCACTCGCCCGAGGATTACCCTCCCGAATCTGATATCTACCCTAACAGAATATGGGAAGTTCTCTAACTTTAGGGTCAACCCAGACAAATCGGAAACGTTAGACATTAATAAACGCAAACTTGGAGATTATACATACCAAAAACATTTTCCATTTAAATGGGGGAAAAAAAGAACTCAATTATTTAGGAGTTAAAATAACTACATCAAAAGAGACCTTGTTCCAGGTTAATTTTATGCCTCTCCTTAACGAGATCAAGAAAGAGCTGAATAGAATCTCACGAGGTCAGTTATCCTGGGGAGGAAGAATTAACCTATATAAGATGGTAATTTTACCCAAAATTACATATAAAATGCAGATGCTTCCAATATCACTCCCACAAGCATACCTCAAAAGCTTAGACACAATGTTTTTAAGATTTATTTGGAGAGGGAAAAAACCTTGTTTAAATTTTACACAGTTAACTAAAGATAAGTCGAAAGGGGGGTGGGGAGCACCAGACATTAGAAAGTATTATGAGGCAATCGCCTTAGCACGAGTATTAGAATGGGTTAAAAAGAATAAAGAAAAACAATGGGTTAAAATGGAAAATATAATTAGCGAAGCCACGATGAGCAGGACAGTATGGATTCCACCACATTTAAGAAAATGTAGCGCCGAAACACAGGATATTACAAGACATGCACTGAAAATTTGGGATAACCTGCACAAAAGGGAGCACTGGGAGTTTAATTCACCTCTAATTCCACTTAAGGATACAGAATATTTTGTTCCGGGGATAAAGGACTTGTTTGGGAAGTGGATCTTGGAGGAGGACGCCCAATTAAAGGACATCATGAGACAGGATAAAATCTGCACATATCAAGAACTTAAAGATAAGGCCAATCTGTTAGTTACAGACCCATGGCGGTACAATCAACTGATTCATTTTATTGACTCACTCCCACAGCCAATTAGAACAGCCAAAAACCTACTCCCATTGGAGAAAATATGTATGGAGAAAAAAAGGAAGGGGGGTTCTCTAAGATTTATAGAGTATTAATAGAACTGGGGGACATGGAGGTCCAACCATTTATTAAGAAGTGGGAGAAGGAATTGGATAGCTAGCTTAAAGATCCGGAAGTGAGGCAGATATTGAGAAGGATTAATGTCACTTCCACCAGACAGGTGTTTCGGTCCTATGGCGCAGTGGTGGTAATTTGGAGTGGTGGCGATATTATTCAGATTGTAGAAAATATTCCCTGTAGAGATAACAGTCTCCTTGTGACAGCTGATGTTAGCTCATTATACACGATTATAGGCCATCATGATGCTCTCAGTTCGGTTCAATGGGCTCTTGACAAGTCTACTTTGCCACCTGCTCTCAAAGATTTTTTTAAGGAAAGCCTTGGATTTTTGTCTGACCAGAAATTATTTCTGGCATGATGGGAAGTTTTTCTTACAAATACTTGGAGTTGCCATGGGCGCCCATTTTGCGTCAAGTGTCGCCAACATTTTTATGGCACTATGGGAGGAGGAATTTGTCTTTGGTAGCAGACCAACACAGTTGGTTTGCTACCAAAGATACATAGGTGATGTGATCATGGTATGGGAGGGTGACCTTATCAGTCTTCAGCTTTTCATGTCTAAGCTTAACGGAAATAATAAGAATATATGTTTAACCTGGAACGCGGATGCTTCATGTATAGCCTTCTTGGATCTAGAAATTTTCAAGCATGGTAGTTCCTTCAAGACCAGAAATTATTTTAAACTGACTGATCGAAATGGATACATATCCTTGGATAGTTGCCACCACCATTCATGGCTATATAGTATCACCAGAGGCCAATTTATTCGCTTACGGCGAAATTGTACTTTGGATTCAGATTATTATTCACAGGCCAATGTACTGGCTGATCATTTTTTACAAAAAGGATATACCCAAGATCAGATAGTCAGTGATATTAATAATGTTGGGTGTATGGACCGAGCTATTTTAGTCACAGGTTCGGACCATAGAAGGAAGAAACAAGACACCTTATATAAAGTATAAAATAATTTTAGATTATAACATTCAACATAAAAAGTTTGAGAAGATAATCATGAAGCATTGGGAAATTCTGAAAAGAGACCAAATACTAGGTACTGTGTTACCCCCACGTCCGAGATTTGTTTATAGGAGACCGCCTACTTTGAGGGACATGTTAGCCCCAAGTGTGGTGGACCCTCCAATAATCAAAGAAAATAGACAAACGAATCCGTCGGACAATCCGACTGTGTGTGGGCTTCATCGGACCTGCAGCAGACTTTTTCGGTGGAAAATCAGACGGACTTTAGATTTAAAACATGTTTCAAATCTTTCCAACGGATTTGAGTCTGGTCGAAAAATCCGTTAGTCTGTATTCTAGTCTGACAGATGAAAACTGACTCTAGGGCAGCTATTGGCTACTGGTTATGAACTTCCTTATTTTAGTCCGGTCGTACGTCATCACGTACGAATCCGTCAGACTTTAGTGTGAACGCGTGTAGGCAAGTCCGTTCGTTCGAAAGTCCGTCGGAAGTCCATCAAAAGTCCGTCGAAAGTCCTTCGGAAAGACTGTCGGACCTTTGATGCCGAAAATGCTGTATGTTTTATTGATTATCTCGTAGGTGTATATGATTGCCTATAGTGTTCAGCTTGCATTTTTTCATGTTCTTTCACTGTGTTTGCGCTGATTGTTCTTTGTTTTTTATAATCTTCAGTCAATATTTTTTATATCCAGTTGAAATGTGCTTGCACTCTTCTGCCGCATACACATGATCGGATTTTCCGACAACAAATGTTCGATGGGAATTTGTTGTCGGAAAATCCGATTGTGTGTAGGCTCCATCGGACATTTTCCACTGGAATTTCCGACAAACAAAATTCGAGATCTGGATCTCAATATTTCCGACAACAAAATCAGTTTTCATAAATTCTGATCGTGTGTACACAATTCCGACACACAAAGTTCCATGCATGCTCTCAATCAATTACGAGACGGAAGCTCTCGGTCTTATGTGAGGTATCCGGTTATTGGAGCTTACCCATCTGGATTGGACTTTTCTTTCTTTTATTCATATGCGCTGCACTTACCTTTGTTTTACTGAAGATTAACTGAAGATGGAAAAATGGTAAAGATTTACACAAATGTATGCAAATGCTTAATTTTCAGAGTGAATGAGTGAGCATATTGCATCTGGAAAAAAAATAGTGCCTTGATTCAGAGAATGAAGTTGGAAATTTTTTACAGTTTAGCACCACAGCATTTAGGTCTTTTTGGACAGGTTTCAGTTACTAAGAAATTCAGTAGGCATATTGCACATGGAAAGAAAAAAATTGCTTCAAGTTTTTCAAATGTAAAAGCAAACTATTGCACAGATTTTTAGCACTCCCTTTTGTGTAGGCCACAATTTCTGGGGGAAAAGGCAAGCACATTTTATACTATAATGCTTGTGTGACATCAAAGGCAGCCAATTTATAAGAGGGTGTGAATGACAATGTTGTTTATATTGTACAACCCATACTCAAAATTTCTATATCATCTGAATTATTGCTTATGTACTGCCTGAAAGATATTGTATCAAAGATTACTGTCACGGAACGTCCCTCACTCTGCTTGAGTGCTTCCGTCAGTATACCACTTCCTTGTAGTCTGGATACAGATATCAGATATTCCAACCGCTCATAAGCACAAAACAAGGCGACACTTGCTTAGATGCTAACATGGACTGACTCTTTATTATAATATATACACAGCAGAATGACTAAAACCTAACCTAATTAACATGAGCTAATTAACTAATCCTTTATACAGCCTAGGTGACTGAGACATGACCTTTTGCCCAGACTTGTGGTCACCGAGCTTCACACAGTAACAGAGTTAATTATCATAAGTACAACCACAGGACATTTTCTCACAATAGCAGCAGCTCCAATAGAAGTCGACCCATTTCCTACATTGTATAGAGGACAATGTGATCAGCTCGTTCAATTAACATGTTGAGTTCAGAATCAATCAAACCAAAAATAGTCTCTACATACATCCTGGGAGATATTGTGGACAAATATTACTGTCCCATTTTAAGTAGTCCAAGATATATTTTCTCACTCACCCCGTGCCAGGGTAGCACAGGGTGACTTAGACATAAAAGGTGTATGGGGAGCTGAAACAAGGGCATCCCCTACTTTCCAAGGGATTCTGAGTTCCACGGGCCCTCCCGTCACAATTACCATATACTGTAGCTCTGTTGGAACTGTCTCCTCTGGTAAAAAATTCCCCATTATTTCATGTATTGTAAAATGTTGTACATGTTCTTACATATTGTAAAATTAATAAAAAGCATATTTATAAAATAATATTGAATGCATTTTTTTAGAATACTAAAGATGGAAAAAGTTTACAGATTTGCACCACAGATTTTAAACCTTGATTGGTCAGGCTGCAATTTTGGAGCAATTGAGTGGGCATTTTGCAACTGGAAATAAAAAAAATCATGGTTTTTGTTCATAGACTGAGGGGAAAACTTTACAGTTTACACTTTACAGTATCATTTATATTATCAAGCCTTTCTAGGCAGATTGCAATTACTTAGAGATTGAGCAGGCAATTATGTCTATTTGCTTTAAATTTAAGAGACAAAAATTGTAAAACCTTGCAGAACATCTTTGTGGCCTTTATTGGATATTGTGCCACAATTTTTGATGGAGAGCGCAAGCACACTGTAAAATTCAAAGCATCTTGTTTCAGAGACTAAAAATGACAAAATGTTTACAGATTTGCATCACAGATAATAAGCCTGTGTGGTCAGATTGCGAATTCTGAGCAACTAAGTGGACATGTTGCATGTAGAAATTTAAAGAAAAATGTGTCTTTCTATGTTGAAAATAAAAAACAAGGCCCTTTTTCAACCACACTTTTGAAGCCTTTATTAGATAAACAACAATTTCTGAGGGAAAGAGCAAGCATAGTACATCTGGAAGTAATAAGTTAGGGTCTTGTTTTGGATACTGAGAATGGGAAAAAGTTTTGCACCACAGATATAAGGTATGTGTGGGCAGGCTGCAGTGAATGAGTGTGCATATATTGCATTTGGAACAAACAAAATGTATTTAGAACAGAGTTGCACCACACTTTTCAAGCCTTCATTGAAATAGGCTGCAATTTCTGAGGGGAAAAGTAAGAAGATTGCATCCACAAGAAAAAAAATTACCTTCACTAAGAGCACTAAGATGTACATTTATTAAACAGAGATAATTTATCTAATTTTAGCTCTCAGCAGTTCTCAGAGAAAAAAATCAACTCATCTGGCACCCTGTTTATGAAGCAGAGAACATCTATTCTCAGGAGAACAGAGGAAAAGTTCTTCCTCTGCGAACACATGAGATCTGTGTAGAAGGGGGAGGGCTGCCTGTGATCTTGTGAGATATCTGTGTGATTACAGAGCAGCTGAGTTTAAAAAGTAAAACCAAGGTTAAAAAGATGGTGTAAATACACATTCTTTAAATGTGTATTTTGGCATTATTTACGCGCATTTTGCTGTTTTTACCATGCTGTATTTTTTTAACGCGCATCTGCCTGTGGGTTTTTAATTGTGCATTTTGACGCTTTTCTAAACACACATTTTGGTGCTTTAACGTATATTTTAACGCGCACTTTGGTGTGGTGTGTAATACACATTTTGGCATTTCTTTTAGCATGTATTTTGGCACTTTTTTAACGTGCATTTCAATTTGGTTTTTATGTGTATTTTGGCAAACAGCACATTTTCTAGCCACTTTTGGGGTGCCATTAACAATTAATGGCACCGCAAGCATAACATGCATTTTGCATATGTTTCCAGAATGCACACAAAAATGCAGGTAAAAAATTAGCCAAAATGTATGTTACAAAAGCACCAAAATGCACATAAAAATGTGCTAAAATGTGTTTTAAAAAACACGCCAAAAGGTGTGTTAAAAAAAGCAGCAAAAAGTATGCAAAAAACTGTACCAAAATGCGCAAAAAGGCCCAAAAAGCAACATTTTTAATTTTTTGAGCATGAAGCGTTGTGCGTCTTTTCAATGCGCATTTAGGCACGTTGGTGTGCATTTGTCAAATGACAAAATGTGCAGCAAAATGCATGTGTGCTAACTGCATTTGGGGTGCCATTTACAATGAATGGCATCCAAAAGTGCATTGCATATTTTGACACAATTTTAGTGCAATTTGCAATCACGGCAAGAATTGCACAATGTGATGTGAACGGGTCCCAAAAGACAATACATTATAACTATACTGTGTGTGTATGTATATATATATATATATATATATATATATATATATATATATATATATATATATATATATATATATATATATATATATACACACAGTATCTCATAAAAGTGAATACACCCCTTACATTTTCGTAAATGTTTTATTATATCTTTTCATGTGACAACACTGAAGAAATTACACTTTGCTACAATGTAACGTAGTGAGTGTACAGCTTGTATAACAGTGTAAATTTGCTGTCCCCTCAAAATAACTCAACACACAGCCATTCATGTCTAAACTGCTGGTAACAAAAGTGAGTACACTCCTAAGTGAAAATGTCCAAATTGGGCTCAAAATGTCAATATTTTGTGCGGCCACCATTATTTTCCAGCACTGCCTTAACCCTCTTGGTCATGGAGTTCACCAGAGCTTCATAGGTTGCCACTGGAATCCTCTTCCACTCCTCTATGACATCATCACGGAGCTGGTGGATGTTAGAGATCTTGGGCTCCTCCACCTTCCTTTTGAGGATGCCCCACAAATGCTCAATAGGGTTTAGGACTGGAGACATGCTTGGCCAGTCCATCAACCCCAGATGACGGCTCCTTAGCTGAAACATGTCGGGTGGACCCCTCACGATCGCCGCTATTTGAGCTCTGTTTCGTTCTTCCAAATGTGAGTTTGTTTTTTATTATTTTAATAAACTAGTGTTTTAAAACGTTATTACGCTATGTGAGTTTTGTTTGCTCCTTGCATGGCATATGAAACTACACGTTTGGCTTATGCTGGATTACCTATGGGAGAGGAAGCCGTGCGGACCCCCCCCCCCTTTTCTCTCCACCATCTGTTGATGACATCTGACAAGACGCATTTCCCAGAACCAGTGGTTATTATGCTTTTTTGACTTGTCTGGCGTATGCCATTTCAGGTCAATTTTCTCCGGTAAGCCTCCTCTACTCCTGGTGTTGGCCCTGGCACTGACGTACAATCTATGCACACTTGTGGTTTCCCTTCTGCCCGCTCACCAGTTTTGGTGCGACTTTGGTGCGACTTCTGCCCACTCGCCAGATTTGGTGCGACTAAAATTCTGTGAATACCATCTGGCCATGCATCACCCCCTTTGAACTCTGATGTTTTCTTCACTATTTTTCTACATATTTTTTATGGACTTTTAAAGTTTTATTATGTTTGGTGTCTGGCTCATGGAACCAGCACGGGTCTCTACTAATACCTAGCACATTTGATGATTAAGCATTATTGTGTATTTACTTTATATGTGATCAACACTGATTAATTATTTGACACTATCCATTTTATGATCATACATTTTTTGGTAGTATTCACTATTTTTATATGTCTTTATTGCAATACACACGGCTGTGGATGTGATATATAGCGCCACACTTTTGTTTCTTCAGTCCATCACCTTTACCCTCAGTTTCTTTAGCAAGGCTCTTGGAGGTGTGTTTTGGGTTGTTATATTGTTGGAATACTGCCCTGTGGCCCTGTTTTCGAAGGGAGAGGATCATGCTCTGCTTCAGTATGTCACAGTACACTTATGGTTCCCTCAATGAACTGTAGCTCCCCAGTGCTGGCAGCACTCATGCAGCCCTAGACCATTACACTCCCACCACCATGCTTGACTGTAGGCAAAACACACTTGTCTTTGTACTCCTAAACTGGTTTCCACGCTTCACACCATCTGAACCAAATAAGTTTATCTTGGTCTCATCGGACCACAGGACATGGTTCCATAAATCCATGTGCTTAATCTGCTTGTCTTTAGCAAACTATTTGCGGGCTTTCTTGTGTATCATCTTTAGAAGAGGCTTCCTTTCTAGGATGACAGCCATGCAGACCAATTTCATTCAGTGTGCGGCATCTGCAGCAATAGTGACAGCACTCATACATCTATTTCCCAAAGACAACCTCTGGATATGATGCTGAGCATGTGCACTTAACTTCTTTGGTCGACCATGGTGGAAGCTATCCTGTTAAACCACTGTATGGTCTTGGCCACTGTGCTGCAGCTCATTTTCAGGGTCTTGGCAATCTTCTTATAGCCTAGGCCATCTTTATATAGAGCAACAATTTTTTCAGATCCTCAGAGAGTTCTTTGCCATGAGGTGCCATGTTGAACTTCCAGTGACCAGTATGAGAGAGTGAGAGCGATAACACCAAATTTAACACACCTGATCCCCATTCACACCTGAGACCTTGTAACTCTAACGAGTTACATTACACAGGGGAGGGAAAATGGCTAATTGGTCCCAATTTTGACATTTTCACTTAGGGGTGTACTCACCTTTGTTGCTAGCGGTTTAGACATTTTTGGCTGTGTGTTGAGTTATTTTGGCTGGACAGCAAATTTTACACTGTTATACAAGCTGTACACTCACTACTTTACATGGTAGCAAAGTGTAATTTCTTCAGTGTTGTCACATGAAAAGATATAATAAAATATTTACAAAAATGTGAGGGGTGTACTCACTTTTGTGAGATACTGTATATGTATTTATACACTGTATATATAAAACACATATATATATACACACATAGACATATTGTCAGGGCTGGCTCAGCCCTTCCTTCTCTGAGCTGGCCACTCAGCTGTCAGATAATTGCCAACTCTCATCTCTCTCCACAATTAACCAGCTGTTGTGGATCTGCTCGTCAGTCCTGCCTACTTAAAGATCTCCAGCTCACTTCATTCCTGCCTTGGTCACATCACAAGAAACCATCTCCTGCGTTCCTGTTTAAAGACTGGCTTTGCTGACATCCCTTCTGGCTCCTTATCCTGCTTGCTGTTCCTCTACTTGGATCCCTGACTTCTGGCCTGGCTGATTACCCAATCTGGTTACTGAATTCTGGCTTGGCTGATTACCCAATCTGGTTACTGAACTCTGGCTTGGCTGACTACCCGATCCGGTTACTGGACTCTGGCTATGCTTTGACTATGCTTACTCTATTTACCTTTTTATTTTTATTAATAAACAAGTGTGATTTTACTGTACTTCTGTCTCGGTCTGGTTCATGGTTTCTGACAGTAGGCGAAGGCCATGATTTCAGAAGATACAGTCAATCCACTTGTTGGTAATATTTTTTCCAGACTGGATGAGCAAGATCACCACATGGATCAGTTTGCCATGGCATTACAAATGCTCCTGAGTCGCACGCCTCACCTGGAATCCCCCACTGTGGCTGCTCCGGTACAACCTGAGTTGCAGGCTGTCTCTACTGCGTGAGTCTCTGTGCAGGCACCCGCCTTGAGTATTACCTCTATAAGAGGTCTGTCTGGTTCCGCCCCGCTCCCCCAGCTATTTGGGGGTGATCCAGTTCAATGCAGAGGGTTTCTCAACCAAGTTGAGATATACTCTGAGATGCTGCCCCAGGCATTTCCCACTGACAGAAGCAAAGTAGGGTTTGTGAAATCTTTGCTTTCTGAGAGAACCTTGGCCTGGGCTAACCCTCTATGGGAGACGCAAAAACCTGTTGTCTTGAGTTACCCTGAATTTGTGGCCTCCTTTAAAAGGGTATTTGACATTCCTGCATGCTCCGCTTCTACTGCCAAGTGCCTCATGTCCATCAAACAGAGTACAAGAACTGTTGCCAACTACGCCATTGAGTTCCGTACTCTGGCAGCAGAGGTTTCTTGGAACAATGAGGCCCTCGTGGCTGCTTTTTCTTATGGTCTCTCGGATTCCATCAAGGATGAGATAGCAGCCTGAGATATACCCACTGAGCTGGAGACCTTGATCTCGTTTGCCATCCTCATTGACTCCAGACTCAGAGAAAGACTTTCTTTTAAGGAGGACTTGCGGAAGCCTCCTGTATGTTTTCCTCCAAGCTTTGCAGTCCCACCCATGCCTCCCTCACCTCCCATGCCTCCTGGTAGTCAGTCAGTGAAGATGAACCTATGCACTTGGGCTTCACGCGTCTCTCTGCGTATGAGAGATCCTTTAGGAGGAGGGAGAGATTGTGCCTTTATTGTGGCCAGGCAGTTCAATTTTTGAAGTCTTGTCCCACCCGTCCTGGGAACACCCAAACCTTCAGGTCCTGTCATGGACAGACCTTGGGTGGTGTTGTCATCCCCAGTTATCCAGAAGGAAAAGACCCTGGTTTCGGTCACCCTTTCTTGGGCTAAGTCGTCTATCGAGATACAGGCTCTAATTGACTCTGGGGCTGCGGGCCTGTTCATTGATGCTGCCTTTGTATCAAAGCACTCGATTCCATTGCAGCTGTGTGACACTCCACTTGCCATTGAGGCTCTTGATGGGAGACCTCTACAGCCTGCTCATGTGACTCATGAGACAGTTCCATTGTCCATGGCCGTAGGGGCTCTTCACCATGAGATGATCCAATTCCAAGTGATTCCCTCTCCTAAGTTTCTGCTGTTTATTGGTTATCCTTGGTTACAGAGGCACAACCCCTCTTTTGATTGGCTCTGTGTTGAGGTTCTCTCCTGGTCACCACAATGCAGTGAAACACGCTTCTGGAAGGTAGCCAAGGTCCTGTGTATCTCTTCACTCTCCTCCCTGCCAGAGGAGTACCGTGATTTTAGCGATGTCATTGACAAAGGTCAGGCCGGTAGCTTGCCTCCACACTGGCCGCATGATTGCGCAATTGACCTTCAACATCGTGCCACTCCCCCTCGTGGCCGGGTTTACCTTTTGTCGGTCTTGGAGGATAAAGCCATGGAGGAATATGTTGCAGACGCACTTTCTCGGGGTTTCATCCACAAATCCTCGTCTCCTGCTGGTGCTGGTTTCTTCTTTGTGAAGAAGAGTAGCGGTGAACTGAGACCTTGTATTGATTATAGGGGTCTCAATTGTTTCACGATTAAGAATGCCTACCCAATCCCGTTGATTACAGAGTTATTTGACCGCCTCAGGGGAGCAATGGTTTTCACTAATCTTGATCTGAGAGGGACTTACAATCTTGTGAGGATTAAGGAGGGCGATGAGTGGGAAACTGCGTTTAATATCAGAACAGGCCATTATGAGTATCTCGTAATGCCTTTTGGCCTTCCAGTTTTCCAGGAATTTATTAACAATGTCCTCCGAGATTTGTTTCATTTATGTGCGGTGGTTTATCTCGATGATATCTTCATATTTTCCAAGTCCCAGGAGAGCCACCACACAGATGTCTGTCGTGTGCTTCAGAAATTAAGAGAGAACAATCTCTATTGTAAACTGGAGAAGTGTGAGTTCTATCGGGAACAGGTTAAATTCCTGGGCTATGTCATTTCCACTGCTGTTTTTTTCGATGGACCCAGAGAAACTTTTGGCAGTTACCTTTTATCTTTGAGGTTGATGCTTCTGAGACTGGTGTTGGTGCCCTTCTGTCTCAACATCCTACCTCTGAGAGTGCTATGCATCCTTGTGGCTACTTTTCCATGAAATTGTCACCTGCCAAGTGCAATTACAAGATTGGTGACAGAGAGCTGTTGGCAATCATTTTAGCCCTGAAATTAGGGAGACCTCTCCTCGAAGGTACCACTGTGCTGGTTCTCACTCTTACTGACCATAAAAATCTCACATTCTTGTCTGAGGCTAAACGCCTCTCTCCCAGAAGGGCACGATGAGTTCTTTTCTTCTCAAGTTTCAACTACATCATCTCATTATTACCCGGTACTAAGAATGTAAGGGCTAAATTAATGAATTAAAAAATAACAAAACAGTAAAGTTAGCCCATTTTTTTGTATAATGTGAAAGATGATGTTACGCCGAGTAAATAGATACCTAACATGTCACGCTTTAAAATTGCGCACAATCATGGAATGGCGCCAAACTTCATAACTTAAAAATCTCCATAGACGACGCTTTAAAACATTTTACAGGTTACCAGTTTAGCGTTACAGAGGAGGTCTAGTGCTAAAATTGTTGCACACGCTCTAATGCACGCAGCAATAGCTCACATGCGTGGTTTGAGAGGCGTTTACATATGTGGGCGGGACTTACATGTGCGTTCGCTTCTGAGCGTGAGCTACCGGGGACAGGGGCGTTTTAAATTTTTCTTTTTATTATTTTATTTTTTATTTTACTTAATTTTTTTAATTTTTACACTTTTTTTTGATTACTTTTATTCCTATTACAAGGAATGTAAACATCCCTTGTAATAGGAATCTATGTGACAGGTCCTCTTTATGGAGAGATGCGGGGTCAATAAGAACCCACATCTCTCCTCCAGGCTGGAAAGCATGAGATCGGGAAATTTTTTTTTACTGATCTCATGCTGACAGCCGCGATCGCGGCTTTGGTTATTTCCGGGTACCCGGGCGTGACGTCATAACATCGCGCCCAGGCCTCCGACGGTCATAGAGATGACTGGTGACCATCTGGTCACCAGAAATCTCTATCGTCCTCATCTTGCACCAGCCAATTCATTCTCCGGGCTCCCAATGGCACAGGAGAGCCCGGAGAAGCACTGGATGGGGGCTGGATGGGGCATCCCATCCCGTCACCTATAAGAATGATCAAGCGGCGAAACTGCCGCTATGATCATTCTTATCATGCACAGAATCGCCGGCTGAAAATAATGATATCTGAATGATGTCTGTAGCTACAGGCATCATTCAGATATCCCCCCCAAAGTCCAGGACGTTTATATACAGTGGCTGGTTTTAGAGTGGACACTGATGCTGATATTAGGAAGAAAGAAACCTTCTTCCACACATCACCGCAGCTTCTCACCCATATTCACTAGCTCTGGGCTGGAGAATCTGGGATGAAGATATTTTACAGAGCTGGCCAGTGAGATCTTTAGATCTCATCTTCATAAACCAATCATCTCAACAACAGATGGGTGTGTCCTGTGATGAGAAGTGAAGAACAAGTTCTAGAATCCTCATTTCAGCTTCATAAACTGGCACACCTGAGAGATCAGCTTTGATCATCAGAATCTCGGCTGTTCTCTGTTTCATAAATTACACCTTACTGAGTAAAGACAAATTTGACAGCTTTGCTGCTAAGCTTGTAATCCTTTTTAGACACGCCACTTTTTCTGAAGGTGAACAAGTTGATTGCAGCTAGAAAAAAGTAATTATTTTCTTTTTTTCCAAGAATGAATCCTAGCAGTGCACGTTAACAGGTTAGCACCACAGGCTGCTGTGTCAGCCATACAGCAAACAGATTGCAGCTTTCAATAAAATGGGGTTATTTTATCCAGACAAAAGAAGAAACAATATAAAAAATTGCAGCACAGCTTTTATATCTATTATTATTATTACACAGGATTTATATAGCGCCAACAGCTTTACAACATTAGGGCAGACAGTACAATAACAATACAATTCAATACAGGAGGAATCAGAGAGCCCTGCTCATTAGAGCTTACAATCTAGGAGGGAGGGTCAAGTTATACAAAAGGGTAATAGCTGTGGGGGATGAGCTAATGGAGAAAATATTGCAGTTGTTAGATGGAGGCAGGATAGGCTTCTCTGAAGAGGAAAGTTTTCAGGGATCGCCTAAAAGTTGATGAATTTGGAGACAGTCTGACAGATTGGGGTAGGGAATTCCAGAGGATAGGCGAGGCTCAGGAGAAGTCCTGAAGGCGGATATGGGAGGAGGTGATGAGGGAGCTAGAGAGCAGGAGGTCTTGGGAGGAACGAAGAGGGCGATTAGGTTGGTATTTTGAGACTAGGCTAGTGATGTAACTGGGGGCAGAGTTGTGGATGGCTTTGTAACTTATCGTTAGTATTTTGAATTTAATTTGTTGGGTGAGTGGCAGCCAATGGAGGGATTGGCAGAGAGGGGTAGCAGACACTGAGTGGTTTGTAAGGTGGATGAGTCTGGCAGCAGCATTCATGATGGACTGAAGGGGGGATAGTCTATTTAAAGGTAAGCCAATGAGGAGTGAGTTGCAGTAGTCAAGGCGAGAGATAACCATGGAGTGAATCAGGAGCCTTGTGGTTTCATTGGTTAGAAAGGGACGTAATTTAGAGATGTTGCGGAGGTTGAGGCGGCAAGCTTTGGAAAGTGATTGGATGTGGGGCCTAAAGGAGAGTTCAGAGTCCAGGATAACACCTGGATGGTAGGGATGAGCCGAACACCCCCCTGTTCGGTTCGCACCAGAACATGCGAACAGGCAAAAAAATTGTATGAACACGCAAACACCATTAAAGTCTATGGGACACGAACATGAAGAATCAAAAGTGCTAATTTTAAAGGCTTATATGCAAGTTATTGTCATAAAAAGTGTTTGGGGACCTGGGTCCTGCCCCAGGGGACATGGATCAATGCAAAAAAAAAGTTTTAAAAACGTCAGTTTTTTTCGGGAGCAGTGATTTTAATAATGCTTAAAGTGAAACAATAAAAGTGTAATATTCCTTTAAATTTCGTACCTGGGGGTGTCTACATCATGCCTGTAAAGGGGCACATGTTTCCTGTGTTTAGAACAGTCTGACAGCAAAATGACATTTCAAAGGAAAAAAAGTCATTTAAAACTACCCGCAGCTATTAATGAATTGCCGGTCCGACAATACACATAAAAGTTCATTGATAAAAACGGCATGGGAATTCCCCACAGGGGAACCCCGAACCAAAATTTAAAAAAATAATATGACGTGGGGGGTCCCCCTAAATTCCATACCAGGCCCTTCAGGTCTGGTATGGATATTAAGGGGAACCCCGGCCAAAATTAAAAAAAAAATGGTGTGGGGTCCCCCTCAAAATCTATACCAGACCCTTCAGGTCTGGTATGGATTTTAAGGGGAACCCTGCGCCAATTTTTTTTAAAAAATGGCGTGGGGTCCCCCCAAAAATCCATACCAGACCCTTATCCGAGCATGCAACCTGGCAGGCCGCAGGAAAAGAGGGGATAAGAGAAAGCGCCCCCCCTCCTGAACCGTAACAGGCCACATGCCCTCAACATTGGGAGGGTGCTTTGGGGTAGCCCCCAAAAACACCTTTTCCCCATGTTGATGAGGACAAGGGCCTCATCCCCACAACCCTTGCCCGGTGGTTTTGGGAGTCTGCGGGTGGGGGCTTATCAGAATCCGGAAGCCCCCTTTAACAAGGGGAACCCCCAGATACCGGCCCTCCCCCTGTGTGAAATGGTAAGGGGGTACAAAAGTACCCCTACCATTTCACAAAAAAACTGTCAAAAATGTTAAAAATGACAAAAGACAGTTTTTGACAATTCCTTTATTTAAATGCTTCTTCTATCTTCTTTCTTCTATCTTCTATCTTTCTTTGGTTTCTTCCTCCATCTTCGGAGAAGGGAAGAGGAGTGGAGAAAGTAGAATTGTAAGTGACAAGTGCATTGGGATAGGTAGGATGAGAGCCACTGAAGAGTACAGTCACGGAGACCAAGGGAGTAAAGTTTTTTTGGGAAGTGCATTGGGATAGGTAGGATGAAAGCCACTGAAGAGCACAGTCACGGAGAGCAAGGGAGTAAAGTTTTTTGCGGAGGAGGGGCTGGTCAACCATGTCAAAGGCAGCTGAAAGGTCCAGAAGTAGGAGTACAGAATAGAGTCCATTGGTTTTTGCAGATAGCAGGTCAATTGTGATTTTTAGAAGAGCAGTTTCTGTGGAGTGTTGAGGGCGAAATCCAGATTGGAGGGGATCAAGAAGGTTATTCTTAATAAGGTGGTCACTCCAAGTTGGTTGTAAACCTGGCGTTCAAGGAGTTTAGAGGAAAAGGGGAGCAAGGAGATAGGGCGTAGGTTGTTAAGATTGGTAGGGTCCAAGGACGGCTTTTTAACCACCTCAATACCGGGCCAATTTTGACATTTCTCTCTTCCTGTAAAAATCATAATTTTTTTGCTAGAAAATTACATAGAACCCCCAAACATTATATATGTTTTTTTAGCAAAAACCCTAGAGAATACAATGGCGGTTGTTAAAACTTTTTATCTCACACGGTATTTGCGCAGGAATTTTTAGAACGCGTTTTTTTGGGGGAAAAAACAGTTTTGTGTTTTAAAAAAAAACAAAACAGTAAAGTTAGCCCAATGTTTTTGCATATTGTGAAAGATGAAGTTACGCCGAGTAAATAGATACCTAACATGTCCCGCTTCAAAATTGCACACGCTCGTAGAATGGCGCCAATGTTCGGTACTTAAAAATCCCCATAGGCGACGCTTGAAATTTTTTTACTGGTTACATGTTTTGAGTTACAGAGGAGGTCTAGTGACAAAATTATTGCTCTCACTCCAACGTTCGCGGCGATACCTCACATGTATGGTTTGAACACCGTTTTCATATGTGGGTGGGACTTACGTATGCAATCGCTTCTGCGTGCGAGCACACGGGGACAGCGGCGCTTTAAAAAATTTTTTTTTTTATTGATAATTATATATATATATATATATTTTTTTACCCTTTTTTGAAAAAAAAATTTTTTTGATCACTTTTATTCCTATTACAAGGAATGTAAACATCCCTTGTAATAGGAATATAACATGACAGGTCCTCTTAATAGTGAGATATGGGGTCAATAAGACCCCACATCTCACCACTAGGCTGGGAAGCCTGAAATAAAAAAAAAAATAAAACGATCGCCGCTTCCCAGCCGAAGCGGCGCCGTTTTTTTGAATGGAGAGGCCGGGCGTGACGTCATAACATCGCGCCCGGCCTCCGATGATCATAGAGACTCCGGCGACCATCTGGTCCGCCGGAAATCTCTATGATCTACATCCGGCGCCGGCGGATCCGCTCTCCGCCTCACCGATCGCAACGGTGAGTCGGAACAAGCACCGGAGGGCGGCGGGAGGGGGGGGGCGTCCCCTCTCGCCTCCCATAGGAACGATCAAGCGGCGGAACGGCCGCTATGATCATTCCTATGGTGTAGAGATTCGCCGGCTGAAACCGGCAATATCAGAATGATGTCTGTAACTACAGGCATCATTCAGATATACCCGCTCAAAGCCCAGGACGTCATATGACGCCCGTGGGCGGCAAGTGGTTAAATACGGGGGTGACCAGTGCATGTTTTAGAGCATTGGGGAAGATGCCAGAGGTGAGGGAGAGATTGAAGATGTGGGTAAGAGAGTGTAGGATGGAGTCAGCGGGCGACCGTAGCATTTGAGAGGGAATGGGGTCCAGGGGACAGGTGGTTAGGTGGGCGATAGAAAGGAGTTTAACAACTTCCTCTGTAGTAGCAGATTTGAATAAAGGGAGTGTCAGTTGTACTTGTTGACATGGGGTCTTAACTTGGGGAGATACCTGTAGAGTGGAGGTTTCATCATGGATTGTATCAATCTTGATTTTGAAGTGACTAGCAATCTCCTGGGCAGTGAGTGAGTCCGTGGGTGGAGGCTGTGGAGGACGAAGTAGAGAGTTGAAGGTAGTAGAGAAGAGTTTACAGGGACTGGATTAGAAGGTGTTAATAAGAGTTAGTAAGTAAAGTAAAATAAGTCTGCTTGGCAGTGTGGAGGAAAGAATAGTATTTTTGGAGGGCATATTTGTATTGGTTGAAGTCTTTGAGAGACTTAGTCTTGTGCCACAAATGCTCAAGAGCGCGACTACGTTTTTTAAGAATTTAATGCCGCGTACACACGGTCGTACTTTTCGTCTACAAAAGTCCAACGGACGCTGACGGACTAAAGCTGGCTGGTAATCCGATCGTGTGTGGGCTTCTCCGGACTTTCAACGTACTTTTTTAGCCTCAAATCCGACGTACTTTAGATTTGAAACATGCTTTAAAACTTTACTTCGTAACTACGACGGACCCCGAAATCCGCTCGTCTGTGTGGTAGTCCGACGGACAAAAAGCCACGCTAGGGCACCTATTGGCTACTGGCTATGAACTTCCTTATTTTAGTCCGGTGTACGTCATCACGTACGAATCCATCTGACTTTTGTGTGGTCGTGTGTAGGCAAGTCCGTTCGTTAGAAAGTAGGCCGCAAGTCCGCCGCAAGTCCACCGAAAGTCTGCCGGAAGTCTGTCGGACAGGCTGTCTGACTTTTGTAGACGAAAAGTACGACCGTGTGTACGCGGCATTAGTGTCATCTGTTTGCCAGGGTTGTAGGGGTTGAGGCCTGATTCTGAGTGTAGTGAGAGGAGCGAGCTTGTCCAGGGTGGAGGACAGGGATTTATTGTAGATGGACGTGGCTTGGTTGGGGCAGGACAGGGGAGAGATTTTGTCATAGAGGTGGTCAGTAGCAGAATAGAGGAGAGAGGAGTTGAAGTTTCGAAAGTTTCTATGGGTGATGGTTAGGCGATTGGAGGGAAAGGTGGTGGAAGACAAGGGAAGAGAGAAACTAATAAGGTGGTGGTCGGAGAGAGGAAACTAATTGTTTGAGAAGCTGCATGGAGTGCATAAATAGGAGAATACAAGGTCAAGGGTGTTGCCATCAGAGTGAGTAGGAGCCTGTACCCATTGCTTCAGGTCAAATGAAGAGGTTAGATTAAGAAGTTTAGAAGTAGCAGGAGTGTTTGTATTAGCAGGGATGTTGAAATCACCAAGAAGGATTGTGGGAATTTCTGAAGAGAGAAAGTAGGGTAGCCAGGCAGAAAACTCATCAAGGAAAGTCGATAATGGTCCAGGGGGCCGGTAGATCACAGCATTTCTTAGGGAAGTTGGAGAGAATAGACGTATACAGTGGGCTTCAAATGATGAGAGGGAAAAAGAGGGATGAGAGTGAATAACCTGGAAGGTGCTCTGGGGGGATAGGAGGAATCCCACTCCACCTCCCTTGCATCCATTAGGCCTAGGAAAGTGAGTCCAGTGAAGGCTACCCTGGGATAGGGAAGCAGGAAAAGGGGTGTCAGATTCATGGAGCCAGGTTTTGGTGACAGCAAGTAGATTAAAGGAATTAGTGACAAAGAGGTCATGAACAGCGGTGAGTTTGTTGCCATACAGAAAGAACACCCTGCATGTGCAGCCCCCTGTATGTGTTCCCCCATAAAGAAGGCCTTGTTTTTATACTGTGTTGGGTGTGGCTTGAATCTGGCAATTAATCAATCAGGAGGTAATATTGGGCACACAGCTAGGAGAGTAAAACTTTCACACCACAATCAAACTGCTAGAGGACCAAGAGGCCAACATTGTAAAGATAAGGGAACCCATAATTTAGGTAAGACTTAATAGCTAAATAAACATTGAAATAATGTGAGCATGGCTACAGATGGAGTTGAAACAGCGGTGACAAACAGATTTACCAAATATGCATGTAAGCAGTCAGTTAATGTTCAATTTGAAGGATATGGGAGTATAAACGCAGATTTACCAAATATGCATGTAAGCAGTCTGTTAATGTTCAGTTTGAAGGACATGGGAGTATAAACGCAGATTTACCAAATATGCATGTAAGTAGTCAGTTAATGTTCAGTTTGAAGGACATGGGAATATAAACGCAGATTTACCAAATATGCATGTAAGCAGTCAGTTAATGTTCAGTTTGAAGGACATGGGAGTATAAACGCAGATTTACCAAATATGCATGTAAGCAGTCAGTTATTGTTCAGTTTGAAGGACATGGGAGTATAAAAGCTATTTACCAAATATGCATGTAAGCAGTATCTATTCGGACAGGTCAATAGTTTTAAGGTAGAGAAAAGGCAGATTGCATCTGGAAAAAAAATGTTTATTCTATTATTATTTGAAATTGAATAAAGAAAAATATAAAGGATTTCAAGTACACCTTTTAAATCGTTTAAAACCATTTCCAAGGGAGAGAAAAAGGCAAATGTCATCAATAAATATTAACATTAGATTGAATCTTTGTGTAAATATTGTGCAGATTTCCTGATTAATCCTTATTAATGGGAGAATAATTTTAAGGGAAAACATTTTGGCCCTTTTCAGCTAGAAATATTGCCTGAAACTGCTTTGAATCTCATCCTTTTTAACTGGAGGCATATAGGAGGGCAACATTTCAGTTTTTGTTCAGACAGAAATATTAACAAATATGTTTTTTACATAGACACTGTATTAAAAATGCATGGTTTAGTTAAAGGAGAAGTCCAGCCTGAGCTTTTTAGGCTGGGCCTCTCCTAAGGGTCACAGGAGTTTAATTTGTTTTGCACTTCTGTGAGCCATTTTCAGCAGAGAGCGGTCTGAAGTCTGCTCTCCGCTGACGCCACTGCATTCAGTAAAGGCAGCGCGTCATCCCGACTTAGGAAGTCTGGACCTGCCAGCTGCCTTGACTGATGGCAGTCTTAGGGAGCCGCTGAGACACTGAGACGGTCGCTCCCAGCCCCTCCACAGCTCAGTTCTCCAATGAGCGTGGAGGAGCAGAGCAGGAGAGATGATGACTGACAGTCAGCAGCTCTCCACTCGATGAGTTGAGAAAACCGAGACATCAGTGGTCTTCTGTGGCTCTGTTCTCAGTGCAGAGACGCCAGGGGACAGCTACAGCATCAGTCTGATGCTGCATCCACCTAGGTAAGTATATATATCCAAAAAAACAAAAAACCTATGCTTCTATTTTAAATATAAATCTCATCCATTTAAATATGGGTTAACCTTGGAGTCAGGTTGTAGTCCTAATTCAACACTGAATAAAAGGAAAATTTAAAAGTGCTATATAGATGGCACTACAGTCCATGCCATCTGGCCTCCCACCTGTTTCTGTGGGTGCTCCCATGAAGGCACAAGGGCCCATATTTGGTGGACTTGGTGGTTCAATAATAAGCGGACTCTGGATATGGATTTACAATCCTATTTGTACATTAATTCATACAAACCTCCATAGGAAACCCCTTTGAATTATTATTTTAAAAAAAACTGTTGAGGACCTGGTAATCCTGGATATTCTATTCCCAACCCTCACAAGTTGAGAATTTTTTATTGCCCAACTAATCACACAGGAAACCAACCCCTGGGACCATTTCCCTTTCCCCATTCTCTACTTCTAATGCCGCGTACACACGGTCGGACTTTTCACCTGCAAAAGTCCGACGGACGCCGCCGGACCAAGTCCGGCGGACAATCCGACCGTGTGTGGTCTCCATCGGACTTCCGACGGACCGTTTCGGTCGGAAATCCGACGTACTTTAGATTTGAAGCCTGCTTCAAATCTTTACGTCGTAACTCCGCCGGACTCAGTTCCTGACGGAAAGCCTGTTCGTCTGTATGCTGGTCCGACGGACCAGATACGACGGAGGAGCAGGTTACTGCATCTCGCGCTCGCTGCAATAGGAAAAACAAATTTTCCCATTGCGGCGAGCATCCCAGGCCCTTAGGTCTGGTATGGAACTTTAAGGGGAACCCCCTACGCCAAAAAACCGGCGTGGGGGTCCCCCCAAAATCCATACCAGACCCCGATCCGAGCACGCAGCCCCGCCGGTCAGGAAGCCCCCCCCTCCTGAACCGTACCAGGCCGCATGCCCTCAACATGGGGGGGTGCTTTGGGGGAGGGGGCGCCTTACGGTGCCCCCCCACCACAAAGCACCTTGTCCCCATGTTGATGAGGACAAGGGCCTCTTCCCGACAACCCTGGCCGTTGGTTGTCGGGGTCTGCGGGCGGGGGGCTTATCGGAATCCGGGAGCCCCCTATAATAAGAGGGCCCCCAGATCCCGGCCCCCCCACCCTATGTGAATGAGTATGGGGTACATGGTACCCATACCCATTCACCTAGGTAAAAAGTGTCAATAATAAAACAAAACACAGGTTTTTAAAATAATTTATTAAACAGCTCCGGGGAGGGGGGTCTTCTTCCGTCTTCGGGGGTCCCTCCGGTTCATCTTCTCCCGGCGTCCGGTTGGTTCTTCTCCGCTCTCCGGCCTCTTCTCCCGGTGTCCCAGGTCTTCGGCCGGCCCCTCCGCTGTCTTCATGTAGCTCTATTGCCAGCGGAGGTCCGGACTTCTGGGCTTCTTGTCTTCTCTTCTCTTCTCTTCCCCCAGATGTTGACACGACGCTCTCTCCGGCTGGACTGGTCTCTGAGGGCTGCGTTGTGACTTATATAGGCGGAGACCCCGCCCCCATATGATGTCACAGTCCCTGGGCATGCTGGGACTGTGGCGTTTTAGGGGGCGTGGTCGACCACGCCCCCTAAAACGTCACAGTCCCAGCATGCCCAGGGACTGTGACATCATATGGGGGCGGGGTCTCCGCCTATATAAGTCACAACGCAGCCCTCAGAGACCAGTCCAGCCGGAGAGAGCGTCGTGTCAACATCTGGGGGAAGAGAAGAGAAGAGAAGACAAGAAGCCCAGAAGTCCGGACCTCCGCTGGCAATAGAGCTACATGAAGACAGCGGAGGGGCCGGCCGAAGACCTGGGACACCGGGAGAAGAGGCCGGAGAGCGGAGAAGAACCAACCGGACGCAGGGAGAAGATGAACCGGAGGGACCCCCGAAGACGGAAGAAGACCCCCCCCCCGGAGCTGTTTAATAAATTATTTTAAAAACCTGTGTTGTGTTTTATTATTGACACTTTTTACCTAGGTGAATGGGTAGGGGTACCATGTACCCCATACTCATTCACATAGGGTGGGGGGGCCGGGATCTGGGGGCCCTCTTATTATAGGGGGCTCCCGGATTCCGATAAGCCCCCCGCCCGCAGACCCCGACAACCAATGGCCAGAGTTGTCGGGAAGAGGCCCTTGTCCTCATCAACATGGGGACAAGGTGCTTTGTGGTGGGGGGGCACCGTAAGGCGCCCCCTCCCCCAAAGCACCCCCCCATGTTGAGGGCATGCGGCCTGGTACGGTTCAGGAGGGGGGGGCGCTCGCTCGTCCCCACCCCCTTTCCTGACCGGCCGGGCTGCGTGCTCGGATCGGGGTCTGGTATGGATTTTGGGGGGACCCCCACGCCGTTTTTTCAGCGTAGGGGGTTCCCCTTAAATTTCCATACCAGACCTAAGGGCCTGCGACGGGGCTCGCAAGGTTTCAATCTCGCCAAAAAAAGCGGCGAGATTGAATTCCTTTTCTAGTCCCGTCGTACCCGAGTCACGTTCAAAATGAACGGACTTGTCCGTGTGTGGGAAAGTCCGTTCATTCTGAAAGTCCGTCGGGAAGACCGGATTCCGGAAAGTCCGGCCGTGTGTAGGCAAGTCCGGCCGTTCAGAAAGTCCGGCGGTAGTCCGCCGGAAGTCTGGCGGCAAGTACGTCGGACCTAGCTTTCTAGAAAGTCCAACCGTGTGTACACGGCATAAGCTCTTTCTCTTGTCTTCTAGATCCCCAAATCTTCTCCAACTCCACCTATTTCTTTACTCCTACAGCTTTTATACACAACAATTGGATTTATAAAATTCTTCTTAGTTACTGATCAGTGGGAACCCTCAACTATTTTTGTATGAATTTGACCATTTATATATGTACACATCAGTTTTTCACTTTGTCAAATGCCAGAGTCAACTATGTTATTTTGGCTCCCTTCTCAATAAACAATTTGTATAAGAAAACAGAAATACCATTGTATTTTTTAGGATACCACGTTTAATCTGTACAGATTTGCTTAACAGGATCTTAGCTTTTTCCATGGAAGACAATTTGGGAGACACTGCGTTGGCATGTTGAAGCCATAAATACTTAATGAAAAGAAAAGGAAAGGAAGTTTTATTTTTCCAAAGACAGTGAATAAACATTGTACACATCTAAAGCACAGAATCTCAACCTTTTTAACCACTTCAGCCCCGGAAGGATTTACCCCCTTCCTGACCAGAGCACTTTTTACAATTCGGCACTGCGTCGCTTTAACTGCTAATTGCGCGGTCATGCAATGCTGTACCCAAACGAAATTTGCCTCCTTTTCTTCCCACAAATAGAGCTTTCTTTTGATGGTATTTGATCACCTCTGCCGCTTTTATTTTTTGCGCTATAAACGGAAAAAGACCGAAAATTTTGAAAAAAATTGATATTTTCTACATTTTGTTATAAAAAAAATCCAATAAACTCAATTTTAGTCATACATTTAGGCCAAAATGTATTCAGCCACATGTCTTTGGTAAAAAAAATGTCAATAAGCGTATATTTATTGGTTTGCGCAAAAGTTATAGCGTCTACAAACTAGGGTACATTTTCTGGAATTTACACAGCTTTTAGTTTATGACTGCCTATGTCATTTCTTGAGGTACTAAAATGGCAGGGCAATACAAAACACCCCCAAATGACCCCATTTTGGAAAGTAGACACCCCAAGGAAATTGCTGAGAGGCATGTTGAGCCCATTGAATATTATTTTTTTTTTGTCCCAGGTGATTGAATAATGACAAAAAAAAAAAAAATTACAAAAAGTTGTCCATAAATGATATATTGCTCACACAGGCCATGGGCATATGTGGAATTGCACCCCAAAATACATTCAGCTGCTTCTCCTGAGTACGGGGATACCACATGTGTGGGACTTTTTGGGAGCCTAGCGGCGTACGGGGCCCCGAAAACCAATCACTGCCTTCAGGATTTCTAAGGGCATACATTTTTGATTTCACTCCTCACTACCTATTACAGTTTTGAAGGCCATAAAATGCCCAGATGGCACAACCCCCCCAAATGACCCCATTTTGGAAAGTAGACACCCCAATCAACTTGCTGAGGGGCATGTTGAGTACATGGAATATTTTATTTTTTGACACAAGTTGCGGGAAAGTGACAGTTTTTTTTTTTTTGCACAAAGTTGTCACTAAATGATACATTGCTCACACAGGCCATAGGCATATGTGGAATTGCACCCCAAAATACATTTAGCTGCTTCTCCTGAGTATGGGGATACCACATGTGTGGGACTTTTTGGGAGCCTAGCCGCGTACGGGCCCGAAAACCAAGCACCGCCTTCAGGATTTCTAAGGGCATAAATTTTTGATTTCACTCCTCACTACCTATCACAGTTTTGAAGGCCATAGAATGCCAAGATGGCACAAAACCCCCCCAAATGACCCCATTTTGGAAAGTGGACACCCCAAGCTATTTGCTGAGAGGCATGTTGAGTCCATGGAATATTTTATATTTTGACACAAGTTGCGGGAAAGTGACAATTTTTTTTTTTTTGCACAAAGTTGTCACTAAATGATATATTGCTCAAACATGCCATGGACATATGTGGAATTACACCCCAAAATACATTCTGCTGCTTCTCCTGAGTACGGGGATACCACATGTTTAGGACTTTTTGGGAGCCTAGCCGCGTACGGGGCCCCGAAAACCAAGCGCCGCCTTCAGGATTTCTAAGGGCGTAAATTTTTGATTTCACTCCTCACTACCTATCACAGTTTTGAAGGCCATAAAATGCCAAGATGGCACAAAACCCCCCCAAATGACCCCATTTTGGAAAGTAGACACCCAAAGCTATTAGCTGAGAGGCATGTTGAGTCCATGGAATATTTTATGTTTTGACACAAGTTGCGGGAAAGTGACAATTTTTTTTTTTTTGCACAAAGTGTCACTAAATGATATATTGCTCAAACATGCCATGAGCATATGTGGAATTACACCCCAAAATACATTCTGCTGCTTCTCCTGAGTACGGGGATACCACATGTGTGGCACTTTTTGGGAGCCTAGCTTCATACGGGGCCCCGAAATCCAATCACTGCCTTCAGGATTTCTAAGGGCGTAAATTTTTGATTTCACTCCTCACTACCTATCACAGTTTCGAAGGCCATAAAATGCCAAGATAGCACAAAACTCCCCAAAATGACCCCATTTTGGAAAGTAGACACCCCAAGCCATTTGCCGAAAGGCATGCTGAGTATTTTGCAGCTCTCATTTG
Organism: Lithobates septentrionalis; assembly: GCA_037952835.1. NCBI lineage: Eukaryota > Metazoa > Chordata > Amphibia > Anura > Ranidae > Lithobates > Lithobates septentrionalis. The sequence continues at coordinate 8,576,619 of JBBDGP010000503.1, forward strand.
TTTTTGAAAATGAAGAAAGACAAGAAAAATGTATTTTTTTTTCTTTTTTCAATTTTCAAAAGTTTGTGACAAAAAGTGAGGTCTGCAAAATACTCACTATACCTCTCAGCAAATAGCTTTGGGTGTCTTTTTTCCAAAATGGGGTCATTTGGGGGGGGGTTGTGCCATCTGGGCATTCCATGGCCTCCGAAACTGTGATAGGCAGTGAAGAGTGAAATCAAAAATTTACGCCCTTAGAAAGCCTGAAGGCGGTGATTGGTTTTCGGGGTCCCGTACGCGGCTAGGCTCCCAAAAAGTCTCACACATGTGGTATCCCCGTACTCAGGAGAAGCAACAGAATTTATTTTGGGGTGTAATTTCACATATCCCCATGGCATGTTTGAGCAATATATCATTTAGTGACAACTTTGTGCAAAAAAAAAATATATATTTTTCCCGCAACTTGTGTCACAATATAAAATATTCCATGGACTCGACATGCCTCTCAGCAAATAGCTTGGGGTGTCTACTTTCCAAAATTGGGTCATTTGGGGGGGTTTTGAACTGTCCTGGCATTTTATGCACAACATTCAGAAGCTTTTGTCACACATCACCCACTCTTCTAACCACTTGAAGACAAAGCCCTTTCTGACACTTTTTGTTTACATGAAAAAATTATTATTTTTTGCAAGAAAATTACTTTGAACCCCCAAACATTATATATTTTTTTAAAGCAAATGTCCTACAGATTAAAATGGTGGGTGTTTCATTTTTTTTCACACAGTATTTGCGCAGCGAATTTTCAAACGCATTTTTTAGGGAAAAAACACACTTTTTTAAATTTTAATGCACTAAAACACACTATATTGCCCAAATGTTTGATGAAATAAAAAAGATGATCTTAGGCCGAGTACATGGATACCAAACATGACATGCTTTAAAATTGCGCACAAACGTGCAGTGGCGACAAACTAAATACATTTTTTAAAGCCTTTAAAAGCCTTTACAGGTTACCACTTTAGATTTACAGAGGAGGTCTACTGCTAAAATTACTGCCCTCGATCTGACCTTCGCGGTGATACCTCACATGCATGGTGCAATTGCTGTTTACATTTGACGCCAGACCGACGCTTGCGTTCGCTTTGCGCGAGAGCAGGGGGGGACAGGGTTGCTTTTTTTTTTTCTTTATTATTTTTTTAATTTTTTACCTTATTTTTAAACTGTTCCTTTCATTTTTATTTTTTTTAATCATTTTTATTGTTATCTCAGGGAATGTAAATATCCCCTATGATAGCAATAGGTAGTGACAGGTACTCTTTTTTGAAAAAATTGGGGTCTATTAGACACTAGATCTCTCCTTTGCCCTCAAAGCATCTGACCACACCAAGATCGGTGTGATAAAATGCTTTCCCAATTTCTCAATGGTGCTGTTTACATCCAGCGAAATCTAAGTCATGAAATGCTCATAGCTTCCGGTTTCTTAGGCCATAGAGATGTTTGGAGCCATTCTAGTCTCTGATCAGCTCTATGGTCAGCTGGCTGAATCACCGGCTGCATTCTCAGATTCCCTGTTGGGACAGGAGAGCCAGAGAAAAACATGGAAGATGGTGGGGGGGGCATTCCCTCCCACTGCTTGTAAAAGCAGTCTAGAGGCTAATTAGCCACTAGGATTGCTTTTACATGAAAGCCGACCGCTGGATGAAAAGAATGATACCAAGATGATACCTAAACCTGCAGGCATCATTCTGGTATAACCACCCTAAGTCCAGCAACACAGTACGTTGCTGGTCCTTGTTGGGCATATATTGTAAACTTTTTTTTTCATGCAGCCTGTGGGCTGAACGAAAAAAAGATATTGATCGGTGGGTATGCCCACCATTAGAACACCTCCCTTCATCCACCCACTTCTAATGATGGGCATACATGCACCGTATATACACTACCGTTCAAAAGTTTGGGGTCACTCAAACAATTTTGTGTTTTCCATGAAAAGTCGCACTTATTCACCACCATACGTTGTGAAATGAATAGAAAATAGAGTCAAGACATTGACAAGGTTAGAAATAATGATTTGTATTTGAAATAACATTGTTTTTACATCAAACTTTGCTTTCATCAAAGAATCCTCCTTTTGCAGCAATTACAGCATTGCACACCTTTGGCATTCTAGCTGTTAATTTATTGAGGTAAGCTGGAGAAATTGCACCCCACGCTTCTAGAAGCAGCTCCCACAAGTTGGATTGGTTGGATGGGCACTTCTGGCGTACCATACGGTCAAGCTGCTCCCACAACAGCTCAATGGGGTTCAGATCTGGTGACTGTGCTGGCCACTCCATTACCGATAGAATACCAGCTGCCTGCTTCTGCTGTAAATAGTTCTTGCACAATTTGGAGGTGTGTTTAGGGTCATTGTCCTGTTGTAGGATGAAATTGGCTCCAATCAAGCGCTGTCCACTGGGTATGGCATGGCGTTGCAAAATGGAGTGATAGCCTTCCTTATTCAGAATCCCTTTTACCCTGTACAAAGCTCCCACCTTACCAGCACCAAAGCAACCCCAGACCATCACATTACCTCCACCATGCTTAACAGATGGCGTCAGGCATTCTTCCAGCATCTTTTCATTTGTTCTGCGTCTCACAAACGTTCTTCTTTGTGATTCAAACACCTCAAACTTGGATTCATCCGTCCACAACACTTTTTTCCAGTCTTCCTCTGTCCAATGTCTGTGTTCTTTTGCCCATCTTAATCTTTTTCTTTTATTGGCCAGTCTCAGATATGGCTTTTTCTTTGCCACTCTGCCCTGAAGCCCAAAATCCCGCAGCCGCCTCTTCACTGTAGATGTTGACACTGGTGTTTTGCGGGTACTATTTAATGAAGATGCCAGTTGGGGACCTGTGAGGCGTCTGTTTCTCAAACTAGAGACTCTAATGTGCTTATCTTCTTGCTTAGTTGTGCAACGCGGCCTCCCACTTCTTTTTCTACTCTGGTTAGAGCCTGTTTGTGCTGTCCTCTGAAGGGAGTAGTACACACCGTTGTAGGAAATCTTCAATTTCTTTGCAATTTCTCGCATGGAATAGCCTTCATTTCTAAGAACAAGAATAGACTGTCGAGTTTCAGATGAAAGTTCTCTTTTTCTGGCCATTTTGAGCGTTTAATTGACCCCACAAATGTGATGCTCCAGAAACTCAATCTGCTCACAGGAAGGTCAGTTTTGTAGCTTCTGGAAGGAGCTAGACTGTTTTTAGATGTGTGAACATGATTGCACAAGGGTTTGCTAATCATCAATTAGCCTTCTGAGCCAATGAGCAAACACATTGTACCATTAGAACACTGGAGTGATAGTTGCTGGAAATGGGCCTCTATACACCTATGTAGATATTGCACCAAAAACTAGACATTTGCAGTTAGAATAGTCATTTACCACATTAGCAATGTATAGAGTATATTTGTTTAAAGTTAGGACTAGTTTAAAGTTAGCTTCATTTAAAAGTACAGTGCTTTTCCTTCAAAAATAAGGACATTTCAATGTGACCCCAAACTTTTGAACGGTAGTGTATATTCCGAAGCATGGGGGCAACCTCCCGCAAAAGTTAGGAGCAAATCGCTCCTCTGCCCTCTGCTGCCCCCACGCTTCGGCATATATGCTGAAGTATGTAACTGTGGTGGTGAAATCACCTCCGACAGCGCTGGAGTCGCGGCTTTATGTATCATGGAAGCAAACACTGTTGCTGTCAAGATAAATAAATCCGTGCTGCAACTGAATGGCGTACCTGCTAAGCAAATGATGGTTAACAAAAAAACAAAGTAACATTACAATATAACAGTAATACTTACCATACCTGCAAAGCAAATACAAAAAAAAAACCATAGTAAAAAATAAAACATTTAACGCAACCTGTCCCTACCTAAAATATATATATGCCGAAGCATGGGGGCATCCTCCCGCAAAAGGCAGGAGCAAATCGCTCCTCCACCCACTGCTGCCCCCACACTTCGGCATATATGCTGAAGTATGTAACTGTGGTGGTGAAATCACCTCCGACAGCGCTGGAGTCACGGCTTTATGTATCGTGGGAGCAAACGCTGTTGCTATCAAGATAAATAAATCCGCGCTGCAACTGAATGGCATACCTGCTAAGCAAATGATGGTTAAGAAAAAAACAAAGTAACGTTACAGTATAACAGTAATACTTACCATACCTGCAAAGCAAATACAAAAAAAAAATAGTAAAAAATAAAACATTTAGCGCAACCTGTGCCTACCTAAAATATATATATGCCGAAGCATGGGGGCATCCTCCCGCAAAAGGCAGGAGCAAATCGCTCCTCCACCCACTGCTGCCCCCACGCTTCGGCATATATGCTGGAGTCATGGCTTTATGTATCGTGGGAGCAAACGCTGTTGCTGTCAAGATAAATAAATCCGCTCTGCAGCTGAATGGCGTACCTGAAAACAAAAAAGTGGTTAACAATAAAAAACAAAGTATAAAAAAATTGCATACCTATAAAGCAAACATGATAAAAACATAACAATAAAACATTGCAGTATAGAATGCAGAACAATAGAGAGAGAATAGAGAGAGAACAATAAAACAACAACTATTTTTAGTTTTTTTATTTTATTTTTTTTTTGTGTTTTTTTTTCTTTTTTTTTACAGTTTTTTTTGTTTTTTTACACTTTTTTTGTAACTTTAACTTTTTTAACTGGTACCAGGTTTGGGTCTCTCAAAATGCGATGGCATCTTGGGAGACCCTGTGAAAGTGTGTCCTAGTCTGTGCAGTGCTGTACCCTACGCTAATACTCAACTAGTGTATGGTAGCGTTCAAAACATTCACCAATGCAAAGACCAGGATTGTCAGGACAGAAGGGACAATAATACCCGGTGTCACGCCTAAATCCACGCTTGCTGCAGACACGACATCTTTTTTGGGGGGCTCGTTGGGTAGGGGTACTCGGGAGGACATATTGAAAATGTCTCTCATGCAGCCGGCTTACTGCACTTGGTTGGGGATGGTGAGGTGGAGCACCGTCTGGATACAGAAGGGCTCTGACGATCTCTTCCTGGAATTTAAGGAAGTATCCAGTCCGTCCTGAAGCTCTGTATAGCACATAAGCATTCAGCAAAGCCAATTGAAATAAATAAACAGACACTTTTTTGTACCAGCGTCTGGCCTTACGGGCAACTAGGTACGGCGCCAACAACTGGTCGTTGAGGTCCACCTCTCCCATATTTTGGTTATATTCGTGGACACAGAGGGGTTTCTCCACAACACCAGTCGCCGTAGTAATTTGGACCGTCGTGTCTGCATGAAGGGAGGTAAGAACGAAAACATTCTTATTATCCCTCCACTTCATAGCGAGCAAGTTATTACACTGCAAGCAGGCTCTCTCCCCCAGCCTAAGATGGGAATCTACAAGCCGCTGGGGAAAGCCCCAGCGATTAGGTCGCACGGTGCCACGTGCTCCAATCTGATGATCAAAAAGGTGGCTAAAAAGTGGCACGCTCGTGTAATAATTGTCCACGTACAAGTGGTACCCCTTTCCGAATAAGGGTGACACCAAGTCCCACACTATCTTGCCAGCGCTTCCTATGTAGTCAGGGCAGTTTGTCGGCTCTACGTGACTATATTTGCCCTCGTAAACCATAAAACTACATGTATAGCCTGTGGCCCTGTCACAGAGCTTATACATCTTGACCCCATATCTGGCACGCTTGCTGGGAAGGTACTGTTTGAATGACAAGCGGCCAGAAAATGTAATCAGGGACTCATCAACGCAGACAACTTGATGGGGAGTAAACAAGTCTGCAAAATGTTGGTTGAAGTGGTTTACGAGGGGCCGAATTTTGTAGAGCCGATCGTATCCAGGGTCTCCACGAGGACGACAGAGTTCATTGTCGTTGAAGTGCATGAACCGCAAAATCTGCTCGTATCGTGCCCTGGCCATGGAAGCAGAGAACACGGGCATATGGTAAATTGGGTCAGTGGCCCAATATGACCGCAACTCACTCTTTTTATTTATGCCCATGTTGAGGAAAAGGCCCAGAAAGAGCTTAAATTCGAAAACCGTAATTGGTTTCCAATCTCTGGCAAGGGAGGACTGGGGAATAGTGGCGATGTGTTGACCAGCGTACAAATTGCTTTGGTCCACAATAGATCTAGAGAGATCTTCGGTGAAAAACAGCGAATTAAAATCCAGTGGTGTAAAATCAACTGTTTCCACCTGAATTCCGGGTTGGCCAGTGAATAGGGGAAGTACGGGTGCTGCAGAAGTGGTGGGTACCCAATTCGGATTGGTGAATGAAGCAGGAAGGGCACTATGGGCACGACGGGCCTGTGTTCGTCTTCTTGGTGGCAGCGGGACACTACTTGTGCTTGCCACCTCGCCAGCTTGAACTGAACTTATGGGACTCGCCACGTCACCAAGTGTTACTGCAGTGCTGGATGTACGACCAGGGTGTACTAGGCCGCTGGTGCTTGCCAGTTCACCAGAAGGAATAGCGGCACTAGTACTTCTCTGCTCCATACGAGAGCCCTGCGGTTCTTGCACTTCAAGGACAGAAGAAGAAGATTGGGGTCTGGTACGCCTGACCCTAGCACATAGTCAGAGCTATCTGTCATGGAGCCGCTGTCCTCTACAGCATCGTATTCTGAGCCTGAATCTGACAGATGAGTGACTTCCTCTTCACTATCTGTCATGCTCAGAAACGTGTGGGCCTCTTCACTAGTGTACCTTCGATTTGCCATTTTGGGCTCTAAATTTAGGGGTACACTAGTGAGACGCACAGGCAAAAAAGCTCCTGACTGTTAGTGACTGATTCAAAATGCTACCAAAAAACTGTTAGCGATCGCAGGGATCAGGCCTGACTCTGCGAACGCTGCAGTTATGTGTGCTTAGTGTTTTGTAAGTGACAGTTATCGATCGATACTGCACTTGGGTGGGCTGGGCAGGGCTGGGCCGAGGGGCAAAACGCAGGTGCTAGCAGGTATCTGGGCTGATCCCGCTAACACTGCGTTTTTGGGAACCCTAAACTGCTGGGGGTGCTAGTATAGATCTGATCAGATATCGGATCAGATATCGATCCGTTTGGATACTATAGCACTAAGGGAGGTGTATGCTGCGTGCGTGGGTTTTTGCGGTACTGGCGCTAACCTGACGCTGCCAGACCTTATCTGATTCTAAAAACGTAACTTATATCACCGCCGGGCAATTAGGGGGTTAAACCTTTATAAGGTAATAAACGGCGGGTGCCCTAAAACTATAATAAACTATAATAAACTATAAAAAACAAACTAACTAACCAGCGTCACCCGTAACACTTATACGGTGATCGCTGGTGAAAGGGTTAACTAGGGGGCAATCAGGGGGTTAAAACCTTTAGTAGGTAGTATATGGGGGTCCCTGTCGCTATAAAACACTGACAGCAAACCTATATACTTACCTCCCTAACTAGCGTCACCTGTGTCACTAATACAGCGATCAGAAAAACAATTGCTTAGCGATGCTGGCGACGGAGGGTGATCAAGGGGTTAACCTTTATTAGGGGGGGTTAGGGGGGTACCCTAGACCTAAAGGGGGGTACCCCAGACCTAAAGGGGGCTAACCTAACTGCCCTAACACTTATAACTGTCACAAACTGACACCAATGCAAAAAAAAAAAACTGCTATTGGTGTCAGTGTGACAGGGGGTACAGGGGGGTGATCGGGGGGTGATGGGTGGTGAAACGTGTGCCTAGTGTGTTCTACTGAAAGTGTAGTGTTGGTGCAGTTACTTGATGTCTTCTCTCCTCGGCGCCGGAACGAAAAGACCGGCTCGAAGAGGGATGACATCCCTTCCTCTCCCTCTGTTTACATTAAAGAGGGAGAGGAAGGATTTTCATTCGCCGGGAGCGATCGGAAGGGGGTGGCCACGAATGGATGGCCTCCCCCTCACCTCTCATCGCCCGTGAACTAAAGCCGACCGCCCCTGGCACCGGGGGGGTTCGACAGGACCCCCCGCCCGCGGGAAGGCAATCACGTACCAGGTGCGTGATTTTGCCTGCCCGTGCCATTCTGTCGCAGTATATCTGCGTGAGGCAGTCGGCAAGTGGTTAAAAGGCAAGCAATTTGGGACGCAAGGAGTCAGCATTTATTAAGCAGAAATATAAAATGAAAACGTAGTTCCTCCAAATTCATATACAGTATAACAAGTAAATCAATCTGATGTATGGAATTACATATTTTTTAATTGAAGGAAATTTCAGAAGTCATATTTCAGCCATGGGACTGTTAATTTTCAGACACAATATATGCTGTTCTAAAGCTCTTCTTTTTCAATAGGAAAACGTATCTCCAATATAGGCTTAAGAATTCACCTTAGTATGACAATTAACAAACAATTCTCTGCTCTGAATCAGTTCTACTCCAAGTAACCCCTTCCCACGATCACTTGCTCATAAACTCAGTGAAGAAAGAAAGGGTCACTGCACACCAGATTAATTATTTGTATATGCAGTTATTGTGTAAGATATCCGCAGATATTGCAATGATAGTCCCTACCCTATGACCGCCCCTCTAACTCATTTTACCCAATAAGGCTTACATTTAGAGATATGGCCTCTCTTTCTACGTTGAATAAAATTTGAATAAAATTTCACAGTAATATATTTTTAGAGACAGGTGAAAAATCGTAAAGAATTTGTGCACAGAATATCCGCCTTTTAGGATTACAATACAAAAATATTCAAATGTACTGTTATTTTTTGATAAGGTAATTTAATTTTACAGATCAGCTGCACAAAATCTATTTATTTTCCATAGGAGGTGATTAAAGAGGGAATGAGCAGGCAGACTCCATCTTTATTTAAAACATTAAAAACTATATTTCTTCTGTGGCATAATGAGAAAAAAGGTTTACAAATTAGCTTCCAAATAGTAGAGTATATTTTTGACCAAAAATTCACAGTAAGGGATTGAGAACAGGTGGTTTCTATTTAAAGAGTCCCTGCCTGTTAGGCCACAATACTTTAAAGATCATTTTATGTGAATGTATGTGTAATTATGAATCATGGCAATGTACTCAGAAGACCCATACAAACAGTGTGATATAGCCTGCACAAGGGTCAAAAAATTGCAGACAGAAAAAAATGATTCAGAAACCTAAAACATATATTTATTTTTAACATGTGCTTCAATCAGAAGAATAGTCTTAATAAGATAAAGTTGTATAAGAAATGTAATCACAGTGAGCTGACCACGAATTTGTGGATGTAAGCACAGTGGAAAAAGATCACAAAAAGTTATCAAGTCTGTTAGAACACATAACCACATACTACTGAGAAAATGCAGCTTGCTCAAAAAGGAGAAGATAAGAAAAATGTACAGTGAATTAATTCTTAAAGGAGGACAATTGTTACATAGAACTGCTAAATGATAATAAAATGAAACATGTAAGCACTTGCTAAGTAAATTTGTAGTGAAGGAAAGTTTCAGGATACCATTGCTAAATTCTCCTTTTAAAATGTTTATTGCCTAGTTAATATGCTTTTCTGAGTCACTGACCCCAATCTTTCTTCTGTCTTCATTGACTACAAACATTCTCCATGTCTGCTTATAGCCAGAGACTGGACGACAGCTAGTATTTCCAAGCAAGAAATAACAGATTTTGTTCAAGGCTGTCTAGGTATATGAGGCCATTATGCCTACTTGCGTTGCATGTGTATGCTCCAGGACTGTTGTCTATATTCTGGTCCAACTACCTAGTGAATGACTGGCCATGAACATGTACATACCAGGGGTCCTGATACCAAATACACATACTTATTTCAGGTCACTAAATATTGTAAAAAAGAAAGATGAAAGCCTTGAAGCGAGAGGCAACAATGGCAGCTTTAATGTTTTTGCCTTAACAACCTTCACTCATATGTAGTGTTAGGCAGGCCATACACGATTCGAATCTTGTGTGGTTCAGCAGGAACTGGCCGAGATTCAAATCATGTATAGGCAGGCTGGTTGTATCCAAGTCGAGTGATCAATCAACTTGGGTACAACCAGCATGCTAGGCTTTACCTGCTGCTAGCAATAATCACTATCTTCTTCCTGTGGAACAGCTTTCACCACAGTCCCTCGCCCCCCACCCCCGCTGGGAGAAGATAATGGCCTGGCAGGAGGAATTCCCGCAATAACACTGTCGGTGCTGATGAGGGACTCGAGCAAATTCCTTTCCTGAAAATCATGGTTGCAGGAAAGAAATTGGCTCAGTGTATGACCAGCCTTAACTAGGTTCCGTGTATATGTGCATACACTTTAATCATTGTAGGAGTATTTACATATACACAGCTAGATCTGAGAGTTCTTACACAAAAGAGGTAGTTCCATCCTCAATACACATGTATTGATAGGGTTACATAATATATACAAATTACACACTAAACCGTATTTACAACACCATGTACAGTATAAGTCCCCTGGCTTATATGATATTTACTAGTTGCACAAAAAAATTTACAATACCATGTACGATACAAGTATGGAGTTAGTTACCTCTCAACTTCAGGTCTGATTATGGACTGCTGTGTGCCCAAACTCAAAGAAAGTGCACAGCTTGGTGAAAAAACATTATATTCCCCTTTCCTTTCTGTACTGTGGCTAATATAATCCTCCCTAAATGGTCACTGTACCTAGCAAATGTATATTGTGCATAGCCTGATCGGAGAATTCAATAAAGGCTGCTGTTTACAACCCATGTGATGAGGAAAAACAAAAGGCCAGACCTTTAAAGTGGAAAACTATTTACAGTAATACCAACATGACACTTAATAGTTTAAATATTATTCCATCTAACTAAAATATATTTCTAGTTATATTATTTACATGAATACTTATAGGGTTATTTACATCAGAGATTTCACATAAATGCATTATCTAACAGTAGATAGCATGTAAGATGTCAATTATTATATTAACAGCCAAACAACCAATGTACACATTTAAAAAACAAACATGAGTACAGTGTGTGCAGCATAATACCTCCAAACTTAAACAGCTAGCAAAGTGATTCACACCCATGTAGCACCCTGTAGTTTAGGCAGTATGTGGTGTATCTCAGCCAATGGGTAGGGGTTTTCTTGAATCCCTTGGCCTGCTGGGAGAACCTATATATACAGGTGGAGTCAGGTGATCTATGTTCTGTGCCACATAGATGGCTGTCTTGGTGGACGTGTGTCATTTTCCCCGGGCTGCTAGGCCAGAAATTGGGCCTATCCCAGGGGCGTCTGGCTGCTAGGCTGTGTGACGGCCTACCCAGAAGCAAGAGCGCAGCACAGGGTTGGGATTGCGGCTTGCAGTCCAACCAAAAGTGATGGTTCTACTGGCCGGAGAATCTGTCACGGTCGGAGGTAGAGGGGAAGCTGTCGCCAGGAAGGGACTATATGCCTTATTACCAGGGACCACAGTGAGTAACTGAAGCAAGTACCAGAGCAGCATTCTCACCAGATGGGGACAGTGAGGAATTAGGAAACTTCAGTGGGAATCAAGCCAGGGACCCAGCCAGTGGAGATGACGCTTGCAGAGCAGTCTTGTGTGTCAAGTTAGGGACCGAGCGGGCCAGCATGGGGAACCCCGCACCAAAATTTAAAAAAATGGCATAGGGGTCCCCCCAAAATCCATACCAGGCCCTTTAGGTCTGGTATGGATTTTAAGAGGAACCCTGAGCCCAAATTTTTAAATCTATAACAGACCCTTATCCGAGCACGTAACCTGGCAGGCCGCAGGAAAAGAGGGGGGACGAGAGGGCGTCCCTCCTGAATCATACCTGGCCACATGCCCTCAACACGGGGACAAAGGCCTCATCCCCACAACCCTTCCCCAGTGGTTGTGGGGGTCTGCAGTCGGGGGGCTTATCAGAATCTGGAATGTGTATGGGGTACATTGTACCCCTACAAATTCACCAAAAAAAGTGTCAAAATGTTACAAATGACAAGAGACAATTTGGGACAAGTCCTTTATTGTAAAAAAAACTGTCCATTCATCTTTGATCACAGCGTCCGACGACCCACTAAAAAAAATGGAAAAAACTCCGCCTCCATGGGAGGCTCCCACTGACTGAACCCTCTTCACTATGACAACGGTTATATAGCTGAGGTAGGGGCAAACCGGGTGATGTAAATGGCTGACCCCACCCCCCCTCTGACATTATGTGTCAACACATAACGTCAGGGGGGCCGTTTTAACCAATTTATGTCACTGGGTGGCCCCACCCTCAGCTATATAACAGCTGTCTTAGCGAAGAGGATTTAGTCAGCAGGAGCCTCCCATGGAGGCGGAGTTTTTTCCTTTTTTTTTATCGGGTCGCCGGATGCTGTGATCGAAGATGAATGGACATTGTGGGACAGTTTTTTATTTATTTTTAATAAAGGAATTGTCCCAAATCTTCTCTTGTCATTTTTAACATTTTGACACTATTTTTGGTGAATGTGTAGGGGTACAATATACCCCATACCAATTCAAAAAAAGGGGCCGGGGCTGGGGGGTTCCCTTTTTAAAGAGGGCTTCCATATTCTGATAAGCCCCCTGCCCGCAGACCCCCACAACCACCGAGCAAGGGTTGTGGAAATGAGGCCCTTGTCCCCATCAACATGGGGACAAGGTGCTTTGAGGGCAACCCCAAAGCATCCTTCCTATGTTGAGGGCATGTGTATGGTTCAGGTGGGGGGGCACTCTCTCGTCCTCCCTCTTTTCCTGCTGCCTGCTAGGTTGCTTGCTTGGATAAGGGTCTGGTATGGATTTCGGGGGACCCCTACACCATATTTTTTAAATTTTGGTGCAGGGTTCCCCTTAATATCAATACCAGACCTATAGGGCCTTGTACGGATTTTGGGGGGACCCCCATGCAATTTTTTTAAATTTCGGTGCAGGGTTCCCCTTAATATCCATACCAGACCCAAAGGGCCTGGTAATGGACTGGGGGGGTGAACCCATGCCCCTTTTTTCAATGACTTTCATCTATATTGCTGGGACCTGACGATACATTACAGACGCAAACAGTTTTAAATTACTTTTTTTCCTTTAGAAATGTCATTTTGCTCTAGTACTGTTATAAACATGGGAAAAATGCACTACTTTACAGGCATACTATAGACACCCCCCAGGCACGATATTTAAAGGAATAGTTAATGTTTATTGTTTCACTTTAAGCATTATTATAATCACTGCTCCCGAAAAAACATCAATTTTTAAAACTTTTTTTGCATTGATATATGTCCTCTGGGGAAGGACCCGGGTCGCCAAACAATTTTTATGGCAATAACTTGCATATAAGCCTTTAAAATTAGCACTTTTTGAGTAGCAGCTCATGAAGGGAAGAAAGGTGTGCGTGATGCATGTGGCGCACTAGAGTTGGGGGAGGGGCCTGGCGGTGGCGCTGTGGAAGCGGGCGGCAGAGGAGCTTGCAATGAGGATGGGACCTACACGGGGTGTGAGCTAGTAGATGTCCCGGTGATTACTAGACACATGCAGGGGGAAACGGCGTCCTGGAATTAGCAGTCAGATCCAGGCTGAGCTGCAAATAATAACATCTCTGGTGTGGCGCACAGCTGAGGAGCTCGGACCGGCCAGAGACTTACCGAACCTGCCGCACTTTCCTGTCTCTCTGCTGCCTTCCTGGCTCTGCTCCCAGCCCCTCCTCCCCATGCCATCCCTCCCTCTGGACCTGTTTATATAAACACATCCACAAGACAGTGCCTCCAGAGACCCTCCAGAGACCCTATAGCACATGCACGGTTACAAGTGACGGACCAGGACGCCCTGGGGAATGGGCTTGGCTCACAGATTTCACTGTGCCCCCCCGGAGAATCGTGCGGTGGTCTGAGGTAGACTCCAGAAGACAGCTGTGACCACAAGGTAGGACTGAGTGTTGTTGTGTGACATACAACACATCGCTGTAGAATTTAATACAAGCACCTAGTAAAGTATGCACTCGTTTACCCCCCTGTACTACAGTATGTTTGAAGAGCCGTGGTAGCCGTCAAGACACATATTGTAGAGATTTCACCAGTGGCGGAATTACCAGGGTCGCAACAGTCGCAGTTGCGACTGGGCCCGGCATTCAGCCACTGTGGGGGGGCCCAGCGGGGTTGATCTTCACACACGACTCTGAGCGGAGATCGCGTGTCATAGATTAATAGCAGAGAGAGGAGGGGGAGAAGGGGGGAGAAGGGGGAGCAATGAGATCAGCTGTGTGTCCTCTCTCATCCATGCCAGAGAGGACCGACAAATAGAACATTAATGCCGCTGCCGGTGTCTCTCTGTGCTATTAATCTATGACACACGATCTCTGCTCAGAGCTGTGCTGTCCTGAGAAGGCAGACAGCACTGATAGAAATAATAGCAGGGACTGATGAGCACTAATAGAAGGCACTAATGAGCACTAATAGCAGGCACTGATGAGCACTGATGGGCACTGATAGAAGGCACTGATGGGCACTGATGAGCACTGATAGAAGGCACTGATTAGCACTGATAGACAGCACTGATGGGCACTGATGAGCACTGATAGAAGGCACTGATGAGCACTAATAGAAGGCACTGATGAACACTGATGGGCACTGATAGAAGGCACTGATGGGCACTGATGAGCACTGATACAAGGCACTGATGAGCACTGATAGACAGCACTGATGGACACTGATGAGCACTGATAGAAGGCACTGATGAGCACTGATAGAAGGCACTGATGGGCACTGATAGAAGGCACTGATGAGAACTGATAGAAGGCACTGATGGGCACTGATGAGCACTGATAGAAGGCATTGATGAGCACTGATAGAAGGCACTGATGGGCACTGATGAGCACTGATAGACGGCACTGATGAGCACTGATAGAAGGCACTGATGGGCACTGATGAGCACTGATAGAAGGCACTGATGAGCACTGATAGAAGGCACTGATGAGCACTGATGAGCACTGATAGAAGGCACTGGTGAGCACTGATAGAAGGCACTGATGGGCACTGATGAGCACTGATAGAAGGCACTGATGAGCACTGATAGAAGGCACTGATGGGTACTGATGAGCACTGATAGACGGCACTGATGAGCACTGATAGAAGGCACTGATGGGCACTGATGAGCACTGATAGAAGGCACTGATGAGCACTGATAGAAGGCACTGATGAGCACTGATAGAAGGCACTGATAAGCACTGATAGATGGCACTGATGAGCACTGATAGAAGGCACTGATGAGCACTGATAGAAGGCACTGATGGGCACTGATGAGCACTGATAGAAGGCACTGATGAGCACTGATAGACGGCACTGATGAGCACTGATAGAAGGCACTGATGGGCACTGATGAGCACTGATAGAAGGCACTGATGAGCACTGATAGAAAGCACTGATGGGCACTGATAGAAGGCACTGATGGACACTGATAAAAGGCACTGATGGGCACTGATAGGAGGCATTTATGGGCACTGATAGGAGGCACTGATGGGCACTGATAGGAGGCACCGATGAGCACTGATAGGAGGCACTGATGAGTGCTGATAGGCCACATTGATGAGCACTGATAGGCAGCACTGATAGGAGGCACTAATGTGCACTGATAGGCTGCACTGATAGGTGGCATTGATGGGCACTGCTAGGTGGTACTGATGGGCACTGAGGAACGCTGATAGGCAGAAGTCAGGCAGTATTGATGGGCAGAATTGAAGAGTACTGATAGGTGGCACTGATGGACGCAGTTAGGTAGCATTAATGAGCACTGATAGGTGGTGCTGATAGGCAGAATTGATGGGCACTAATAGGCGGCATTAATGAGCACTGATAGGTAACACTTGTAGGTGGAAGTGATGGGCACTGATAGATGGCACTGATGATTGGGGCACTGATTATCAGTGTAAACAATTTACTGACATTCTTGACAGTTAATGGCAGTCCTTTCCTAACACAAACACAGTGTGTGAGGAAAGGACTGTGGATAACCAGTCTGTTTACATGTGATCAGCTGATCACATGGTAAAGGGCCGATGTGATTGCGCTGGATGCATGTCCCAGGGGTCATGTGGGAAGCACGGTTTTGGGAGGATGTCCATGGACACCCTCCCAATATTGGAAGCCCCGGGCTCGGATGGAAGGGGGGCCCATCATGGTTTCTTGCACCGGGGCCCTGAAGGTTCTAGTTACGCCTCTGGATTTCACTACTGTGGTGCGTGGTATTTACAGAGAAGGACAACTGTCACAGATATGTGAAATGAACTGTCATTAAGCTGTAGGACTAGAGGGATATTGTTACAGCTGCAGATATCCTGGTCCTCCTCCTTGATCGTTCCTTGCCTTTAAAACGCTCTGTATTATCATCGTATAATGCGTGAACAGCTTTCTTGCTCTGATAATTAATTAAAAAGGAATCGTAGAACACCTAACAAGAAAGCACCTTCTGATGTATAGCAGGCGGGGAGGTGAAGAGTGAGGTGGGGGAGGTGCAGAGAGGAAAAAGGGAGAGCTGTAAGCAAGAAAGAGAAAGTGAAAGGGATTGGAGGAGAACATGAGAGGTAGCTCTCAAAAAGTTGTGAAACCTAAGAAACCCAGAGAAAGCCTAAACTCAAGCTCTATCCAGAAATACCTTAAAGAAGTGAATTAAAAAAGCCCTGCTCATTATAACAAACAACAGGGAGGTAAGAAAAAGAAGAAAGAATCAGCTAAAAATAAAGGAGCTCAAGGTGGAATACCTAGAGAAGAAGTGAACCCTGAAGGCGAACACGACCTCAGTACAGAGGAAGAGAGTGTCATGGATTCATTTCCAACGGAAATAGAGATGTTGGATATGTTTGCTAAACTGGAGAATGTAATCAAATCGGAGATCCTCAAAGTCAGAACTGATATGGGCCACTTGTTGAAGCAAGTGGAAATAGTTGAGGAAATATCAGAGAAACAGGCTCAAGAAATTATAGAATCAAAAACACAAATAAGAAAACTACAAATTGATCAACCAGATGCCCTCTATAAAATGGTAGAAATAGAAAATCAAAGCCGCCGACAAAACTTAAGGATTAGAGCCTTACCGAAACAACAAGGGGAAAACCTGACTACTAAAATGAAAGAAATCTTTAACCCATTGTTAGACAGAAGACCTGACGAGGAATTGAAGATTGACCGTGTGCACAGGATAAGAAAACCCCCAAGTGTGAGAGAAGATATACCCAGAGATATCATTATTAAATTTCATCAATATGAAGATAAAGCAAAGATCTGGAGCAAACTCAGAAGAGCTCAAGCATTTGGCAACAGTGTTGAAGTAGAAAAGAGAGGTAAATTTTATAGACAGGATTCAAAATAAAAAAGGGGAATTTAGACACACATCTAAAGAGATAGTGGAAGAATTTCGGAAATATTTTACAGCTCTTTACTCAGTCAGACAAAGTGTAAGCGGACCCCCGGGAAGAGAGGAGAGGGTGACTGATTTCCTAAAAGCCGATGGACTACCTATTCTCTCTGAAATTGATTCAATAGAATTATATAGACCGATTACTGAAGAAGAGATCCTTTTGGCTCTAAAATCATCTCCCCCGGGAAAAAGTCCCGGTCCAGATGGTTTTACATCTTATTTTTATAAAAATGTAAAGATTCCTTGGTCCCAAAGCTCTGTCAGGTTTGGAATGGGCTGGGGGGTCATGGGGAATTATGTGGGGGAGCTTTGACAGCATCAGTGACTTTAATTTTACATAGTTACATAGTTACATAGTAGGCGAGGTTGAAAAAAGACACAAGTCCATCAAGTCCAACCTATGTGTGTGATTATGTGTCAGTATTACCTTACATATCCCTGTATGTTGCGGTCGTTCAGGTGCTTATCTAATAGTTTCTTGAAGCTATCAATGCTCCCCGCTGAGACCACCGCCTGTGGAAGGGAATTCCACATCCTTACCGCTCTTACAGTAAAGAACCCTCTACGTAGTTTAAGGTTAAACCTCTTTTCTTCTAATTGTAATGAGTGGCCCCGAGTCTTATTAAACTCTCTTCTGCGAAAAAGTTTTATCCCTATTGTGGGGTCACCAGTACAGTATTTGTAAATTGAAATCATATCCCCTCTCAAGCGTCTCTTCTCCAGAGAGAATAAGTTCAACGCTCGCAACCTTTCCTCATAACTAAGATCCTCCAGACCCTTTATTAGCTTTGTTGCCCTTCTTTGTACTCGCTCCATTTCCAGTACATCCTTCCTGAGGACTGGTGCCCAGAACTGGACAGCATACTCCAGGTGCGGCTGGACCAGAGTCTTGTAGAGCTGGAGAATTATCGTTTTATCTCTGGAGTTGATCCCCCTTTTAATACATGCCAATATTCTGTTTGCCTTATTAGCAGCAGCTTGGCATTGCATGCCATTGCTGAGCCTATCATCTACTAGGACCCCCAGGTCCTTTTCCATCCTAGATTCCCCCAGAGGTTCTCCCCCCAGTGTATAGATTGCATTCATATTTTTGCCACCCAAATGCATTATTTTACATTTTTCTACATTGAACCTCATTTGCCATGTAGTCGCCCACCCCATTAATTTGTTCAGGTCTTTTTGCAAGGTTTCCACATCCTGCGGAGAAGTTATTGCCCTGCTTAGCTTAGTATCGTCTGCAAATACAGAGATTGAACTGTTTATCCCATCCTCCAGATCGTTTATAAACAAATTAAATAGGATTGGTCCAAGCACAGAACCCTGGGGAACCCCACTACCCACCCCTGACCATTCTGAGTACTCCCCATTTATCACCACTCTCTGAACACGCCCTTGTAGCCAGTTTTCAATCCAGGTACTCACCCTATGGTCCATGCCAACGCACCTTATTTTGTACAGTAAACGTTTATGGGGAACTGTGTCAAATGCTTTTGCAAAATCCAGATACACCACGTCTACGGGCCTTCCTTTATCTAGATGGCAACTCACCTCCTCATAGAAGGTTAATAGATTGGTTTGGCAAGAACGATTCTTCATGAATCCATGCTGATTACTGCTAATGATATCGTTCTTATTACTAAAATCTTGTATATAGTCCCTTATCATCCCCTCCAAGATTTTACATACTATTGATGTTAGGCTAACTGGTCTGTAATTCCCAGGGATGTTTTTTGGGCCCTTTTTAAATATTGGTGCTACATTGGCTTTTCTCCAATCAGCTGGTACCATTCCAGTCAATAGACTGTCTGTAAAAATTAGGAACAACGGTCTGGCAATCACCTGACTGAGTTCCCTAAGTACCCTCGGATGCAAGCCATCTGGTCACAGTGATTTATTAATGTTAAGTTTCTCAAGTCTAATTTTAATTCCGTCCTCTGTTAACCATGGAGGTGCTTCCTGTGTTGTGTCATGAGGATAAACACTGCAGTTTTGGTTACTGAAGCCCCCCGATTCACTCGTGAAGACTGAGGAGAAGAATAAATTCAATACCTTTGCCATCTCCCCATCCTTTGTAACCAGATGTCCTTCCTCATTCTTTATGGGGCCAATTTAAAGGAAGGAAAAGATAGCACGCTTTGTTCAAGCTACAGGCCGATAGCGCTACTAAACGCAGATATAAAGCTTTACGCCAAGGTTTTGGCAATGCGATTAAAGGAAAAAATGTCATATTTGGTCCATTCAGACCAAGTTGGCTTCATTCCAGGGAGAGAAGGGAGAGACAATGTCGTGAGGTCGCTCCTTATTTTGGAATCAATCAAAGCTAATGGGTCCCCAGGTCTACTTCTGTCAATTGATGCTGAGAAAGCATTTGACAGAGTAGACTGGGGATTTATGATTAAAACGCTGGAAGCTGTGGGACTAGGCCCAACTATGTTGAAATGGAATTAAGGCATTGTATAATTTTCCTTCAGCATTTGTTAAAGTAAACGGCACAATGTCTGCAGAGTTCAAAATGGAGAACGGGACCAGGCAGGGGTGCCCGTTGTCTCCTCTTTTGTTCGTTGTGACATTGGAGCCTTTATTAGCCACGATCCGAAAAAACCCAGATATCAGTGGATGTGTGGTGGGAAGAGAAGAGCAAAAATTGGCAGCGTTTGCCGATGATGTACTATTCTTTATCACTAAACCGAGGATTTTGATCCCTAATTTACTGGCTATCCTGAGGAAATACAGAGAGTTATCAAATTATAAAGTTAATCTCAGTAAGTCAGAAGCCCTAAACATCAATATAGATAGACAAGAAGTTGCCAGACTCAGGGATGTGTTTCATTTCCTTTGGAGTAAAAACATCAGATATTTGGGGGTTAAACTAGCCAATTCACTAAGGAAAATCTATCTAAATTACATCCCACTACTAGATTAAAATAAACAGTAAATTTTAAAAATTTCCAATCGACCGATCTCTTGGATCGGACGCATAAATACAGTTAAAATGATCTTGGCCCCTAAAATCTTTTACAAGATGCAGATGCTCCCAATCCCTTTGGCCCATTCATATTTTAGAATTTTGAATGGTGTAATAACTAGGTTTGTATGAAATAATAAGAAACCAGGGATTGCCTACAAAGTTATGAGTAAGGACAAATGCACAGGGTGGTCTGGCTATTCCAGACTTTAAAAATATTATAATGTGATAGTTTTGTCACGGGTGTTAGATTGGGCAAATGATATGTCGGATAAAAGATGGGTCAATTTAGAAATGGCCTTGAATAACTCACAGTTAAATCACTTAATTTGGAATCACCCACACTTTAGGAAGTTAGGCCCAAACACAAACGATATAACACGGCATACATTTAAAATTTGGGATCAGATTTATATACAAAACAAATGGGAGTATAATTCACCATTCATTTATTTAAAAGATAATGAGTTTTTCTTACCAGGGATGGTGGCAGTGGGGGGTAATTGGATAAAAAAAAGATATCACTAAGAACGGAAAAATTATCACTTTTCAGGAATTATCCTTACTTACGGATTTAATGAAAATTGGTGTGTGGCGGTACAGCCAGCTCGCCCATTTTATTAAAACCCTCCCAGGGCTTATTATAGATGAAAAAAAATGTAGGCCAGCGGAGAAGCTCTTCTTAAAGGAAAAATTAAGAAATAATATATCAGCGTTATATAGAATTTTGATGAATGGAGGGGGGGAGGGAAGTGCCGCCATACATCAAAAAATTGGAATTCGAACTGGGATCAGTCTGCAGTAAAGATACATTAGAGGCTATTTTTAAGGCAACACATAGGTTGGCAGTGGATATGAGAATGATAGAGACAAATTATAAGTGCTTGACCAGGTGGTACGCGACACCCGATAAAATAAGTAAATTTCAACTGGATAAATCTTCGAACTGCTGGAGAGGGTGTAAGGTCCTGGGAACAATGGCACATCTTTGGTGGGATTGTCCTATTATTAAAAAATTCTGGCAGGAAGTGATAAAGATTATCGAGGAGATAACGGGGGAAAACCATTCCAGATCACCCATGGGCCTGTTTGTTCCATGGGTCAGAGGGTCATAACAGAAGGTATAATTCCTCAATAATGCCCATATTATTGAACTCTGCTAAAAGTTTAATACCAAAGAAATGACAGGAAGCAGAGGGTCCAAAAATTCGGGACTGGATAGCAAGGGTTAATGAAACCTATATCTTAGAGAAAACGGAGGTAGTAGGTATTCCGCCCGGGGAAGGTGAACTAGATAGGGCTAAATGGGCGAAATGGATATCCTTTAAAAAAACGAAGAGATTCGCCGAAGTGACTATGGCATAAGGTTGTGGAATCATATGGAGTGCAACTGCAGGATGGGGGGGAGGGGAGAGGGAGGTTTCAGGAGGGGTAGCATGGGAAATAATGAAGTATTTATATGGTTACGATATGTTGATATCTGTGGTATTTGTACTTTTATAAATATTAAATAAAGACTTAAAAAAATAAATAAATAAATAAAATTAGCACTTTTGATTTTTCATGTTCGTGTCCCATAAACTTTAACGGTGTTCGCATGTTCGTATGAATTTTTTGCATGTTCGCAAGTTCTGGTGCGAACCGAACCGGGGGATGTTCAGCTCATCCCTAGATTGGACATATATGCTGGATGGTGTATTGTCTCTATGCTTGATATGATATTATATGATATACGTCATTCAGATCATATAATTGGACTCTAAAGGCTGCTATTCATTGTAATATTTACAAATACTCTGTGGACTCTGTCACCTATTCTGAAGTCTAATAAATGTCTCTTTCTGGATGAACCAAGTTGCTGCGGGAAAATTTATTTTTGGATTAGAGGAGTTTTGCATTCCATATCAGCTAGCGAACTCTTTCTTCAACAACAATAATTATCACTCCTCATCCCTATATCTCAACAAGGAGGCTGTAAACGCTTTATATAAAAAAAGAGGGAAAAAGCCATCTCCTTGTTTAATCACAACCAGAATCTGGAATGCAAGGGCTTAATTTCAGTCAGCTCCACTGGTCACCACAACTCAGAAAGGAATGACAAAACATTCATAGTGCTCACTTTTATTGCCAACATTAGAAGTTAGTAGAACACTCACATTTAACTATTTAAAGCAGAGTTCCACCCAAAAATGGAACTTCCGCTTTTCAGAATCCTCCCCCCCTCCGGTGTCACATTTGGCACCTTTCAGGGGGAGGGGAGAGCAGATACCTGTATAATCCAAGTATTTGCTCCCACTTGTGGGCATAGATCTCTGCGGGTACCCATGGATATCTATGCCATATCTGGCGCCTCCTCCATCCCCCCGCTGTCTTCTGGGAGACACACAGGTCCCAGAAGACAGCAGGGACCTGTGGGATCGCGCAGCGCAACTCACACATGCACAGTAGGGAACCAGGCTGTGAAGCCGCAAGGCTTTACTTCCTGATTCCCTTACCGAAGATGGCTGCGCCTCCACCCGAGAGCCGAGGGACAGATCGGCTTCGGGTGCCGACATCGCGGGCGCCCTGGACAGGTAAGTGTCCACATTTTAAAAGTCAGCAGCTGCAGTATTTGTAGCTGCTGACTTAAAAAAAAAATTGGCAGGACCTCTGCTTTAAAGACAGAGCTTCGTTTTGAGATGTGGTGTTTATAAGTTAAAATATTTTTTCTTGCTAGAAAATTACTTACAACCGTCAAATATATATTTTTTTCTAACATCCTAGAGAAAAAAATGGCAGTCACTGCAATACTTTCTGTCACTCCGTATTTGTGCAGTGGTCTTACAACTGCACTTTTTTTGGAAAAAATACACTTTTTTGAATTAAATAATAAGACAACAGTAAAGTTAGCCCAATTTTTTTTATATTGTGAAACATAATTTTACGCCAAGTGTTGGATAGCAACATGGTTTAATATCTTACTTCTGGTATTTCACTTCCTGTTTGACACAGCCAGGTAGGACCATGCCATGCTTCCTGGAGAATGGGCAGACATTTGGGAGGGACACCTCCTCGGCAATGTATATTGGATAAAAGGCAAATGGGGGTGGCTATGAGTGGGCGTGTATGTTTGAATGAAAGGAAGACACAGGCTTTTTGTTCCCTCTCTTGGTTGCTGAGAAGCCTGCTGTAAAGGTGTCCCTATGCTATCTTGGGACCTTGCTCTGACCGAGGCCTTGGGCCTATATTCCATGAGGCCCAGACCCCTTTTATCATCCAGAACCCGCAGAGGAAGCCATGTGTGATAAGTATCTTTGATATTTCATTGTTGTTATATGTTGTAGAGATATGCTGTTAGTATAGTGTGCTCTGATTGTAAGCTATGTAACATTGTAGTACCCTTTTAGTACTTTTATGATAGTTTCCTAACTCCTTGGGAAATAAAATAAGATATTGTTTTACTAGCAGCACCGTGTGTTTGGTTTCATAGCTAACCTGGTATTATTGTGATATTAACAATAGCATATGCTCAGAGTTTAATAGACCAACTAATTATAGGGACTAGACAAATTAATACGCAGATATAATATTAATAATTATATCGTTCACTACAATTGGCACCCAGAGAGAGTGTGAATTTTATTTTTACACAGAATCCACAAAAACCTAATGTATTTTTGTCTTGAGTCCCTGTAAGGATACATCCTAAACTACACCCAGAACTCAAAATCATCTCTAGTGTGGACAAGAGTGGCGCTGGCTTGCGAATTCTGAAACCACGCTTGGATGGTCATGAAGATTCTGTGAAATATTTACACGGTCGGATTTTCCGACGGAAAATGTGTGATAGGACCTTGTTGTCGGAAATTCCGACCGTGTGTAGGCTCCATCACACATTTTCCATCGGATTTTTGAGAGCAGGATATAAAATTTTCCGACAACAAAATCCGTTGTCGGAAATTCCGATCGTGTGTACACAAATCCGACGGACAAAGTGCCACGCATGCTCAGAATAAATAAAGAGATGAAAGCTATTGGCCACTGCCCCATTTATAGTCCCAATGTACGTGTTTTACGTCACCGCGTTTAGAACGATCGGATTTTCCGACAACTTTGTGTGACCGTGTGTATGCAAGACAAGTTTGAGCCAACATCCGTCAGAAAAAATCCTAGGATTTTGTTGTCGGAATGTCCGAACAAAGTCCGACCGTGTGTACGGGGCATAAGTGTGGTGGGTCTTTTCTATGGATATGCAAAAGTTTAATGGTTTTGAAGAATCTGGTAAAAGTGGTAATGAATGAAGAATATTGAAGGCTAGAAGAGCGATTCAGTTTTTTTTTCATGAGTTGTAAGAGCTAACGGTAATTAAGTTTGGTTTGTTACTCAGTGCACTGTTGGAACGTTAGTACAAATAGAATTGTGTATTGTGTGGATTGTATGGTTGTGAAATGGAACTGGTGTATACATATGTTAAAAAGTACGCTTCTGCCAATTATCATTCATGTGCAGATGAACCTCTTAAAAGCCAGTGTAATGTATTATTGTCTCAGTGTCAGCAACATAATAGCAGATTATTGGGTAAACAGCTAAAAAAGAAAGTTAAAAAAGAAAGGTTGGCAAATGAAATTGCAGTGTTGCTCAGAATTAAATTTATATCTGAGCAAATGGAGGGGAAGTGGGAAGCAGAGAGGAGACATCTCAGGGAGGACATAGAGAAAATCAGTGAAAACCTTATAAAGATTGCAACAGACTCCAGTAGTGAGATGGATGAATTGCGGACTACAGCAGGCAATTTGTCAGAAAGAAACAGTGAGCTACAAGAACAGCTTCAGAGGTGCAGCATGGACTGTGATATGAAGAGCAAACTTTTAGAGTCATTGCGAATAAAGGTGTCAGAGATGGAAGAGTTGGTTATGTCTTTAGAAAGAAAGTTAGCAAATGCACACTCCCAGCTTCTTACTAAAGAGCAATGTATAGTATCGCTCAATGAGCACAAAGGAACGTGCCAATTGGCCAATATCTGCACAGTCAATGAGGAGAAGGGCTGTGATGAAACACATTCTGCTATTGCACCCATAGCTTCGAAGCAGGATAACAGTTTGATTGCAATCCAAGAGAGACTTACTTTGTGCCAGATTCTGGGTGAATTTAATGCCCTGGAATCACCAGTGAGTCTGTCCAATAAATTTGAGGCTCTAGTCCTTAAATTTCATTTGACTAATGAGGATGCATGTTCTCTTCTGAGAGCATGGCTACCAGGACCTTTGGCAGGCCAGTTATTTGCACAGGTTAATGATAACTTAGCAGTAGGGATGAGCTTCGAGTTCGAGTCGAACTCATGTTCGACTCGAACATTGGCTGTTCGCAAGTTCGCCGAACACCGAACAATTTGGGGTGTTCGCGGCAAATTCGAATGCCGCGGAACACCCTTTAAAAGTCTATGGGAGAAATCAAAAGTGCTAATTTTAAAGGCTTATATGCAAGTTATTGTCATAAAAAGTGTTTGGGGACCTGGGTCCTGCCCCAGGGGACATGGATCAATGCAAAAAAAAGTTTTAAAAATGGCCGTTTTTTCAGGAGCAGTGATTTTAATAATGCTTAAAGTCAAACAATAAAAGTGTAATATCCCTTTAAATTTCGTACCTGGGGGGTGTCTATAGTATGCCTGTAAAGGGGCGCATGTTTCCGTGTTTAGAACAGCCTGACAGCAAAATGACATTTCGAAGGAAAAAACTCATTTAAAACTACCTGCGGCTATTGCATTGCCGTCAATACACATAGAAGTTCATTGATAAAAACGGCATGGGAATTCCCCACAGGGAAACCCCGAACCAAAATTAAAAAAAAAAAAAAATGAAGTGGGAGTCCCCCTAAATTCCATACCAGGCCCTTCAGGTCTGGTATGGATATTAAGGGGAACCCCGGCCAAAATTTAAAAAAAAAATGACGTGGGGTTCCCCCTAAATTCCATACCAGACCCTTCAGGTCTGGTATGGATTTTAAGGGGAACCCCGCGCCAAAAAAAACAAAAAACGGCGTGGGGTTCCCCCAAAAATCCATACCAGACCCTTATCCGAGCACGCAACCTGGCAGGCCGCAGGAAAAGAGGGGGGGACGAGAGTGCGCCCCCCCCTCCTGAACCGTACCAGGCCACATGCCCTCAACATTGGGAGGGTGCTTTGGGGTAGCCCCCCAAAACACCTTGTCCCCATGTTGATGAGGACAAGGGCCTCATCCCCACAACCGTGGCCGGTGGTTGTGGGGGTCTGCGGGCGGGGGGCTTATCAAAATCTGGAAGCCCCCTTTAACAAGGGGACCCCCAGATCCCGGCCCCCCCCTGTGTGAAATGGTAAGGGGGTACTTACCCCTACCATTTCACTAAAAAAGTGTCAAAATAGTTAAAAATGACAAGAGACAGTTTTTGACAATTCCTTTATTTAAATGCTTCTTCTTTCTTCCTTCATCTTCTTCTTCTTCTGGTTCTTCTGGCTCTTCTGGTTCTTCCTCCGGCGTTCTCGTCCAGCATCTCCTCCACAGCGTCTTCTATCTTCTTCTCCTCGGGCCGCTCCGCACCCATGGCACCCATGGCCCATGACCCCGCCCCCTCTGAAGCACGGGACATGACGGGACTTCCCTGTGGCATTCCCCGTGACGTCACAGGGAAGTCCCGTCAAGTCACCGTGCGTCAGAGGGGGGCGGGGTCACCGGGTGGCCCCGCCCCCCGTTATTTAAGAACCGTCAGATGAGGAGACGCCATCACACAGCGGGAGCCTCCCTCCATGCATGGATGCGGAGCGGCCCGGAGAAGAAAATTAAGAAGAGAAACAGAGAAGAAGAGAAGAAGGAAGAAGAGAAGAGGATGAAGAAGAAGATGAAGAGAAGAGCGGGAGCCTCGCCCCCAATGCCATGGGTGCGGAGCGGCCCGAGGAGAAGAAGATAGAAGATGCCGCAGAGGAGATGCTGGACGAGAACGCCGGAGGAAGAACCAGAAGAGCCAGAAGAACCAGAAGAAGAAGAAGATGAAGGAAGAAAGAAGAAGCATTTAAATAAAGGAATTGTCAAAAACTGTCTCTTGTCATTTTTAACTATTTTGACACTTTTTTAGTGAAATGGTAGGGGTAAGTACCCCCTTACCATTTCACACAGGGGGGGGCGGGATCTGGGGGTCCCCTTGTTAAAGGGGGCTTCCAGATTTTGATAAGCCCCCCGCCCGCAGACCCCCACAACCACCGGCCACGGTTGTGGGGATGAGGCCCTTCAGGAGGGGGGGGGCGCACTCTCGTCCCCCCCTCTTTTCCTGCGGCCTGCCAGGTTGCGTGCTCGGATAAGGGTCTGGTATGGATTTTTGGGGGAACCCCACGCCGTTTTTTTTTTTTTTTTGGCGCGGGGTTCCCCTTAAAATCCATACCAGACCTGAAGGGTCTGGTATGGAATTTAGGGGGAACCCCACGTCATTTTTTTTTTAATTTTGGCCGGGGTTCCCCTTAATATCCATACGAGACCTGAAGGGCCTGGTATGGAATTTAGGGGGACTCCCACTTCATTTTTTTTTTTTTTAATTTTGGTTCGGGGTTTCCCTGTGGGGAATTCCCATGCCGTTTTTATCAATGAACTTCTATGTGTATTGACGGCAATGCAATAGCCGCGGGTAGTTTTAAATGAGTTTTTTCCTTCGAAATGTCATTTTGCTGTCAGGCTGTTCTAAACACGGGAAACATGCGCCCCTTTACAGGCATACTATAGACACCCCCCAGGTACGAAATTTAAAGGGATATTACACTTTTATTGTTTGACTTTAAGCATTATTAAAATCACTGCTCCTGAAAAAACGGCCGTTTTTAAAACTTTTTTTTGCATTGATCCATGTCCCCTGGGGCAGGACCCAGGTCCCCAAACACTTTTTATGACAATAACTTGCATATAAGCCTTTAAAATTAGCACTTTTGATTATTCATGTTCGTGTCCCATAGACTTTAACGGTGTTCGCGTGTTCGAGCGAACTTTTTTCCTGTTCGCATGTTCTGGTGCGAAACGAACAGGGGGGTGTTCGGCTCATCCCTACTTAGCAGATGCAGAGGTGCAGAGGAAAGAGTTGCAGCGTATTGTGGATATGAGTGATTTACAACGAATGAGATTTAGGAGAGGAGATGACCCAATTTTGTTCTGCAGTGAGTATCTTGCATTGTATACGAAAGTGTTCAACTGTCCTGACTTATTGGAGGATGATACAAGTTTCATATACTCAATGGCCAATAAGTGTTATGTAAGCTATCCCATTAGAATGGCTCTGAGGAATGCTAGATCCTACCAAAATGTTGTCAATATCCTGCGAGACTTCTGTCAAGAGTCCAGTGATAGGGAATATGGGTCAAAGGCAGGTGTATCTGTAATAAGCAGAGGTACAGGAAGGCAGAGAGAGTTCAGACGTTCTAAATGGAATAGGCATGGACATAGATTTTGTAAAGCCCTTAACATTGCTAGCATGGTGCAGGAAACCCCAGAATTACAGGGTGCACAGGCAGCCATAATGGAGTTATCCTCCAAACATGCAAAAGCTGAATGTCCAATGGTGAAGGTACCCTCCGCACATGCGCAGTGCTCAGCAAAAATAGAAGTGGAGCATGCAGAAAAAACAGACACTCTTATTGCTGCAAGTGATGTTGCTATGACAGAAATCAATGGTGCAGATGTAAATAAAAGTGCGATATCTGTGCTTGAAAGTGATTCAGGAGTTGAAACTTCTGATGACTTCTCAAACGATGAAAGTGTAAAGTCTGCTTATTCCAAGCATAGTAATCGTAGTAATAATGTCCAGCAATGTGAGTTTCCACTGTCGTATGCTCAAGGAATGGCCTATACAGAGAGACCAGCCCTCAAATGTTTTTTGTGTAAAAGGGGGGGTCACATCACTACATATTGTTGGGCGGCGAATAATGGTATCAAAAGAAGATCGCAGTACCCCAAAACGACCCCAAGGCATTATGAAGTGTATTCTGCCCGATGGGGTAGCAACCCAAAGCATGGAGGCCATAGTAATCAAACCCATTACCCTTTAAAGACCCAAATGCGGAGACTACAGAATGAGAATCGTCAGTATGGAGAACAGTTACGTAAAGTCAAAATGGAGGTAGCTGCATGGTTATTCAAATGTAGCACTGGGGGAAACAATGTTAGCAGCACTTAGTGAGCTGCATGGATGCTCCTTGCCATATTTTATTTATATACGACCCTCACATCTAAACCTTATACATAGCAAATGTTCCCCTACATTACAATTAATGGGAAAAGGCTTGGGGGACCTAAAAATTCAATTGCCATGATAATTGTGTGTAATCACCGTCTTTGTGTTCCTTTTTCAGAGACCTTGGAAGAAGATAAAACTGGTTTGGATACTAATGTCTGTGTTTGTTTGCAGGTTCTTCAAAGAGAGAACAACAGTGGGCACATTTAGCAAAACAGGGGTTAGGTTATGGTAAAGGCATAATCGATTATCAAATGGTACCATGAGCTCATTAATTAGTAATTGTTTGCAAACAATGAAAAAATAAGATAAACAATAGTTAGGCATTAAGGGTTTCAAGTGTTACAAGTGAAGTTACAAATGTTGTGATGAGGTACAGATGTTTTGTTTTTTCGTTTTTCCCATTAACTAATTGTCTTTCAGATGGAAATGAGCACTTACTCTTCTCAGGAGGAAAATCCATGGATGTTTTTAGTTAAAAGTTGAGTGTTTGTCATTGTCTTATGGTGGTTGTCTTGTTATGTTGTTTTTGTGTGATAATGGCCAGAATTTTAATTTTTTTGTTAAGTTTTTAATTTTTTTAAATATTTTTGGTATTTGTTTAGTCATCCATTTTATTTTTGTTTGTTCAGATGGAGAAATTATTGTTTAGTCCACCTCAAAGGGGGGTAATTGGCTATTCCGTCAATTAGCAGCTGAATAGATGGTCATGGGATATGTCCTGCAGCTGAATACATTTTGTTGATTTAAGACAAGAGTTGTTGGTAGGAGGCCATTCTAGCTTCTGGAGTTCGTTTTTTTCTTTCTCTTTGTTTTATGTTCATTCAGGTGGGAAAAGTTACAAGGTGTACGTTTTGTCCACCTGAAAGGGGGGTTGGTGCATAGGTCTGAAAGTACAGATAATGCATTGTCTTTTTAATGCTTAAAATTTTGAATTTTTGAGAAGCAACGTTCAAGTTCATGTTTTTAAAATTTTTGATCATACCATTTTTAGAGTGGGTTCAGCCTAAAGAGGTCATGGTTGTTTTGATAGGTTGGTCAGAGTTGCAGAAACCCGGAACACTAAGTTCCTGGGTTCCAAGGAAGGAACTATAAGTAAACGTAGTAAGCGAGCAGATATTGTGGATAAGAATTTGATTCTGCTCTTGTGTTTCAATTCCAGAGTCCCGGTGGAGTGAGATTGGAGGGGTCTCTGGAACATGGATGACAGATGTTCATCTGGTTGGCAGTTTGGCTGTGCCGTACCACACTGCAAATTTGTTCTGATAAGCATCAGGAGAGAAGGGACAAACAAAAAGATTAAGTTTAATACTTGTTTTTGCTTATGGACAATTTAATCCTAATCCTGAATCTGAAGGACTGTGCCTATCAACAACACTTGTGAGACATTTTTTGCCGGATTCACTCCTGATGAATACAAACGTGCTATTAATACATGTGCGATGGGTTGGAGGTTGGGGAAGGAATATACACATCCAATCTGTCAGAACCTGAAATGTAAAATATGTTTTTTTTGTTGAAGGGAGGAATTGAAAGAAAAGGTTTTTAATGTATGACATGTATTGGCATAACGGAAGTAATATGATGCAGGTACCCAGGAGACTGGCGCTTATACATAATAAGGTGTCGGTTGGCCAGACTGGAGGTTGGCCAGGTGACACATCAATGGGGTTAAAATTTCCTTGTATAGGGAGATACGCCTGGTTGATGTCTCACCTGAGAGGTTGAAACCCGGCACAGGGAAGGCCAGTGAATACACATAGGAGCATGCTCCGTTAGATAAAGGGAACAAAACGCTGGCTACCAGGGTACAGTATGCCTTCACCACATGGCACTTCAATGTCTCGCAATGGTTGGTAAAATTCCATTACCCTATATGTGCTGAATATACACTGAATCAAGTGCGGTCAGTATACCAGTGACTTGCTCCCAGAGATGTGCGGACACAGAATGAGGTTCATGCAGGGCGCGTATTTCTGAGGAGTAACCTGAAAGAAGAGGGATGTATTCAGCACTATATTGGGGGAATAGGAGCTGGGATGGGTGTTGTTAATGGGGTGGACATCGGCCTCCTGAGGAACAAACTCGCAGCCATAGCTTCAGTGAATAAGCGGGGCTTTGTTACACAGAGAGATTGGTGGCATCCTTAATAACATTCAACAAAGTCACATATATACCCAGGTTAAAGTGGCTCAAGATTTTGTCAACCATGTTGAGAGGTTGGTAGAGAATGTGATGGTATAGGACAGGAATCTGTCATTGGCTCTTGCGTGCACAAAGTGGCAGGTGGAAGTGTCAACCAGCATTGTGCTGATTGTACAGTCTCCATATGAGGGACAGAGGCCTTATGAGTTAGCATCACTGCTCAGTAAGACTTTGCCAAACACGTCGCTTACACTGATTCAAAGTGGTGGTCGATTGCCTGGATGGGCTGTACCAGTTTGGATTGTGAAAGGTGTTATGCTGTATGATCTCAAATACAGAAGTGCAGACTCAGTCTGTATATTTGGTGGCATTAATGGGCTTACTGACTGGGGATTCTATCTTCTTGCGTTTGAGGCTAATTGTCCACATATGATCAAAGAAGCTGGAAGATGGAGGCAGGTTGATACTTCCCTTGGTCAGAAGCATGACCATGATGTCCTTTGTATGCCAGGTCAATACATGGTGGTGGTAAAAAAACATGTTGGGAAGATATTTCATTCTGTATTCGGGATGGAAGGATCATTGCTGGGAAGGAAGCACCTGGGTATTATTTGGGACATAGACGAGTTTGTTTCCTTGTCCTAAAGAATGCCGATGTAACGTTAGTCATGGAACTAGATGCCTCTTTGAACCTAACAATAGGTAGGGGTGCATGGTATACCCTGGGCATGGTCTCTTAAATCCAGGCACAGGGATGGAATTGTGTGGGTTTTGTCATTGTTGCAGATTTATGTGTTGTTGGACTTGATATTTATATAGAAGGGTCGCCAAGTTATCTATGCAAGCTGGGGAACAAAGTGACGGTAGGGTCTCTGCGTACAAGTTAGAGACTTTGCTGCCAAGTCAGAGCCCTGCAATACCGCTGACATGCCCAAAATCTGATGGGTCATAGGTATATATGTATATTATGGTAACGGGTTGATTTATGTCATGGTATAGTGTGATAAAGGTGTATTTTAGGCTAATAACATGGGCAAAAGGCCCTCTTCGAGACTCGATATCTGGAAGCGGGTTAAGATGCTGCTCTGGATGTGTGCTGATGAATGATGAGTGTATGGACACCCCTTGCCTGTTTTATACCCCTTCATGAAGATGTTAGAAAGAAGAAGCTACAGAATGGTGACATGGGAGCTGTCGCGGAAGAATGATGTTGGTGTGTCACACAGTAACAAAGCGGCATGTGTTGGAAAACACAGCACGTTAGGACCGTTATGGACTGTTCCACAGGAGCTGGTTCTGAGGCCTATGTTGAGAGGCGCAACATGCGTTAAGACATTTATGGACTGTTCCATAGGGGCTGTTTCTGCACATGTTGAGAACACAACACGTTAAGACAGTTAAAGACTGTTCTATAGGTACTGGCTTGGAAACACATGTTGGGGAGGAAACAGTTATGGACTGTTCAATAGGAGCCGTGTCTGAAGAAGGGTGGTATGCGCCCTTTAGGCGCAAAGCGGCATATGTTGGATAGCAACATGGTTTAATATCTTACTTCTGGTATTTCACTTCCTGTTTGACACAGCCAGGTAGGAATGAAACACATCAAAGCTTTGTGATCAGAAGAACAATGCCTTGGCTCAAGCCCACCTGCTGTGACATGTGTGAGTACAAATTTCAAAGAGACCACTGCTGCCAAGAGGTCTATTGAATATCTGACGCAGGGCTAATAGAGACGCTGCCCCTGGTAGACAATATACCATGCTTCCTGGAGAATGGGCAGACATTTGGGAGGGACACCTCCTCGGCAATGTATATTGGATAAAAGGCAAATGGGGGTGGCTACGAGTGGGCGTGTATGTTTGAATGAAAGGAAGACACAGGCTTTTTGTTCCCTCTCTTGGTTGCTGAGAAGCCTGCTGTAAAGGTGTCCCTATGCTATCTTGGGACCTTGCTCTGACCGAGGGCTTGGGCCTATATTCCATGAGGCCCAGACCCCTTTTATCATCCAGAACCTGCAGAGGAAGCCATGTGTGATAAGTATCTTTGATATTTCATTGTTGTTATATGTTGTAGAGATATGCTGTTAGTATAGTGTGCTCTGATTGTAAGCTATGTAACATTGTAATACCCTTTTAGTACTTTTATGATAGTTTCCTAACTCCTTGGGAAATAAAATAAGATATTGTTTTACTAGCAGCACCGTGTGTTTGGTTTCATAGCTAACCTGGTATTATTGTGATATTAACAATAGCATATGCTCAGAGTTTAATAGACCAACTAATTATAGGGACTAGACAATTAATACGCAGATATAATATTAATAATTATATCGTTCACTACACCAAGTAAATTGATACCCAACATGTCACGCTTCAAAATTGCTCCCACTCGAGGAAAATTTTTACCCTTAAAAATCTCCATAGGCGATGTTTGAAAAGTTCTAAGGTTGCATGTTTTTTTTTTTCATTCAAATATTTTTATTGGGTTTATAAAATTGTACAGAAAAGGTTGGAAATAGAGAATATACACAAATGATGATGATGATAAAAAAAAAAAGAAGAAGATAAATTAAAGAAGAACAATACTAAGAAGCACATATCTAGAGCAATCGTATGGTAAATCTTCAGGTTATGTTTACAGTTATTTATGTATAATTATATTTATCAGTCCATGTTTTCCACAGTTTGTCAAATTTATCACATCTTAGCGAGTTAATTGCTATAAGTCTTTCAAAGGTATAATTTTGCTGGACTTTCCTAGTGACATCCGTAATGTTAAGTGTTGGAGCGCTTTTCCAGTTACTAAGAATTAGGGACCTAGCAACCAGTAGTATGTGGGTTACTACATGCCTTACATAGTAGGGGAATTTTTCTAGTCCAATTAATAATATAGCTAGCTTTGGGTCTGGGGGTGTTATGGTGCCTGTAATTTCCCCTAGTAGTTTAAAGATGTTGTTCCAGAAGCTGGTAACGTTAGGGCACTCCCAAAACATATGGAGAAGATGGCCTTTGTGTCCGCATTCTCTCCAGCATAAAGGTGAGGTGTTAGGAAACATTTTTGAGATTCTACAAGGGGTTTATTGCCAGCGGTGTATTATCTTAAGCGATGTTTCCCAGTGTGTGGTGCAGTGTGATACCGTTTGTATGGTCTTAAACGCGAATTGCCATTGATTATCAGTAATTGAAGTTTTGAGGTCTATTTCCCATCTAGTGTGTGTTCTTGATTTTTGGAACTTTGTTTTCTCCTGGAGTAGATTATAGTATAAAGATATTCCTTTGTTATGGAATGATCCTCAGGTTAGGTGGAGCCATGCTAGGTTTGGAAGGTGGACACCATTCCACGGGTGTTTGTGTGTGAGGTGAGCTACACGTAAGCAGGTGAAAAGCATGTTATGTGGCATGTTGTGGTCCTTCATTAAGCAGTCTGCTGATTTTGGTCTATTTTTATGGTATAGGTCTTGTACACTGTTGATTTTATGGGAAGGGAATTTTTTCAAGGAGATCATTGGCTTCAACCACACTGAGGGAGTGTATAGTCTATTTCTCTCCTGTCAGCAACTTGACGAGATATGAGGAATCTCCATGCTTTGAGTGATATGATGCTAGTGGGGGGCAGATTTTTAAGATTCCAGGGTATCCAGCTATCACTTATGAGGATTGATGGTAGGTCTGATATTGGAGCTAAGGTTTTTTCAATCTCCACCCATAGTGGAACTTCTTTAGGTGAAAACCAGTATTTGAGTTGGTCTAGCCTAGTTGCCCACATATACAGTAATCATGAAGATCGATTAGTCCCGCCCCTCCTGCTCTTTTATGGGGAATTAGTGTGGCTTGTGAGCATCTTGCTTTCTTTGTACCCCACAGGAGTTTCCATTGGAGACTAGAGAGGGATTGGAGATGATGTTCCGGGATGGTGATCGGGAGTACCCTGAAGATGTACAGGATTTGAGGGAGGATTAACATTTTAAATGCTGCTAACCTACCTAGCCATGATAATTCGTGTTTGGCTATGTTGTTGGTTTGAGTCGTTAGTTTGGTTAAAAGGGGTTTCAAGTTAGCATCAATTAGGGAGCTGGTATGGTTAGTAAGAGTAATGCCTAGGTATGGTATACCTTTAGGACTCCATGTGTACGGGAGTGTTTGTTGTAATGTGTTACGATGTTTGGTGTTCACACCTAGGTCCAAAATAAGGGATTTGGAGCAGTTCACTCTATAGTGTGATATATTGCCAAAGGAAGTTAGTATTTCATGCGCTATAGGGAGTGCTGTACTCGGATTTGTCAAAAATAATATCACATCGTCAGCGAATAAATTGATAAGGTGAGTGGTGGATCCGAATTGGAAACCAGTTATGCCATCATGTGATCTAATGGCCTCCGCCAGGGGTTTGATCATGAGGTTGAAGATCGTTGGGGATAAGGGACAACCCTGACGAGTTCCATTTGTTATTTGGAATGGATTGGAAAGCATACTGGACGTGTACACCCGGGCCGAGGGACAGGAATACAAGGCCAGAATCGCATTCAGTATGTGGCCACTAAAGCCATATTTAGATAATGTCATTGACATGTATTTCCAGTTCACTCTATCAAACGCCTTCTCTGCGTCTATGGATAGCAGCAGAGAAGGCTTTTTTGTTATTTCGGCATGGTGAATGATGTTAATTATTCTCGTAGCATCAGAGGTTTGTCTCCCCCTCACGAAGCCCATCTGATCTTTTTGAATCAGTGATGGAATGTAAGTTGCTATTCTTTTGGTTATTAGCTTGGCATAAATTTTTATATCGGAATTTAGAAGAGAGATTGGACGAAAATTGGGTGGTGTGGTGGGTTCTTTACCTGGTTTGGGTATTGTAACAATATAAGCTTGTAGCATCTCTGGGGGAAAGGTTGCTGTGGTTGCTGCTTTTGTAAAAACTGATTGCAAGTGTGGTGTAAGATGTGATCTGAATGAAGTATTCATTTGAGAACCCGTCAGGTCCGGGTGATTTGCCATTTGGTAGTGTTTCTATAGCAGCGGTTATTTCAGTTGTGGTAAACGGGGAGTTTAAAGTAAGGATCTGGGATTCTGATAATACTGGTAAATTTAACTTTTGAAGGAAGGTTTGGATGTTGTCGTGCGTGGGTTGGCATGTAGAGGGGTCGTCTCTAATGTTGTATAGGTTGCTATAATAGTCTGCGAACTGGTTAGCTATGTCTTTCGGGTTTGTGACTTTATGTTTGAGAGTAGGGTGGAGCAGGTGGGCAATTCTCGTTTTTGTTTTCACTACTTTAAGTCTATTGGCTAAGTATTTCCCTGCTCTGTTGGCATTGGCATAGGATTGTAGTTTCAGACGTCTAAGATGATAATCGTATTGTTGAGAGAGCCTATTTCTGAGGTCATCTCTTAGAGCTGAGAGTTTTTGGGTAAGATTGGCGTTAGGTTTTTGTTTATTTTGTGCTTCTATGGTGTGGATGTCGTTTAGGATTGAATCAATTTGGGCGTTATGTCGTTTTTTTTCCCTTGCTCCAAGTTGTATGAGTATACCTCTCATCATGTATGCCTTATGGGCGTTCCATAAGGTGAAAGGGTTTTCAACAGAATCAATGTTGTTTAGGAAGAATTCTCTGATATGTTGGGAGAGCTTAGTGGAAGTTCGAGGGTCTTGTATTAATCTTACATTGCTACGCCAGATGGGTGAGGAGGAGGAGACAACCTGGTCATTGATGGTGATAGTAATAGCAGCATGGTCAGACCATGTTATGTTTATTTTCGCACTTGAGATATTCTGTAACAGCCACTTGTCTGTCAAGAATAGGTCAATGCGAGAATATGAGCAATGCCTGTGGGAGAAAAAAGTGTAGTCTCTTGCGTTCACGTTTAAACATCTCCATACATCATATAGATCCGCTTGGTGTATTACTTTGCTCAGATAGGAGGAACTGCGTGCCTTTGGAGCAGACGTATCCATTTTGGGATCAACTATAAGATTAAAGTCACCACAGACAATAAGATTGCCATATAGATGACTCTGCAGTTTCTTGAATAGTCTGCTGATGAAGCGGGTTTGATGTGAGTTCGGTGCATATAAGGATATTAAAGTATACGGTTTGGAGTTAATGTCTCCTGTTAGGATGATGTATCGGCCATTAGGATCGAGGATAATATCCTTTTGTTGAAATGACACAGTGTTCCTCAGTGCTATTATTACTCCGCCTTTTTTCTTCTCTGGTGTACATGCCATAAATACGTGTGGGTAGTCTTTGTGTGAACAGTTAGGAGCTTTTGTGTCTTGGAAGTGGGTCTCCTGTACACATAAGATGTCTGCTTTGTGTTTTTGGGCTTCCTTCCACATGGAGAGTCTTTTTGTGGGGTGGTTCAAACCCCTAGCATTTATGGATAAGCAGTTAAAGCGGTTGTATAGTCTTTTTTGTAACTTTTACCTACAGGTAAGCCTATAATAAGGCTTACCTGTAGGTAAAAAAAATATCTCCTAAACCTTTACGGTTTAGGAGATATTTCCCTTTGTAATGCGCCGCTGACCGCAGCGGCGCATGCGCACAGGGGATTCTCGGCTGAAGCCCGGCAGCTGCCGGACCTTGCCGAGTAAGAAATCTCCCGCGCGCATGCGCGGGAGTGATGACATCGCGGCTCCAGCCACTCACAGCGCTGGAACCGCGATACCCGGAAGACACGCCGAGGCAACATGACAGCTCCCTCGGCGTGGACCAGGTAAGATACTGACGCCTCGTTCTAAGGTAAGTATTTCATAATGAGCTAGTATGCGGTGCATACTAGCTCATTATGCCTTTTGCTTTACAGGGTTAAAAAAAAAATAAAAAAATTTGCGGGTATACAACCGCTTTAATAGGCATGTGGGGGTGATTTTGGTGTCTGCTGTGTTGTGAGGTGTAGGTAGGTACTCACTGTGACCTTTATAGAAGATCTGGTAGACGATGGGTATGCTGTCTTCGTCAAGGGAGGTTTGCTGCTGGATGGTGTGCTTCAAACATATAGTAAGAAAATAAAAGTGTTGAAAAAAAGAACATTGTTATTGAAATGGGTGTAAGTTCAATAAGAAAAGGATCTATAAACTGATCCAAAGGCAGACGTAACTGCTGCAAAAGGTAACTGGAGGTAAACAGGGATGTTAATCATATAACCCCTGTTGTCCGGAGAGATTTGAATTTTGCATAATGTTTTATTGTCAACCATTTCCACCGGTAGCTTTCTTTGAGGATCGTTTGCGGGAGACTACTTGCCAGTCTTCTTGTAGTGGGCTAGGTGCAGGGCTCTGAGTAGCCGACTTGTCGTGGTCATGTAAGATACCCCATTTGCGTAATGCTGCGATACCTTCTTCCAGTGTGGATATCATTACTGAAACTCCATTATGGGTGATCGAGAGCTTGGCGGGGTATTTCCACTTATGTATTATGTTGTGGTTCCTCAGGGCCTTAGTTATGGTCGCAAGGTTGCGACGCTGTTTGAGCGTATGCCTGGACAAGTCCGGGAGTATTTGTAATTCTGCATACTGCGGGTGTCTATCATCAGATCTGCGGGATGTAGTGAGGATTTGTTCTTTTATATGATAGTAGTGAACCCGAAGTAACACATCTCTAGGAGTGTTTTCAGGAAGAAATGCAGGTTTGGGTATACGGTGTATACGATCCACTATCAGATCTTGCGCTGATAAGGATGGTAGCAGAGTTGAGAATAGTGCCTGCGTGTATGGCAGTAGTTGCGTAGCAGGTATTGTTTCTGCGATCCCCCTGATTTTAAGATTGTTCCTTCTGGAACGGTCTTCCAAATCTGCGACCTTATTTTTTAGCCATGCGATTTCTTCATCATGGTTGCTGTGGGCATCCACCATTGTGTTAAATGAGGAAGTAAAGTCACTCATTCGTTGTTCAATATGATCCACCCTGTTTCCTAAGGCCTGAACTTCCCTCTGGCAGTGGTTAATGCCAGCAGTCATGTCAGCATGCAATGATGCTTTCAGAGAGAGCAGCATCTCTTTGAGAACTGTGTCTGACACTGGTCTGTCAGATGTAGGGAATGCTGCTATGGGGTCCTGTGTGACATGCACTACTGGGTCTGCAGCAATTTGGGGCCTGCTTACCTCCATCTCAGGGTCCGTCAGCGGCCGATCCGGGGAAGATATCCGCTG
This sequence comes from Lithobates septentrionalis, assembly GCA_037952835.1. Taxonomy (NCBI): domain Eukaryota; kingdom Metazoa; phylum Chordata; class Amphibia; order Anura; family Ranidae; genus Lithobates; species Lithobates septentrionalis. Next base: position 8,616,439 of record JBBDGP010000503.1, read on the forward strand.
TTTTTGTTTGGCTGGACTCCTGGTGGAGGGGCTCGAGGTTCCAGAAGAGGATCCGCTGTTTAGATGAGAGCTGTGCTGTTGTTTTGAGGAGCCGGAGCGGCCGTTATTAGACATGGCCTGCAGCTCCGTCCGTCTTCCTGAGGCGCCGGCGCCATTTTGTGGAGGCTCGCGCCCTTTGAAAAAGTCCTGCATTTTTTGTAAATTCTGCGGGTTTTTTCTTTGCCTGGGCATCTCGTCATGCACAGCGGGTCCCGGTGGGTCTGTGGATGCCGTTTGCGGTTCCGATGGGGCCGGTGGACGTGGATGTGAGTGGATTCTCTCCGGCGGCCGAGCGGAGCTCTCTAGTTAAGCTTTCATGCTGGAGCTCGGTCGCCACACCCTCAGGTTGCATGTTTTGAGTTACAGAGAAGGTCTAGGGCTAGAATTTTTGCTCTCACTCTAATGCCGCGTACACACAATGGGACATTCCGACAATGAAATCCTGAGATTTATTTCCGTTGGCTCAAGCTTGTCTTGTATACACACGGTCGCACAAATGTTGTCGGAAATTCCGATCCTCAAGAACGCGCTGACGTACAACACATATGACGGCACTATAAAGAGGAACTTCAATAGCCAGTACGCCACCCTTAGGGCTCCTTCTGCTAATCTAGTGTTAGTAGAAGTTTGGTGAGAGACGATTCGCGCTTTTCAGCCTTGTGCTTTTCAGATCGTTACTGCTCTTCAGTTTGTGCTTGTGGGTTCCTATCTGGTTTTTAGTGCGTGTAGTCAGTTTGTATCTGGTTTTCAGTGCATATTTTTATATTATGTATTTGATTTACAGTGCGTTCTGTTAGTTCGTTCAGACCAGCCAACCGTTTTGAAGCCATAGTGCGGGTATGTACTCATCGTAGAGTTTGTGCTGTGCAGGGGCTTGGTGTTGGGGTTCTTACTTTGATCCAAGCCCAGCCCATGAACAGGGTGAAGAGGAGTTCATGGACCAAGAATTGGTTGCTCCAGCATGACCAGTTCTCGCACATGCCTTTATTGCGGGAGATCCATGAGAATAATCCTGATATTTTCAGGAATTATCTCCGGGTGACTGACCCCGTTTTTCTCCGTCTGTTGGCTTTGCTGTCCCATTATATTATGAAGCAGGACACCTGCATGTGGCAAGCCATCACTCTCGAGCTACCTTGCAGTACTTGGCAATGGGGAGAAGTCTGCAGGACATCGAGTTCTCGACAGGCATCTCCCCCCAGGCTCTGGGGATCATTATTCCAGAGACCTGTTCTGCAATCATTCAGGTCCTGCAGAATGACTTTATTAAGGTAAGATTTCTCCTTTAACATCACATTATATGTATTTAAATAAATGTATTTTTTTCAAATAAATTGGTTTTTTTTTGTATTTTAAACTGAAAAATATTTCCTTTGATCTACTGCTTGTGTTTCTTTTAGCTGTCTCCTAGGTTCTCCAATGGGCTTATTTTTTTGGCCATTTTCTTCAATAATGCAAACGTAATTTCTTGGATACACTAGGTGACAATCTCTTCTTCAGCTAACTATTATGTTGTAGTTCTGCTACACACACACCTTGTTTTTGTTATTAATGTATGTAATGCATTAATGATAAAAATATTCATCATTTTCAGCACCATGAATTAATTTTTTGGAGTAACGAAAATGGCCTGATTGATGCAAATTATAAAGCACTATGGGTGTTATTTACTAAAGGCAAATCCACTTTGCACTACAAGTGCACTGCAAAAGTACACTTGAAAGTGCACTGAGACTACACTGAAAGGGCACTTGTAGTGCAAAGTGGATTTGCCTTTAGTAAATAACTCCCATTGTCACTGTAACCACCAACTTAAGCAAAAAACTGCTATTGAACATTGAAAGAAGAAGCCACACATTGTTGAGTAGAAACCGTCGCTGAGGACGTCTATGACGAAACGCGTACGACGGCGCCACGCACGCTACGTCATTTCCTGGTTTGCGAGCAGGTGGAACGCAGATGGAACGCAGTGTGGCGCTGCTGTCTCCACTGTGTGTCTAGCGCTTGTTTTTGTACTCAGAGGCTTGACTGCCATAGGAGCCTGCCACACTATGTACACAGCATAGTGGACAGTCTTTTTGGATAGGTTTATACAAGCCTTGGTCGGGACTTTTTCTTAAATTTTGTTTTAACTGGCAATAAGTGCTAATTTAGTTTTGCTGAAGTTTTTTAAATATATATTTTTTTAAATAAATTTACAATGATTTACTACACAATGGGAGTCCACATCTCTTTCCTTTTTGAGGAACTAACTACAGATCATACTACAATCTACCTGAAGACTGAAGTCCATCCCTGATATCGTAATAACTATGGTGGAGTGACTGCAGTGGTTGCACCTACATGCGTATTGCCCCTTTGGGGGTGAGTGGATTCGGTGAGTGGGGACCCTTGAGGGGGAGCACAGAGTCACCAGAGGATACTGCGAGCACTCAAGTCACCATTTGTGTTTTATGTCACACTAATTGAAGAAAATTATATGCACAGTATATGGACTGTTTTTTGTACACTTATATATAAACATTTTTCCGTTACCCGTTACGGAAGTATAGTCACGGTATTATAGTGTGTCCCCTTAATGCGGTCCTACTTTTTGCCTTTTTGCTTTTTTGTCATTTTCACGATTGTTTTTATTTATATTTGGATACACTCAAGGTGTTATTTTTATTTTTATTTCTATGTATGTGGCTCATAACTTGAAAGGTTTTTTGTTTTATACGGGTATATTAAGATCCATATCCTAGTTATCAATACCAGGAAACCACCAGAGAACCTGTAGCACGGTACTGCATAGTGGGGTTTATATGTGTTGTTTAATACTACTTTTGAGATAGATCTGTCACAGATCACATATAGTATTCACTTTATATATATATTTATATTTTTTTTCTTTCTTTTATGTGCACTAAAAGGTTGAGCACCATTGCAAGGCCACACATACACATACCTGTAATCTTGTTGTAACATAATTCTCTATAGGTAGCGCCAATCACCCCAACTCACTATATTTTTCTTACCTGGAGACCCCTTAGGGGAGCTCTATTAGGGGAGGCTGCAGACCTATTGGATATCCTAAGCGCAGTCATATATTTGTGTATGCTAATATCAGACATTAGTATGTCCTAACTGTGTTGATCTTGCCTTCATCAGATTGGGTGATGTCACACCTGTGAAAGCCAAATTTTAAAGATGCACACAAATTGGGAGTCAAAATGGGGATTTCCCTCCTGATCCCATGCCTAATGTCAACATGTGCCATCTCCCATTATGGGGGATCAATGGACGTGTTTCAGGGGTACAACCCCTTGCTCTCAGCTATTATAAAAGTTATTAAAAAAAAAATCAAAAATTTTGGTGTGTTTTAGATTCTGCCTAAAACATCAATGATGTTTTTGAGTCTTTTTTCCACATCATTGATGTCTTCCTTGATCTTCTGTAAACCACAATTGCACACCATGATCTCCCCAATGAGGACGTGTGCACTTGCACTTGTGAAATGTGTTTCTTCTTCCACAACATCCACATCACCTAAAATAAAAAAACACACCATGTATTATAAATATGCAGGCATCCATCTATTACCTGAAGCTGTGGTCTCAGACACTCATCTGCTGTAGTCACTATTTCGCCCACTTCATAAACCTCTCCTTCTTCCACATCCTGAGGTTGTGGTGTGGGGATTTCCCCTTCTTTAGGAGGTGGGGGGTCCCTGGTGTGCTCCGATGTCCTGATTCTTTTCTCCCCTATGTGAATAAAAAAAGGTATACTTAGCACATAGATATTTGATGGCAGAAATAGTAATATGAAACATTGCTTGGAATTGTCGTACAATTGTCTGTTTTGGTAGAGTTCCAAGGTGAAGACATTTTTTTCCCTTTCTTAAAGCTGGAATACTTACCTGTTTTGTGCAAGCTTCACACATGTAGAGGACCCCTAGTATTCACTGGAGCACCTGTGTGGGACACCCAAAAAAGTTTGTTCTGGTATCCCACACTAGTGCTCCTGCATCCAGATGTGTAAACAGCTGCTGAGTGTCCTCTCCTTACACTGAATCAAGTTTGCATTTCATTCTAGTTAAAAACCCATCTAGACAACAATGTACTAAACTTCTTTTAATCCAAATAGGCATGAACAAATGTAGTTAGCCTGCATCTGCCAAAAACATCGTATTAGTGGGCGAACGAACGGTGTTTACTACGAACGATTACTGTGCCCACGAACCTGAAAACTACCATTTTAAACTGTACAGCAGTAAAGAAAAGCACATGGAGCAGCATGAACATAATAATAATAATATGAACACACAACAAATACTTACTTTTTTGTCGTACCCCAAAATTCCTGTGGAGACTTTTCACAAGTTTAGTCATGATTTTGGCCTTTCTGACATTTGGGTTTGGGTAAGGTCCATGCTTCCCATCATAGTTGGCCCTCTTCAAGATGTCCACCATCTCCACCATCTCTACAAAGGACATATTTGAAGCCTTAAATCTAGTCCGGGATTGGGACGTTCGTGGCTCCGGGCTTTCGTTGTTGCTGCTGTCTTCATGCACTTGTTCTTTCTCCACCATGTGCTCTCCCACTGCGCCAAAAGAGAAGGTGCGGGGAATATATTATAAAGATGGTCAGGGGCGGGCGAAGTTTCACGCATGCGCAGTGTATATAAAGCGTAACACACGTGCGTTGTATGTACAATCTGTGAGCAGAGGACGGAGTAGCGGACAAAGCTACAATTTTAACTTCAGTGGCCTATACTGCTTATAGATTGAGGCCTATATTGGGACAAGATTATGCAAGTTTAGCCTGACATTAGGGTTTGTCTTGTGTTGTGTCTTGCAGATAAAATGGATTGATTCAACGATCACGATTTCCTCCCCCAATTCATTGATTTGTACAGAGAGCTGCTCTGTCTGTGGCAGACAAAACACCCCTTTTATACAAATCGACTAAAAAGGAAGGCAGCACTGGATAAATTGCTCAAATTTGTGTAGCCGCAGATCCCCACGGCAGACATCAACTATTCGAAGTGCAAAATTGGTGGCCTGAGGAGCACTTATAATAGGGAGCGCAAGAAGGTCCAGGATACCCAGAGATCAGGAGCAGCAGCAGATGACGTTTATGTACCCAGGCTGTGGTACTATGACAGACTGCGGTTTCTGTCAGACCAGACTGAAATCACTCTCAACCCTTCCTTCCACTCTTCCTTTCAGCCCAGCTGAGCTTCTGACGTCCAACTTGGGTCTTCCACCCAGGAAGAAAATGTGGAGGAGCCCAGCTTGAGTCAGGTATAGCATTGTTCAACATATTTCTAAAAATTGTGTGTGATTGATGAACAATAAACTAAAATGATGTCCCTTTTTCATACACAGGAAATCCTCAGCCAGGAGGAGGCTGCAGAAAGTGGAAGCCAGGAGGTGGCAGGGGAAAGTGGTAGCCAGGAGGTGGCAGGGGAAAATGGCAGCCAGGAGGTGGCAGGGGTAAGTGGCAGCCAGGAGGTGGCCGGGCCCAGTAGCCTGACCGAATCCAAGGTCCCTCCCCTCTGCCTTCAACAAAAAAGGCCCAGGAAGGAGAGTAACGTGGAGGAGTCAGCACTTGGGTTCATTCGGCAGGCTTATGCGGCCCTCAGAACCCCCCCAGTCTTTTTGTGGCCTATGCCTGCATGGCTGCCAACAAAATGCAGGAAATGGAGGTGGGCCAACGCCTCTTTTATGAAGAAGTGATTTATATGGCCCTAAATAATAGGTTGTAGAGCGAACTCACAAGCAAAACCCACCTGTGTGAGTTGGACCATCCTCCTCCTCCTCCACCTCCTCCACCTCCTCCACCTCCTGCCACAACTCCAACACCAGAGCCACAGCCTGGAAGCAAGCATGGAAGCAAGCATGTAAGGAAGACAAGAGAGTGATGGCCTGCGTTTGGTCTGGTCTGGCAAAAGAAGCAGGCTGTTGTAAGACCAAAGCCTGGGGACTGAAAATAATAAAGAAATCAGTTTGTCAGAACTCTGTGTGAATATCAGCAGCAAAACAACTTCATAATTCTAGCATTATAAAGCAGAAGAGAATGCGCTGCCTTGAAAGATTTCAAAATTTGCAGAGTGACGAATGTGCTATCTCCATTACGAACGCTAGTTTTACCAGACCGAGCGCTTCCATCTTGTACTTAATTCAGAGCAGGCGTGGAATTTTGTGTGTTGGAATTGTGTACACACACTAGGAATTTCCGACAACGGATTTTGTTGTCGGAAAATTTGATAGCCAGCTATCAAATTTTTGTTGTCGGAAATTCCGACAAAAAATTTCCGATCGAGCCTACACACGGTCGGAATTTCTGACAACAAGCTCTCATCGAACATGTGTTGTCGGAATGCCCGATCGTGTGTACGCGGCATTACAATCGCGGTGATATCTCACATGTGTGGTTTAAACACTGTTTTCATATGCAGGCGCTGCTCATGTATGCGTTCGCTTCTGAAGGGGCTCGTTAAAACTTTTTTTTTCTTATTTATTTTACTTTTTATTTTTTATTTTTTATTTTTACACTGTACTTTAAAAAACGTGTCACTTTTATTTCTATTACAAGGAATGTAAACATCCCTTGTAATAGAAAAAAGCATGAAAGGACTTCTTAAATATGAGATCTGGGGTCAAAAAGACCTCAGATCTCATATTTACACTAAAATACAATAAGAAAAAATGTTGTTTGAATTTTTTTTTTTTAAATTGTCCCTTTAAGAGCTATGAGCAGAAGTGATATTTTGACATTGTTTACGCCCTGCAATGGTATGGAGCCAAGCGGGGGCCATCTTCCCCTCAGTCAGCTCCATACCGCAGACTAAGAAGGATCTGATCGCCTCAGCTGGTACCGGTCGGCTCCGGTAAGCGGCAGAGGACACCGGAGCACGGCGGGAGGGGGGCCCCTCTCCTGCAACCAATAAAAATGATCTCACGGTGAATCTGACGCAGAGACCCCTTTATCTGAAAGCCGACTGACCGCTGAAGGAGAGGATACCGGAGTTATGGCAGTTAGCTGCTGCCATAACAATGATATTCCTCTTCAAATGTATAACGGCAAGTCTTTAAAAGGAATTAAAATAGACTAAAAGTTTGCACAACTACTAAGATTGCAATGTACTTGGGATGGATGGAGCATGCTGGCTTGGGATGGATTGAGCATGTATATTTCAAAGTATACATTGCTCAATAACATAATGTGCTCCTCTAAAAAGTGTAATTGACATGAATAACTTTTAGTAAAAGTAATACAACTGAAGTGTTTCAGAAAATATTCTGAACTAGATCACAAAAGCCAAATATGTGTATATATTTCAGAAAAAAAAACACTTTTGAGAAATAAAAGTAAATAAGAAAATTATTATATCAAATGTATGATTATACTGTAAAGGCTCCAATTATGTCTTCCTTCACTATTTAAATTCTGTACTCCTGCATTTTTAAATAGGACTTTGTGTTGTCTATTTTTAATGATGATGCACCATAATGAAATGCAAACATTAAAGGCCAACACAGTAGTTACCCAACTAAAAAATATGACTATTGGGGTGAAACACAGTAGTGGGGGTGGTACCTGGTAGGGACTTGCTGCTGGATGGCAGTGGGTAAATAAAGTTTTATCTAGAAGTGACATCATCAGTGTGTGGCATCTGAATCCTTGAAGTCAAGTGGCTTAATAGTTGTCACTGATCCAGATCTGGTTCCCATTAACAAATGTCATCCGGTCAACTGTGTCCAGTGACAGACAGACTTTTTGTCTGTCACAAAGCATCCTGCAGCAGGGCAATCTAGCAGTTCAACTGCATTCTGGGAAAGCTGTGGCCAGTAGTGAATCCTCATTACCCAATCAAATTTCTATCAGGAACCAGGGGCTAGGAGCGGTGCTATCCCAAGTAAAACAAGGTAAAGACATAGTTATTGCTTATTGAAAAAATAGCTTAAAGAACACCAAGAGAAACCCAGCAACTCTTGTCTGGAACTCTTGTCAGAAGTATGGGCTGTTACAGAGAAATGTGTTGAATGTCGCTGAAGGGTCCATTTTTAAGTAATCACCAACCATAACCCTCTGGCTTATCTCTAAACTAAAAAGTTTGGATCATTGGATCAAAGGTGAGTAGCCTGCCTTGAAATATTTCAGTTTACTATGAAATATCATCCAGACAGCTCCTATTCTAATGTAGACAGTGTTAATTTTAGTCTTAGGACTAAAATGGCATTTTAGTTTTAGTCCCATTTTAGTCTTCTGCAATTGTTTTATTTTTAGTCGTATTTAGTCGACTAAATCTCCAGTACATTTTAGTCGACTAAAATGTCCTACGTTTTAGTCGACTAAAATCTCAAGTACATTTCAGTAATTGCAATTTAGTTTTAGTCATAGTCTTTTGACTAAAATGGCATTTTGGTTTTAGTCTCATTTTAGTCTTTTGACTAAAATGGCTTTTAGTTTTAGTGGTATTTTAGTCATCTCAATTGTTTTAGTTTTAGTTGTATTTTAGTCGACTAAAATAGTATTCATTTAGTCGACTAAAATGTTTTAGTAATTTTAGTCGACTAAATTAACACTGAATGTAGATGCCCTATAACAATGTCCCACAAAACTGTACCCCCAGACATACAGTAGATACAAATTTAGAGGAAATTCAGATGTCAAATTTAACCACTAGTGTTGGACGAACAGTTCAGGCCAAACATTGGCTGTTCGCTCGTTTGACAAACACCCGAATTGGTAGGGCATTCGACCATTTGTTTGACCCACCAAACGCCCCACAATGCACTGAGCGCCCCTCAGTGCATTCTAAGCTCTGATCGGCTGAAGCAATGAAGGCTTTGCCCAATTAGGGCACAGAGCACTGTCTGAGCCATGATTGGAGAAAGTCATGATGACTTTGCTGAATCATGGCTCATTGCTCATAGACCCACCCCACACTATAAAAGGATCCTTATCAGAGGAGCCATTTGCAGTGTGATGTTGGAGTTGAGATAGATAGAACAGGGCTGTGTTCATTGCTACCAGCGAGCTGTAGCTATAGTCTGCTATTGTGATTCTATTGTGAGTGTAGAGTGTCAGTGTAATATGAATATAGTGATAGTGCAGCATCAGTGTAGTGCGTCTGTGTAGTTTTACTGTAGTGTCAGTAGAGTGTGTCAGGGCAGTTTTACTACAGTATATTAAAGTGTGTCAGTGCAGTGTGTCAGTGCAGTTCTACTGCAGTACATTGTCGTGTGTCAGTGGAGTTTTACTGCAGTATATTGTAGTGTTTCAGTGCAATTTTACTGCAGTATATTGAAATGTGTCAGGGCAGTTTTACTGCAGTATAGTGAAGTGCATCCGTGCAGTTTAACTTTAGTTTATTGAAGTGCATCAGTGCAGTTTTTCTGAAGTATATTGTAGTGCGTCAGTGTAGTTTTACTGCAATATATTGTAGTGTGTCAGTGGAGTGTGTCTGTGTAGTGCAATGTTTTACACTGCATTACATAACATTTAGTGCTGTATATTAGTGCTGTATACCCCCCTTTTTCCCCCGTGCCTGCCCCTTTTTGAAGTTGTGAGCCAATTAGCATGCCCTGCCCCCTAATCTCACCCCTAAACACGCCCTCATAAATGATCTCATGAAATGACACTTAAATATTTTATGCAGAATTAGGTTACAAAAATAAATATTAACAACTTTATCAGTGCTTACCAGTGCAGCCCCACCTGTGCCCAATGCAGCGTGACCTGTGCCCAATGCAGCGTGACCTGTGTCCAATGCAGCATGATCTGTGCCCAATACAGCCTCACCTGTGCCCAATGCAGCCTCACCTGTGCCCAATACAGTCTCACCTGTGCCCAATGCAGCCTCACCTGTGCCCAATGCAGCCTCACTTGTGCCCAATACAGCCTCACCTGTGTCCAATACAGTGTTACCTGTGCCCAATGCAGCGTGGCCTGTGCCCAATTCAGCGTGGCCTGTGTCCAATACAGCTTGGTCTGCCTGTGCCCAAAGCAGCCTCACTTGTGGCCAATGCAGCATGGCCTGCTTGTGCCCAATACAGCCTCACCTGTGTCCAATACAGCCTCACCTGTGCCCAATGCAGTGTGACCTGTGCCCAATGCAGCGTGGCCTGTGCCTAATGCAGCATGGCCTGTGCCCAATGCAGCGTTGCCTGTGCCCAATGCAGCGTGACCTGTGTCCAATACAGCCTGACCTGCCTGTGCCCAATGCAGCCTCACTTGTTCCCAATGCAGTGTGGCCTGCCTGTGCCCAATGCAACCTCATCTGTGCAGAGGAAGAGGCAAGTCGTCCAGATCAGCAGAGAGCGGGATTGCTCGCTGTAATAGCTTTCATTTGAATTTCCTGTCTTCCCAGGGCTCATCGTCACATAGCCCCACCTCTTGGCGACATCACATGTCCCGCATTGGACCGGCGTTCTGTCTATCAAAGACACTGGGCCAAGAGGTGGGGCTATGTGATGATGAGCCCCAGGAAGGTGGGAAGTTCTAATGAAAGCTATTACAGAAGAAAATCACACTCTCTGCTGATCCAGACAGCTCACCTCTTCCTCTCCTCTCTCTTCCCCTGGCTGGAAGACCGTGCTTGTCCCCCCACTCTGAGGCAGCCCCACGCTCGCCAACAGCCATTTTCCACTCGCAAAATGCAAGTGTGTGAGTGGACAATTTGAGGGCTGCCTACTATATCTCATGACCTCTCAGCAGCCTCCACTGACAGGGATGATGGTATAGTGAAGGGTGTCACAGGTCCTCGCAGCATGTCTGCCAGCAGCACACCACCAGCTGTAGAGTATAGCTGCCAAATAATATGCCCCAGCTGCTGCAGTGAAAAAGAAAAGTCCCTGCCACCCACATGCCCAGGGTCTAAATTTCAGTTTGTCCAAATTGCTGGCTTTATAACTCCTGCCTTTCCAATTAATTGATTCTGCCCCCTTTTGTGAATTTGCAGAATGTGCTGTACCACAATAGCAAGTTCCCAGTCTATATATTTCTTTGCACGTAAGGCCATTTTAGCTCTGTGCCATCTTGTGGTGCTGTTGTGGCACTGTTGTGGCATTGTTGGGCAAGGCAGTCAGCTGCAAGGTCCACATTACTGCTGACACATAGATCAGCAAGCATGGTCAGGGACGCTATATTTCATTCACAGCACACTGGGTAACTCTGCTTGCAAGATGCAAGATAGGGCTCAGTGCTGGAGCTTGTTTTCGCGCTACGTCTCCATACAGCTGGTGGTGATGATACGAATTTTGTCAGCTCCACCCCCTCCTCCTCCTCCATGCCCTCCTCTGCTGAATTGTCCTGTGAACAACCAGTTCCCCCTAATCATTCAAGAGGCTATTCAACGAGTCAGGCTAAAAGATGCCAGCTGATCTGTCTAAGGGACAGAAGCCACACTGGAGCAGGAATTCTTTCAGCTCTGCAGGGGCAGGCCCAGAGGTTGTTTACGCCACGCAAGCTGGAGCCAGGAGTAATGGCATTAACCTCTTGTTCGACAGGTAAAGTTGACACATGTGCCATACCTGGCACAAGTCCTCAATTTGGTGGTACAGCATTTCCTAAACAGGTACCCAGGGTTGCAAGATCTTCTAAAGCAGGCCAGAAGAGTCTGTAGCCATTTCAAGCGGTCATTCACAGCCAGTGTTCAGTTGGCTGAAATTCAGAGGGAATTCCACCTGCCCATAAACCGCCTGATTTTTTAACATGCCCACCAGGTGGAACTCAACTTTGGCAATGCATCAGCAGCTGCACATGCAGCAGAGGACCGTCATTGATTACCTGTGTGAGTATGGCACAACCACAGGCTCAGAGCAGCTCAGCCTTTCTCCCCATGCCAATGGTTGCTGATAAAGGATGCATGCACTGTGCTTGCACCATTTGAGGAAGTGACAAGGATGGTGAGCCGTGACAATGCATGCATCAGTGACACAATCTCTGTTGTGTTTCTGCTGACACAGACTGCATAGCAGTATGGAGAGGGCACTCAAGACAGAGCAGTGGGAGGAAGAGGAGGACTTCCTTTCCTCTCAAGGATGCAGACACCATCCTTGCGACGCAATACACAAGAGGAAAGGGAGGAGGAGGAGGATTTTGGCAGGTTTGGAGGCATTGAATCAGAGGAAGACATACGTCAAACCTTAGGAGATGGTTGTCTGTCCCCAGAATTGGGAGTAGTATGTGGCTGGGAGGAGGCAGTTCCAGATACTGTAATCCGTATTGACCCAGAAGACTCTGCTTCTCATGCCACAAACTTGTTCTTCAAAGCCTGCGAAAGGACCAGAGAATTTGTGGCATCAAGGAGAAGGATAATTATTGGTTGGCAACCCTCCTTGACCACTGTTGCAAGGGGAAAGTCTTGGAACTCATCCCAACCCCATGAGATGAGGGAGCAGAGGATGAAATATCTTAAGGACACCTTAAGGAGTAGGGATGAGCCGAACACCCCCCTGTTCGGTTTGCACCAGAACATGTGAACAGGCAAAAAATTTGTTTGAGCACGCGAACAAAGTTAAAGTCTATGGGACACGAACATGAATAATCAAAAGTGCTAATTTTAAAGGCTAATATGCAAGTTATTGTCATAAAAAGTGTTTGGGGACCTGGGTCCTGCCCCAGGGGACATGGATCAATGCAAAATAAGTTTTAAAAACGGCTTTTTTTTTGGGAGCAGTGATTTTACTAATGCTTAAAGTGAAACAATAAAAGTGTAATATTCCTTTAAATTTCGTACCTGGGAGGTGTCTATAGTATGCCTGTAAAGGGGCGCATGTTTCCCGTGTTTAGAACAGTCTGACAGGAAAATGACATTTCAAAAGAAAAAAAGTCATTTAAAACTACTCGTGGCTATTAACCACTTAAGGACCGCCTCACGGCGATATACGTCGGCAAGGCGGCACGGGCACGCAAAATCACGTAGATCTACGTGATCTGCCTCCCGCGGGTGGGGGGTCCGATCGGTGCCCGAGGCGGTCCTCTTTTGTCCCCCGGCGATCGGAGGTGAGGGGGAGGCCATCTATTCGTCCCCCCCTCACGATCGCCGCCGGCCAATCAGAACATTCCTTTGCTGCTGTATGCTAAACAGCAGCAAAGGAAATTATGTCATCTCTCCTCAGCTCGGTATTTTCCGTTCCGGCGCCGAGGAGAGAAGACATCTATGTGAGTGCACTACACACACAGTAGAACATGCCAGGCACACAAAACACCCCCGATCCCCCCCCCCCGATCGCCCCCGATCACCCCCCTATCACCCCTCCCCCCTCCCTGTCACACTGACACGAAGCAGGTTTTGTTTTTTTTCTGATTACTGCATCGTGTCAGTTTGTGACAGTTACTGTGTTAGGACAGTTACTGTTAGCCCCCTTTAGGTCTAGGGTACCGCCCTAACCCCCCTAATAAAGTTTTAACCCCTTGATCACCCCCCGGCGCCAGTGTCGCTAAGCGATCATTTTTCTGATCGCTGTATTAGTGTCACTGGTGACGCTAGTTAGGGACGTAAATATTTAGGTTCGCTGTCAGCGTTTTATAGCGACAGGGAACCCCATATACTTCCTAATAAATGTTTTAACCCCTTGATTGCCCCCTAGTTAACCCTTTCACCACTGATCACCGTATAACCGTTACGGGTGACTCTGGTTAGTTCGTTTATTTTTTATAGTGTCAGGGCACCCGCCATTTATTACCTAATAAAAGTTTAGCCCCCTGATCGCCCGGCGGTGATATGCATCGCCCCAGGCAGCGTCAGATTAGCGCCAATACCGCTAACACCCACGCACGCAGCATACGCCTCCCTTAGTGGTATAGTATCTGTACGGATCAATATCTGATCTGATTAGATCTATACTAGCGTCCCCAGCAGTTTAGGATTCCAAAAACACAGTGTTAGCGGGATCAGCCCAGATACTTGCTAGCACCTGCGTTTTGCCCCTCCACCCGGCCCAGCCCAGCCCATCCAAGTGCAGTATCGATCGATCACTGTCACTTACAAAACACTAAACACATAACTGCAGCGTTCGCAGAGTCAGGCCTGATCCCTGCGATCGCTAACAGTTTTTTTGGTAGCATTTTGGTGAACTGGCAAGCACCAGCCCAAGCAGCGTCAGGTTAGCGCCAGTACCGCTAACACCCACGCACACACCGTACACCTCCCTTAGTGGTATAGTATCTGAACGAATCAATATCTGATCCGATCAGATCTATACTAGCGTCCCCAGCAGTTTAGGGTTCCCAAAAACGCAGTGTTAGTGGGATCAGCCCAGATACCTGCTAGCACCTGCGTTTTGCCCCTCCGCCTGCCCCAGCCCAGCCCACCCAAGTGCAGTATCGATCGATCACTGTCACTTACAAAACACTAAACACATAACTGCAGCGTTCGCAAAGTCAGGCCTGATCCCTGCGATCGCTAACAGTTTTTTTGATAGCGTTTTGGTGAACTGGCAAGCACCAGCCCCAGGCAGCGTCAGGTTAGCGCCAGTAGCACTAACACCCATGCATGCACCGTACACCTCCCTTAGTGGTATAGTATCTGAACGGATCAATATCTGATCCGATCAGATCTATACTAGCGTCCCCAGCAGTTTAGGGTTCCCAAAAACGCAGTGTTAGCGGGATCAGCCCAGATACCTGCTAGCACCTGCGTTTTGCCCCTCCGCCCGGCCCAGCCCACCCAAGTGCAGTATCGATCGATCACTGTCACTTACAAAACACTAAACGCATAACTGCAGTGTTCGCAGAGTCAGGCCTGATCCCTGCGATCGCTAACAGTTTTTTTGGTAGCGTTTTGGTGAACTAGCAAGCGCCAGAGGCCTAGTACACCCCAGTCGTAGTCAAACCAGCACTGCAGTAACACTTGGTGACGTGGTGAGTCCCATAAGTGCAGTTCAAGCTGGTGAGGTGGCAAGCACAAGTAGTGTCCCGCTGCCACCAAGAAGAAGACAAACAGGCCCTTCATGCCGATAGTGCCCTTCCTGCTGCATTCGCCAATCCTAATAATTGGGAACCCACCACTTCTGCAGCACCCGTACTTCCCCCATTCACATCCCCAACCATATGCAGTCGGCTGCATGAGAGGCATTTTCTTTATGTCCTCCCGAGTACCCCTACCCAACGAACCCCCCCAAAAAAGATGTCGTGTCTGCAGCAAGCGTGGATATAGGCGTGACACCCGCTATTATTGTCCCTCCTGTCCTGACAATCCTGGTGTTTGCATTGGTGAATGTTTTGAACGCTACCATTCACTAGTTGAGTATTAACGTAGGGTACAGCATTGCACAGACTAGGCACACTTTCACAGGGTCTCCCAAGATGCCATCGCATTTTGAGAGACCCAAACCTGGAACCGGTTACAGTTATAAAAGTTAGTTACAAAAAAAGTGTAAAAAAAAAAATATATATATATATAAAATAAAATAAAATAGTTGTTGTTTTATTATTCTCTCTCTCTCTATTCTCTCTCTCTATTCTCTCTCTCTATTGTTCTGCTCTTTTTTACTGTATTCTGTTCTGCAATGTTTTATTGTTATTATGTTATATCATGTTTGTTTTTCAGGTATGCAATTTTTTATACTTTACCGTTTACTGTGTTTTATTGTTAACCATTTTTTTGTCTTCAGGTAAGCCATTCACGTCTTTGAGTGGTTATACCAGAATGATGCCTGCAGGTTTAGGTATCATCTTGGTATCATTCTTTTCAGCCAGTGGTCGGCTTTCATGTAAAAGCAATCCTAGCGGCTAATTAGCCTCTAGACTGCTTTTACAAGCCATGGGAGGGAATGCCCACCCCCCACCGTCTTCTGTGTTTTTCTCTGGCTCTCCTGTCTCAACAGGGAACCTGAGAATGCAGCCGGGGATTCAGCCAGCTGACCATAGAGCTGATCAGAGAACAGAGTGGCTCCAAACATCTCTATGGCCTAAGAAACCGGAAGCTACGAGCATTTCATGACTTAGATTTCGCCGGATGTAAACAGTTCCATTGGGAAATTGGGAAAGCATTTTATCACACCGATCTTGGTGTGGTCAGATGCTTTGAGGGCAGAGGAGAGATCTAGGGTCTAATAGACCCCAATTTTTTCAAAAAAGAGTACCTGTCATTACCTATTGCTATCATAAGGGATATTTACATTCCCTGAGATAACAATAAAAATGATTTAAAAAAAAAATGAAAGGAACAGTTTAACCACCTCAATACCACGGGCATCATATGACGTCCTGGGCTTTGGGCGGGTATATCTGAATGATGCCTGTAGTTACAGACATCATTCAGATATTGCCGGTTTTAGCCGGCGAATCTCTACACCATAGGAATGATCATAGCGGCCGTTCCGCCGCTTGATCGTTCCTATGGGAGGTGAGAGGGGACTTCCCTCCCCTCCCGCCACCCTCCGGTGCTTGCTCCGACTCACCGTTACAATCGGTGAGGCGGAGAGTGGATCCACCGGCGCAGGATGTAGATAATAGAGATTTCCGGCAGACCAGATGGTCCCCGGAGTCTCTATGATCGTCGGAGGCCGGGCGCGATGTTATGATGTCATGCCCGGCCTCTCCATTCAAAAAAACGGCGCCGCTTCGGCTGGGAAGCGGCGAACGTTTTATTTATTTTTTTTTATTTCAGGCTTCCCAGCCTAGTGGTGAGATATGGGGTCAATAAGACACTATTAAGAGCACCTGACATGTCATATTGCTATTACAAGGGATGTTTACATTCCTTGTAATAGGAATAAAAGTGATCATTTTTTTTTTTTCAAAAAAGTGTCAAAATAAAAAAAATAAAATATAATTAACAATAAAAAAAAAACAAAAAACGCATACGTAAGTCCCGCCCACATATGAAAACGGTGTTCAAACCATACATGTGAGGTATCGCCGCGAACGTTGGAGCGAGAGCAATAATTTTGGCCCTAGACCTCCTCTGTTAGAGCCCTTGCACACTGGGGCGGGGGGCGGCGTCGGCGGTAAAACGCCGCTATTATTAGCGGCGTTTTACCGCCGGTATGCGGCCACTAGCGGGGCGGTTTTACCCCCCGCTAGCGGCCGAGAAGGGGTTAAATACCACCGCAAAGCGCCTCTGCAGAGGCGCATTGCCGGCGGTATAGCCGCGCCGTCCCATTGATTTCAATGGGCAGGAGCGGTAAAGGAGCGGTATACACATCGCTCCTTCACCGCTCCGAAGATGCTGCTGGCAGGACTTTTTTTACCGTCCTGCCAGCGCATCGCTCCAGTGTGCAAGCCCTCGGGGCTTTCACACTGGAATGCAAGGAGCGGCACTTTCGGGTCGGTTTGCAGGCGCTATTATTAGCGCAATATCGCCTGCAAACCGCCCCAGTGTGCAAGGGCTCTAACTCAAAACATGTTAGCAGTAAAAAAATTTCAAGCGTCGCCTATGGGGATTTTTAAGTACCGAACATTGGCGCCATTCCACGAGCGTGTGCAATTTTGAAGCGTGACATGTTAGGTATCTATTTACTCGGCGTAACTTCATCTTTCACAAAATGCAAAAACATTGGGCTAACTTACTGTTTTGTTTTTTTTTTTAAAACACAAAACAGTTTTTTTCCCCAAAAAAACACGTTCTAAAAATTCCTGTGCAAATACTGTGTGAGATAAAAAGTTGCAACAACCGCCATTGTATTCTCTAGGGTCTTTGCTAAAAAAAAACATATATAATGTTTGGGGGTTCTATGTAATTTTCTAGCAAAAAAATTATGATTTTTACATGTAGGAGCAAAGTGTCAGAATTGGCCCGGTATTGAGGTGGTTAAAAATAAGATAAAAAAATAATAAAGAAAAAAAAAAAAGCACCCCTGTCGCCCCCTGCTCTCGCGCTAAGGCGAACGCAAGCCAGCGGTCTGTCGTCAAACGTAAACAGCAATTGCACCATGTATGTGAGGTATAACCGCGAAGGTCAGATCGAGGGCAGTAATTTTAGCAGTAGACCCCCTCTGTAAATCTAAAGTGGTAACCTGTAAAGGCTTTTAAAGGCTTTTGAAAATGTATTTATTTTGTTGCCACTGCACGTTTGTGCACAATTGTAAAGCATGTCATGTTTGGTATCCATGTACTTGGCCTAAGATCATCTTTTTTATTTCATCAAACATTTGGGCAATATAGTGTGTTTTAGTGCATTAAAATTTAAAAAATGTGTTTTTCCCCAAAAAATGCGTTTGAAAAATCGCTGCGCAAATACTGTGTGAAAAAAAAATGAAACACCCACCATTTTAATCTGTAGGGCATTTGCTTTAAAAAAATATATAATGTTTGGGGGTTCAAAGTAATTTTCTTGCAAAAAAAAATAATTTTTTCATGTAAACAAAAAGTGTGAGAAAGGGCTTTGTCTTCAAGTGGTTAGAAGAGTGGGTGATGTGTGACATAAGCTTCTAAATGTTGTGCATAAAATGCCAGGACAGTTCAAACCCCACCCCCAAATGACCCCATTTTGGAAAGTAGACACCCCAAGCTATTTGCTGAGAGTCATGTCGAGTCCATGGAATATTTTATATTGTGACACAAGTTGCGGGAAAGAGACAAATTTTTTTTGCACAAAGTTGTCACTAAATGATATATTGCTCAAACATGCCATGGTAATATGTGAAATTACACCCCAAAATACATTCTGCTGCTTCTCCTGAGTACGGGGATACCACATGTGTGAGACTTTTTGGGAGCCTATCCGCGTACGGGACCCCTAAAACCAAGCACCGTCTTCAGGCTTTCTAAGGGCGTAAATTTTTGATTTCACTCTTCACTGCCTATCACAGTTTCGGAGGCCATGGAATGCCCAGGTGGCACAAACCCCCCCCCCCCCCAAATGACCCCATTTTGGAAAGTAGACACCCCAAGCTATTTGATGAGAGGTATAGTGAGTATTTTGCAGACCTCACTTTTTGTCACAAAGTTTTGAAAATTGAAAAAAGAAAAAAAATGTTTTTTCTTGTCTTTCTTCATTTTCAAAAACAAATGAGAGCTGCAAAATACTCACCATGCCTCTCAGCAAATAGCTTGGGGTGTCTACTTTCCAAAATGGGGTCATTTGGGGGGGGGTTTGTGCCACCTGGGCATCCCATGGCCTCCGAAACTGTGATAGGCAGTGAAGAGTGAAATCAAAAATTTACACCCTTAGAAATCCTGAAGGCGGTGATTGGTTTTCGGGGCCCCGTACGCGGCTAGGCTCCCAAAAAGTCCCACACATGTGGTATCCCCATACTCAGGAGAAGCAGCTAAGCGTATTTTGGGGTGCAATTCCACATATGCCCATGGCCTGTGTGAGCAATATATCATTTAGTGACAACTTTGTGCAAAAAAAAAAAAGTCTCACTTTCCCGCAACTTGTGTCAAAATATAAAATATTCCATGGACTCGACATGCCTCTCAGCAAATAGCTTGGGGTGTCTACTTTCCAAAATGGGGTCATTTGGGGGGGTTTGTGCCATCTGGGCATTTTATGGCCTTCAAAACTGTGATAGGTAGTGAGGAGTGAAATCAAAAATTTACGCCCTTAGAAATCCTGAAGGCGGTGATTGGTTTTCGGGGCCCCGTACGCGGCTAGGCTCCCAAAAAGTCCCACACATGTGGTATCCCCATACTCAGGAGAAGCAGCTGAATGTATTTTGGGGTGCAATTCCACATAGGCCCATGGCCTGTGTGAGCAATATATCATTTAGTGACAACTTTTTGTAAATATTTTCTTTTTTTTGTCATTATTCAATCACTTGGGACAAAAAAATAAATATTCAATGGGTTCAACATTCCTCTCAGCAATTTCCTTGGGGTGTCTACTTTCCAAAATGGGGTCATTTGGGGGGGGGGGGTTTGTACTGCCCTGCCATTTTAGCACCTCAAGAAATGACATAGGCAGTTATAAACTAAAAGCTGTGTAAATTCCAGAAAATGTACCCTAGTTTGTAGATGCTATAACTTTTGCGCAAACCAAAAAATATACGCTTATTGACATTTTTTTTACCAAAGACATGTGGCCGAATACATTTTGGCCTAAATGTATGACTAAAATTGAGTTTATTGGATTTTTTTATAACAAAAAGTAGAAAATATCATTTTTTTTCAAACTTTTAGGTTTTTTCCGTTTATTGCGCAGAAAATAAAAACCGCAGAGGTGATCAAATACCATCAAAAGAAAGCTCTATTTGTGGGAAGAAAAGGACGCAAATTTCGTTTGGGTACAGCATTGCATGACCGCGCAATTAGCAGTTAAAGCAACACAGTGCCAAATTGGAAAAAGACCTCTGGTCCTTAGGCAGCATAATGGTCCGGGGCTGAAGTGGTTAATGAATTGCCAGTCCGACAATACACATAAAAGTTCATTGATAAAAACAGTATGGGAATTCCCCACAGGGGAACCCTGAACCAAAATTTAAAAAAAATGGCGTGGGGTCCCCCCAAAAATCCATACCAGACCCTTATCCGAGCACGCAACCTGGCAGGCAGCAGGAAAAGAGGGGGGATGAGAGAGCAGCCCCCCCTCCTGAACCGTACCAGGCCACATGCCCTCATCATTGAGAGGGTGCTTTGGGGTAGCCCCCCAAAACACCTTGTCCCATGTTGATGGGGACAGGGGCCTCATTCCCACAACCCTTGCCCGATGGTTGTGGGGGTCTGCAGGCGGGGGGGCTTATCGGAATCTGGAAGCCCCCTTAAAACAAGGGAACCCCCAGATCCCGGCCCTCCCCCCTGTGTGAAATGGTAAGGGGTAAAAAAGTACCCCTACCATTTCACAAAAAAACTGTCAAAAATGTTAAAATGACAAGAGACAGTTT
This sequence comes from Lithobates septentrionalis, assembly GCA_037952835.1. Classification (NCBI taxonomy): domain Eukaryota; kingdom Metazoa; phylum Chordata; class Amphibia; order Anura; family Ranidae; genus Lithobates; species Lithobates septentrionalis. The sequence goes on from JBBDGP010000503.1 coordinate 8,637,240, forward strand.
TTGACAATTCCTTTATTTAAATGCTTCTTCTATCTTCTATCTTCCTTCGGTTTCTTCCTCCATCTTCTTCTTCTTCTGGTTCTTCTTCTGGCATCTTCCTCCGCGGTGTCTTCTTCCCTTCGTCTTCTGGGCCGCTCCGCATCCAGCATGATGGGAGGCTCCCGCTGTGTGACGGTTCTCCTCTTCTGACGGTTCTTAAATAATGGAGGGCGGGGCCACACGATGGCCCGCCCCCCTCTGACGCACGGGGACTTGACGGGGACTTCCCTGTGGCATTCCCCGTGATGTTTTTTTTTTTAAATTTTGCCCGGGGTTCCCCTTAATATCCATACCAGACCTGAAGGGCCTGATATGGAATTTAGGCCCCCCCCCACATCATTTTTTTTTAAATTTTGGTTCGGGGTTCCCCTGTAAGGAATTCCCATGCTGTTTTTATCAATGAACTTTTATGTGTATTGTCAGACCGGCAATTCATTATTAGCCGCGAGTAGTTTTAAATGACTTTTTTTCCTTTGAAATGTCATTTTGCTGTCAGACTATTCTAAACATGGGAAACATGCGCCCCTTTACAGGCATACTATAGACACCCCCCAGGTACGAAATTTAAAGGAATATTGCACTTTTATTGTTTCACTTTAAGCATTATTAAAATCGCTGCTCCTGAAAAAACTGCCGTTTTTAAAACTTTTTTTTGCATTGATCCATGTCCCCTGGGGCAGGACCCAGGTCCCCAAACACTTTTTATGACAATACCATGCATATAAGCCTTTAAAATGAGCACTTTTGTTTTCTCCCATATACTTTTAAAGGGTGTTCCGTGGCTTTCGAATTTGCCGCGAACACCCCAAATTGTTCGCTGTTCGGCGAACTGGCGAATAGCCGATGTTCGAGTCGAACATGAGTTTGACTCGAACTCTAAGCTCATCCCTATTAAGGAGGAGTTTATATTATACCTCTCCAGAATCTGGTAGGTTACAGTCTCGTGGAAAAGCTAATTTTGAGGCTTCTGTTGGTCAAAGGAGGAGCGATGGAAAAGGGGATCCCGTTAGTGATGTGTTTCAAATTTTTTTTAGTCTTCGGTGGCCAGTGCTGTCAGCTTCCACATCCCATTGACAATGTCTGTATCATATGGTGGAAGATTATCTCGGGGCAAAAACAGACATGGAGAGATTTCCAATCAATGATAAACTGGGTTACTGGGTCATGAGAATAGACCACGGGCCAGAACTTGCCCAGTATGCAATTAAGCTGCTGGGCTGCCATGCACCCAGTGTGCTTTCTAAGTGGGCATTCAGTGCTGCCAGAGGTTTTGTGACAGATAAAAGAGCATATCTGTCCCCAGACTCCATTGACTGGCTGACAATTATCAAAATGAATCATTCCTGGATAGGGATGAGCTTCGTGTTCGAGTCGAACCGATGTTCGACTCAAACATCGTCTGTTCGCCCGTTCGCCGAATTGCGAACGATATGGGCCAATCGCGCCAAATTCGTGTGGCGCGTCACGGCCTATAATTCACTGCGGCATCGCAGTGCATTGCTGGCTGATGATTGGCCAAGCATGCACTATGACCAGCATGCTTGGCCAATCACAGCGCCGTCTGAACAGAGAGCTGTAATTGGCGAAAGCCAAGGAGGCTTTGGCCAATTATGGCTCAGGGGATTTAGTTCACGCCCCACACTATGTAAGGCCGCCTGCACGGCGGCCCTGTGTAGTGTGTGTTCCGGCGTTCATAGATAGAGAGGGAGCGAGAGAGAGACAGTGTCATTTGATTTGAGTTAGATTAGGCAGAACAGTCAGTCAGTTAGCTGCAATTACAGTGTATTGTGTATATATATGCATCCCAGGTGTTGCATATATATATATATATATATATACACTGTATTCAGTTTAGCTAGATCCATTCCTGTTATCTTCTTACTGACAGGCAGGCTTGTCTTGTTACAGTATTTACAGCTACCTGAGGAAAATTGCTGGTGTTCTTTTGATCCTATTAGTACCACAGTCAGGCAGCTAGACTATTTACAGTTAGTGCAGTGCATCCTGCTCACAGTGTTCAGCTAAACCTACAAGTTAGTGGGGTGCGTCCTGCTCACAGTGTTCAGCTAAACCTACAAGTTAGTGGGGTGCGTCCTGCTCACAGTGTTCAGCTAAACCTGCAAGTTAGTGTGGTGCGTCCACCTCAAAGTGTTCAACTAAACCTACAAGTTAGTGTGGTGCGTCTTGCTCACAGTGTTCAGCTAAAACTACAAGTTAGTGCGGTGCGTCCACCTCACAGTGTTCAGCTAAACCTACAAGTTAGTGTGGTGCGTCCTGCTCACAGTGTTCAGCTAAAACTACAAGTTATTGTTTTGCGTCTGTCACGTACCTGGTAGGTGGAGACTGGAATGCAGGGAACGGCCTCTCGTATACCTCCGACTCGGGAACCCCTGGTAGTGATGACAGGGGCTCGGGAGTGCGAAGGGGCACAAGTGCCTGACTGGAAGGCTGGAGCAGAGAGCTGAATCAGGTAGTCAGCTGGGAGGTGTCCTGTAGTCCGGCAGCAGGATGTAGACAGCAGGGAGGTGTCTTGTAGTCCACCAGCTGGATGTAGACAGCTGGGAGGTGTCCTGTAGTCTGGCAGCAGGATGTAGACAGCAGGGAGGTGTCTTGTAGTCCACCAGCAGGATGTAGACAGCAGGGAGGTGTCTTGTAGTCCAGCAGCAGGACGTAGACAGCAGGGAGGTGTCTTGTAGTCCAGCAGCAGGATGTAGACAGCTGGGAGGTGTCTTGTAGTCCAGCAGCGGGAGGTAGACAGCAGGCTACAGGCAAGCCGGGTCAAACACAGGCGGGCAGATCAGGTACAGAAGGTAAATCCGGGAGAGTGGTCAAAGTCCAAAAGCCGGGGTCAGGGCAGGCAGCAAACAGAGTAGTCAGGAACAGTCCAACAGGTATCAGGTAGCAATATGCAAGTAACAGGGCACAAGGGGTCTTCAGGAACGCTGTAGACCGGACAGCAAGGCAGCAGTGGAACAGTCCTCCTTAAATAGCCTCTTTGGCGCCAAGTGCTGTCACAGGGCACCGCTATTGGCGCTATTGCGCATGCGCGTATGCACGGTCGCGCTATTGGCGTTATTGCGCATGCGCGTACGCACATTAGCGCTTTTGGCGCTATTGCGCGCGCGCGAGTGCCGGATGACGCTTCTGTGCACAGGCATTCCTTTAAACTTTCGTTTGCTGGGATATTTGCAAGAGGGCTTTTCCTGACATTGCCCCCCTCCAATGGGCAGCCTCCGGATGCCCAACTGGGCCATTTTACTAGGATGAGCTCTCTTAAAGGCTAGAATTAATCTTTTGGCATGGATGTTAGTCTCTGGTTCCCAAGAGTTATCCTCAGGCCCGTACCCTTTCCATTTGACCAGATATTGAATCTGGTTGCGTCTTTTCCGGCAATTTATGATTGATTCCACTTCAAATTCCTGCTCACCGTCAATGAGTACAAGTTCAGGAGGACCAGTGTTTCGGTGAAGGAAAGGATCCGGGACTGAAGGTTTAAGAAGGGCCACGTGAAAGACTGGATGAATATGAAATGACTCCGGTAATTTTAATTCGTAGGCCACATCGTTGATCTTCCTTATCACTGGGAAAGGACCCACAAACTTAGGGCCCAATTTCCTGGAAGGGCAAGCCAACTTCAGATTCAAGGTAGACAGCCAGACATGATCCCCTATCTTCAGATTAAGCTCACCTCTCAGCAGGCACCGAACATTCCGGAACATTGTTGGACAAAAATAAAGGATGAAAACCATAATTTGCAAAAAATGGAGACTGATTAATTGCAGAATGAACAGAGTTATTGTAGGCGAATTCAGCCAGAGGTAATAGAGAAACCCAGTCATCTTGGGAAAAACAGGAATAGCACCGTAAGTATTGCTCCAAAGTCTGGTTAGTTCGTTCAGTCTGACCATTAGTCTGAGGATGGTAAGCAGAAGAGTAGGAGAGGTCGATTTCTAGAGATCCACATAGAGTTTTCCAGAACTTGGAGGTAAATTGTACCCCTCGATCCGACACAATGTTTGCTGGTATGCCATGGAGCCTTACGATTTCTTTAATAAAAACTCTCGCAGTCTCTGAAGCAGAGGGGGTACCTTTCATGGGTAAGAAGTGGCTCATCTTGGAAAGTCTATCGACCACTACGAAAATAGTGGTGTAGCCCTCTGATGGTGGTAATTCGACGATAAAATCCATGGAGATCATCCTCCATGGTCTTTCTGGAACAGGAAGTGGTCTTAGCAACCCCCACATCTTGGTCTTGCTGCCTTTGTTTTGGATGCAGGTAGTGCATGATTCCACGTAGTGTTTACAATCCTCCCCTAGCTGAGGCCACCAAAATGTGCGTTGGAGCAGTTCGGAGGTCTTGTGTATCCCGAAGTGGCCAGCTAATTTGTGATCATGGCAAGATTTAAGAACAGCAACCCGTGTTTGTTGGGGTACAAAGATCTTATCCTTGTACCATAGTAATTCATCTCTGGACTGTAGGGTGACATCTGCTGGAAGGGGAGTTGCTGAAGACGCCTGTCTAATTTGAGACAGCAAGTCTCCTTGGAGCATCAGAAAATTCCCAGGAGCAAGGATGGTGTCTGGAGAAAGAGGAACTTCAGGTTCACTGAACATCCGGGACAGGGCATCAGGTTTGGTATTTTTTGATCCTGGTCTGTAAGTGATGTGGAAAGTGAACCTGGTGAAGAAAAGTGCCCACCTGGCCTGGCGTGGTTTCAACCTTTTGGCAACCTTCAGGTACTCCAGGTTCTTATGATCGGTGTATACCAGAATAGGATGAGCCGCTCCCTCCAGGAGGTAGCGCCATTCCTCAAGTGCGGCCTTGATTGCTAGTAGCTCCCTGTCCCCAACATCGTAATTTCTTTTGGGTTCTGTTAACCTGCGGGAAAAAAATGCCACTGGGTGCAATAGGGCCTTGGGGCCCTGTCTCTGCGAGAGTACTGCTCCCACCGCTATCTCGGAGGCATCTACTTCCAATATGTAGGGTAAGGCCGGATCGGGGTGCTTCAGGACAGAGGCCGACACGAATTGGTTTTTCAGGGAAGTAAAAGCAGCTTGAGCTTCAGGAGACCATTGGAACCGGGTGCCTTGACGAGTCAGTTTTGTGATGGGAGTGATGATGGAAGAGAATCCCTTGATGAATTTACGGTAAAAATTTGCAAATCCCACAAAGCGCTGTATTCCCTTTTTGTCTGTCGGAGCTGGCCATTCCAAGATGGCAGAGACCTTCTGCGGATCCATCTTGATGCCATCTATGGAAATAATTAGACCCAGAAACTGGATGCTTTGGCGTTCAAATTTGCACTTTTCGGGTTTGGCGTATAGGCCATGTTGGCGGAGCCGGGCTAGAACTTTCTTGACATGTTCTTGGTGGATAGGCAGAGAAGAGGAAAAGATCAGGATATCGTCCAGATATACTATGACGAACAGGTCAAGATAGTCTCTGAAAATGTCATTCACAAAGTGCTGGAAAGTGGCGGGAGCATTGCATAACCCAAAAGGCATCACCAGGTATTCAAAGTGTCCGAAGCGGGTGCGGAAGGCAGTCTTCCATTCGTCCCCGCTTCGGATTCGGACTAAGTTGTATGCTCCCCGAAGATCAAGTTTGGTGAATACGGCTGCACTTCCCAACCTCTGGAATAGTTCGGGTACCAAGGGTAAAGGGTACCGGTTTTTGATTGTAATCTTATTAAGATCCCGGTAGTCTACGCAAGGGCGTAGGGAGTGGTCCTTTTTCTCCACAAAGAAGATTCCTGCCCCAGCTGGTGAAGTGGAAGGCCGTATGAACCCCTTTTCCAGATTCTCATCGATGTATTTTTTAAGTGTGGCAAGCTCCATCTCGATTAAGGGAAATATTCGCCCAAAGGGGACCTCTGCCCCGGGAAGAAGTTCGATTGGGCAGTCATAGGGTCTATGTGGGGGGAGTGTTTCTGCCCCTTTCCGACTGAACACATCCAGGAAGTCATGGTATGCTTCTGGAACGGTTTGGCAGTTTTCAACATCGGTTTCAAGACAAAGTAGGGGAGATGGAGCAGTAGTAAATCCTTGTAGGCAATGTTGAAGGCAGTAAGGAGAGGAAAAGCTGATGTTTCCAGTAGACCAGTCAATTTGTGGGTTGTGAGCTTTGAGCCAGGGCATACCCAGTATGATGGGAAACAGGGGTGACTCAATGATGTCCAGGCGGAGTACTTCTCGGTGGTTGCCGGAAATGATGGTGTCTAGAGGAACTGTCTCTTGTGTTACGGGTCCAGATTTGATAGCCGATCCGTCGGCCAGGTGTACAGACAGTCCCTGTGCTCTGGGTCATAGAGGGATCTGGAACTTGTGAGCAAATGATAAGTCCATAAATCCGCTACAGGCCCCGGAATCAATTATAGCGGTTGCCCGGATGTTCCCTCCTGGAAGCTGCAGAGAGATGGGAACAGCCAGGTGAGTTGCATTGTTAAACACAGCAGATAAGGAAGTTGAATAGAGGGTAGTATGCTTACAGGTCTTTGGCGGACAAGTTCTCACGTAATGTCCAGATTCCCCGCAATACAGGCAGAGGTTGTTAGCCTGCCGGCGCTGTCTTTCTTCGGGGGTGAGAGAAGGACGGATCAGGCCGAGTTGCATCGGTTCAGAGGTATCGATAGAGGAGTGTGCAGGAGGGTTAGGTACACGTGGTAACATCCACACTGGGCGAGAGGGACCAGTTGCGCGTTCAGCCCTGCGTTCTCTTAAACGTCTATCAATTTGAATTGACAGGTTGATGAGGTCTTCAAGTGTGGCAGGAATGCCTACCCGGGCTAATTCATCTTTTAATGGTTCAGAAAGTCCCATGCGAAACTGGTAGCGTAGGGCGGCGTCGTTCCAGTTTGTGTCGGTACTCCAACGTTGGAATTCAGAAGCATAGTCCTCCGCCGCCCTACGGCCCTGCTGAAGTGAGAACAGTGCTGCTTCTGCGGTGGCTGCCTGTTGTGGGTCTTCATACAAGAGCGCCATGGCTTAGAAGAAGGTTCCCAAGTGGTCGAGGCAATTGTTCTTCTGCTCCAGAAGTCGATGGGCCCATGCCTGAGGTTCGCCTAGTAGGAGGGAGATGACAAACCCTACTTTAGTGGTTTTTAAAGAAAAAGTCCTGGGTTGTAATGCAAAGAAGAGTTCACAGGCATTACGAAATGCTCTAAACTTGCTACGGTCCCCGGAAAACCTTTCTGGTGTAGGTACTTTAGGTTCAGGCGGCAGCATGACCACAGAGGGAGCAGCAGATGGACCCGGAGCTGGATTAGAGAGAACTTGGACACGCTCCTCTAGTTGCTTATAACCCTCTTGTAAGTCTTTGACAGCTTGTGTAAGTCCAGCTAGATGACGGCATAAGTCCTCCATGGGCGACGTCCCCTGCGTGGGCTCGGACATGGCTGTCCGGTACTGTCACGTACCTGGTAGGTGGAGCCCGGAATGCAGGGAACGGCCTCTCGTATACCTCCGACTCGGGAACCCCTGGTAGTGATGACAGGGGCTCGGGAGTGCGAAGGGGCACAAGTGCCTGACTGGAAGGCTGGAGCAGAGAGCTGAATCAGGTAGTCAGCTGGGAGGTGTCCTGTAGTCCGGCAGCAGGATGTAGACAGCAGGGAGGTGTCTTGTAGTCCACCAGCCAGATGTAGACAGCTGGGAGGTGTCCTGTAGTCCGGCAGCAGGATGTAGACAGCAGGGAGGTGTCTTGTAGTCCACCAGCAGGATGTAGACAGCAGGGAGGTGTCTTGTAGTCCAGCAGCAGGACATAGACAGCAGGGAGGTGTCTTGTAGTCCAGCAGCAGGATGTAGACAGCTGGGAGGTGTCTTGTAGTCCAGCAGCGGGAGGTAGACAGCAGGGTACAGGCAAGCCGGGTCAAACACAGGCGGGCAGATCAGGTACAGAAGGTAAATCCGGGAGAGTGGTCAAAGTCCAAAAGCCGGGGTCAGGGCAGGCAGCAAACAGAGTAGTCAGGAACAGTCCAACAGGTATCAGGTAGCAATATGCAAGTAACAGGGCACAAGGGGTCTTCAGGAACGCTGTAGACCAGACAGCAAGGCAGCAGTGGAACAGTCCTCCTTAAATAGCCTCTTTGGCGCCAAGTGCTGTCACAGGGCGCCGCTATTGCGCATGCGCGTATGCACGGTCGCGCTATTGGCGCTGTTGCGCATGCGCGTACGCACGTTAGCGCTTTTGGCACAGGCATTCCTTTAAACTTTAGTTTGCTGGGATATTTGCATGAGGGCTTTTCCTGAAAGCGTCCTGCTCACAGTGTTCAGCTAAACCTACAAGTTAGTGTAGTGAGACCTCTGCACAGTGTTCATCTAAAGCTACAAGTTAGTGCAGTGCGTCCTGCTCACAGTGTTCAGCTAGATCCGTTCCTGTTATCTTCTTACTGACAGGCAGGCTTGTCTTGTTACAGTATTTACAGCTACCTGAAGAAAATTGCTGGTGTTCTTTTGATCCTATTAGTACCACAGTCAGGCAGCTAGACTATTTACAGTTAGTGCAGTGCGTCCTGCTCACAGTGTCCAGCTAAACCTACAAGTTAGTGGGGTGCGTCCTGCTCACAGTGTTCAGCTAAACCTACAAGTTAGTGGGGTGCGTCCTGCTCACAGTGTTCAGCTAAACCTACAAGTTAGTGTGGTGCGTCCACCTCACAGTGTTCAGCTAAACCTACAAGTTAGTGCGGTGCATCCTGCTCACAGTGTTCAGCTAAAACTACAAGTTAGTGCGGTGCGTCCACCTCACAGTGTTCAGCTAAACCTACAAGTTAGTGCGGTGCGTCCTGCTCACAGTGTTCAGCTAAAACTACAAGTTAGTGTTGTGCATCCTGTTCACAGTGTTCAGCTAAACCTACAAGTTAGTGTAGTGAGACCTCTGCACAGTGTTCATCTAAAGCTACAAGTTAGTGCAGTGCGTCCTGCTCGTAGTGTTCAGCTAGATCCGTTCCTGTTATCTTCTTACTGACAGGCAGGCTTGTCTTGTTACAGTATTTAAAGCTACCTGAAGAAAATTGCTGGTGTTCTTTTGATCCTATTAGTACCACAGTCAGGCAGCTAGACTATTTACAGTTAGTGCAGTGCGTCCTGCTCACAGTGTTCAGCTAAACCTACAAGTTAGTGGGGTGCGTTGTGCTCACAGTGTTCAGCTAAACCTACAAGTTAGTGGGGTGCGTCCTGCTCACAGTGTTCAGCTAAACCTACAAGTTAGTGTGGTGCGTCCTGCTCACAGTGTTCAGCTAAAACTACAAGTTAGTGCTGTGCGTCCTGCTCACAGTGTTCAGCTAAACCTACAAGTTAGTGTAGTGAGACCTCTGCACAGTTTTCATCTAAAGCTACAAGTTAGTGCAGTGCGTCCTGCTCACAGTGTTCAGCTAGATCCGTTCCTGTTATCTTCTTACTGACAGGCAGGCTTGTCTTGTTACAGTATTTACAGCTACATGAAGAAAATTGCTGGTGTTCTTTTGATCCTATTAGTACCACAGTCAGGCAGCTAGACTATTTACAGTTAGTGCAGTGCGTCCTGCTCACAGTGTTAAGCTAAACCTACAAGTTAGTGGGGTGCGTCCTGCTCACAGTGTTCAGCTAAAACTACAAGTTAGTGCGGTGCGTCCACCTCACAGTGTTCAGCTAAACCTACAAGTTAGTGCGGTGCATCCTGCTCACAGTGTTCAGCTAAAACTACAAGTTAGTGTGGTGCATCCACCTCACAGTGTTCAGCTAAACCTACAAGTTAGTGCGGTGCGTCCTGCTCACAGTGTTCAGCTAAAACTACAAGTTAGTGCTGTGAGTCCAGCTCACTGTGTTCAGCTAAAACTACAAGTTAGTGCGGTGCATCCAGCTCACAGTGTTCAGCTAAACCTACAAGTTAGTGCGGTGCGTCCTGCTCACAGTGTTCAGCTAAAACTACAAGTTAGTGCTGTGCGTCCTGCTCACAGTGTTCAGCTAAAACTACAAGTTAGTGCAGTGCGTCCTGCTCACAGTGTTCAGCTAAAACTACAAGTTAGTGTGGTGCGTCTACCTCACAGTGTTCAGCTAAACCTACAAGTTATTTTTTTGCGAGCTCTGCGCAGTGTTCAGCTAAAGCTACCTGTAGAAGGTTGGTGGTGTTTTCCTGATCCTATCACTACCGCAGGCAGCTAAAAAAGCTACAAGTTAGTTTTTTGCGAGCTCTGCACAGTGTTTAGCTAAAGCTACCTGTAGAAGGTTGGTGCTGTTCTCATACTACAGGCAGGCAGTTGATTTTGCTAGCTGCAGTATCAGTACATATATATATATATATATATATATATATATATCCCAGCTTAGTGCAGCTACAGGCCATTAGTATGTCTGGAAGGCCAAGAAGGAGAGGCAGACAGTCACAAGCCAATAAGAGAGGGCAAGCAGGCTCTGTGTCTAGTGCTGGTCGTGGAGACGGTGCATCCTCATCAGCACATGGCCGTGGGACACGTTTGGCCTTTTTTTTGGCAGCTGGCCGTGTTGAGCCGCAACATGCGGAAGACTTGGTCGAGTGGATGACCAAGCCGTCCTCATCCTCCTCATCCTCTCTCACCCATGCCCAGGGTACTTTGTCTGGCAAAGCAGCAGCCTCTTCCCTCGGCTCAATGTCATCAGTGACTCCTTCCCTAGCCCCACCATGTCCTCCTGAGGAGTCCCTCGAACTGTTTGACCACAGTGTTGGGTACATGCTCCAGGAGGATGCCCAGCGTTTGCAAGGCTCTGATGATGACACTGAGCTCGATGAAGGCAGTAACGTGAGCACGGACAGAGGGGGTGCCCAAGAAGGACAGCAATCTGGCAGTCATGCTCCCCCTGCTGCAGCATACTGCCAGGTTTGCTCCAGTGATGAGGAGGGAGGGGATGATGAGGTCACTGACTCAACGTGGGTGCCTGATAGGAGAGAGGAGGAGGAGGCACATCACCAACTAGGCAGGATGCCCTCCAGGGGCCAGCCTAAGGGCAGCACATTGACTGCATCACACCCCAAAGCTCCACATGTGCAGGGCGCTGCAGTGTCTGCACGTTATTCAAAAATTTCTTTGGTGTGGGCCTTTTTTGAGGCGAGTGCATCAGATTGCACCGCTGCTATTTGCAACATATGTCTCAAGCGTATCTCGCGTGGCCAAAACATCTCCCGCTTGGATACCACATGCTTGACCAGACATATGTTGACCTGCCATGCAGTTCGTTGGCAAGCGTATCTAAAAGACCCACACCAAAGAACAAAGAGGACCTCTCCTTGCTCCTCATCAGCTGAGATCTCCAACCCCACTATACCTTCAGTCCTCTCTGAGACCTGCACTGAGAGGAATGAAGGTGTAGAATTAGGTGTGTCACAGCCAAGTACTTGTGGGCAATCTGCTTTTGGTACACCGACGTCAGATTGTACCAGGCAAATTTCCCTGCCCCAGCTGCTGCACCGCCGAAAGAAGTTTGCTCCCAGCCATCCACATGCGCAGCGGTTGAATGCTAGCTTGGCAAAATTGCTAGCACTTCAACTGCTGCCTTTTCAGTTGGTAGACTCTTCCCCCTTCCGTGAGTTTGTGGAATGTAAGGTTCCTCAGTGGCAGGTACCCAAACGCCACTTTTTCTCACGGAAGGCGATTCCGGCTCTCTACTGGCATGTGGAAGGCAATGTCCATGCCTCACTGTACAGGGCGGTCAGCGGTAAGGTGCATATTACTGCTGACTCATGGTCCAGCAGACAGGGACAGGGACGTTACCTAAGTTTCACGGCGCATTGGGTGACTCTGCTGGCAGCTGGGAAGGATGCAGGACAAGGTGCAGTAGTGTTGGAGGTTGTTCCGCCACCACGCCTCCAAAATGCTAATGATTGTGACACACCTCTCTCCTCCACCCCCTCCTCTTCTTCTTCCTCCATGGCCTCTCCCTGTGCTTTGTCCTCGGAACCAGCGGTGCTCCGTAGCCGTTCAAGGGGCTACGCAAGTACGCAGGCCAAAAGATGCCATGCGGTGCTTGAGCTGGTGTGCTTGGGGGACTTGAGTCACACTGGGGCAGAGGTTCTGTCAGCTCTGCAGGGGCAGGTTCAGAGGTGGTTGACGCCATGCCAACTTAAGCCAGGAATGGTGGTTTGCGACAATGGCACCAACCTCCTCTCTGCCCTCCGACAGGGACAAATTACCCATGTGCCCTGTTTGGCTCACGTCCTTAACTTGGTGGTGCAGCTGTTCTTGGGCAGGTACCCGGGCTTACAGTATGTCCTGAGGCAGGCCAGGAAAGTCTGTGTGCATTTCCGCCGGTCATATAATGCCAGTGCTCGGCTGGCGGACCTCCAAAAGGAGTTTAACCTGCCCAAGAACCGCCTAATCTGTGACATGCCCACCAGGTGGAACTCAACGTTGGCCATGCTGCAGCGGCTGCACACGCAGCAGAGGGCCATCAACGAGTACTTGTGCGACTATGGCACCAGGACAGGGTCAGGGGAGCTTGGGTTTTTTTCCCCATGCCAGTGGGCCATGATCAGGGATGCATGCACTGTCCTGTCACCATTTGAGGAGTCCACGAGGATGGGGAGCAGTGACAGTGCATGCATCAGTGACACTGTCCCCTTGTCCACCTGTTGGAGCACACGCTGCGTGGAATAATGGACAGGGCACTTGAGGCAGAACAGAGGTAGGAAGAGGAGGACTTCCTTAGCTCTCAAGGCCCCCTTTATCCAGACAGTGTTCCTGCGTGCCCGCCGATCACACAGGAAGAGGAGGAGGAGGAGAAGGAAGTTTGTGTCAGTATGGAGGTGGAGCCTGGCACTCAGCATCAGCAGCAGTCTTTAAGGGATCAGTCCCAAGAAACACATGGACTTGTACGTGGCTGGGAGGAGGTGGCTGCGGGCCATGTCGTCCTTAGCGACCCAGAGGACTCCGGACCGAATGCCTCAGCAAACCTACACTGCATGGCCTCCCTGATCCTGCAAAGCCTGCGTAAGGATCCTCATATTCGTGGTATCAAGGAGAAGGACCAATACTGGCTGGCAACCCTCCTTGATCCACATTACAAGGGTAAGGTTGCGGACCTTATCTTGCCATCGAAGAGGAAGCAGAGGATGAAACATCTTCGGGAGGCCTTGCAGAAAGTTCTGTGCAACGCGTTCCCAGAGACTGGGAGGTTACAAACTCCTGTTTCTGCACAACATGTTGCTGAGGCTTCGGTCAGTCAAAGAAGGAGCGGTGGAGAAGGTGGCCATCTGACCAATGTGTTCAGACAATTTTTTGGTCCGCAGCCCCAAGGTATGATCGGTTCCAGCAACCATCTCCAGCTTCTCTTTTACATGGTGCAGGAATACCTAGGGGCAAGATCTGACTTGGACACCTTTCCCACCGAAAATCCTCTGGGTTACTGGGTCTTAAGGATGGATCACTGGCCAGAGCTTGCACAGTATGCAATTGAGCTACTGGCCTGTCCTGCATCCAGCGTTCTTTCGGAACGCACATTCAGTGCTGCTGGAGGCTTTGTAACCGATCACAGGGTGCGTCTGTCCACCGACTCGGTCGATCGACTGACCTTCATAAAAATGAATCAGTCTTGGATCACCACCAGCTACCAAGCACCTGATGCTGATGTAACCGAATATTTTTTTTTTAAATCTCAGATCCCTTCAAAGACTGCCTATGCTGATGCTGAGTGACTATCCCTGAGTAATTATCCTCTTCCTCCTCAATCATCACGCTGATAGCTTGTAAGAAAATTTTTGGTTCTGGGCGCCACCACCAGTGCCTAGGGCACAATTTTTCAGCCCCTGTTTAACAGGGGCGTGTAATTACAATTTTTGATGCAATACTTTGAAGCAGGGCTCATTTCTGCGTTACAACTAGAGTATCTGTGAGTGGTTGCAGTGTTGTGGCACCAGCACCGGTGCCTAAGGCCCAATTTTTCAGCCCTTGTTTAACAGGGGCATGTAATTACAATTTTTGATGCAATACTTTGCAGCAGGGCTCATTTCTGCATTCCAACTAGAGTATCTGTGAGGGGTTGCAGTGTTGTGGCACCAGCACCAGTGCCTAAGGCCCAATTTTTCAGCCCCTGTTTAACAGGGGCATGTAATTACAATTTTTACTAAGTATAAAATAATCTTTAAATTGGTGATGTGACGGTGAATATAAATAAATAATAATGACACTCAGATTACAATGTCCAGATAGAGATAAATAGTGGGGGAAAGTAAAAATAATTAAACAGAAATAGATCATTTTTTCTTTGCTTGCTTTGCATAAAACCTTTATCCTGAGAGCCGAATCATCAGCAGTATTATGGCTAAAGTGGGATGCGAGAAAAACTAAATATCCTGATACAAACGATCTAACCCAGTGAGTCAATCAATCTGGATTAAGGGAAGGAACTGTTTAATTATTTTTACTTTCCCCCACTATTTATCTCTATCTGGACATTGTAATCTGAGTGTCATTATTATTTATTTATATTCACCGTCACATCACCAATTTGAAGATTTATTTTGGCTATTTTAACACATGTATTAGCACCATAATTATTTATCTATTTTATTCACATGTATGCATTTTTTATTCCTGGATTTTAGCTTAGTCGTAGCAGCATATTGTGCACTATTTATTTAAAACGCATCAATTTTATACTTAGTACTATTTGTTTGGTTATCTGATCACCCTATATTGATAGCAGCTTTAATTTACTGATTTTATTATAGCACTAAATATATTGGTTTATATATATTTTTTAGCACAATTTATTTATAACACACATATCTATCCACATCAGCGCTTGGTTTTTATTCATTTTTTTAGCACTAATTACAATTTTTGATGCAATACTTTGCAGCAGGGCTCATTCCTGCGTTCCAACTAGAGTGTCTGTGAGGGGTTGCAGTGTTGTGGCACCAGCACCAGTGGCTAAGGCCTAATTTTTCAGCCCCTGTTCAACAGGGGCATGTAATTACAATTCTTGATCTAATATTTTGCAGCAGGGCCCATTTCTGCACCCACCAAGAGCGAGTGAGGACTTACAGTGTTGTGGCACCAGCACCAATACCACCACCACCAAAGGCCCAATTTTTCTGCCCTTGTTCAACAGGGGCATGTAATTACAATTCTTGATCTAATATTTCACAGCAGGGCCCATTTCTGCACCCACCAAGAGCGAGTGAGGACTTACAGTGTTGTGGCACCAGCACCACCACCACCAAAGGCCCAATTTTTCTGCCCTTGTTCAACAGGGGCATGTAATTACAATTCTTGATCTAATATTTTGCAGCAGGGCCCATTTCTGCACCCACCAAGAGCGAGTGAGGACTTACAGTGTTGTGGCACCAGCACCACCACCACCACCACCAAAGGCCCAATTTTTCTGCCCCTGTTCAACAGGGGCATGTAATTACAATTCTTGATCTAATATTTCACAGCAGGGCCCTGTGAGGGCTTACAGTGTTGTGGCCACAACAACACCTAAGGCCCAAATTTCTGCTGAGTATATAGGGCAGGCCCCTACTTTCAAACATCTAACTTACAAACGACTTCTACTTGCAAACGGAAGGAGACAACAGGAAGTGTGATGAAATCTACTCCTAGGAAGGGAAATTCTCTCCTGTAAGAGTTAATATGGGAAAAACATTTCTCCTTTCCACTGATGCTTTCCAATCCTTGTTCCACAAAAACCCCAAATTTTTAAAAAACATTTGTCATTGAAACAAAAAGTGAGGTGAAATCTTCTGAAGAGGAGGAAAGACAGCAAAACAAATGTCACAGGGGTGATAACCCTTCCCTATGTTTTCCAAAAAGCTTAAAAAAGATTTTTTGTCTGGAGCTAAACACGTTAAAAATGTACCCGTTCAAAATTACAAACAGATTCTACTTAACAACAAACCTACAGTCCCTGTCTTTTTTGCACCGCCTGTATACTGCTGTTCAGAGTATATAGGGCCTGGTTGCCCCACACCTTTCCTTATTTTAATTTGGGTGTGGGGTTCCCCTTAATATCCATACAAGACCCAAAGGGCCTGGTAATGGACTGGGGGGTACCCATGCCGTGTGTCTCACTGATTTTCATCCATATTGCCAGGACCGGACATTACATTAAACCTGCAAGCAGTTTTAAATGAGATTTTTTCCTTTAAAAATGACATTTTGTGCAGGGACTGTTCTAAACACGGGAAACACGTGCCACTTTACAGGCATACTATAGACACACCCCAGGTACGATATTTAAAGGAATATTTCACTTTTTTTTACTTTAAGCATCATTAAAATCACTGCTCTCGAAAAAACGGACGTTTTTAAAAGTTTTTTTTGCATTGATACGTGTCCCCTTGGGTAGGACCCGGGTCCCCAAACCCTTTTTAGGACAATACCATGCAAATTAGCCTTTAAAATGAGCACTTTTGATTTCGAACGTTCGAGTCCCATAGACGTCAATGGGGTTCTAACGTTCGTGCGAATTTTCGGTCCGTTCGCAGGTTCTGGTGCGAACCGAACCGGGGGGTGTTCGGCTCATCCCTATTCCTGGATTAGCAGCAGCTATCAAGCTCCTGGTTTCCAATGTCACCGAAATGTTTTGGGGATGTGGAATCTCTGCAAGACCATCTAGGCTGCCTTTGTGGGTGTTGATTTTATCTAGAAGATTTTTTTGTATAGGTTTTATAGGCACAATTAACACATAATGGGCAAGTTTTACGCCCCTGTTTGAAAGGTGCATATAATTTAAATTTTTTACAGCAAGGCCAATTCTTGCTTTCATCAACAGTACCTCTATGGGGTTACGGTGTAAAGGTACCACCAACACCAAAAGCCCAATTTTTCCACACCTGTTACTTCTATCCAAAGTCTGAGAAACCAACACCAGAATTTATCCAAAAAATCTCTAAGGAGTAACATTTAAAAAAAAACTGAGATATAAAGCCTTTGGTCTCCCTTGCTGATTGAACATGGTTAAAGATTTGAGTAGGGAAAGATGCCAGTCCCATGATAAGCCCTAAGTTTTTGGAGGGCAATCTATCTGGTCAAAAATGTTGAAATTGGAACTCCTCATAATGGGAAGCTGTATAAGTTTAACAGGGATCACAATGCTCTACGATCTAAGACATAGAGGGATAATGGCGCCTAATGGCTCTGGCTAGGACAACAGAATGACCTAAGCAGCATCACTTTTTTCAGCAAGCCAGACCAGATGTTCTGAAATTTGTCCTGTTTGTCCCTGACAGTATAAACCCACCTCCCAACTTTTACAATCCTTTCCATTTCCTTCTTCCAATCTATAAGTGTAGGGAAATGTCCTTGCTTCCAGAATCTGGGTATTAAGCTCCTAGCATTGTTTAAAAGCTTTGGTGTAACTCGTACAACAAAAACTATTTGTAAGGCCTAAATGAGAAGGGACTATCATGGAACAGGTAATGAAGGGTGTATTGAATAAGATTGAGAGTGTTTTTTTTTTAACCATGGCAAGATAGCATTCCAAAACGTTTGGATCTTTGGGAAGGACCTCCTCAGGTACAAAATTGTGAGCATTCAAAAATCTCAACTCAAACATCTAGGATCCACCCTGGGAATATTTTCATTAACCACACAGAGGTTTTATACCAGCAAAAGAAAAATTTGTAGCATGTCTCCTGGATTCTGGAGCTGATTGAAGAAAATGTGGGCAAGCTTGGTCATTTTCTGCAATTGGGTTGGTGTGAACTCAAATCCCAACTCCACCTCCCATTTCTCCCCAAATACGGGGTCTGTTTATTTGACCAACAGAAGTTTATACATATCTGGCAGGAGGTGCTGTGAGTTCTGAGGCTTACATAGATTCAAAGGTAGTTAGGTCTAAATAACATAAATGAATCTGCAGAGAAGAAACCTTTCAAAATGTTGCGGCAGCTGCTCTAAAGGGGAGAAGGTGTCGGGAGGGGTTTGACTTAGAGCATCTGGTATTTCTTTCTTTGCCCTGTAATTTAAAGAGTGTGACATCTTCTCCCAGCTATAACCAGGGAATCCTCCAAGAGGGGTCAAGGTGATGTCATTGGAGAAAGATTCCTCTAGCATTCAGCTGATCACAAATTTTCGATGTAGCTAAAAATAGTGGATATATACAGCTAGATATGCCTTTCACTGCTGACCTCAATGCACTAATTGGGCAACTAAGTGGCAAATGAGGTTTAATGTTGATAAATGTAAAGTTATGCACATGGGGGCTAAGAATATGCATGCATGATACATTCTAGGGGGAGTACAACTGGGAGAATCAATGGTGGTGAAGGATTCAGGAGTTTTGGTAGATCATAAGCTCATTAATTGCATGCAATGCCAAGCTGCAGTTTCCAGAGCGAACAAAGTCCTTTCTTGTATTAAGAGAGGTATGGACTCCAGAGAGAGAGAGAGATAATTTTGCCCCTGTACAAATCATTACTAAGACCTAATCTGGAATATGCAGTACAGTTTTGGGCACCAGTTCTCAAAAAGGATATCGGGGAACTGGAGAAAGTGCAGAGAAGGGCAACAAAAGTGATAAGAGGCATGGAGGGAGATGAAGAGAAGAAGATGAAGAGAAGAAGATGAAGAGAAGAGCGGGAGCCTCCCTCTATGCCATGGATGCGGAGCGGCCCGAGGAGAAGAAGGGAAGAAGACGCTGCGGAGGAGATGCTGGACGAGAACACCGGAGGAAGAACCAGAAGAACCAGAAGAAGAAGAAGATGAAGGAAGATAGAAGATAGAAGAAAGAAGAAGCATTTAAATAAAGGAATTGTCAAAAACTGTCTCTTGTCATTTTTAACATTTTTTACAGTTTTCTAGTGAAATGGTAGGGGTACTTTTGTACCCCCTTACCATTTCACACAGGGGGAGAGCCGGGATCTGGGGGTCCCCTTGTTAAAGGGGGCTTCCAGATTCCGATAAGCCCCCCGCCCGCAGACCCCCACAACCACCGGCCAGGGTTGTGGGGATGAGGCTCTTGTCCTCATCAACATGTGTTTTGGTTGTTTTTGGCTACCCCAAAGCACCCTCCCAATGTTGAGGGCATGTGGCCTGGGATGGTTCAGGAGGGGGGGCGCTCTCTCGTCCCCCCTCTTTTCCTGCGGCCTGCCAGGTTGCGTGCTCGGATAAGGGTCTGGTATGGATTTTTGGGGGGACCCCACGCCATTTTTTTTAAAATTTTGTCGCGGGGTTCCCCTTAATATCCATATCAGAACTGAAGGGTCTGGTATGGAATTTAGGGGGACCCCCACGTCATTTTTTTTTAAATTTTGGCCTGAGTTCCCCTTAATATTCATACCAGACCTGAGGGGCCTGGTATGGAATTTAGGGGGACCCCCACATCATTTTTTAAAAAAAATTTGGCCAGGGTTCCCCTTAATATCCATACCAGACCTGAAGGGCCTGGTATGGAATTTACGGGGACCACCCACGTAATTTTTTTTTAAATTTCGTTTCGGGGTTCCCCTGTGGGGAATTCCCATGCCGTTTTTATCAATGAACTTCTATGTGTATTGTCGGACCGGCAATGCATTAATAGCCGCGAGTAGTTTTAAATGACTTTTTTTCCTTTGAAATGTCATTTTGCTGTCAGACTGTTCTAAACACGGAAAACATGCGCCCCTTTAAGGCATACTATAGACACCCCCCAGGTACGAAATTTAAAGGGATATTACACTTTTATTGTTTCACTTTAAGCATTATTAAAATCACTTCTCCCGAAAAAACTTGCATATAAGCCTTTAAAATTAGCACTTTTGATTATTCATGTTCGTGTCCCATAGACTTTAACGGTGTTCGCGTGTTCGAACAAATTTTTTGCCTGTTCGTATGTTCTGGTGCAAACCGAACAGGGGGGTGTTCGGCTCATCCCTACTTGGGATGTGATCTGTACTTCATGTTCTTGCTTCTTTATATGTGAGAGTTTTATTATGATAAAACACTACACTATGATCTATTCCTGTGGCTCTGTGTAGTAAACAATTCCCTCCCTATACAGCAACTCTTCATCATCATCAACGTCATCTAGTACCCTCTAGTAGAAAAGATTAAGAAAGACCTTAAGTGTTTAACCCCTTCATGCTGTGTGCACGCAAATATGCGGAAACATTTTGTGACTGTAGTTAATGGGAAATTGGACAGGTAGCCAAATCCCTGTCATCCAGACATTAAGATCAGTAGTACGGTATTTGGTTGGCAAATAAAAAACAAAACATCATTAGCTTAGGCTGACAATTTATGTATTATTAAAATTATTATCTCTAGAGCGCACATGAATACCCTTGATATCTGTATTCAGCCTAATCTTCCTCAGGAGAGATTCCAGTACCAATGCAAATAAAAGGGGGAACAACGGGCATTAGACATGTGCACAGCCAAAAAATGTATTCATTTTCATTTTCGTTTCATTAGTTTATTATTTTTTTCTTTTTTCGGGTCATTCGTTATGATCGCAATTCGTAAATTTGTTCATTCGTAAATTCGTAAATGCGTTCATTCGTACATTCGTAAATTCGAACATTCGTTCATTCATACATTCGTTCATTCGTACATTCGTACATTTTTACATTTGTACATTTGTAAATTCGTACATTCGTAAATTCGTAAAATCATACATTTGTAAATTGGAAAATTTGGAAATTTGTAAATTCGAAGTTTGAAAATCCAAAAACCCGAAAATTCAAAAATCTGAAATAGTAACTAAGTATTAAATTATAGGCATTGTAATTTCCTTTCAAATTTGACTGTCAGTGAACGTAACAAATACGAATTTATCCAAAGTTACGAATTATCCAAAACGAATGCTGCATCTAAACAAATGAAACGGAACAAATTAATAATAAATAATAAAACTTTGTTATTATTATTATTTTTATTTATCATTATTAATTCATTACGTTCCATTCCGTTTTTTCGGATCATTCATAACTTTGGATAAATTTGTATGTGTTACGTTCACTAACAGTCAAATTTGAAAGGAAATTACAATACCTATAATTTAAAAGTTACTAGTAATTACTAATAGTTAAGTTATTATTAGTTAACTATTATTTCAGATTTCCAAATTTTCGAATTTACAAATTTATAAATTCACTAATTTACTAATGTACGAATGCCCGAATTTACGAATGTCCAATTTTATCGAATTTCCGAATATTCGTAATAAATTTGTTAAACGGGTTTTCGTTAATTCGGATATCCCCGAATTAACAAATTTGTCGAAATTCGTTAAAAAAACGAATTCGGAACTAAACGAATTGCACGTGCCTAACGGGCACCATTGTCTGGTCCTGTTGTATGGGAAAGTGTTGGGACAATACCCCATTCACTTTCACCTTAACCTTGGTTTTGATATAGAGACAGAATCTACCCCATCAATTTACTCCCTAGGTCTAACCTCCGCAGGGCTTCCTCCAAGTACAGCCAGTCTACCCTGTCGAAAGCCTTCTCAGTATTCATTGACACAACTAAGAGAGGAGAGTGGTCTGGGCCACATCATGTCCAGTGTCAGATGTTGATTGTATTGTCATGAACCTCTCTTCCCAATGTAAAGCTGGTTTGATCAGGTGGGAATGCTGATGAAACCCTAAAGTCTTGAGGCTAGGAGTTTAGATTTTTTAGATTAGATCAGTATTTAAAAGGGAAATAGTAGTAGTAGTGGTTTTGGCAAAATGTCTGGTCCTTCTCTGGTTTAGATATGACCACTATATGCACCAACAGCATTTTCCGAGAATTATCTGTGCTGGGACCAATCCTATTTAATTTGTTCATAAACGACCTGGAGGATGGGATAAACAGTTCAATCTCTGTATTTGCAGACGATTCTAAGCTAAGCAGGGCAATACCTTCTCCGCAGGATGTGGAAATCTTGCAAAAAGACCTGAACAAATTAATGGGGTGAGCGACTACATGGCAAATGAGGTTCAATGTAGAAAAATGTAAAATAATGCATTTGGGTGGCAAAAATATGAATGCAATCTATACAGGGGGAGGGAACCTCTGGGGGAATCTAGGATGGAAAAGGACCTGGGGGTCCTAGTAGATGATAGGCTCAGCAATGGCATGCAATGCCAAGCTGCTGCTAATAAAGCAAACAGAATATTGGCATGCATTAAAAGGGGGATCAACTCCAGAGATAAAACGATAATTCTCCCGCTCTACAAGACTCTGGTCCGGCCGCACCTGGAGTATGCTGTCCAGTTCTGGGCACCAGTCCTCAGGAGTTATGTACTGGAAATGGAGCGAGTACAAAGAAGGGCAACAAAGCTAATAAAGGGTCTGGAGGATCTTAGTTATGAGGAAAGGTTGCGAGCACTGAACTTATTCTCTCTGGAGAAGAGACGCTTGAGAGGGGATATGATTTCAATTTACAAATACTGTACTGGTGACCCCACAATAGGGATACAACTTTTTCGCAGAAGAGAGTTTAATAAGACTCATGGCCACTCATTACAATTAGAAGAAAAGAGGTTTAACCTTAAACTACGTAGAGGGTTCTTTACTGTAAGAGCGGCAAGGATGTGGAATTCCCTTCCACAGGCGGTGGTCTCAGCGGGGAGCATTGATAGCTTCAAGAAACTATTAGATAATCACCTGAATGACCGCAACATACAGGGATATGTAATGAAAAACTGACACATAATCACACACATAGGTTGGACTTGATGGACTTGTGTCTTTTTTCAACCTCACCTACTATGTAACTATGTAATTATGTAACTATCTGATGAAATAGTTGAAGTATCTACATTATGGCTTGGCCAATAAATGGGATCATTTTTTAAAATAGGTGTTAGTAAAGCTGTCAGGCCTTGGGCTTTTCTTGTTATGGAGTTCAGAGATAACAGTAGCCAATTCTAGGGGGATGATAGTGCATTCCATTTCTTTCAGTACCTGCGAGGGGAGGCGTGGGTACTCCACCGCTTGTAAATAATCCTATATGAGTGTTCTCCTATGCTGTCCATCTACAGGGTCTGGTGGAGGTCGAAGGTTATATAATGAGTGATAGTAAACTCTAAATTTCTATGCAATATGAGTGGTGTCTGTGATGGGATCATCAATTTGTGTACATGACAAAGGCTTTATCGTTTACTTAGGGCTTGTGCCAAAAACCTTCCACACTTATTCCTATATTCATAAAACTTGTGTGTATAGCATCAGAGTTTTTTTTTTTTTTAATCAATAATGTTTATTCAATTTTTGTCAACATACAAAAGGGTGAACAGCATATGTCATACATCAACAGGTATCATAGACTGTGATAGAGATAATATCAGCTAACAAAGTCGTGCATTTACCCTACAGTTACATCACATTTGTATGGTTTGTAAGGATTATAAATAGGACAAGAGGTACTGTCTCCCCCCACCAGTCACCCCCTTGGGAGCTCACTGTGACTTGGTGGTGGTACCGCCCTTACAAGTCTATAATTATTTTTTCCTCCTATATTTTATTCACGTTATCAATTAAACCTACAAACAAAACCAAGGAAAAGGAAATGCCATTGTCTTTGCAAGTAAGAAGAATTTTTGTACATAAATAAGACTCTATAGGTCAATTATAGAACTGTTATATCTTATGTACTATATAGCTTACATATTGAATTGTATGTCTATTCGGGTCAAAACTAAGACAAGCTTTCAACCCGTTAATTGGGCTCTCGCGCGGACCCCAAACCCCTATTTGGCGCCAGGGGCCACGCGATGCCAGGCACATCTTAATAAAAGAAACAAGAGAGAGAGAGAGAAAAAAAAGGGAAAAGTAAGATAAGGGAGAAACAGTGATAGAGAAATACCTGAGAAGAGAAAGAAAAAGAGGCGAGAAAAAGAGATGGTTAAGAGGTAGGAAAGTGGGGTGGATGCACTCCTATCACTTAGCAAATGCTTCAATTACCAGGTGTCCTACATAGTTGTAAGATACCTGATCCAGGGGTCCCATATTTTATTGAACCTAGTGATCTTATCCTTCAAAGTTGGCGAAAGGCGTTCATTTACCATTATCCATGAGAGTTTAGCTTTTAGTAAGTAAAAAGGAACTGAGTGGGACCTCCAAGACTTGGCTATCGAAATTCTGGCCGCTACAAATATAAATGTGATGAGTCTACGCATTGGTTTTGATGCCCCCTCCACTGGGCGTCCAGACAGCGTGTGTAGAGGCGATTTAAGTAGATTCACTTGCGTGAGGGAATAAATGAGATTGTATGCACGTATCCAAAACCTCCTCACTTTAGGACATGTCCACCAAGTGTGGTACATGGTACCATCTGTATTACATCCTCTGAAGCACCGGGGGGACGCCCCTGGGATGAAGGTTGCTATCCTCTCTGGGACCATGTACCATTGCATCAATTCTTTATAGTTTGCCTCTATCAAAGAGGTATTAATAAACGATTTAGATGCGTTCTGTATTATTTTGCTCCATTCTTCCGTTGCTAAATCTGTGTCCATGTCTTGCTCCCATTTGTGATTATAAAATAATTTTTGGGGAGTCGAGGTCAAGATGTTATATATCTGTGATATATGACCAGTGTGCACTGATGCACTGATTACCGTAAAAATTTCACTGGCAGGGAAGGGGTTAACACTAGGGGGCGCTCAAGGGGTTAACTGTGTTCCCTAGTATGTGTTTCTAACTGAAGGGGGAGGGGACTGACTAGAGGAAAAGACAGATCGTGGTTCATAGCTAATAGGAACACACGATCTGTCCCTCCTATCAGAACAGAACAAGGAAGTGTGTGTTTACATCCCTGTTCTGTCTCTCGTGCTCGCGATCGCTCATGGCCGGCGGTCATTGTCACCATAGGCCATGAGCATCGGCACCCCCGCTGTGCACTGGGTGCGTGCCTGCTATCCCGATCCCATAAGCCGACGTATAGCCACAACGGTTCGCGGGATCGTGCCGACCTGCCGCAGTAAAATGATGGTGGCTGGTCAGCAAGCGGTTAAATGGATTTTGAGTTTGATTGTTATCTGTGTTCAGTGTTTTTCACTTTTTCAGGCAATTTGACGTTTTATAACAATGGGAAAAATTGCTACTTTTTGTGCCTTTTTTTTTGAGACTCGGTTCACACTGCTGCTACAGTCGTAAGACTTTGCCTGTGACTTTGCCATGCAGCTTTATTCTGAATTGTTTGCTATTTAAGAGCCTGTAAAAGCAGGCTCAAAGCCAGACCAAAATAGTGCAGGAACCTTTTCTAAAGCAACATGTGTAGTGTCAGTTAAGAGGGCCCTCATAGGAAAACATTTGACATGTCATGCCACGTGGGGTCTCACAAGTCAGATCCCATGTCGCAGCAGTGTGAACCAAGCCTTAGTACTTTCTAACCATGCAAAAAATTCTGTGTTAGTAATCAACATTATTGGCCATCCTTCCCAGTTCTTAATTTTTTTGGTGTTGATGCTGATGTGCAGTTTTTGTAGATATGAAATTCTATAAAAAGAATAGCGTTAGATATTCATGCCTTAAAACAGATCCTGTGGACAAGTTATTAGTAGGGATCAGGTGAGTTTCAATCATTTTATGGACAGATGTCATGCACTGAACTTTTGGGGTGTTTATCAGGAATTGCTCCACTAAACATCTTACAATGTATTGCAAACGTCATCATGGACCAAAGTCTTGCCCCTGACCTCTTCCTGGATGCAAGATTTAGGCCAATAATGGTTTTGACCTAAGTTGCAGACCACACACTATGTAAGACTGTTTCCAAACATCCTTTCATCAATGTGTTTAGTTTAGTGAAGGAAGTTTAGCGCAGGACAGCTAATGGTGCTTCTAGGGAGAGAAAATTGGTTAGTGTAGTTTCATGTGCTACTACTGCTTTGTGCTTAAAACAGTACTCAGTGCTATATAAAGTATAATATTCAGTGCTGTATATTTTCTACTGATAATAAGGAAAAACCAACCTCAGTATAACTGTGTGTCTTTAGAATGTCATATCTGAGGACACGCGGTTATACTGAGATTGGCTTTTCCTTACCAGCTTGAGCTGCTTACATTGTACTGTTTTGGCATACACAGGCCCCTACAGTGTAATAGACCCAAATTAATAGCAATTAGGTGAAGGACCTTAGATGGCTCTGCATGGCTAATTACAGCATGGAATGGTCATTACCCACCATTTCACTATGATCTGGACACGTATTGTACTTTTCAGTTGGACTATTTAGTACTGTTTCCAGGCTCTACTAGGACTACTATGATATGATCTTTAGGTTGATGACATATCTCTATTGGTGAATGATAGCCCGTATATACCTGACACGTACCTTGGAGGTGAGCCTGACATGCAGAGGGAGACCTCTCGTACAGCCCTGGCTCCGGGATCACTGGAGTTGGGACAGTGACCGTAGGAGCACAGTAAGGCATGAGTGCCTGCAGGGTTCTCTTAACTAGAAATGATGACAGCTGGCAGACAGGAACCAACTTGGATGCTGTGGATGCAGTGTAAGCGGATGCAGGTGTGCTGAGGGGCAGCATATGCAGATGCACACGGATGCAGGACACCAGGCAGGAGCGAGGTCAGACTAGCCAGGTAATACACAGCGGATCAATCAGGCAGAATCAGCAGGCAGCGAATGGTCAAATTTCAGGCAGGGTTAGTAACGGAAGATCAGGCAGACAGGTAAACAAAGCAAGGTCAGGGAAAGCCAAAGGTCAGGACGGGGGACAGCAGCGAGGTCAGGAAGCCGGGTAAGTACTGGATCAGATGCGGATTTAGGATCAGGTCACAGGGTAAAGCTGCATATCAAACAGCAAAGGATCAATGCAACTGGAGCCTTTTTTATAGGCCACTGGGCGCCAAGGCAGTGTCACTGTGCATGCGTGCACGATCTCCGCAATTTGCACACACGCATGCGCATTGGCGCACGTCTGTTCACCGCTGGATGCCTGTTAACCGGACTGCGCCTCCGTGAACCCGTGCGCCTGTGACCTGTTGCAGGACTATGCGCAGTGTGTCCATGACATTGCCTCCTCCCTATGGGCAACCTCCGGGTGCTCAAAAGAACTTTCTTTTGAGGATGGCTGTGGAAGAAGGCCTGGATCAGCTCTTGGGCATGGACATTCTGCTTAGGTTCCCAAGAGTTTTCTTCCAGCCCATACCCCCTCCATTTCATCAAATATTGCAGTTGATTACCTCTACTCCTGCAGTCTACAACCACCTCCAACTCATATTCCTCGTCCCAATTGACTATCATGGGTTCAGGTGGCCCTGATCCCCTGTCTGGGAAGGGGTCTGGTACTGTATGCTTCAGCAAAGACACGTGAAACACTGGATGGATCTTGAGCGAATCTGGTAAAGCGAGTTCATAAGAAACTTCATTTAGTTTTTTCTTAATTGGGAAGGGACCAATAAATTTAGGTGCCAGTTTCTTTGAGGGGCAAGATATTCTGAGTTTGGTAGTAGACAACCACACCTGATCACATGGTTGGAGACACAATTACCCTCTTCTCTTTCTACTATATATCCTTTTCTTGGTTGCTTGTGCCTTGACCATAGTTTCCTGCAATAATTTGTTATTGCGCTCCAGGAAATTGACAGTGCTCTGTACTGTTGGAACCGGAGATTCAGGGACAATGTTAGGTAGAAAGACTGGATGAAACCCATAGTTTGCAAAAAATGGAGACTGACCCATAACTGAATGACTGGCATTATTGAAAGCGAACTCCGCTAAGGGTAATGCCACAGACACACGATCGGATTTTCCGACAGGAAATGTTTGATGGGAGCTTGTTGTTGGAAATTCGGACCGTGTGTAGGCTCCATTGGACATTTTTCGTCAGAATATCTGACAGACAAAATTTGAGATCTGGATCTCAAATTTCCCGACAACAAAATCCGTTCTCGTAAATTCCAAACGTGTGTACACAATTCCGATGCACAAAGTTCCACGCATGCTCTCAATCAATTACGAGACGGAAGCGCTCGGTCTGGTAAAACTAGCGTTTGTAATGGAGATAGCACATTCGTCACGCTGCAAATTTTAAAATCTTTTAATGCAGCGCATTCTCTTCTTCTTTATAATGCTAGAATAATGAAGTTGTTTTGCTGCTCATATTCACACAGAGTTCTTAAAAAATTATTTCTTTCTTATTTCTCGTGATCTCCTGAATATGTATTTTTTTTCTTCAGATCTCCATAATAATGTTTTTAATTTTTGTTTATATTGTTTTGTTTTTTTTATCAAGATCTCCTGCTTTTTTTTTTCTATTGCTCTCCATAATATTGTTTTTCGTTTTGTGTCAAGTTACCACAACACCATTATTATCTAGTATTTTTTTAACCTTAAGGAGGTTGGTTGGTGTTGGTATCCCTTGTTAATTTGACATTGTATTTAGGAAATATACCTGCCTACTCACAAACAAACTGTCCTTTTTTAAGTAAAACACATAGGCAAGTATTTGTGAATCCAAAATAGCCATTTATTATGGGTCATAATAAAATAAAGAGGAAGGCAACGCAGGAGAAAATAGTGAAATCGGCGAAGCCTTTGTACCCCAGGGCTCACATCAACTATTTTACAGCCAAAATTGGTAGCATGAGGAGTACATATAATAGTGAGCACAATCCGGTCCTGGAGT
Source organism: Lithobates septentrionalis (assembly GCA_037952835.1). Lineage (NCBI taxonomy): Eukaryota > Metazoa > Chordata > Amphibia > Anura > Ranidae > Lithobates > Lithobates septentrionalis. The sequence continues at coordinate 8,665,787 of JBBDGP010000503.1, forward strand.
ACAAGAGATCAGGAAGAGCAGCAGATGACATATCTGTCCCCAGGCTGTGGTCATACAACAGCCTGCGTCTTTTGTCAGACCAGACTGAACCCAGGCCATCACACTCTTGTCTTCCTTCCACTCTTCTTTCAGGCTTGCTTCCAGGCTGTGGTTTTGGAGTTGTGGCAGGAGGAGGAGGAGAAAGGTCGTACTCACACAGGTGTGTTTTATTTGTGAGTTGGCTCCTCAACCCCTTATTTAGGGACATATACATAATTTCCACACAGATGAGGCTTGTCCCTCCTCCATTTCCTGCATTTTGCATGCAGCCATGGAGGCAAAGGCCTCTCGAAGAGTGGGGGTGGTTCTGAGCATTAGCCTCCCAAATCAGCCCAAGCGCTGCCTCCTCCATGTTACTCCCCTTCCTGCACCTTTTGGTTGGAAGGTGGAGGGGAGGGACCTGGGATTCGGTCAGGCTACTGGGCTGGGCCACCTCCTGGCTGCCACTTACCCCGCTACCCCCTGGCTGCCACTTACCCCCGCCACCTCCTGGCTACCACATTCCACAGCCTCCTCCTCGCTGACACATTCCACACCCTGAGGCTTCCCTGTGTATGAAAAGGACATAGTTTTATTTTTTTATTCATCAATCACACACAATTTTCAGCTCATGACTGTTGCAAATTGAATGTTAACAAATAGAAAAGACTATCCTTCTGACCCAAGCATTTTTCATTCTTGTCCAAAACATTTTTGGTCACTACTGTCTATTGATCTGTAAAACACTTTATTAAATCAGCAATTAGTGATCAATAATAACATCTAGTTAACATCATTAATTTTATGACAAGAAATCTGTAGAACAATGCTATACCTGGCGCAAGCTGGGCTCCTCCACTTCTTCCTGGCTGGAAGGCCCTGGTTGGACATCGGAAGCCTCAGCTGGGGTGGAAGGAAGCGTGGAAGGAAGAGTGGAAGGTAGGGTGGAGAGTGATTGCCTGACTTCAGTCTGGTCTGACAGAAAATGCAGTCTGTCATAGTACCACAGCCTGGGGACATAAATGACATCTGTTGCTGCTCCTGATCTCTTGGAAATCTGGACCTTATTGCGCTCCCTGTTATAAGTGCTTCTCAGCCCACCAATTTTTGCTTTCAAATAGGGTATGGTTGCCGTGGGGATCTGCAGCTTCACCAACTTAAGCAGTTTCTCCAGCACTGCCTGCCTCTTTTGTTTATGATTATAATGCGGATGTTTCACCTGCCACAGACAGGGCAGCTCCCTGTACTTGTCTATGAATAGAGGGAGGAAGTTGTGATCATTGAAGCCATCTATTTTCTTTGCAAGACACAACACAAGACAAACACAAGACGAACCCTACTAATCTTGTCCCAATATAGGCTTCAATCTAGAGGCAGTATAGGCCACTGATGCACCAAATTAAACTTGCACCTTCGTTAGAACGTTCAGCACTTCCGCTACTCCTTCCTTCACTCACAGATTGTACGTACGACGCATGCATGTTACTCTTTATATACACTGTGCATGCATGAAACTCCACTCGCCCCTGACGTTCTTTCTAGTCTATTTTCCGCCTCTTGTTGTTTGGCGCAGTGGGAGAGCACATGGCAGAGAAAGGGCAAGCGCACGCAGACAGTAGCAGCAACGATGAAAGACCGGAGCCACGAACGTCCCTATCCCGGAGGAGATTTAAGGCCTCAAATATGTCCTTTATAGAGATGTAGAGATGGTGGAGATGGTGGACATCTTGAAGAGGGCCAACTATGACGGGAAGCATGGACCTTACCCAAACCCAAATGTCAGAAAGGCCAAGAACATGGCTAAACATGTGAGAAGTCTGCACAGGAATTTTGGGGTATGACGATCCAAGGATCAATTGAGGAAATGCTGGTCAGGCCTGAAATTGAGGGAGCAGGATCAGTACAGAAAGATCAAGAGAGTTCTTCAAAAAAGTAAGTAGTTGTCGTGTGTTTCTATTATTATTACTTGCATGCTGCTCCATATGCTTTTCTTTACTGTTGTACAGTTTCAAATGGGAAGTTTCAGGTTTGTGGGCACAGTAATCGTTTGTAGTAAACATCGTTCATTCGCCCACTAATACATAATAATATGTTTTTGGCAGATCCAGGTTAACTACATTTGTTCTGACATATTTGTATTAAAAGAAGTTTATGACATTGTTGTCTAGATGGGTTTGTACTAGAATGAAATGGAAACTTAATTCAGTGTAAGGAGAGGACACTCAGCAGCTGTTTACACATCTGGACGCAGGAGCACTAGTGTGGGACACCAGAACAAACTTTTTAGGGTGTCCCACACAGGTGCTCCAGTGGATACTAGGGGTGTCTCCATGTGTAAAAATTGTACAAAAAAGGTAAGCATTCCAGCTTTAGAAAGGTAAAAAAAATAATGTATTCAGCTTGGAACTCTGCCAAAAAAACAATTGTATGACACTTCCAAACAATGTTTCATATTACTATTTCTCCACTCAAAGATCTGTGTGCTAAGTATACCTTTTTTTATTCACATAGGGGAGAAAAGACTCGGGACATCTGAGGACACCAAGGACCCCCCACCTCCTAAAGAAAAGCAAATTCCCACACCACAACCAGAAGATGTGGAGGAAGGAGAGGTTTATGAAGTGGGCGAAATAGTGACCACAACAGGTGAGTGTCTGAGTTCACAGCTTCAGGTAATAGATGGATGCCTGTATATTTATAATACATGGTGTGTTTTTTTTAATTTTAGGTGATGTGGATGTTGTGGAAGAAGATTCTCGTTTCACAAGTGCAAGTGCACTCATCCTCATTGGGGAGATCATAGTGTGTAATTATGATTTACAGAAGATCAAGGAAGACATCAATGATGTGGAAAAAAGACTCAAAAACATCATTGATGTTTTAGGCAGAATCTAAAACACCCCAAAATTCTTCAAGTTTGTTTGTATTTTTATTATTTTCACACATTTTAAATTTTTTTTAGAAAGCCAAATTTTTAAGATGCACACAGTGTGTCAACATCTGCTATCTGCCATCACGGGATATCAAGGTATGCGTTTTGGGGGTGCAAACCCTTCCTCGCAACTAAAATAGATGAGGGGAAGGGGTTGCACCCCGAAACACGATTATTGATCCCCCATGATGGTAGCTAGCACATGTTGACATTAGGCATGGGATCAGGAGGGAAATCCCCATATTGACTCTCAATTTGTGTGCATCTTCAAAATTTGGCTTTCACAGGGGTGACATCACCCCATTTGATGAAGGCAAGATCAACACAGTTTGGACATACTAATGTATGATATTGCCTTCACTTTGTCAAAGTTGAACTTTGTAAGTTCCTGAGTTGTGTATTGTTTTATGGTTTTAAACATGCCTGTTTTAACACAAAAAAATTGTACTGTCAAAAACAAAAATCTTATTACTAAAATATGTTGGTTTGTTAAAAAAAAATTTCTAACGCACATGTGAATGTGCACAGAGTAAAAGGTTTGCTACTCAACAATGTGGGGCTTCTTCTTTCAATGCTCAATATCATTTTTTTGACTAAGTTGGTGTTTACACTGAAATGGGGGTTATTTACTAAAGGCAAATCCACTTTGCACTACAAGTGCAATTCAAGTGCAATTTTAAGTGCACTTTTGCTGTACACTTGGAGTGCAAAGTGGATTTTCCTTTAGTAAATAACTCCCACAGTGCTTTATAATTTGCCACAATCATGCCATTTTCGTGACTCACCAAAATTCGTTCATGGTGCTAAAAATTATGTATATTTTTAACAGTAATGCATTACATACATTAACAAAAAAACAAGGTGTGTGTGTAGCAGACCCACAACATAATAATAGTTCGCTGAAGAAGAGATTGTCACCTCATGTATCAAATAAATTATATTTGCACTATTGAAGAAAATGCCCCAAAAAAAAGCACATTGAATAACCTACGGTAGGAGACAGCTAAAATAAACACAAGCAGTAAATCAAAGGAAATCTTATTTCAGTTTAACTCAAAAAATGTATTTTTAAAATGTTTATGAAAGATTTTCTGCCATATCAATGGCCCCCCTACCCGCAAAGTACACCATATACTTGATATGGACCTCGCAGGTGCTTTGGGGGGCAAGCCAGGACAGCCAGATTCAAGCGCCATTAGGCCCAACTGAGGCAACATAGTTCATTGAATTTCTCCTTAAATAGTTGTGGAGAATGCAGCATGTAAGGATTATATGGTTAGGTTTATATTCCGGTATGTTGATTGCCATAAGGAATAGGCGGAACATGCTGGCCATTATCCCGAAAGCATTCTCAACCACTCTTCTGGCTCTGGCCAGCCGGTAGTTAAAAACCTCTGGTCTGGGGTGATGGTCCTCATCGGGAAACAGCCGCATCAGGTGATCACCCAGCCCAAACGCTTCATCAGCGACAAAGACAAACGGGAGTCCTTAAACGCTCTCTTCAGCAGGTGGCAATCCCAAGCCACCATTCTGGCACTGTGTGTAGAACTCTGTCTGGGCGATGACTCCAACATCCGGCCATTCTTCCCCACGTCCCCATAGAGAAACTCATATGTCGCCGACACCCCCGCCAACATCACAATACTATTAAACCCCTTGTAATTATAATAGTATGACCCTGAGTTGGGGGATGGGACTGTGTGGACGTGTTTCCCATCAATTGCCCCTCCACATTTGGGAAAGTCCCACACCTGGGCATATTGGGATGCCACAGTCTGCCATTCCTGTGGCGTGGAAGGTAACTGTGGAGTCAAACAAGAAAAAAGAACTTAGTAATTTTGCACATAAACATTGCAAGCAGATTACACACAAACATTCTTGGCCAACATCAGTATAACATTTATTTTAAGGAGTATTTAAAGACAAAAGTATAAGGTCCACTTATCAGATTCCTCACCCCCTCTGATGGCCCCTTGTAAAAAAATTAGGGGGGTATGTTTTGGACAGGTAACCCTCTCCACTTCATTGAGAGATGAATGCATAAATAATGTGTTTTACTTTGGCCAGACCCTCCTTACTTACACTATTGGCAGCCCACTGGACAGGTAAGAAGTGTCATAATACAAAAATATAAATACACTGTACAAATTGAAGAACTTTTTTACATTCTACAATTACCTATCAAGATAATAGGAGAACAAAACTTTCAACAGTACCATTTGAAAGTATTCTGGCAGGCCCTTTCACTACATGCTTTGGTGAATTCATACAGAAATCTGACCACAAAAGAGGTAGGTATAGTGTGTATGGGTTTGGCAAAGTCAGCAGATAGAGGATTGGTATCGGTTGACTTAGCGGTTGGGGGGGTTCCAAATGATTTTGGGACCCCCAAAAAAAAGCCTCTGGCACTCTGCATGAATTTAAGGACACAAATAACATTGGTACACATTTTAGAGGGTGTTTAGGGTAAAGCACTACTATGGAGCTGACAAAATACATTGTTAAGTTACTAGGCTAGGTGTGTATGGGCCCAGGATAGCATGCTGGGGAGGTTAGTGAAAGCAAATATGCATGAAGGACAAAAAAGGAAGTTAAAAAAAAATTCAAGCATGCATGAGAACATAGGGAAAATTCACGGCATATTACAATCATGGTAATTAGGGAATGATGAAAGAAATACAATACATTAGCAAGCATTAAATACATAGAATGTGATGTTAAAGTAGAAAACTTACGGAGATAGATAGGGGGCGTGGTATGGAGAGAGGGTGCGCTGCGTGAGCGTGCGGAGGTTCCCGGGCTCTGAGAGACACGAGGAGCGGTGAGCTCTAACGATATCTCCTTCCTCCCTGCCCATAGCCTATCGCTTTCAGCCGGGGGGAGAGCCACCGGAGACGCCGGCCCGGGGACAGCGGACACAGAGATGCCCTGGTGGTAGCTCCTCTATCCCCTTTGTCAGCTACATTTTAAGGAGAGAAAAAGCCGGGAGAGAGCAGCCACAGACGCCGGCACGGAGGGACGGGAAGTGGAGAGCACCGACATTGAAGGCATTGAAGAGCAACCCCTCCTCTCCACGAGACTCCCCCACTCAACCAAGAGATGTCGGCCCGAAGACGCAATGCATTACCCCCCTGTGGAAAGGGGAAGGCACAGTCTGGCAGTATGAAAGCCTACTTGTCACCGCAGAACACGGAACAAAGCAAGGCTGAACGGAGGTTGTCAGGACATGGAGGGGTGAGGTCTGTGGTGACAGACGCCCGAAGCAGCCAGAAACAAGGTGAGGAGACACCATTGAAGGGTCAGCGGAGTCTAAGGAGGATGGGAGACCTGGCTGAGGGGGGAGCGGAGAGGTCCGAGAGCGGGGTATGTTATGAGCAAGGCAACCATGAAGTGGTGGGACTGAGTTTTAATGAGAACCACAGAGATGGCCAAAAGTTGGAAGGAGGATGGGGTGGACAAGATACAAGGGGAAATGGGGGACTGGAAACCAGAACTGTGTCGGGGGAGAAGGCTGGGGAGGGTGGAGGCTGGAGTGAGCTGCATGGAGGAGAAATGGAAGCTACTAATAGTAACATAGAAGCACAGAAACAGCAATGGACCCCTACGACCCCCATGACCCAATCCCCCAATACAGAGCAAGAAACATATCAGCCTGAAATAGTGAGGATAAACCTGGACAAGGAATTTAGAGAGCACTTGAGATCTCTCCCCACTAAAAATGACATACAATTACTTATCTCTATGGTGGAATCGTCCTGTAAACAAATGGTTGAAGAGGTCAGGGAGGATACAATAGCTATGGGACGCAGAGTGGAAGAAATTGAGATGACCCAGGATGATATCAAGCAAGCGGTGGTGGATACCCAAGAAGTAATAAAGGAATATGAGGAAAAACTAAATTCACTACTAGATCAAACTGATGATCAAGAAAATAGAACACGCAGGCAGAATATCCGTATAAGAGGTTTAAACGAGAGAAATGGGGCTGCAGATCTAGCACAATTGGTGACTGAGTTGTTCCGTCAAATACTGGGGGCACAAGCCCCAGAGGTTATTGAAATAGACAGAGTGCACCGTACAACGTCTCTCACCAACCAGAGTATGGACAGGCCCAGAGATATTATATGTAAACTGCATAAATTTACTTTGAAAGAGGCAATTATGAATGCAGCACGCAAAAATCCAAGGATAGTATATGAAGGGCACCAGATCTCTCTTTATGCGGATTTATCATATCGGACATTAATGCAACGCCGTACAGTTAGACCTCTATTGGAAGCTATGTGAGTGGCAGAAGGGAAATATAGATGGGGATTCCCCTTTTGTGTAAAGGCAACCCGAGAGGGAAAATCCGCAGTTCTGAGAACTAAGGACGATTTTAAAAAATTTACAGAAGTTTTGGGTTTACCGCCGGTCGATTTCCCAGATTGGAGATTGAATAGCTTCAGAGCTCCTTTGCCACGCCCAGAACAGTGGAACCAAGTCCCAAGTAGAAGCAGAGGAAGGAAGAATAATAGAGATGGACAAATATGATTATAGGACTATAAATAAAGGAGTGGTGATTGGGTGGTGGGGTGGGTGGGGGGGTGGTGGGGAGGGGCGGGGGGGATTGGGGGGTTTCCCCTGTCTGGTCTTTCTCTTCCCTCCCTCTCCCCCTGTCTCCCTCCTCTCACTGGACCCCCGAGCTGGGATAACCTTTCCGACTTGCAAGCAGAGGCCTAGATATATGTCTGTCTCTTGTCCTTAGAATTGATATTATTTACAGTGTAAACGGCTCCTCGTGCTCTTGGGGCCCAGGGAGAAACCGGATTTCCTTAATCCATACCGTGAATCATCTTTGCCCCGATAGGAAAGTCCCAAAAGGGGGACTAATTTCTCTGCAGTTTGGCAGAAGGGAGGACAATCTCAGGGATGGGAGGTATACCTATAGGGAGATTGATCCACCAACTAGGGGAAATGATAGGAAATATAAGGTGTGTATGTGTATGTGTGACTGTTGGGGGAGGGTTTGGGGGGGGGGGGGTTCGGGGGGTTGGGGGGGGGTTCTTTTTTTTTTTTTTCTCCCCTTCCTCGCTCTTCTTCATTTTACGCAGTATGTTTCATCCACCCCGGGCATCGTTCATTTTCTTACTTTCAGAGTGGGGATATATCCTCCTGGAGCATCGTGGAGACAGGTACAGGGGGCTGTATATGGATAGATTGAATGACAGAATTGAAGATAGTATCGTATAATGTAAGGGGCTTAGGAGCACCAAATAAGAGGGGGCGTCTCTGGTGTGAACTGCGTAGCCAAAAGGTAGATGTTATATTCCTCCAGGAGACGCACTTCACAGCAGGGTCGACCCCCAGATTACCAGGTTTTCCATTTAATCAATGGTTTCACTCAACCTCACCTATTCGCGGAGCTAGAGGTGTTACAATAGCAATTAATAGAACAATTCCTTTCTTACTTGAAGAAGTGGAGAGGGATTTGGAAGGGCGTTTTTTGTGTGTAAAAGGAAGAATACAGAATCAATATTACACGTTTGCGTCAATTTATGCCCCTAATAATGGCACAGTAGATTTTATATCAAAAACAATGAAAAAACTGGAAAAGTTGAGGGAAGGTATACTGATATTGGGAGGGGATTTTAATCTCACTCTAGACCCTGAAATGGACACCTCATCTGGTAAGACAGTACTATCCTTTAGAGCTCAGAGACACTTAAAAAAGAGTTTTAGAGCTTTACATCTAGTAGATAGCTGGAGGATTTTGCATGGCCGTGAAAGGGATTATAGTTACTATTCAAGAATACATAATACCTATTCATGGATTGATCTATTATTGGTTGATCAATTTGATTTACATCTTGTGAAATCTTCAGTAATTGGTTCAATTACGATATCAGATCATGCGCCAGTTGCCTTGAGCTTACGAATGGGTGGTGTAGGCAAAAAAGAAAGGAACTGGCGATTAAATGAATCTATTTTGGATGATAAAAGGGCCTTCGAAACCCTGAAGGGGGGTCTGATATCGTATTTTGAGATCAATAAAACAGATGAGGTGTCCAACCAAGTAGTGTGGGAAGCACATAAAGTGGTTATTAGGGGGGAGATGATTGCACAGGGGTCACGCCTTAAGAAAGAAAAACAAAAGGAAATCACGGATATCTTAGAGGAGATACATAGAAAGGAGATAAAACATAAAAACAGTCGGGATTCGGAGGATGACAATAAGCTGCTGGAGCTGAGGCTTAAGTTAACCAAGTGTTTAGATCTGAAAGTTAAAAACAAGCAAAGATACTTTGCGCATCGCTTTTATGAACAAGGTAGCAAGGGGGGAAAACTGCTAGCGAGACAATTAAAAAAACAACAGGAATCAAGGCACGTTCATAAATTAATAGTAGGTAATAAACAGGTTATTGACTCCCATAAAATAGCAGCAGAATTCCAAAGGTATTACAGATCCCTATATAATATAGAGGGGGACAAAAGAGGAGAAGAGGGGGGAGGAGTGAGGCAGGAGATTAGGGAATACCTAAGGACTTCAGAACTACCAGTAATTTCAACTGCAGCACTGGAGGAAATGGAACAACCAATTACAGTGGAGGAGTTGGGAAAAGTGGTGGGAGGACTAGCATTGGGGAAAAGCCCAGGCCCTGACGGTTTTACGAATATATATTATAAAAAGTTTCTCCCGGAGCTGGCCCAGCCATTCTGTGACTACCTTAACTCTATAAAAACTTCCAGCCCATTGTCAACAGAAGCATTGATGGCACATGTGACGGTCCTCCCAAAGGAGGGGAAGGACCCTCAGGTGTGTGCTAATTATAGGCCCATCTCCCTCCTGAACTCCGACACGAAGATCCTATCCAAAATCCTGGCTCTTAGGATGCAAGATCATATAGCAACAATAATACAACTAGACCAAACGGGATTTATAAAAGGACAGGAAACCAGAGATAATACAATTCGTGCCTTACAGATATTGCACTGGGCTCAAAATGGACCAGAGCGAATCCCAAGGGTATTGATTTCTATGGATGCTGAAAAAGCATTTGATAGGGTTGGTTGGGTCTTCTTGTCGGAAGTTCTGAGGGAGGTGGGCCTGGGAGAACGTATGATGGGATGGGTCCTGGCATTGTATAATAACCCCAGAGCAAGGGTCAAGGTAAATGGAGGGTTATCGGAGAGTTTTGAGATCCGGAATGGGACTAGACAGGGGTGTCCATTATCACCCCTGTTTTTTGCCTTGATCCTTGAACCCTTCTTGTGTAAAATAAGGAGGAATGGAGGGATTAATGGGATCCGTATCGGGGCAGTTGAGCATAAGGTATCGGCCTATGCGGACAATCTTTTATTTTATTTATCTAAACCACAGGAATCCTTAAAGGAATTGATGGGGGAAATAGAGAGGTTTGGAGCCCTATCTAATTTTAGGATAAACCCTGAAAAATCAATTCTGATGCCAAGCCATGTCCCCCCCAAGACTAGGAAGGTCATACAAGATGGCTTTCCTTTTATTTGGAATACGGACTCTCTGAGATATTTGGGAATAAATATAACAGCGAACTTAAAAAAGTTATATGAGCTCAATTATGGCACACTGTTAGCAAATATACAGAGAGATGGAAAGGGCATTTGATGACTTGGTTTGGAAGAGTGAATGCAATAAAAATGAATGTCCTACCGAGAATTATTTATATGCTATACACCATCCCTATAACACTTCCACAAATTTTTTTCAGGCAGGTAAGAAGGGCCCTCACGAAATTTGTATGGGGGGACAAACATCCAAGAATATCTTATGATATACTTAGGAGACATAAAGAGGAGGGAGGGATAGGATTGCCAGACTTGAATTTATATTATAAAGCCATGGCGCTGGTTCGAATTTTAAACTGGCGCCATGATTCTGCAAATAAGATATGGGTAAACCTGGAAAAAACAATAGCTGGTAGAGATCTAGAAGGGGCACCCTGGATTCCAACTGCGAATAGGGGATTGTCGGAATGGACATCACCTATAACTAAAACAACATTATCAGTATGGGATAAGGTAAATGCTCAAGGCAAAATTGCACCTATGATTTCCCCACTAGCTCCACTTGAGGGATTTCCTTGGTTTCAACCAGGGGAGGATAAGAAGAACCTAGAAGGGTGGGGAAGAGAAGGAGGGGTAACCTGTGCGAGGATAGCGCCATCGGGCAAACTGATCCCCTTAAAGGACCTGGTAGAGGATTGGGGGGATATTCCGATGTCTATGTGGAGATATTTCCAAATTACAGATTTTTATAATAAAAGGAAGTCCCTGATCAGACCTCTGAATACCCTCACTGTCTTTGAATCTTAGAACTTGAAAAGCCCAGAAGCTAAACATCTATTGTCCAGGATGTATAAGCTAGTACTTAATATTAATAGTACTACAATTCCCTATTTTATCAAGGAGTGGGAGAGAGAATTAGGAGGGAGGTTTTCAACTTTACAGGTAAAGAGATTGTTTAAAACAACTCACACCTCCTCAATAAGCTTACATACTCAGGAGATGGCATATAAATTCCTGGCCAGATGGTACCGTACCCCTGTCCGCATAGCACAAATGCTCCCAAAGGGAGAAGTATGTTGTTGGAGGGGATGTGAGGAGAGAGGCACATATCTCCACATATGGTGGACATGCCCGAAAATTAAAAAATTTTGGGAGGCGGTGGCCCCTTGGATCAGGAGGATGACGGTAAAACATATAGATTTCTCAGCATTGCACTTCCTGTTCCATGGGATGCCAACGCCGAACAAAGTTTACAAAAAGAGTATCACCCCCATTTGTTGAATGCGGCAAAGGCACTGGTACCAAGGTACTGGAAGAATATTAGATGCCCAACAATGGTAGAATGGAAAAAAGAAGTAGATAAAATAATGGAGGCGGAAGAATGGGTATACAGGATCAAGGATAGACAAGAGGAATTTGATGAAATATGGAAAACCTGGAAACAACAATCAACTGAGATAGTATAAACTGGAAGAAAGTAACTGGATAGAACAGGGTCGCTCTGATTAAAATGGGAGAAAAGGGATCAAAGATATCAGTGGGGGATGCCCGGGATGAGATTGGTGAAGGGGGATCGAGGCAAGGCATGGACTTGCCCATATAATGGGGACTGGAGAAGAGTTGGGGGAGGGGAGGGGTTTGAGTTGGGTTTTGTTTTTTTTGCCCCGTTTTCTTGGAACTCTCGCCTTCTTGTCCCCCTCCTTTTTTTTTTTTTTTTTTTTCTTTTTCGGGCTAACCCCGAGTTTGAGTATGATACTCACATAAGAAGATGGGGGTGAACGCTTGTACACTTGTAATAAATTCTTTTTTTTTTATTTATTTATTTTTTTTTGGTCACAAGGGGGGGAAAGAGAATATTGTAATTGGAATAAGGGGGGGGGGGGGGTAGAGGGAGGGGGGTGTATAATATATGGGGGTAAAGGGGAATGAAGAAATAAGATGACCACAAGGTACACTGGGAATGGGGGAAAGAAAAAGAAAATTTGGAATGTTGTAATAGTGTGAACACAAGGAAAGTAATGAAAACAGAATCACAGGGGTAACTAGAGAAGGATTGGGCTTTAAAGGCTATAAGCAATGGTAGTGGGGAGTGTAATTTTGGAATTTGGGTTGACTTTGGAAAATTTGATGTGGGGTGTTGTGTTTTTTTTTTTTTTTCCACCTGTAGTACACTAGGTGATCTGGTAAAAGTGAAATATGTGAACACACGGATTTGGAATGTAGATAAATCAAGGGGGTGAATGTTTTGGTTGGAGGTGATGAGAGGGAGGGGGGAAGAGGGGGGGATTAAGGGGGAAATATATAGACATTTAATTATGTACACACCCAAGATTTTTTTTTTTTTTTTTTTTATGTTGTTGGGGGGGGGGGGGGGGGAATACCCAACAGAGAGTGTGTTTATATATTATGTTTATATTTGATGTAAGTAGGATGAAAGGTTTTGTAATGTATTTAAGATTGAAATGTGATAAAAGTTTAATAAAATATTAATTATAAAAAAAAAAGTAGAAAACTTACCCTAATATAGTCCTTCTGCAGGACCTGAATGATGGCAGAACAGGTCTCTTGAATAATGATCCCCAGAGCCTGGGGGGAGATGCCTGTCGAGAACTTCATGTCCTGCAGACTTCTCCCCGTCGCCAAGTACCGCAACGTGGCGACTAGCCTCTGCTCGGGAGTGATGGCTTGCCACATGCAGGTGTCTTGCCTGCTAATATAAGGAGACAGCGAAGCCAACAAATGGTGTAAAATGGGGTCCGTCATCTGGAGATAATTCCTGAAATCATCAGGATTATTCTCACGGATTTCCCGCAACAAAGACATATAAGAGAATTGGTCACGCTGGAGTAACCAATTCTTCGTCCATGAACTCCTCCCTGCCCTATTCATGGACTGGGTTTGGGTCAAAGTAAGAAACCCAACACCAAGCCCCTGCACAGCACAAACTCTTCGACGAGTACGTACCCGCAACATGGCTTCAAATTGGTCGGCTGGTCAGAATGAACTAACATAACGCATGAAAATCAGAAAGGCCTGAGAAGAGCGAGCTGAAAATCAGAAACGAGTGGACAAGAATGCACTGACAATCAAATACATACTATAATAATACGCACTGAAAAACAAATGCGAATTGACTACACGCACTGAAAACCAGATGCAAATCCACAAGCACAAACTGAAGAGCAGTAACGATTGGAAAAGCACAAGGCTAAAAAGCGTGAATCGTCTCTCACCAAACTTCTACTAACACGAGATTAGCAGAAGGAGCCCAAAGTGTGGCGCACTGGCTATTGAACTTCCCTTTTCTAGTGCCGTCGTACGTGTTGTACGTCACCGCGTTCTTCACGTTTGGAATTTCCGACAAGATTTGTGTGACCGTGTGTATGCAAGACAAGTTTGAGCCAACATCCATCGGAAAAAAAAACATGGATTTTGTTGTCGGAATGTGCGATCGCGTGTACGTGGCATAATAGTGCTGCCTAATCATCCTGAACAAACATGGTGAAGCACCGGATATACTGTTTGAGGGTCTGGTTTGTCCTCTCGGTCTGTCCATTAGTCTGAGGATGGTAAGCAGAAGACATGGATAGCTCAATTTTCAGGACCTTGCATAGTGCTTTCCAGAAGCGAGAGGTGAACTGAACCCCCCTGTCTGACACAATGTTTGTTGGAATCCCGTGTAATCTGACGATTTCCCTGATGAAAACCTGGGCAGTCTCCATGGCAGAAGGTGTGTTATGTAGTGGTATGAAGTGGGCCATTTTAGAAAGGCGGTCAACCACTACAAGGATAGCTATACGTCCTTCAGGCGAGGGTAGTCCTACTATGAAGTCCATAGCATTCATGCCCCATAGTCTATCAGGGATTGGTAGTGGTCTGAGAAGCCCCCAAGACATGGTTCTAGCAGTCTTGCTCTGAATACAGACAACGCATGACTTAACATATTCCTTGCAGTGCTTCTTGAGGTTCAGCCACCAGAACATACGCTGAATTAATTTGAGAGTTTTGTGGACCCCAAAATGGCCAGCCAGAGGGTGGTCGTGGCAAAGGCTCAGTACTCTTGTCTGGAAATTTTCTGGCACAAACATTTTATTGTCTTTCCATAGTAACCCATCCTTGGGTAACAGGGTAACTCCTGGTGGACTGAATACTCCTGCTGAAGCTTGCTTTAAGCCGGACATCAGAACTGTCTGAAGAAGCAGAAAGTTTCCCTCTGATAGGATGGTATCTGGAACTGAGATTTCTTTGGGGTCATCAAACATACGGGAGAGAGCGTCTGGCTTAATGTTCTTTGACCCCGGCCGGTAGGTGATATGGAATGAAAATCTGGAGATGCCCATCACGCTTGACGCGGCTTCAGCCATTTGGCGGTTCTCAGATACTCCAGATTCTTGTGATCAGTGTAAATAAGTATGGGTTGTGCTGCTCCTTCCAACAAATACCTCCACTCCTCGAGTACAGCCTTAATGGCAAGTAGTTCATGATCACCCACATTATAGCTCTTCTCGACTGGAGAAAGCTTGTGGGAGAAGAAGGATATGGGGAGAATCCTGAGGCCTTGGCATTGGGAAATAACTGCCCATACCATTGTTTCTAATGCATCTACCTCGAGTAGATAAGGCAAAGAGGGATCCGGATGACTCAAGATGGGGGCAGAAGTAAAAAGTCCTTTTAGAATTGTAAAGGCAGCTTGAGCCTCGGAATTCCAGTGGAACCGAACGTTCTGTTTTGTCAACTGGGTGATTGGAGAAATGATAGCGGAGAACCCCTTGATGAATCTTCTGTAAAAGTTTGCAAAGCCAACAAAACGCTGTACCCCCTTTTTGTCTGATGGTGCAAAACAGTCCAGAACAGCTGTAACCTTCTGTGGGTCCATCTTGAATCCCTCGGTGGAGATTACCAGACCTAAGAACTGGATACTCTGCCGCTCAGATTCACATTTTTCTGGTTTGGCATATAGCCCATGTTGATGGAGTCGACAGAGTACAATCTTAACATGTCTCCTGTGTTGATCCAGGGATGTGGAAAAAATCAAGATGTCCTCTAGATAAACAATTACAAAGATATCTAGGCAGTCTCTGAAGGTATCATTAACGAAGTACTGGAAGGTGGCAGGGGCATTACACAGACCAAAAGCCATCACTAGGTATTCATAGTGGCCGAACCTAGTACGGAAAGCTGTTTTCCACTCGTCCCCAGGGATACGAACCAAACTGTAGGCCCCTCGCAGATCTAGTTTGATAAATACAGCTGTGGTTTGCAGTCTTTGAAAGAGCTCAGGTACCAGGGGCAAAGGAGACCGGTTCTTGACAGTAACTTTATTTAGCTCCCGGTAGTCCACACAGGGCCGTAAGGAAAAAGATTTTCGTCCACATATTCCCTTAGTACCTCCAACTCCCACTCAGATAGTGGAAAGATTCATCCAAAGGGGATCTCAGCCCCTGGAAGCAATTCAATTGGACAATTGTATAAGTCTCAGCCCCCTGTTTGCTAAAAACATCCAGAAACTCGTGATATGGCTCAGGTACTATTGAGCGTATCTCCGAATCATATTCCATGCACAGCAAAGGGCAAGAGACTTTAGGAGGTATGGGCAGGCAGTGTTCTAGGCAGTAGGACTGGAACTTGATACTTCCGGAGCCCCAATCAATTTGCGGATTGTGGGCCTGTAGCCAGGGTAAGCCCAAAATGACTGGAAACAGAGGGGACGCAATTTCATCCAGACACAACAGTTCTTTATGGTCTGTGGAAGTGATCACAGGTAGTAGAGAGGTCTCTTGATATGGGACCCGTCTGCTAGGAAAATGAAGAGTCCTTGAGCCCTGGGTCGGAGTGGGATGAGTTGTTGATGTGGAAAGTTCAGGTCAATAAAACAACTGCCCCAGAGTCAATTATTGCAGTAACTGGTACAGTTAAATAATCCTTTTTTTTACTTTTTTCTTTCGTCTTCTCTTCCTCTTTCCTTTTGGTGGGGGGGCGTTGAGAGGAGGGGGGTTCCAACAAAATTAGAGGGGTGCCGGGCGGAGCTAATCCCCCCCTGCTATCGGAAGGTTTATATAAGATATGATTACTATTTTTATTAAAATTTTATAAATGTCTATTTTTTTCTGTTTGCTGTCAAGTTCGATGTTTCTATATAAAATATGGAATGTAGATACTGTTTGTAATAAAAATGAAAATGTTTAAATAAAGATGAATTAATATAAAAAAAACTGGTACAGTTCTTCCTGGAAGTTGAAATGAGATGGGAAGAGCCAGGTGCGTGGGTGCTGGACATCAGTGTACATAGTGGCCAGCCTCCCCACAGTACAGGCAAAGGTTGTTCTGCTGCTGGCGTAATCGTTCTTTAGCAGATAGTGAGGGTCTCATTAATCCAAGTTGCATAGGCCCAGGACTGGTGAAAGCGGGGTGAGCGGGAACGGGTACTCTGGGTAGCATCCAGGTTGGACGGATCTGATAGGTAGCTTTCTCTTTCTTGCACTCCCGAGGCATCAGTCTATCTGAATGGTCAGAGTAATTAATGCCTCCAGTAAGTTTGGTATACCGACCCGGGCCAGTTCATCCTTTAATCTTTCAGATAGGCCAAGGCTAAACTGGTGCCACAGGGCTGCTTTATTTCACTGGGTATCTACGCTCCAGCATCTGAAGTTCGTAACGTGGTCCTTGACCGATCTGCGGCCTTGCTGGAGCACATGAAGGGCAGTCTCTGCAGTGGAAGTCCCTTGTGGGTCATCATATAACAGTGACATGGCATTGAAGAAGGATGACAAAGAGTCCAGCATAATATGGCATTCTTCTAGAAGGTTATGGGCCCAGATCTGTGGTTCACCCTGCAGCAGAGAAATGATGAACCCCACCTTGGTGGTCTCCAGGGAAAACGTCAGAGGTTTTAGTGAAAAGTACAATTCACAGGCGTTGTGGAATGCCCGAAACGTATTTCGGTCCCCAGAAAATTTCTCTGGAATGGGGACCCTTGGATCTGGAGGAAACATCATTGCAGCAGGGGTGGTGGTAGCCTCTGCGGATGTCCTGCTAATAGGAGGATTTGCAGTGGTAGCCAGGGATTTCACTTGCTCTAAACGCACATAACCATCCTGGAAAGATTTCACCACTTGAGTGAGAGCTGAGAGATGTTGGCAAATTTCATCTGTGGAGGAGGTCCCTCTTGCAGGCTCAGGCATGGCTGTTTGATACTGACACATACCTTGGAGGTAAGCCTGACGTGCAGAGGGAGACCTCTCATACAGCCCTGGCTGATCACTGGAGTTCGGACAGTGACCGTAGGAGCGCAGTGAGGTATGGGTGCCTGCAGGGTTTACTTGGCTGGAAATTATGACAGCTGGCAGAGACAGGAACCAACTTGGATGCTGTGGATACAGGGTAAGTGGATGCAGGTGCACTGATGGGCAGCGGATGCACATGGATGCAGGACAGCAGGCAGGAGCGAGGTCAGACTAGCCAGGTAATACACAGCTGATCAATCAGGCAGAATCGGCAGGCAGCGAATGGTCAAAGTTCAGGCAGGGTTAGTAACGGAAGATCAGGCAGACAGGTAAATGAAGCAAGGTCAAGGAAAGCCAAAGGTCAGGACTGGAGACAGCAGCGAGGTCAGGAAGCTGGGTAAGTACTGGATCAGATGCGGGTTCAGGATAAGGTCACAGGGTAAAGCTGCAGAACAAACAGAAAAGGATCAATGCAACTGGAGCCCATTTTAAAGGCCACTGGGCGCCAAAGCAGCGTCACTGTGCATGTGTGCATGATCTCTGTGATCTGCACATACGCATGCGCATTGGCGCACATCTGTTCACCGCTGGATGCCTGTTAACCGGACTATGCCTCTGTGAACCCATGTGCCTGTGACCTGTTGCAGGACTATGCGCAGTGCGTCCATGACAATACCATGCCAGTGTTATTCTAGCCTTAGATGCATCTGATTTTTCGTGATTTTAAGTGACTCAGCACCCAAAGAAACTCCTGAGAAGCGTTCTCCTGAAGAAGCTCCCCATGAAACATGTCAAGTTGTTATTCCAAGGATATGCTATTTCAAGTAGAAACGCTTAGAAACTGGAATTAATAGATCTCTTGCTCCATTGAGGTTGCTTTTAAGATTTTTGCGCTGAGTGTTTTAATGATGTATCAATAAAGTTGGTTTGCAATTTTTTATACGATTGTGTTTTTGTGCCTATAAAGTCCACATTTCCTGGTAATGCCAATATTGCCCAGTATGTAACTGAGCTACTGGGCTGCCCTAGATATACAGTGGCGATGGAAAGTATTCAGACCCCCTTACATTTTTCACTCTTTGTTATATTGCAGCCATTTGCTAAAATCATTTAGGTTCATTTTTTTCCTCATTAATGTACACACAGCACCCCATATTGACAGAAAAACACAGAATTGTTGACATTTTTGCAGATTTATTAAAAAAGAAAAACTGAAATATCACATGGTCCTAAGTATTCAGACCCTTTGCTCAGTATTTAGTAGAAGCACCCTTTTTATCTAATACAGCGATGAGTCTTTTTGGGAAAGATGCAACAAGTTTTTCACACCTGGATTTGGAGATTCTCTCCCATTCCTCCTTGCAGATCCTCTCCAGTTCTGTCAGGTTGGATGGTAAACGTTGGTGGACAGCCATTATTAGGTCTCTCCAGAGATGCTCAATTGGGTTTAAGTCAGGGCTCTAGCTGGGCCATTCAAGAACAGTCACGGAGTTGTTGTGAAGCCACTCCTTCATTATTTTAGCTGTGTGCTTAGAGTCATTGTCTTGTTGGAAGGTAAACCTTCGGCCCAGTCTGAGGTCCTGAGCACTCTGGAGAAGGTTTTCGTCCAGGATATCCCTGTACTTGGCTGCATTCATCTTTCCCTCGATTGCAACCAGTCGTCCTGTCCCTGCAGCTGAAAAACACCCCCACAGCATGATGCTGCCACCACCATGCTTCACTGTTGAGACTGTATTGGACAGGTGATGAGCAGTGCCTGTTTTTCTCCACACATACTGCTTAGAATTAAGGCCAAAAAGCTCTATCTTGGTCTCATCAGACCAGAGAATCTTTTTTCTCACCATCTTGGAGTCCTTCAGGTGTTTTTTAGCAAACTCCATGCAGGCTTTCATGTGTCTTGCACTAAGGAGAGGCTTCCGTTGGGCCACTCTGCCATAAGGCCCCGACTGGTGGAGGGCTGCAGTGATGGTTGACTTTCTACAACTTTCTCCCATCTCCAGACTGCATCTCTGGAGCTCAGCCACAATGATCTTTGGGTTCTTCTTTACCTCTCTCACCAAGGCTCTTCTCCCCCGATAGCTCAGTTTTGCCGGACAGCTCTAGGAAGGGTTTTGGTCGTCCCAAAAGTCTTCCATTTAAGGATTATGGAGGCCACTGTGCTCTTAGGAACCTTAAGTGCAGCAGAATTTTTTTTGTAACCTTGGCCAGATCTGTGCCTTGCCACAATTCTGTCTCTGAGCTCTTCAGGCAGTTCCTTTGACCTCATGATTCTCATTTGCTCTGACATGCACTGTGAGCTGTAAGGTCTTATATAGACAGGTGTGTGGCTTTCCTAATCAAGTCCAATCAGTATAATCAAACACAGCTGGACTCAAATGAAGGTGTAGAACCATCTCAAGGATGATCAGAAGAAATGGACAGCACCTGAGTTAAATATATGAGTGTCACAGCAAAGGGTCTGAATACTTAGGACAATGTGATATTTCAGTTTTTCTTTTTTAATAAAATTGCAAAAATGTCAACAACTCTGTGTTTTTCTGTCAATATGGGGTGCTGTATGTACATTAATGAGGAAAAAAATGAACTTAAATGATTTTAGCAAATGGCTGCAATATAACAAAGAGTGAAAAATTTAAGGGGGTCTGAATACTTTCTGTCCCCACTGTAAGTAGGGATTAGCCCGATGTTCGAGTCGAACGTAAGTACGACTCGAACATCAGGTGTTCGCTTGTTCGCCGAACAGCGAACAATTTGGGGTGTTCACGGCAGATTCGAAAGCTGCGGAACACCCTTTAAAAGTCTATGGGAGAAATCAAAAGTGCTAATTTTAAAGGCTAATATGCATGGTATTGTCATAAAAAGTGTTTGGGGACCTGGGTCCTGCCCCAGGGGACATGTATCAATGCAAAAAAAGTTTTAAAAATGGCCGTTTTTTCAGGAGCAGTGATTTTAATAATGCTTAAAGTAAAACAATAAAAGTGTAATATTCCTTTAAATTTTGTACCTGGGGGTGTCTATAGTATGCCTGTAAAGGGGCACATGTTTCCCATGTTTAGAACAGTCTGACAGCAAAATGATATTTCTAAAGAAAAAAAAGTCATTAAAAAGTACTTGTCGGTCCCGGCAATACACATAAAAGTCAATGATAAAAACGGCATGGGATTCCCCCACAGTCCATTACCAGACCCTTTGGGTCTCCCCAAAAATCCATACCAGACCCTTATCCGAGCACGCAACCTGGCAGGCCGCAGGAAAAGAGGGGGGGATGAGAGAGCACCCCCCTCCTGAACCGTACCAGGCCACATGCCCTCAACATGGGGTGGGTGCTTTGGGGTAGCCCCCCAAAGCACCTTGTCCCCAAGTTGATGGGGACAAGGGTCTCATCCCCACAACCCTTGCCCGGTGGTTGTGGGGGTCTGCGGGTGGGGGGCTTATCGGAATCTGGAAGCTCCCTTTAACAAGGGGACCCCCAGATCCCAGCCTCCCCCCTGTGTGAAATGGTAACGGGGTACAAATGTACCCCTACCATTTCACAAAAAAATTGTGAAAATGTTAAAAATGACATGACCAGGCTTGGGCACAAGTCCTTAATTAAAAAATAAAAAAATAAAACTGTCCCATGTAGTCTTCTTCTTCTCTTGCTCCGCGCTGATGGACCGTCAGAGGGGGTGGGGTGGCCCCGCCCCCTCTGATGCTACGCGGAAGCCATAGGGATGTCCCCGTGTGTCAGAGGGGGCGGTATCACCCGGTGATGTTACCATGGTCCATCAGCGGAGCAAGAAAAAAAAAGAAGAAGACTATGTGGGACAGTTTTATTTTTTTAATTAAGGACTGGTCCCCAAACCGTGTCATGTCATTTTTAACATTTTCACACTTTTTTTGTGAAATGGAAGGGGTACATTTGTACCCCATTACCATTTCACACAGGGGGGAACCCGGGATTTGGGGTCCCCTTGAAAGTCATAACATTCTAAAACATTTTTCTGTACAAATTTATGGTATCCTCAGAGCTTGTTATTTAACTACTTGTCAACTGCGCTGTAGCTGAATAACAGCTATAGTAAGGCTGGCTAGTTCTGGGAGGCGGTCATATGCTTGCCCTTCTCGCGCACCCCCTGGAGTGTGCAGCCAGAAGTGTCCCTGATGGCTGGGTCCTCAGGACCCAGTGCATCACGGATTGTTGTAAAGTGACAATCACAGTGGCCCTTTACCACTTGATCACTCCATCCAATGACGGAGTGATCACTATGTAAACGAACTGGGGTCATGCCCAGTTCAGCTCTCTCCTCACACTGATACAGCATGTGAGGAAAGGAGAGAGATCCTTGCAGCAGTGTGAGTTGGATCGATTTTTTTTATGTACCCTACAGTGATTATTACTGCCCTAACAATGCCATCAGTGCCCTAACTTCAATAATATTTGCAAACTCAGGTGCGTTCAGCTCATATCAAGTTATCAGAAAATGGGTTTATGAAGTTACCCATCTATACTTTGGTTGCTTTTTTTTCTAAAATGACAAATAACTAAAGAAAATCAAACACTGGGTTGTTATTGTCACATTGTTGTTTTGTAATTATATGTCCTATTTCTTAAATAAATCAGTAGTTCTTACATGGTATATACATTTTTGTGGGGCTAGACTAATTCTGGACAGTATCATAAACACTAGGATTTTGGGTTTTTTTCATGAGTGCTTTGTATTTATATGTCCTATTAATATTTTTCTTTATCTAACAAAAACTCAAACAACTACAAAATGGAAAGAAACAAGATGATATTTTTTAGTTTTGCTGTTTATCAACATTCATACACATTCAATGCACTCAATATAAAATACTATACTATAAATCGAGTCATTCATCTTATTTTATCATAGTGTATTTATTGAATTGTGTTTACTAGACAGCTTGTTGATAAAAAAGCTCCATTAAAAAAAATGTATGACCTATACAGTATTTATGAACTTCTATATCAATTTCATACTCTTCAAGGTTTTACGTTTTGCAATAATTTCAATACCTCACCTAAATCTGTATACCTTCTCCTTGTTTTCATTAACTTTTTTAAACCATATCAGTTTGATATTAGCTCAGTTCAGAAAGGTAACCATTATGGTTTCCTTCTCTCCCAGTTCTATTTATCATTACCCTTGAACCATTAGTCATTTTAATATGAGATTATCTTAATCCAGAAGGCATTGTGGTGAATTCCCAATTATGTTGTATTTAAGAACTAATGCTTACAGTTCAGGATAATTATTTCTCAGTTTCTAGGATGAATCCATTAAAAATAAATGTTGTTTTTAAATAGTATCCTCACTAATTATGTCTTTGATATCTTTAGAAGTTTTTAGATAAACTCTCCCAAAACTCTTTATACATGGGGGGTACCATTTCTAGACGTCTATTTATAATGCTGGCTGCCTGGCTACCCCTGCCTATAACACTTAAAAAAACACGGAACAAACATGCTGTAAATGAGTGTCAGAAAAGTGTCAGAATCCTTTTCTCTATAGCTGTTTCTGGTCAAAGGAACCAAGGAACTAATAATCTGAAAGGAGAGGTTTGCAGTGGCAGCCCACATACTTTTCACATGACAGTCACTTTAACAGACATCACCTATTTGAAATTATATATTTAATTTGTCTGGCTTCATTGAGTTGAAGTGTAAAGTGGGATAAGATAAATGATGAAATGAATACTTACCCAAACTACATTTTTTCACACTATGATCATTACTATACCAGATGACAGCTCACAAAAATGTGGATTGCCTATCTCAACTCTGAGGTCTCCAGAGTATTGAGGGTTTATCTGTTTGCTATCCAAATGTCAACAAGTTCTAGAATACACTCTTGGAATCTCTTATGCCGCGTACACACGAGCGGACTTTACGGCGGACTTTGCCCGGCGGATTTTTCGACGTACTTTACGACGGACTTTCTGAATGAACGGACTTGCCTACACACAATCCACCAAAGTCCGTCAAATTCGTGCGTGATGACGTACGACCGGACTAAAACAAGGAAGTTCATAGCCAGTAGCCAATAGCTGCCCTAGCGTGGCCTTTTGTCCGTCGAACTAGCATACAGACGGCGGACTTTTCGACCGGACTCGATTTCAACAGATAAATTTTAAACAAGTTTCAAATCTAAGTCCGTCCAACTTTTGAGCAAACAAAGTCCGCTGAAGCCCACACACATCGAATTGTCCGACGAAATCCAGTCCGCCGGGCAAAGTCCGCCGTAAAGTCCGCTCGTGTGTACGCGGCATTACTCATCTCAAAAATACTTAAATATCCTCAAAGCCACTAATACCCTCAACACCCAAAAGGCTCCAATATTAAATTATTTTATTATAGTGAATGGAGACATAACCATGTTGATTTTAATCCACATATCAGACAGAATTACCAGCCAGGTTTTACTATTCATTTATTTATTTAGCATTTTTGTAATTGAAAAACTGCTTTGTAAAAAAATAAAATAAATAAATAACAGTTAATCCAAAAACAAAACATCAAATGGCTTAAAGTTTATTTCTAGAAAGAAAAAAAGCAAATAGGAAAGATAGACTTAAAAATGTGCAAGAACAAGCATACAGTCTTCAACAAAGTCCCACTGTCAGCACCATGTACCGCAGGAACTCAATGAATATGTGTTTCAAAGCCAGCAGCATCATAATATTCCAGCCCCATTGATGGTGTACTATGGATAAAGAAAGTGGCTTATATGTCCTTAATAGATACGGCACCTTATCCCAAGAATTTGTTATAAAGGCGACAGAGGGAAGGGGATTATTGCGGTGCCAAACAACTCACTAAGAATAATCATTAAAATGACAAATTGTATTACAATATATTTTAAAACACATATTATAAATGTAAGTTCACATAATCATTGAAAGAGCATATAAAAAATATACTAATATACTAATAGCCAAGATGATATTGACTGTTTTATAGTGGCGGGTCAGGTCTTCCCTACATGTTTCGCCAAGGCGTTGGCTTCTTCAGGGGATTAAGACGTGACCAAAGTAATTATAGCTTTCTAAAGAAAAGAAAAAGAAACAATTTAAATGGTATACAGGAATGACATGGTGAGCAATACTGAATGATTGGGCGACAAGGCATTAGTAGTCCCAGCCCCCTCCCCAATCCCACCCCCCACAAGATAGTGGGAATAAACACCCCATTACCCCAAAGCAATCACCCAACCTATCCCGATGCCCCCACGAGCAGAGTCAGCAAAGGGCAGGTCCTAAGGAAGGCAAGCCAACACTGTGGCTGCAGAGGGCAGAAAGGAGACTAATAAAAGCTGCAAGAGAAAGAAAAATTAAGATAGAGACAAATAACTCTCATAGAGCCCATGTCTGTCTCATAAGTAGGGCTAAATAGCCTCAATATGTACCAAGAAAGCATAAAGATAAATTTGAATGAAGGGGCACTGAGGTGACCAAAGATATATACTCAATCAAGGAGAGGCTATTAAGGTGGAGTTTAAGATGGAATGACTAGATAAAACCATAAAAAAAATCACATAATAGTAAAAAAAACCACTAGTTTATTTTACATAAAATTTTGGAATCCGTAAGTATTATGTTTCAACTGTTCTATGTATAGTTACATGTACACTACTGTACAAAAGCTTTAGGCAGGTGTTAAAAAGTGCTGTAAATTAAGAATGCTTTCAGAAATGGAAGTGTTAATAGTTTATTTGTATCAATTAACAAAATGTATAGTAAATGAACAGAAGAGAAATCCAAATCAAATCAATATTTGGTGTGACTACTCTCTGGCTTCAAACCAGCATCAATTCTTCTAGGTAGACACAGTGCTTGTGCACACAGTTTTTGAAGGAACCCGGGAGGTTGGTTGTTACTAAAATCTTGGAGAACTAAGCTGATGTGCCCTCACTATACACTATCATACAACATGAGTATGCACTGCTAGTTCGAATTGAGCCTTGAGCAAAAGGGATGATATCCCTAAGTTACAAAAAATTTTGTTTTTTTTAGAAAGACTCTTGTGTTTTCCTTAAACATAAGTACTTTTGGTACAGGGGAGAGTTTATTATTCAAAATTCAGTTATGGGTAGGGGTGAGCTTCGTGTTCGAGTCGAACCCATGCTCGACTCGAACATCGTCTGTTCGATCGTTCGCCGAATTGCGACGATATGGGCCGTTTGCGCCAAATTTGTGTGGCGCGTCACAGCCCATAATTCACTGCGGTATCGCAGTGCATTGCTCGCTGATGATTGGCCAAGCATGCACTATGACCCGCATGCTTGGCCAATCACAGCGCCGTCTGAACAGAGAGCCATAATTGGCCAAAGCCAAGGAGGCTTTGGCCAATTATGGCTCAGGGGATTTAGTACACGCCCCACACTATATAAGGCCGCCTGCACGGCGGCCCTGTGTAGTGTGTGTTCCGGCGTTGAGAGAGAGATAGATAGACAGAGAGACAGTGTCATTTGATTTAAGTTAGATAGATTATGCAGGACAGTCAGTGAGTTAGCTGCACTTACAGTGTATTGTGTATATATATGCATCCCAGGTGTTGTGTATATATACACTGTATTCAGTTTAGCTAGATCCATTCCTGTTATCTTGCTACTGACAGGCAGGCTTGTGTTGTTACAGTATTTACAGCTACCTGAAGAAAATTGCTGGTGTTCTTTTGATCCTATTAGTACCACAGTCAGGCAGCTAGACTATTTACAGTTAGTGTAGTGCGCCCTCCTCACAGTGTTCAGTTAAAGCTACAAGTTAGTTTAGTGAGACCTCTGCACAGTGTTCAGCTAAAGCTACAAGTTAGTGTAGTGCATCCTCTGAACAGTGTTCAGCTAAAGCTACAAGTTAGTGTAGTGCACAGTGTTCAGCTAAAGCTACAAGTTAGGGTAGTGCGTCCTCTTCACAGTGTTCAGCTAAAGCTACAAGTTAGTGTAGTGCGTCCTCCTCACAGTGTTCAGCTAAAACTACAAGTTAGTGTAGTGCATCCTCCTCATAGTGTTCAGCTAAAACTACAAGTTAGTGTAGGGCGACCTCTGCACAGTGTTCAGCTAAAACTACAAGTTAGTGTAGTGCGACCTCTGCACAGTGTTCAGCTAAAGCTACCTGTAGAATGTTGGTGGTGTTTTCCTGATCCTATCACTACTGCAAGCAGCTAAATAAGCTACAAGTTCGTTTTTTGCGAGCTCTGCACAGTGTTCAGCTAAAGATACCTGTAGAAGGTTGGTGGTGTTTTCCTGATCCTATCTCTACTGCAGGCAGCTAAATAAGCTACAAGTTAATGTAGTGCGTCCTCCTCAAAGTGTTCAGCTAAAACTACAAGTTAGTGTAGTGCGACCTCTGCACAGTGTTCAGCTAAAGCTACAAGTTAGTGTAGTGCATCCTCCTCACAGTGTTCAGCTAAAACTACAAGTTAGTGTAGTGCGACCTCTGCACAGTGTTCAGCTAAAGCTACCTGTAGAAGGTTGGTGGTGTTTTCCTGATCCTATCACTACCGCAGGCAGCTAAATAAGCTACAAGTTAGTTTTTTGCGAGCTCTGCACAGTGTTCAGCTAAAGCTACCTGTAGAAGGTTGGTGGTGTTTTCCTGATCCTATCACTACCGCAGGCAGCAAAATAAGCTACAAGTTAGTGTAGTGCGTCCTCCTCACAGTGTTCAGCTAAAACTACAAGTTGGTGTAGTGCGACCTCTGCACAGTGTTCAGCTAAAGCTACCTGTAGAAGGTTGGTGGTGTTTTCCTGATCCTATCACTACCGCAGGCAGCTAAATTATTTACACGTTAGTGTAGTGCGACCTCTTCACAGTGTTCAGCTAAAGCTACCTGTAGAAGGTTGGTGGTGTTCTCATACTACAGGCAGGCAGTTGATTTTGCTAGCTGCAGTATATATATATATATATATATATATATATATATATATATATATATATATATATATATATATATATATATATATCCCAGCTTAGTGCAGCTACAGGCCATTAGTATGTCTGGAAGGCCAACAAGGAGAGGCAGACAATCACAAGCCAATAAAAGAGGGCAAGCAGGCTCTGTGTCTAGAGGCAACAGTGCTGGTCGTGGAGACGGTACATCCTCACCAGCACCTGGCCATGGGACACGCTTGGCCTTTTTTTCGGCAGCTGGCCGTGTTGAGCCGCAACATGCAGAAGACTTGGTCGAGTGGATGACCAAGCCGTCCTCATCCTCCTCATCCTCTCTCACTAATGCTCAGGGTACTTTGTCTGGCAAAGCAGCTGCCAACGCGGCCTCTTCCCTCGGCTCAATGGCATCAGTTACTCCTTCCCTAGCCCCACCATGTCCTCCTGAGGAGTCCCTCAAACTGTTTGACCACAGTGTTGGTTACATGCTCCAGGAGGATGCCCAGCGTTTAGAAGGCTCTGATGATGATACTGAGCTAGATGAAAGCAGTAACGTGAGCACGGACAGAGGGGGTGCCCAAGAAGGACAGCAATCTGGCAGTCATGCTCCCCCTGCTGCAGCATACTGCCAGGTTTGCTCCAGTGATGAGGAGGGAGGGGATGATGAGGTCACTGACTCAACGTGGGTGCCTGATAGGAGAGAGGAGGAGGAGGCACATCACGAAGGAGGAAGGATGCCCTCCAGGCGCCAGCCTAAGGGCAGCACACTGACTGCATCACACCGCAAAGCTCCGCATGTGCAGGGTGCTGCTGTCTCTGTGCATTATTCTAAAAGTTCTTTGGTGTAGGCCTTTTTTGAGATGAGTGCATCAGATCACTCCGCTGGTATTTGCAATATATGTCTCAAGCGTATCTCGTGTGGCCAAAACATCTCCCGCTTGGGCACCACATGCTTGACCAGACATATATTGACCTGCCATGCAGTTCGTTGGCAAGCGTATCTAAAAGACCCACACCAAAGAACAAAGAGGACCTCTCCTCATCAGCTGAGATCTCCAACCCCACTATACCTTCAGTCCTCTCTGAGACCTGCAATGAGAGGAATGAAGGTGTAGAATTAGGTGTGTCACAGCCAAGTACTTGTGGGCAATCTGCTTTCGGTACACCGACGTCAGATTGTACCAGGCAAATTTCCCTGCCCCAGCTGCTGCAGCGCCGAAAGAAGTTCGCTCCCAGCCATCCACATGCCCAGCGGTTGAATGCTAGCTTGGCAAAATTGCTAGCACTTCAACTTCTACCTTTTCAGTTGGTAGACTCTGCTCCCTTCCGTGAGTTTGTGGAATGTGCGGTTCCTCAGTGGCAGGTACCCAAATGCCACTCTTTCTCACGGAAGGCGATTCTGGCGCTCTACCGGCATGTGGAAGGCAATGTCTTGGCCTCGCTGGACAGGGCGGTCAGCGGGAAGGTGCATATTACCGCTGACTCATGGTCCAGCAGGCATTGACAGGGACGTTATCTAAGTTTCATGGCGCATTGGGTGACTCTGCTTGCAGCTGGGAAGGATGCAGGACAAGGTGCAGTAGTGTTGGAGGTTGTTCTGCCACCACCCCTCCAAAATGCCAAAATGCAATACTAATGATTGTGACACACCTCTCTCCTCCACCTCCTCCTCTTCTTCTTCCTCCATGGCCTCTTCCTGTGCTTTGTCCTCGGAACCAGCGGTGCTCCGTGGGCATTCAAGGGGCTATGCAAGTACGCAGGCCAAAAGATGGCATGCGGTGCTTGAGCTGGTGTGCTTGGGGGACAGGAGCCACACTGGGGCAGAGGTTCTGTCAGCTCTGCAGGGGCAGGTTCAGAGGTGGTTAACGCCACGCCAACCTAAGGCAGGAATGGTGGTTTGCGACAATGGCACCAACCTCCTCTCCACCCTCCAACAGGGGCAACTGACCCATGTGCCCTGTTTGGCTCACGTCCTTAACTTAGTGGTGCAGCGGTTCTTGGGCAGGTAACCGGGCTTACAGGATGTCCTGAGGCTGGCCAGGAATTTCCGTGTGCATTTCCGCCGGTCATATAATGCCAGTGCTCGGCTGGCAGACCTCCAAAAGGAGTTTAACCTGCCCAAGAACTGCCTAATCTGTGACATGCCCACCAGGTGGAACTCAACGTTGGCCATGCTGCAGCGGCTGCACACGCAGCAGAGGGCCATCAATGAGTACCTGTGCGACTATGACACCAGAACAGGGTCAGGGGAGCATGTTTTTTTCCCCACGCCAGTGGGCCATGATCAGGGATGCATGCACTGTCCTGTCACCATTTGAGGAGGCCACGAGGATGGTGAGCAGTGACAGTGCATGCATCAGTGACACTGTCCCCCTTGTCCACCATTTGGAGCAGACGCTGCGTGGAATAATGGACAGGGCACTTGAGGCAGAACAGAGGCAGGAAGAGGAGGACTTCCTTAGCTCTCAAGGCCCCCTTTATCCGGACAGTGTTCCTGCATGCCCGTCGATCACACAGGCAGAGGAGGAGGAGGAAGAGGAGGAGGATTGTGTCAGTATGGAGGTTGAGCCTGGCACTCAGCATCAGCAGCAGTCTTTAAGGGATCATTCCAAAGAAACACATGGACTTGTACGTGGCTGGGAGGAGATGGCTGCGGACCATGTCATCCTTAGTGACCCAGAGGACTCCGAGTCGAATGCCTCAGCAAACCTACGTTGCATGGCCTCCCTGATCCTGCAAAGCCTGCGTAAGGATCCTCGTATTCATGGTATCAAGGAGAAGGACCAATACTGGCTGGCAACCCTCCTTGATCCACGTTACAAGGGTAAGGTTGCGGACCTTATCTTGCCGTCACAGAGGGAGCAGAGGATGAAACATCTTCGGGAGGCCTTGCAGAAAGGTCTGTGCAACGCGTTCCCAGAGACTGGGAGGTTACAAACTCCTGTTTCTGGACAACGTGTTGCTGAGGCTTCGGTCAGTCAAAGAAGGAGCGGTGGAGAAGGTGGCCGTCTGACCGGTGCGTTCAGACAATTTTTTAATCCGCAGCCCCAAGGTATGATCGGTTCCAGCAACCATCGCCAGCGTCTGTTTTACATGGTGCAGGAATACCTAGGGGCAAGATCTGACTTGGACACCTTTCCCACCGAAAATCCTCTGGGTTACTGGGTCTTGAGGATGGATCACTAGCCAGAGCTTGCACAGTATGCAATTGAGCTACTGGCCTGTCCTGCATCCAGCGTTCTTTCGGAATGCACATTCAGTGCTGCTGGAGGCTTTGTAACCGATCACAGGGTGCGTCTGTCCACCGACTCGGTCGATCGACTGACCTTCATAAAATGAATCAGTCTTGGATCACCACCAACTACCAAGCACCTGATGCTGATGTAACCGAATAATTTTTTTTGAAATGTCAGATCCCTTCAAAGACTGCCTATGCTGATGCTGAGTGACTATCCTGTTATGCTGAGTAAATATCCTCTTCCTCCTCAATGATCATGCTGATAGCTTGTAAGAATATTTTTGGTTCTGGGAGCCGCCACCAGTGCCTAAGGCCTAATTTTTAAGCCCCTGTTTAACAAAGGCATGTAATTACAATTTTTGATGCAATTCTTTGCAGCAGGACTCGTTCCTGCATTCCAACTAGAGTATCTGTGAGGGGTTGCAGTGTTGTGGCACCAGCACCAGTGCCTAAGGCCCAATTTTTCAGCCCTTGTTTAACAGGGGCGTGTAATTACAATTTTTGATGCAATACTTTGCAGCAGGGCTCGTTCCTGCATTCCAACTAGAGTATCTGTGAGGGGTTGCAGTGTTGTGGCACCAGCACCAGTGCCTAAGGCCCAATTTTTCAGCCCCTGTTCAACAGGGACATGTAATTAGAATTCTTGATCTAATATTTCACAGCAGGGCCCATTTCTGCGCCCACCAAGACTAACTGTGAGGACTTACCGTGTTGTGGCACCAGCACCACCACCATCATCACCAAAGGCCCAATTTTTCTGGCCCTGTTCAACAGGGGCATGTAATTACAATTCTTGATCTAATATTTCACAGCAGGGCCCTGTGAGAGCTTACAGTGTTGAGGCCACAACAACACCTAAGGCCCAAATTTCTGCTGAGTATATAGGGCAGGCCCCTACTTTCAAACATCTAACTTACAAACGACTTCTACTTGCAAACGAAGGAGACAACAGGAAGTGAGATGAAATCTACCCCATAGGAAGGGAAATTCTTTCCTGTAAGAGTTAATATGGGAAAACCTTTTCTTCTTTCCACTGATGCTTTATCACCAATCTTTGTTTCACTAAAAACCCCAAATTTTCAAAAAACATTTGTCATTGGGACAAAAAGTGAGGTGAAATCTTCTGAAGAGGAGCACAGACAGCAATACAAATGTCACAGGGGTGATAACCCTTCCCTATGTTTTCCAAAAATCTTAAAAAACTGATTTTTTAGCTGGAGCTACACTTTAAAAGTGTACCGGTTCAAAATGACAGATTCTACTTAACAACAAATCTACAGTCCCTGTCTTGTTTGCACCGCCTGTATACTGCTGTTCAGAGTATATAGGGCCTGGGGGCCCCACACCTTTCCTTTTTTTAATTTGGGTGCAGGGTTCCCCTTAATATCCATACAGGACCCAAAGGGCCTGGTAATGGACTGGAGGGTACCCATGCCATTTGTCTCACTGATTTTCATCCATATTGTCAGGACCCGACATTACATTAAAGCCGCAAGCAGTTTTAAATGACTTTTTTTCCTTTAAAAATTTCATTTTGTGCAGGGACTGTTCTAAGCATGGGAAACATGCGCCACTTTACAGGCATACTATAGACACCCCCAGGTACGATATTAAAAGGAATATTTCACTTTTTTTTTTTACTTTAAGCATCATTAAAATCACTGCTCCCGAAAAAACGGCCATTTTTAAAAGTTTTTTTTGCATTGATACATGTCCCCTGGGGCAGGACCCGGGTCCCCAAACCCTTTTTAGGACAATACCATGAAAATTAGCCTTTAAAATGAGCACTTTTGATTTCGAACGTTTGAGTCTCATAGATGTCAATAGGGTTCTAATGTTCATGCAAATTTTCGGTCTGTTCGCAGGCTCTGGTGCGAACCGAACCGGGGGGTGTTCGGCTCATCCTTAGTTATGGGCACCTTTTCATGGCCGAGTGGGAAGGCAAGTCTGTTTTTAACCAAAGGAGACCCAAACTCCTTTTTTGTAAGAGATTTATAGATTACCTCTTCTTTATATGGAAAGGTACTAAGGAAAGTATCTATAAATTGGCAAATATCTATGAATAATAATAATATCAGATTGGTGCATCAATTTAAAAAAGATACATTTTTAAGATGTCACCATATCCAGGGATGCCGATGGGTTGTATACTAAAGTTTTTTTTTAGGGAAACATAGAAATAGTTATCTAGGTAATAATAGTGGATATCATCCTCTCTGGTTTAAAAACATTCCCAGAGGTCAGATCATGAGAGAGGTGGAACTGTACAAGGAACGATGGGCAATCACAAATAATAATAGGTTTAATAATAAGGACTATTCCTCTCAGGGAATTAACAAAAACATACAGGATGTTGTATCGATTACCAGGTACATACAAGATACAGGTAGTGTGGAGAAGAGCATCAATTAACAGGATAATCATCATTGGAGCTTCATTTCAGGCTTTTGTGCCCAATATAGGGAAGTAGAGAAGCACTCTTTAAAGCAGTCTGAGGTTTATAAATAGGAGAACAAATAGAGTGGTTAAAAAATTCCTGGACCCTAAGAAGCAATTAACCTTTGAAACCATTATGTGTTTACAGTGTACCAAAAGGGAGTATAGGATTAGAGACTTAATTTATTGTGAGAGGATGTATGTTGTATAGGGATGAGCTTCGAGTTCGAGTCAAACTCATGTTCGACTCGAACATCGGCTGTTCGCAAGTTCGCCGAACAGCGAACAATTTGGGGTTTTCGCGGCAAATGCCGCGGAACACCCTTTAAAAGTCTATAGGAGAAATCAAAAGTGCTAATTTTAAAGGCTTATATGCAAATTATTGTCATAAAAAGTGTTTGGGG
This sequence comes from Lithobates septentrionalis, assembly GCA_037952835.1. NCBI lineage: Eukaryota > Metazoa > Chordata > Amphibia > Anura > Ranidae > Lithobates > Lithobates septentrionalis. Next base: position 8,699,447 of record JBBDGP010000503.1, read on the forward strand.
ACCTGGGTCCTGCCCTAGGGGACATGGATCAATGCAAAAAAAAGTTTTAAAAATGGTCGTTTTTTCAGGAGCAGTGATTTTAATAATGCTTAAAGTCAAACAATAAAAGTGTAATATTCCTTTAAATTTCGTAGCTGGGGGGTGTCTATAGTATGCCTGTAAAAGGGTGCATGTTTCCCGTGTTTAGAACAGTCTGACAGCAAAATGAAAATTTCAAAGGAAAAAAAGTAATTTAAAACTACTCGCGGCTATTGCATTGCCGGTCCGACAATACACATAGAAGTTCATTGATAAAAACGGCATGGGAATTCCCCACAGGGAAACCCCTAACCAAATTTTAAAAAAAAATGACGTGAGGGTCCCCCTAAATTCCATACCAGGCCCTTCAGGTCTGGTATGGATATTAAGGGGAACCCGGCCAAAATTTAAAAAAAAATGACGTGGGGGTCCCCCTAAATTCCATACCAGACCCTTCAAGTCTGGTATGGTTTTTAAGGGGAAGCCCACGCCAAGATTTAAAAAAAAAACGGCGTGGGGTCCCCCCAAAAATCCATATCAGACCCTTATCCGAGCACGCAACCTGGCAGGCCGCAGGAAAAGAGGGGTGAACGAGAGAGCGCCCCCCCTCCTGAACTGTACCAGGCCACATGCCCTCAACATTGGGAGGGTGCTTTGGGGTAGCCCCCCAAAACACCTTGTCCCCATGTTGATGAGGACAAGGGCCTCATCCCCACAACCCTGGCCGGTGGTTGTGGGGGTCTGCGGGTGGGGGGCTTATCGGAATCTGGAAGCCCCCTTTAACAAGGGGACCCCCAGATCCCGCCCCCCCATGTGAAATGGTAAGGGGGTACCCCTACCATTTCACTAAAAAACTGTCAAAAATGGTAAAACTGACAAGAGACAGTTTTTGACAATTCCTTTATTTAAATGCTTCTTCTTTCTCCTATCTTCCTTCATCTTCTTCTTCTGGCTCTTCTGGTTCTTCCTCCGGTGTTCTCTTCCAGCATCTCCTCCGCGGCGTCTTCTATCTTCTTCTCCTCGGGCCGCTCCACACCCATGGCATGGGGGGAGGCTCCCGCTCTTCTCTTCATCTTCTTCTCTTCTTCATCTTCTTCTCTTCTTCATCTTCTTCTCTGGGCTGCTCCGCACCCATGCTGGCATGAAGGGAGGCTCCCGCTGTGTGACGCGTCTCCTCTTCTGACGGTTCATAAATAACAGTGGGCGGGGCCACCCGGTGACCCCGCCCCCCTCTGACGCACGGGACATGACGGACTTCCCTGTGGCATTCTCCGTGACGTCACAGGGAAGTCCCGTCAAGTCACCGTGCGTCAGAGGGGGCGGGGTCATCGGGTGGCCCCGCCCCCATTATTTAAAAGCCATCAGAAGAGGAGACGCGTCACACAGCGGGAGCCTCCCTCCATGCCAGCATGGGTGCGGAGGGGCCCGGAGAAGAAGATGAAGAAGAGAAGAAGATGAAGAACAAGATGAGGAAGAGAAGAAGATGAAGAGAAGAGCGGGAGCCTACCCCATGCCATGGGTGCGGAGCGGCCCGAGGAGAAGAAGATGCCATGGAGGAGATGCTGGATGAGAACACCGGAGGAAGAACCAGAAGAGCCAGAAGACGAAGAAGATGAAGGAAGATAGAAGAAAGAAGAAAGAAGAAGCATTTAAATAAAGGAATTGTCAAAAACTGTCTCTTGTCATTTTTAACATTTTTGACAGTTTTTTAGTGAAATGGTAGGCCCTTACCATTTCACACGGGGGGGGGGGATCTGGGGGTCCCCTTGTTAAAGGGGGCTTCCAGATTCCGATAAGCCCCCCGCCCGCAGACCCCCACAACCACCAGCCAGGGTTGTAGGGATGAGGCCCTTGTCCTCATCAACATGGGAAAAACAACAAAAAAGTGTGGCGCTAAACAATGTCATATACAACTGTAAACAAGTCAATAGACAGGAAGGAGGATCATTTATATCTGCTTTAAACATATAGTCCTCATGTGAACTTCAAAGATATATAGTCTATATGGCAATATGTTAAGACAAAGTATTGGAGAATCATATAGGCATCTTGACTGGGAAACAGCTCACTACCACCAAGAGTTGAGGAGACTTACCAGATAAGGTGGACCCAATGGGGCATACGCCGGATTGGGTCGGACAAGGCTTAGGTGGTGAGTGGCTGTATATATTCCAGGAAGAATGCGGTCTCACGAGTTTGTTGTATTCATCCGGATAGTACCAGGAACTTGAGAGGTGTAGGCAATCTCTCTCTACACCTCTCAAGTTCCTGGTACTATCCGGATGAATACAACAAACTCGTGAGACCGCATTCTTCCTGGAATATATACAGCCACTCACCACCTAAGCCTTGTCCGACCCAATCCGGCGTATGCCCCATTGGGTCCACCTTATCTGGTAAGCCTCCTCAACTCTTGGTGGTAGTGAGCTGTTTCCCAGTCAAGATGCCTATATGATTCTCCAATACTTTGTCTTAACATATTGCCATATAGACTATATATCTTTGAAGTTCACATGAGGACTATATGTTTAAAGCAGATATAAATGATCCTCCTTCCTGTCTATTGACTTGTTTACAGTTGTATATGACATTGTTTAGCGCCACACTTTTTTGTTGTTTTTCCATTTTACACTTTGTTGGTCGTGTTGGCTGCTTCCTTGTCTTTCGTTTTGGGGTAGCGCAGAATTATTTTACATCTAACTCATCAACATGGGGACAAGGTGTTTGGGGGGCTACCCCAAAGCACCCTCCCAATGTTGAGGGCATGTGGCTTGGTACAGTTCAGGAGGGGGGGCGCTCTCTCGTCCCCCCCTCTTTTCCTGTGGCCTGCCAGGTTGCGTGCTCGGATAAGGGTCTGGTATGGATTTTTGGGGGGACCTGCTCCTGAAAAAACGGCCGTTTTTAAAACTTTTTTTTGCATTGATCCATGTCCCCTGGGGCAGGACCCAGGTCCCCAAACACTTTTTATGACAATAATTTGCATATAAGCCTTTAAAATTAGCACTTTTGATTATTCATGTTCGTGTCCCATAGACTTTAACGGTGTTCGCGTGTTCGAACAAACTTTTTTCCTGTTCGCATGTTCTGGTGTGAACCGAACAGGGGGGTGTTCGGCTCATCCCTAATGTTGTATTTATCTTTTAATGCCCATGTGGGTTTCAATATGTGGACCACACAAAAAGACTATTGAAAAAACATGTGGTGACAAACATTCAGAACATTGAAAAGGATTACAAAAATCATAGCGTGTCACTAAACTTTTGGGAAGCGTATAACAGAAGCTAATCATTATTGCAGTTCTGGTGTATAGATAGGGTATTTAATATTTAAATTGTCTTAACCCTAAGGGTCTTAATATAGAGCTGGACATGAATTGTTTTATTAGTGATTGTCGATGGCAATTTTAGTTGCATTTGTAATTATGAATTGTGTATGTATTTATGCTGTGTATGGTTTTTAGATAATTTTTGATGTTGCACACATATTGTTTTAAAACTTTATTTATATGCATTTTTTTATCTTATTTTCTTTTTTGTGTATATGTATATGTATATATATATATATATATATATATATATATATATATATATATATATATATAAAAATCCGGATTTATCCCTTAGACGTCACTGCAGCCGCCTTATCATTCACTGTCACCTTTTGATGTACATGCACCTATTATCCTAGCACTGGTTGGAGTGCTTCTTATGTAAGTACCTGTCTTTTAATAAAGTAAACCGAGTTTTAGCTATACAGAGAGCACTATATTATTTTTTTATATTTCATGTGATTATGGATGAAAACGTTTAAGCCATTAAATGAAAGAGGTTTCCGGCTTTCCATTCAAGATTTAACCCCGATCACCATTAGTGGTGAATGCCTGTGTGACCTTCCTGTTAGCTCAGGGGTCCATGTAGCAAGGTGAGCAGTTTGACTAGCAAGTGGTGTGAGCACGGATTAAGGAGCACTTCAGATTTTGCATGAAGCACCCTTTACCACCGTTGATGCTTCCGCTTCTTTACTACATTTATTTATTTCTCCGCACATGAATTTATATGGACATTTATCATTACTTATATTCGTTATAATTTCCCTTCAGCGCTGCACTATCTGTTACTGTATTTCTTGAAAGGACTTAGTTACTTGCCTTATGTGTTCAGCAGCTTTAGCTCTTGTGATGGTTTTTGCGCTGACTGTTTGTTTCTGATTAGATATAGTGCGTATATCTGCTGAATCTGAGCTAAGTTACAAAGGAGTAATTAGCCTTGCATACATGATAAATGTAAGGAGTCTGCACTGCTCAGCCATCCCCTTGACAATGTTCTTGGTGACAAAACGTGTTGGGCATGGCTAAGCAGTGACTGGAAGTCATCTGCCAATCCGGGCTGTCTGGTTGAGATACACATTCACAGAGCATCTGGCTTTATGCTCTAGGGATGGTAAAAGTGGTTTCATTCTAGCAGACATACTTGGATGCAGTGAGCATTTTGTTGAATTACCAAATTGTCAACCTTATGACTAAGTTTTTAATTTAAATTGATATTGAAGCCTTGTTTATTTTTTAAACAAAAAATAACAAACATGTTATAAATTACCTGCTCTGTGCAATGGTTTTTCACAGAGCAGCCCAGATCCTTCTCTTCCTGGGTCCCATGCCAGTGCTTCTGGCTCTTCCCTCCTGCCGAGTGCCCCCACTGTGGGGCACCCAAGCAAGTGTGCTCCTGAGCCATGGCGCTTTGTCTAAATTTTCACATCCATTCCATCTCCTGATGGGCTCACTGGCTGTGAATAACAGTAGCAGGAGCCAATGGCTCTCGCTGCTGCCAAAAGCCAGTCAGGAGTGCGAGACCCCAGAGAGGCAAGGCTCTCATGGACATCGCTGGATCGGGATGGGGCTCATGCAAGTATTAGGGGGGCTACTGCACACAAAAGGTTTTTTACAGTAATGCATAGAATGCATTAAGGTTTCCTTGTGCTTTTACAACCACTTGAATGAAGTTACTTGTTTTTATGGTATCACACTATTTGGTCCTTTTTTTTACTTGTTATACTCAAGGATTATGTGTGGAGGAGAGAGGATGAGAGAGCACATTTCTAAGAAGAGAGAGATTGCAGGACTAAGTAACCATTGCTTAGACGGCTTTATGCCAATTTGTCATAAGAGAGGCACATAGATTCAGCGAGTGTCTGTTGAGAGGTGGAGGAACACATGAACACGAATGTAGTAATAGTGAGGAATGTTTTCACCTATTATATCACTGGGAAATTGATTTAAAGATCTGTTGACATTTGTTATTGGAATGACACTTTGTTGTACAGTCAAGGAAGTTATATGTATACTCAACACTGGGTTATCATTATTTATTTATCCATATTGCACATGTTGCACATTATGTTTAAATTAATTTTATTTATAGAAATACACAGTGCTGCATATGAATTCATGTTTGGTATGGAGATATATATATATATATCTACACATACATACATAGTGTGTGTGTGTATTCTGTATCTACATTTATATTTATTTTTTATCGCTTTTATATTTGTTTTTGTATTTTTTTTTCTTTTGAAATTTGAAAACTAGCACAGAGTAGGGGTTATTTTACTTTATGGAAACAAGTCTAGTGACTTTGCGATATTATTTAGTAAAACCAAATAAATATGATTGAAACTGGAAAAGAGAAAGTGGCAGACAAACTGAGCACTTAGGATAACATATAGTTAACCTTTGGGGTGTGTTCATGTGACTTTTGCCTCATTAGCTGACACTTTAACCATGATAAACATCCACAATGATAAATCTCCTTCCTTTACAAAGTCAAAAAGGGTCATACATAATACACTAATTTCTCCTGGCAGCATATGTGCGACTCATGCATTTTTCATTAGAAGCCTTGTATGCTCAGTCAGGTTATAGATACTTCCATCAGTGTGACTTTGTATGATAAGACACAAATCCCTTACACAAAACAAGCAGATAATGAAAATTACACTCGTATTTCATAGTTTAGTATCAGCTTTCATTGAGCATTTATTGAAGCTAACTAGTTAATTTACTGGATTACAGTACAGTGCAAAAATGTTTTATATATTTTATTTTATTCTGTAGTTACAGTAGTTTAAAAATGATATTATATTCTAAACTGTTCTTTGTATTTGTAGTGAGATATCAAAAGCCTTTTTTGTGATATTGTGTCATTCTTTATATTAAATTGTGTCTACATAGTTATGCTGACAATTAACAATATAATAAGATGCATAGTAGATAGATAGGGGGCGCTATTGCGTGTCTGATAAATAAAATGAATTAATATTAGTGATTGAATATCAACACATCGAGTCTTGATAAATATATTAAGTGTAACCTTAATTAGAAAGAGATATATATAAATTTACAATATATGGCAATTGATGATTGTGAAAAAATATTAGCCAAAAAACAACAGTGGTAATTCCAGTGACAGTGATATACTATCTCCATACACAGTGAATAATTTATAAATTAAATAGTGTCTTCCAAAGTGAGCCAGTTGCTTCCTGTCAATAGATGAAAAGTTCCTTCACCAAAGAAGAAGAAGAAAATGCAATTATTAGTAATTAGCAATTATTTAATAACGAAAACCATTGCTAGCTTTTTTCTATATTCAACTTTTCCCAGTTAGATAAGCCATCGAATCCTTTGGACTAGAACCACTAGAGGGAGTAACACTTTACTCCTCTAACTATTGCCATTGTATATGCAAACTTTATTGATGTGAACGGAACTCCTTCCTATAATGTCTTCTTTACCCGCCCCTTTTCTCTTTATAAACTCGTAACCTAGTGACCAACGTATACTTCCATGAGGACATTCATAACGAAACGTACGTCGGAGGTACGTGGTCACATGTTTTTATCTACATCCGAATTCTCTGGTTGTCTCTCACGCCGGGTGGAAGGCACGCCGCTTTCGATGTGGTGCGACGGGTCGGTGATCCAAATCTTACCCTGACAAGCGAGCAGCCCCAGTGCCGGGTAGGCACCCACAAATGTAAGCAGCCATTTGGCGTTTTTAATGTATCCTTAGCTTTTAATAAATGATTTTACACTATGGAGACTTTTTTTGCTTCACATATATCCCATGTTTGAACGATTGGGACCGGAGGGGTTCTTAGCCTAATCAACAACCAGCTGTCCAGCCATCCATGTGAGCAGGCACAATCCTGCAAAAGCGCTAATGACTCTCTTTTTAAGTAAAGGAGTCATTGGTATCTGTTAAGCATATATCTATTTCTACAAGGTGCATTTCCTTCTTCTTCTTTGGTGAAGGAACTTTTCATCTATTGACAGGAAGCAACTGGCTCACTTTGGAAGACACTATTTAATTTATAAATTATTCACTGTGTATGGAGATAGTATATCACTGTCACTGGAATTACCACTGTTGTTTTTTGGCTAATATTTTTTCACAATCACCAATTGCCATATATTGTAAATTTATATATATCTCTTTCCAATTAAGGTTACACTTAATATATTTATCAAGACTCAATGTGTTGATATTCAATTACTAATATTAATTCATTTTATTTATCAGACACGTAATATTATTATTATTATTATTATTATACAGGATTTATATAGCGCCGACAGTTTACGCAGCGCTTTACAACAACATTAGGGCAGACAGTACAAGTACAATACAATTCAATACAGGAGGAATCAGAGGGCCCTGCTCGTTAGAGCTTACAATCTAGGAGGGAGGGTCAAGTTATACAAAAGGGTAATAGCTGTGGGGGATGAGCTAATGGAGAAAATAGTGCAGTTGTTAGATGGAGGCAGGATAGGCTTCTCTGAAGAGGAAAGTCTTCAGGGATCGCCTAAAAGTGGATAAATTTGGAGACAGTCTGACAGATTGGGGTAGGGAATTCCAGAGGATGGGCGAGGCTCGGGAGAAGTCCTGGAGGCGGATATGGGAGGAGGTGATGAGGGAGCTAGAGAGCAGGAGATCTTGGGTGGAACGGAGATGGCGTTTAGGTTGGTATTTTGAGACTAGGTTAGTGATGTAGCTGGGGGCACAGTTGTGGATGGCTTTGTAACCTATTACAATAGCGCCCCCTATCTATCTACTTACCATCTGATCATTCATGTTCAGTTGGGGAGCAGCTTATCTGTGTTTTTTGGGTTATGGTCCACTAATTTAAGTAATAATTTTTGAACTCTGGTTGTGGCCGAAGTTCACCAACATTGGCGCGGAGTAAACTGCTTTTATTATCAATAAGATGCATAGTGAGAAATACATTTCTGCTCATGGGTATTATCTATGGTAGGAGTTACTATAGTAGGAGGCTTTATTTGGAAAATATTATATTATATTATATTATATTATATTATATTATATTATAGCACAGAATGTAGAATAGCATTTGATAATGTTGTTTCACATACTGTAAATTTGATCTGTATAAAATCAGCATTCTTACATCAGAACATGATGCTTATACGGTGACGGTTAAATGCAATATCTTTTCCATTATTGGGAAGTCCTCAATTAAGCAGAGAGCAATGCTGTCCAATGACATCAGTGTCATTGTGTACATAGTAGCAACTAAAAATATTATCTCAGGATCTCTTGTACAGAAATCTAGACCTAGTGATCACAGGTTTTCCTTATTGTAATCTGCCACCAAGTCCAGCTCTTAGAAACACCCCACCAAGGTGAGGTTGGAACAGAAAGGCTTCAATGCAGAGACTGTTCACAAGACATCAGGTCAGGAAAGTAGTCAAATTTAGGCAGAGGTCTTAGCAGGCAGGAAGAGAGAGAAAACAGTCCGGTCAATCGGCAGCACACAGGCAGGTGGGTAGTCATGTTTTATAGTGCTTTAGCTGTCAGATAGCAGGTGATAAGACACAGCACCAGCTACTTCAAAGGCTGGTGCTTAAATACTCTTATGGTCAGAGAACACTCCCAGCATCATTAGAGTTTGCTGACAGATTCTTCAATACTGTCTACCAGAAATGGGGGAGGCTGAATGATAGATCTGCCAAGTAAGGGATACAGGCTTACAGGCTTCAAACAGGAAATGTAACACACTATATGAATCTTTAGTGAGCCTACAAAAGTGACTGATATGGGTTTGATGACTTCTTTAATTGTAAATGGCCAAAAAAATGTAAGACCCATTTACTTAGTGTTGCAATATAACTTTCAGCTGGCCATAGATGGATTGAAATTTTCCCAACTGAGCAGGGACCGGCCACATTTCAGACTGTTTTCAGGCCATTTAGTTGACCAGGATCAGTATCAGATCAGTGAGTCCAGCCGTTAAAATACAATGTCCTGGCAGGGGAGAAAAAACAAACAGATTCCTCCATCTTCACAAATATTGTGGATGAAAAAAAAATACCTATCTACGACTAATTTTTGGTTGGAGGGGGAAGATCACTTAAGTATTAGACCCAAAACCAAAAAATGTAATATATTGCAGCTTACCAAACATTAGATGTAATAGTGGCATTCATTTTTAGGCTTTCCTACCTCGGTTTTCACGTGGTGATCTGGCCAGTAGCACAATTTCTGTATTTAAGTGCCTACGATCTGGATGAAGGGGCAACAGAGACATCTTTGAACAGCAGCATTGTCAGTATGGGGTGAGGGTAGTGTTAGATGCACTAGCAGATTTAAATACACTGACAAATTGAAGCCAAACTCCAGCTAACACTTGCTATGCACAACAGTTTTTCTGTTCCTTTTAGGATAAAGGTTTTTACTTAAATAAATAAACCATTGTAAGTGCCCTCATCAGTAATCAATTGTTTGTATCGACCCTCTAACTTCTACATCTGCAGGACAGCTTGTTCCATTGTAAAACAGTAAACTTACTGGTTGGATCACTAGGTGAAAATAAAGACAAGAGGCCTAAAAAAGAAAACAAATGCAGCCATCACATCTAAGAATTGGTAAACGTCAATATAATAAATATTTGCTTTTTTCTTTTATACTGACTGAAAAAACAATGACTGAAACTGATTCTGTGAGTGGAGGGGGCAGACCTTTCAATCATCTGCCTGTCCTCCTTTCATAGATCATGTTTTGTTCATAGAAGCTGTAGTACAGCTTCTATGAATGGAGCAGATGGGCAGAAAGGGCAGACATAGTTGGGCACACTTGGTGAAAACCTGTGACATCCCCATAGTCTGTATTAACCCCAGCTGCACCAGAAGATTATGGCATTGGGGGTGCCATACATACTGTATATATATGGTAAATACATTCATAGGTGATATGTGTATTAAAACAAACTAATAAAATAATGCAACATAGTCTCCAAAAAATACATGTGCAACATGTATAGCATAAAAATTCTAGAATTATTGTAGCAAAGTACAATGTATTCAATCCCTTTTTAATGTAGTCATTGGAGTGACTTTAGTGTTACACAAACCCCATCCAACTTGAATAAATCCTTCTGTTCTATCACACCATGTGCTAATTATAAATCGATCAACATGTAGCACCTGATATCCAGTGATTCCACTACCTACTGTATATGCAGACAAGAAACTCACCCAAAAACAATGACCTCTCTGTAACAAGAAGGTCTTAAAATGCTTATTCAAGCTATCATTCACTCTCTGGAGTATTTTAGCCTTGGATATTTATTTCCCCAGACAGTAACCACGGCCTAAAGGTTAACTCCACCTCTTGAAACATATTATGGTACACCAGTATTTAGGATGTAACATGTGGCTAAGCAAACCCTTCCCCCAGAATGTCCCCCTCCATGACAGCATGTGCATGTGCCACTGTGTATCACACAGTAATAGGTGAAGGGCATGCCCAGGAAGGAAGAACATGCACAATAATTGCTTGAACTTCAGTGATTGTTTCAAGAACTTCCAGAGACAGGTAACAAACAATATTTGAGTGGGTGAAGCCAACAGGGTAGGGTGAGCTGTGAGCTGGGAGGCAACAGTAGCTTACTTACAAGCTGGCCTAACAGGAAATTTCCAAAGAAAATCACCCAGGGTCCTGCAGTAGAGGCAGAGGTTGGCTTTTAACTGCAGGCACTCTTCAGCGGTCAAGGCTGGTTGGGAAGGACCTAGCTACATTAGTTCAAGTGTGTCAGTAGGTAGTAAGAATGCTGGAGTCATTGTCGTCTAGGATGGAAGTAAATAGGTAACACCAAAAGTACTGTAAACTCCCAATTTTTCCTATTTCCACTCCCTGGGAAGACGGTTGATCTTGGTAACTGATCAAGTAATTTTATTCATGCAGGTTGATGCACTAAAGATTTAATGCATTTACAGCAAGTGGGTAAAAAAGATCGCCGACCCTAATAAAACAGTCATGTGAGCAGAACCGCAAAATTCTGATAGAACACTCTCATAAATGCACCTGCATCAGGCTAGTATGCTAGAAATGTTTAGTAAATATGCTAACATCTGCATTTGCTGGATTCAGCTGCTTAAAATGTGTATTTTTCTTTTTTAGTTACTATAAAGTGACTGATGTTAACATAAACTTTTAGAACTTCTCTCATTTGATGGATAAAGCACACTGCATAATTAATTAGATGTGTCAAATGATTCTCCTTGTCGTGTGATTGTTCTTTAATCTAATTAGCAACTCTATATGGATTATCGGTGTTCAAATTAACCAAAATTGGAACCAGTAAAGGTGGATAAAATCATATATAGCTAATGGTAGCACATTATTCAGGATGCCACTTGTGATATTGTGATATTCATATTTTTGTAGTGCCATAAATGTTGCAAACAGTGGTGGCTGGTGCTCCATTTTGGGGGAGAAACAGCAAACAAACCACCCACCACCCCCCTTAGTCGGTTGGTCAGCGCACCCCCCTATCGCTCGCTCGTACATCTGTCAGTTCGCACACTAGCCTGGCACTTACCCCATCTAGGTCACAGGCATCGTCGGATCCTTCGTGCGTCTCCTCCTCCTCGGCGGCTTCCCGGCAACTCCCCGTACATCTCCTCCTCCTCCGCAGCTTCCTCCTATGCGGTATCTTTTCCTCTTGGCCAATCAGATCTCAGGACCTGCTTCCTGATTGGCCAGGAGAAAAATCAGTAAGACAATAGCGAATATGAATTCTCTATTGTCACACAAGTGGGTGGGCTCGGGGCGCAGTGCTCTGCACCCTGAGCTACCCTTTTTGAAGCCCATTATATCCTCTGGCCCTAATCATGTGCTTAAAAAAAAGCCAATTGGAATCCATGCGTCCGACTCCCTTCATGTAGATTAGGGGCCGGATGCATGGATTGGGGGTGGCACCCCTGTGCCCCCTATGGATGGGCTTTATGGATGGGATACTCTTTTCCAGTATCAGAAGGAATCTGTCAGATATAAATTGTCATGCAGTATAACCTTAGGATCAATGTGCCTTCCAGAGTGGTACATGAGAAACCATTTTTGTGTACTTTCTTTCAATGAAAGGACTTTTGACTTTGTTTTACTACTGTACAGGTTACCATTAGTAAGATTTCCTCTCACTTTCCATTCTGGTGAAACATTTTTTATCAAAATACACATAAACAGTAAACACTGTTAAACCCAAAAACTTTGGATCAGAATATTGAATTCACTCTTTACAGTTTGTAAAAGAAAGCACACTGTCAATTCCCTTCCTGCCTGTATATAAAGTTTTATAAAAGACATTCAATTCATCTTGTTGTGTATGCTATGTGTTCCAACAATTAAGGGTGATTTGTAAGAAAAAATGTCAAGCTATACATACATACTGTAAATATCTGTTGCTTTCAAACATCGGCTTGTGGTTTCCAGTAAGGAATTGCAAGAAAGAGCAAAAAATAAAATAAGATACAACAAAACATTATAAAAATGCAACAAATATTTTTTTCTTTCCCAAGAAAGAAATATCAACATTATGGAGGCAGGGTATGTTAAACTAGTTTTTCTAAGGCAGTGGTCATCAACCCTGTATTCAGGGCCCACTAACAGGCCAGGTTTGCAAGATAACTAAAATACATCACAGGTGATATCATTTGCTGCTCAGTGATTGCAGTATTCTAGTCTGCATCTCCCCAAGGTAGTACATAAAACCTGCCCTGTTAGTGGGCCCTGAGGACAGGGTTGATGACCACTGGTCTAAGGTATAACTTAAGCACTAGGGATGGGCTTGATGTTCAGGTCAAACATAAGTTTGACTCAAACATCGGGTGTTCGCCCATTCGCCAAAGAGTGGAAAATTCGAACACCACTGAACACCCCATAATGCACTGTGAGATTGCAGTGCATTGCTGTATGATGATTGGCCAAAGCATGAAGCTGACCTGCATGCGTTGGCCAATCACAGTGCGCTCTGCTAAGAGAGCCATAATTGGTCAAAGGCAGGATGCCTTTGGCCAATCATGGCTCAGGGGGACTAAGTCCATGCCCCACACTTTATAAGGCTGCCTACATGGCGCCCATGTGTAGTGTTGTTGGTGTGGAGATAGCTTGGGTTAGATTAAGCAGGCAGGTTATTCAGTTAGCGACAGTGTATTTGAGATATATATATATATATATATATATATATATATATATATATATATATATATACACACACATATACTCTGCACTTAGCATAGACTATATTCAGACCATATAGACCATATTCTACATCCAGTGTAGCCTATATCTACAGTGCATTCTGTGGTGTACTGTTCCTAATACACTTCAGGCAGTGTACACAGTATCAAATACAGTGTGTACAGTTTCTACTACACCTCTGGTGGTGTACACAGTACACAATACAGTGCAGCTGTAGTACAGTTTCTAATAAAGTGCAGGTGGTGTACACAGTATCTAATACAGTGTGTACAGTTTCTACTACACTTCTGGTGGTGTACACAGTACACAATACAGTGCAGCTGTAGTACAGTTTATAATAAAGTGCAGGCGGTGTACACAGTATCTAATACAGTGTGTACAGTTTCCACTACACTTCTGGTGGTGTACACAGTATACACTACAATGCAGCCATTGTACAGTTGCTAATACAGTGCAGGCGGTGTACACAGTATCGAATACAGTGTGTACAGTTTCTACTACACTTCTGGTGGTGTACACAGTACACAATACAGTGTAGCTGTAGTAGAGTTTCTAATAAAGTGCAGGCGGTGTACACAGTATCTAATACAGTGTGTACAGTTTCTACTACACTTCTGGTGGTGTACACAGTATACAATATAGTGCAGGCATTGTACAGTTGCTAATACAGTGCAGGCGGTGTACACAGTATCTAATATAGTGTGTACAGTTTCTAATACACTTCAGGCAGTGTATACAGTATCTAATACAGTGTAGTGTGGTGTTGCAAAACAAAAATACACCATGTCCTGAGGGCCACCAAGTAGAGGCAGATGCTCACAGGCCACTAAAATAGGGCAAGCAGCCTATGTGTCTACAGTCAACAGTGCTGGTCGTGGACACGGTGCATTCTCTGCAGTTGGCCGTGGTGCACGCTTGTCCTTTTTTTCTGCTGCTGGCCGTGTTATTGAGCCAGAACATGCAGAAGAGTTGGTGGAGTGGATAACAAAGCCATCCTCACTCTCCTCATCCTCTGTCACTCCGGCTCAGAGTGGTTTTTCACTCCTTCCGTAGCCCCACCATCATGTTCGAAGGAGTCCCCAGAATTATTCGACCACAGTGTCGGGTACATGCTGCTGGAGGATAAGCAGCAATTTGAAGGCTCCGATGTTGGTTCCCAGGTTGAGTAAGGGAGTATTGTGAACCTTAGAGAGAGGGGATACCCAAGAAGGACAAGAAACTGTCAGTCATGTTCCCCCAGCTGCAGCATACTGCCAAGTTTGCTCCAGTGACAAGGAGGGAGGGGATGATGAGGTCACTGACTCTACTTGGGTGCCTGAGAGAAGAGAGGAGAAGGAGGAGGCACAACTCCAATGAAGCAGGATGTCCTCTAGGGGGCAGCTTAAGGGCAGCCACCCTATTGCATCACACTGCAGAGCTCCGCAGGTGCAGGGCACTGCTGATTCCCTGCTGACTTTTAAAAGTTCCTTGGTGTGGGCCTTTTTCTACACATGTGCAGCAGATCACACCGTTGCTGTTTGCAACCTATGTCTGAAGCGGATCAAGCGTGGCCAGAACAGCAGCCGCTTAGGCACCACATGCTTGACCAGACATATGATGACCTGCCATGCAGTCCATTGGCAACAGCACTTGAAAGACCCCCATCAAAGAAAAAGGCGAACTTCTCCTTGTGCCTCATCTGGGCTCTCCAATCCTACTATACCTCCAGTCTGCTCAAAAACCTGCACTGAAAGGAATGAAGGTATAGTAATAGGTGTCCCAAGTACTTGCAGCCAATCTGCTAGTAGTACACCACCATCTGATTTTAGCAGGCACATTTCCCTACCCCAGTTGGTGAACCATAAAAAGAAATTTGGTCCCCGCCATCCACATGCTCAACATCTAAATGCTAGCTTGGCCAAATTTCTAGCACTGCAACTGCTGCCTTTTTAGCTGGTAGACTCTGCCCCATTTAATGAATTTGTGGAATGTGCTGTACCTCAGTGGCAGGTTCCAAAATGCCATTTATTTTCATAGAAGGCCACTCTACCGGCATGTGGAAGGCAATGTTTTGACCTCGTTGGACAGGGCAGTCATCAGTAAGGTTCATATTACCGCTGACTAATGACTAATGGTCCAGCAGGCATAGGCAGTCGTTAACTTTCCTTCATGGCGCACTGGGTAACTCTGCTGGCAGCTGGGAAGGATGCAGGACAGGGTTCAGTGTTGTTGGAGCTTGTTCCACCACCACGCCTCCAAAATGCGAGTGGTGACAGTCTGGCCAGTCCCGAAATTTCACTTCCCTGTTCCATCAGACAAAAAAAAGGCTTTAAAATCCCCTTTAAGAAGAGGGACAATGGTGCCCACTCTAGTACATTGTTTAGCAAAGGTCTTAGGTCACAGAGAGAATTAGTGGAGACAAGCACCGATAAAGATCCTGAACTGGCTGTAGTCTCCTGAGATCCAATCTGGAAGAAGTACCCTGGGCTCAGGTGTGGCAGATGAAACTGGGGCAGAAGCAGCAGAAGGAAAAGTAATGGGTTCAGGTGGACCAGAAATGGATTGGATATGGCTCTCCAACTGAAAATATCCCCTCTGGACCTCCTTTATGTAAATCTAGACCTAGTAGTCACCTATTTTCTTAGCTACAAACTGCCAATAGGTTGGACCCTCAGGATCGCTTTACCAAGGGGAGGCTGAAACGGGAAGGTTACAATGCAGGGACTGTTCACAAGGCATCAGGCTGTAAAAATAGTCAGATCCAGGAAGACCTTGGCAGGTGGCAAGCAAAAAAGTAGCCAGGATCAAGCAGGGGTCTTGCAGGCAGCAGGCAAGAGAGTAGTTAGGTCCAGGCAGGGAGTAGACGGGGGGAAAACTAGAGAGTTGTGAGATTAATCTGGGTAGGGTACAAACAGGCAGCTAATAGGTAAGTATTAGAGTGCTTTAGCTCTCATGTAGCGGGTGAAAAAACACAGCACCAGCCCTTTTAAACACTTGTGCCTAAATACCCTTCTGTTCAGAGTATATGCCCAGCATTATTAGCATGCATTGATGCACAATGAAACATATGGATGTGAAATGTTCTGGAGGTAGGGGAGGCCCTAGGAATCCTGAAAATCCTGGAAGATTATGCATGGGATCCAAATGGGATCAGTACTGTAACAGCTGGCTGTCAAACCAAAAAACTGAGAACATAGAGGAGGTGAGTATTGCAGCCAGAGAGCCTTGTTTCTGGTAAACCATTGCTGGAGGTCTATTTAAAAAAATGCCTAAGGTTGCTGGGCTTTGGAAGTAAATATACATAGATTTGGTTTAACAATTTGGGGAATACTTAGCATTGCAAAATAGGGACAATTTAGTTCCAAGAGAGTTTTTCCAGCATTCTAAATGTTGATGAATATAATTATAACTATTCAACTGCGTGTTTAGTTGTTTGCCTCGAATTTGGCTTTTAACTTTTTTCAACAT
Organism: Lithobates septentrionalis; assembly: GCA_037952835.1. Classification (NCBI taxonomy): domain Eukaryota; kingdom Metazoa; phylum Chordata; class Amphibia; order Anura; family Ranidae; genus Lithobates; species Lithobates septentrionalis. The sequence continues at coordinate 8,716,467 of JBBDGP010000503.1, forward strand.
GAACATCTAATACTTAGCATATCTAATAAAACAAGCCCTTGAATCTTAATCCCCCCAACATTTACCTTTACACTTAAAGGGTTTGTTAAGGTTCAGTTTGTTTTTTTAAAATAAAAAACATGTCATACTTACCTCCGCTGTGCTGTTGGTTTTGCACAGAGTATGTATTGTCTTTCTCTATTATTCTCAGAACGCAAATGAGATAATGTTCCATTTTTCATCCAATAGTTATGTATATTTCACATGAATATTTTACGTTTAACATTTTTAGTGAGCATGTGGATCTCTGGACACCTCTTCACATGTGTATGAGACTAAATATAACCCCTTTGATAAAAATATGTCAGAGAATTAATGATCCCTCCTTATTTCTTGTGTGTTCCATTTCGTATGGGGTTTCAATAAGAGAGAGGAAAAAGATATTTGCACTTGTCTGCATTAAATCATGAAAACTACTCAAATAGGATAAAAAGAGACTTTAACCCCCCTGCCCCCCCCCCACACCCCACCCCACCCCACCCCTTCTTCCAATAATCCATATGTCCCTTTACAAATTTGCTTTGCAGAATGATTTTTGCTACATGTTTAAAACTTTTCACCTTTTTAGCATGCTCCGACTAATTTTAAATCTAAATTGTGTTTTAACTTAACATTCTCAGCATATTCTTTTAGCATGAAAAAATATATGCTAATTTTAAAATAATATTTAGATAACATTTTTCAGTTCTACAGATTTCTTGCTCTTATGAAATATTTTGTTTCATTTCTATAATGTTTTTAAGGGTAAATCAGAATGGTTTAGAGTATTTTATTAAAGTTTGTGAAACTTATAATGTTAAATGTCATGTTATAATCTTTATGTAATATGTATAATAAATGTATTTTTTGAAATGGTGTTACAGAGAATTATGTTTTTTTTTTTATAGTGTAACAATCAAACACAACAAAGGTAGGGAAATAAGATAAGGAGGGAGGTGGTGAGGTTCTGGCTTGCACCCCTACCACTTTGAAAGGAAACTGTAATGCCGTGTACACACGATCAGAAATGCCGCCAGCAAAACTCCGATGAGAGCTTTTTGTCGTAAAATGCGACCGTGTGTATGCTCCATTCAGGGGCGTAACTAGAAATAGCAGTAGCAAAATACAGCGTGACCTGTGCCCAATACAGCGTGACCTGTGCCCAATACAGCATGACCTGTGCCCCATACAGTGTGACCTGTGCCCAATACAGCCTGGTCTGCTTGTGCTCCATACAGCCCCACCTATGCAGAGGAAGAGGCAAGCCACCCGGATCAGCAGAGAGCGGGATTGCCCGCTGTAATAGCTTTCATTTGAATTTCCTGTCTTCCCGGGGATCATCGTCACATAGCCCCACCTCTTGGCCCGATGCCTTTGATGACGTCACATGTCCCGCATTGGATCGGCGTTCTGTCTATCAAAGGCACGGGCCAAAAGGTGGAGCTATGTGACGTGAGCCCCGGGAACACTGGAAGTTCTAATGAAAGCTCTTACATCGGGCAATTCAGCTCTCTGCTGATATGGACAGCTCGCTTCTTCCTTTCCTCTCTCTTCCCCTGGCTGGGAGACTGTGCCAGCGGTGCTCTTATCCTCACTGGGCCCCACTCGGCTGCGGGCCCCATAGCGCCCGCAGCCGAGTGCTAGTGCTTTATAATGCTAGAAGAATGAATTTGTTTTGCTGCTGATATTCACACAGAGTTCTCACAAACTTATTTTTTTATTATTTCTTGTGATCTCCTGAATAATCTTTTTTGTTTTTAAAGCCAGATCTTCATAATAATGTTTAGAATTATTTTTTATAGTCATCTTTTTTTTTTTAATCAAGATCGCGTGTTTTTTTGGTTATTTTTAAATTATTTTCTAGTGATCTCTATGGTTTTTTTTTTGTGTCAAGTTTCCACAACAAAATTATTATCTTGTATTTTTAAACTCAAGGAGGTTGGTTGGTGTCCCTTGTTAATTTGACTGTCCTTTTTGAAGAAAAACACATAGGCAAGTATTTTCATATAAAAAAAATCTACATTTATTCTGGCTCATAGCAAAATAAAGAGGAAGGCAACGCTGGAGAAACTGCTTGAATTTGTGAAGCCTTTGTACCCCCAGGGCACACATCAACTTTTTGTAACTAAAAATTGGTAGCCTGAGAAGTCCATATAATTGGGAGCACAATCTGGTCCAGGACTCCCAGAGATCATGAACAGCAGCAGATGACATATATGTCCCCAGGCTGTGGTACTACAACAGGCTGCGTCTTCTGTCAGACCAGACTGAACCCAGGCCATCACTTTCTTGTCTTCCCTGAAGCCTTCCCTCCACGCTTCCCTGCAGCCTTCCTTGGAGGCTGTGGCTCTGGAGGTGGACTTGTGGCAGGAGGAGGAGGATGGGTGAGCGCACAGAAGTGCATGTTCTCACTAATTTGGCCCCTCGACCCCTTCCGAGGGCCTGAAAAATAAGATTCTCACACATGAAGCGTTGGCCCTCCTCCATTTGCTGCAATTTTGCAGCTACGTAAAAGCCATAGCGTCGCTGGGTGTTTTCAGGGCCACATTAGCCTCCTTAATAAGGCACAGTGCTGCCTCCTCCATGTTACTCCCCTTCCTGGCCCTTTTTGTTGTAAGGGGGAGGGAAGGCACCTGGGATTGGGTGAGGCTACTGGGCCTGGCCACCTCCTGGCTGACACTTACCCCCGCCTCCTCCTGGCTGACACATTCCAGAGCCTCGTCTTGGCTGAGGTCTTCCTGTGTATGAAAAAGGGACATAGTTTTAGTTTTTGGTTCATCAATCACACACAATTTTGAGCTCATGACTGTTGCAAATTGAATGTTAATAAATAGAAAAGACTATCATTCTGAGCCCAGCATTTTTCATTCTTGTCCCAATCATTTTTGGCCCCTACTGTCTATTGTTATGTCAAACACTTTTTGTTAAATCATTCATTTGTTAGCAATAATACCATCTAGTTAACAACAATAATTTTTGGACAATAAATATGTTCAAAAATACTATACCTGGCTCCAGCTGGGCTCCTCCACTTCTTCCAGGATGGAAGGCCCAGGTTGGTCCTCGGAAGCCTCAGCTGGGGTTGAGGGAAGGGTTGAGGGAAGGGTGGATGGAAGTGTAGAAAGTGATTCCCTGGCTTCTATCTGGTCTTCCAGAAACCGCATCCTGTTGTAGTACCACAGACTGGGTACATACACATCCTCTGCTGCTGCTCCTGATTTCATGGAAGCTTGGACCTTTTTAAGCTTCTTCCTATATGTGCTTCTCAAGCTACCAATTTTCTTCTCCACAAACTCGATGTCTGCGTCAGGGACCAGCGTCTTCACAAATTGCAGCAGTATCTCCAGCGATGCCTTCCTAGCTGGTTTATATCTATATAAGGGGTTTTTAATCTCCCACAAATTTCTCATATCCCTGTATCTGTCTATGAACTGGCCCATGAATTTGGGGTCTTTGAATTGTTTCATATTTGCAGCAAGACAAAACACAAGACAAAAACACTAATATCAGGCTAAACTCTCCTAATCTTATCCCAATATAGGCATCAATCTCAAATCAGTATAGGCCACCGATGTCCCAAGTTAAAATGTTACCTTCGATATAACGTTCAGCGCTTTCGGTCCTCCTTCCTCAGCACACAGAACGTAGGTACGACAGATGCGTGTTAGCTTTATATACACTGTGCATGCGTGAAACTCTGTCCACGTCGCCAGCCCCTGACGTTCTTTCTGTCAGGGCTGGCTCAGCCCTTCCTTCTCTGAGCTGGCCACTTAGCTGTTGGCTAATTGCCAGCTCTCATCTCTTTCCACAGTTAACCAGCTATTGTGGATCTGCTCGTCAGTCCCCCCTACTTAAAGATCTCCAGCTCACTTCATTCCTGCCTTCGCCTTGGTCACATCACAAGAAACCATCTCCTGCGTTCCTGTTTAAAGACCGGCTTTGCTGACATCCCTTCTGGCTCCTTATCCTGCTTGCTGTTCCTCTACTTGGATCCTTGACTTCTGGCCTGGCTGATTACCCGATGTGGTTACTAACTCTGGCTTGGCTGATTACCCGATCTGGTTATTGAACTCTGGCTTGGCTGACTACCCGATCCGATTACTGGACTCTGGCTATGTTTTGACTATGCTTACTCTATTTACCTTTTATTTTTATTAATAAAGAAGTGTGATTTTACTGTACTTCTGTCTCGGTCTGGTTCATGGTTTCTGACAGTAGGCGAAGGCCATGAATTCAGAAGATACAGTCAATCCACTTGTTGGTAATATTTTTTCCAGATTGGATGAGCAAGATCACCGTATGGATCAGTTTGCCATGGCATTACAAATGCTCCTGAGTCGCACGGCTCACCTGGAATCCCCCACTGTGGCTGCTCCAGTACAACCTGAGTTGCAGGCCGTCCCTGCTGCTGCGCCAGCCTCTGTGCAGGCACCCGCCTTGAGCATTGCCTCTATAAGAGGTATGTCTGGTTCCGCCCCGCTTCCTCAGAGATTTGGGGACAATCCAGTTCAATGCAGAGGGTTTCTCAACCAAGTTGAGATATACTTTGAGATGTTGCCCCAGGCATTTACCACGGACAAAAGCAAAGTAGGGTTTGTGATATCTTTGCTTTCTGAGAGAGCCTTGGCCTGGGCTAACCCTCTATGGGAGACGCAAAGACCTGTTGTCTTCAGTTACCCTGAGTTTGTGGCCTCCTTTAAAAGGGTTCCCGCATGCTCCGCTTCTGCTGCCAAGTGCCTCATGTCCATCAAACAGAGTACGAGAACTGTTGCCGACTACGCCATTGAGTTCCATACTCTGGCAGCAGAGGTTGCTTGGAACAATGAGGCCCTCATGGCTGCTTTTTCTCATGGTCTCTCAGATTCCATCAAGGATGAGATAGCAGCCCAAGATACACCCATTGAGCTGGAGAGCTTGATCTCGTTTGCCATCCTCATTGACTCCAGACTCAGAGAAAGACTTTCTTTTAAGGAGTGCTTGCAGAAGCCTCCTGTATGTTTGCCTCCGAGCTTTGCAGTCCCACCCATGCCTACCTCACCTCCCATGCCTCCTGGTAGGGATGAGCTTCGAGTTGGAATCGAACTCATGTTCGAGTCGAGCATCGGCTGTTCGCAAGTTCGTTCACAATTTTGGATGTTCGTGGCAAAGTCGAATGCCACGGAACACCCTTTAAAAGTCTATGGGAGAAATCAAAAGTGCTAATTTTAAAGGCTTATATGCAAGTTATTGTCATAAAAAGTGTTTGGGGACCTGCGTCCTGCCCCAGAGGACATGGATCAATGCAAAAAAAAGTTTTAAAAACGTCCGTTTTTTCGGGAGCAGTGATTTTAATAATGCCTAAAGTGAAAAAAATAAAAGTGTAATATTTCTTTAAATTCCGTACCTGGGGGGTGTCTATAGTATGCCTGTAAAGGGGCGCATGTTTCCCGTGTTTAGAACAGTCTGACAGCAAAATGACATTTCAAAGGAAAAAAAGTAATTTAAAACTACTCGCGGCTATTAATGCATTGCCAGTCCGACAATACACATAGAAGTTCATTGATAAAAGCGGCATGGGAATTCCCCACAGGGGAACCCCCAATCAAAATGTAAAAAAAAAATGGGGGGTCCCCCTAAATTCCATAGCAGGCCCTTCAGGTCTGGTATGGATATTAAGGGGAACCCCGGCCAAAATTAAAACAAAAAATGACGTGGGGGTCCCCCTAAATTCCATACCAGGCCCTTTAGGTCTGGTATGAATATTAAGGGGAACCCCGTGCCAAAATTTGAAAAAAAAACGGCGTGGGGTCCCCCCAAAAATCCATACCAGACCCTTATCCAAGCACGCAACCTGGCAGACCGCAGAAAAAGAGGGGGGACGAGAGAGTGCCCCCCTCCTGAACCGTACCAGGCCACATGCCCTCAACATTGAGAGGGTGCTTTGGGGTAGCCCCCCAAAACACCTTGTCCCCATGTTGATGAGGACAAGGGCCTCATCCCCACAACCCTGGCCGGTGGTTGTGGGGGTCTGCGGGTGGGGGGCTTATCGGAATCTGAAAGCCCCCTTTAAAAAGGTGACCCCCAGATCCCGGCCCTTCCCCCGGTGTGAAATGGTAAGGGGTACCCCTACCATTTCACTAAAAAAGTGTCAAAAATGTTAAAAATGACAAGAGACAGTTTTGACAATTCCTTTATTTAAATGCTTCTTCTTTCTTCTATCTTCCTTCATCTTCTTCTTCTTCTTCTGGTTCTTCTGGCTCTTCCTCCGGTGTTCTCGTCCAGCATCTCCTCCACGGCTTCTTCTATCTTCTTCTCCTCGGGCCGCTCCACACCCATGGTATGGGGGGAGGCTCCCGCTCTTCTCTTCATCTTCTTCTCTTCTTCATCTTCTTCTCTTCTTCATCTTCTTCTCCAGGCCACTCAGCACCCATGCTGGCATGGAGGGAGGCTCCCGCTGTGTAACGCTTCTCCTCGTCTGACGGTTCTTAAATAACGGGGGGGCCACTCGGTGACCCCGCCCCCCTCTGACGCATTGTGACTTGACGGGACTTCCCTGTGGCGTCACCGGGAATGCCACAGGGAAGTCCCGTCATGTCCCCGTGCGTCAGAGGGGGCGGGGTCACTGGGTGGCCCCGCCCCCATTATCTAAGAACCGTCAGAAGAGGAGAAGCGTCACACAGCGGGAGCCTCCCTCCATGCCAGGATGGGTGCGGAGTGGCCCGGAGAAGAAGATAAAGAAGAGAAGAAGATGAAGAAGAGAAGAAGATGAAGAGAAGAGCGGGAGCCTCCCCCCATGCCATGGGTGCGGAGCATCCTGAGGAGAAGAAGATAGAAGACGCCGCGGGGGGGGCGTGGCTTAGGAGCTCCCGGCCCGACCCGTTATACTCCGGCCAAACAATTGGATATCAGCACAGGCGAACACGTTATGAGCACCCCTAAACACTACAAGACCAGAGCGACAACAAGAGGGACGAAGACCCCGACCGCACAACTCGGCATTCGGCGATTCCTCAGAGACAAGCAAGAACCATCGCCGGGCGCCATAGTATCTGCGCCACGTGCAGCAAACTCAGAGAGAAGTCTCATCATGACACAGGTGACCCCCCCTAGTACCTCGATGGACGCCGATCCATCCACGGGGATCCCAGCTGCATTCCGAACCGGACAGGCAGACACTTCACAAAGCCAAACCAGGCTAGATGATGACCTCCGCGCTATACTGCAGGCCTTACCTACAAGGGCAGACATTGAAGCCCTAATCCAGCGCGTTGAGGAGGCACACAGCAGGGACATGCAGGAAATCAAATCTGAACTGCACACAATCACTCAGCGAGTGTCCACCGGGGAGACTCTGTCCTCTGCATTAGAATCCCGAGTGTTAACACTAGAGCAAGCACAGGAATCCCAGAATTTAGAGATTCAGGAGCTACAGCTGCACATTGAAGAAATGGAGGACCGTAGCCGCCGCAACAATCTGCGGCTACGGGGAATTCCAGAAGCAACAGGAACTGAAGACTTGGCGGAGACAGTCACCGCCATAATACACAGACTTTTAGAGTCCCCACCACCCTCCCTGGAAATTGACAGGGTGCATCGAACCCTGGGACCAAAATCTACAGATCCTACAAGACCCCGTGATGTCCTCTGCCGCTTACATCGGTACGCTCAGAAGGAGACCGTACTACGCAGCGCCTGGGAGAAAGGTGACATTGAATTTGATGGAGCACACATACAGATCCTCCCAGATATCTCCAGAGCTACACTCCAACGCCGCGCTATGTTGAAACCTTTATTGGAGGCAGCAAGACAACATGGATGCACGTACAGATGGGGGTACCCCCTGGCGGTCATGTTCCGCTCCTCCCAATCCTCTTTTACACTGTGGTCTCCAGCAGATCTTCCTGCCTTCTTCACCTTCTTGGGGTCAGACCCGTTCTCAGTTCCCAACTGGCTACTGAAAATACCGAGACCGACAGGTCGCTCAGGTCCACACACGACTCGATCCCATCAGCCTGCTCGATCCCAGAGAAACCGAGGACGCTACCGGGCCTCCAATGGGAACGGATCACGTGAGTCATAATATATACGTTTTACCAGTTACTGTTTTGTGAACTGCAGGGCCGGACACCATGGCACTTTCTAAGTTGAACCCCAGAGACTAAAGCCCCTCCACTGTGAGACCCCCCAGTTTACGAACCTACCACCCTGAGGGCATGTTATCATGCCCTGGACAAAACAGGAAGTTTACCTACATATTTTACGTTTGGACGGAACGTCCCAGCTGCTGGTTGATTGCCCCCCCCCCTGGCCTTAATGCATGTAATCGGGGCACGAGTGCTGGATGAGAGATGCAACCGTACCTGACCGTACCTGACCATTCTAAAACGAAGGGGATTCCAATTATTGTAGCTAACCTGGCTTAGCGGAATTTTTTTTTTTTTTCTATTTGCCCCCCTTTTACTGCCCAGCTGGCTTACACAGTACCCCGTAATGGAAACGAGATAACCCATACCCTCCGACACTCATTGGAACATCTCAGGTTAACTACCGGGGGCCATTTTGCCCCCACTCAATGCCTACACTTAATTCACCTGAAACCTTGCTAATTCCCCACGGGATGCTGCAGGTCAGCGTGCACACATACAGCAAGCACTAACTCACTGGAAAAACAGTGCACAACAGAGAGCCATCTACTGAGATCTAACCCTCTCTCCTCCAGCAATATGGCTGCTGTACCAACCATAGCACGTACACCACTCGTTGGACTGGTCAAAATGCTGTATCCCTGGCGCATACGGGTATCCTCGGATCTGGGACTCTTTACATCACATACTCTCCAGAGTGATGTTTGGTTGGAATGCTCAAGACCCCCCCCCCCCCTTTTTTTTTTTTTTTTTTGTGGTACCAAAGAAATGCTGACTTGGTCCAGGGGGGGCGGGATGAGGAGGGGTAACTAACTAACTAACTAACCAACTTACTAATCTATTTGGGGATTATATAAATGTTTTAGGTTTTCTATTGCCGAAGTTAGATATCCGACCTGCATACTTAGTGCTTTTTTACGCTGTTTGAGTTAGATAAACTGTAACTGTTCTATAAGAATGTTGATCCACAAGGTTCCCATACTTTCTTAAACTTCACCTCTGTCACTAACACATACACATTTTCCGCCTGATTTCATACACAATTTAGGGCCGGGGAGGACACGGGCGGTGCCTGGGTGTCTCCCAGGACCCTCGCTGAACACACTCCCACTTAGGATTACGCTCAATACTCAGGTTTTCCTGTAGAGCGTTCAAGCAATATTTTGCTATTACTTTAGAATCTTAACCATACCTTCAGAGGGATCTCTACCCTCACTCCTTTCTCTTCTCTAACCTCTCTTCTCTCCCTTTCTTCCCACTACTGCTCCCCTAACTACACCCCCTGATTCTCTGTCCTCCTCCCCCCTGTTCCGCGCGATCATGAACGAACTTCACATTGTCACATTAAATGCTAAAGGACTCAACGTCCCCGAAAAGAGACGAATGTTACAAAATGACATGAGACGCATGAATGCAGACATCGTTCTGCTGCAAGAAACACACTTCCGGGAAAATGCTCTTCCCATTCTCAAAAACAGATACTATCCGACAGTATACCATTCAATGTTTACAGAGGCCAAATCCAGAGGTGTCTCAATCCAGATCTCGGCTAAAATACCTTGGTCCCTGATTGCTATAAAGACAGACCCGATGGGAAGATACCTCTTCCTCAAGGGCAAGATAGGAGAAGTGAAGGTGACTATAGCCAACATCTATGTCCCAAACTGCCACCAAGATGCCTTTATTAGGAAACATCTGAAACTACTTCAGGAGTTTACAGAGGGCCAACTCATTGTAGGGGGGGACTTTAATATCTCCCTACTCCCCTCAGAGGACACCTCGTCGGGGACTTCGTCCACGCCCCGAGGAACACGCAAAGCAATACAAACAGCGCTGCATTCCGCACAATTGATAGATACCTGGCGTCTTTTTCACCCTGGTGAAAGGGACTATACATTCTATTCCCGTCCTCACCAAACGTACTCACGTATAGATTACCTTTTGATACCCCATAGACAACTGCAGGCAGTGAAGAGCACCACTATAGGATCCATTACATGGTCAGATCACGCCCCAGTCATGATGCGTTATACTCTGACAGACTTCTATAGAGGACATAGGAGCCCATGGAGACTTAACGAGAGCTTATTGCAGGACCCGGAGACGTTGGCAGCTGTAACCAGGGAAATAGCACACTACTTCCAAGTTAACCTCACCACAGATAGTAACACCTGTCTTGTATGGGAAGCACACAAAGCGGTGATAAGGGGCATCCTTATACAACACGGCGCACGTCTCAAAAAAATAAAAACTGAACAAATGACTACACTGATAAACAAGTTGCAGACACTAGAAATCACACACAAACAGACCCCGACTAGACAACTGGGGACGGAACTAGACACGGTCCGTAGGCAAATCACTGACTTACTTCTTTTTAAAGCGAAGGCAGCAATGCAAGTTGCCCGGAAAAAAGTGTACGAATCCGGAAACAAATGTGGTAGACTATTGGCACAATCCCTACAAACTCAAAGGACAGCGTCATATATACCGCATGTAACCTCACAGACGGGCCAAAAAATGACCTTACCCCAGCAAATTACAAAGGAATTTAAATCTTACTACGAGAAACTGTACAACATTCCCACGTCACATCCACCTAGAGATCATATGAGGGAATATTTAACCACCTCCTTAATGCCCACACTACCAACTGAAACAAGGGACCTTTTAGAAGAACCTATAACATTATCTGAAATAAAAATAGCTATAGGCAGCGCCAAACCGGGGAAAGCTCCAGGCCCAGATGGACTCACAATCCAATATTACAAAACACTACTACCATCCCTAGGAAATCACATGGTCAACCTATTTAATAATCACACAGGGGAGGGGATGTTCCATAGCTCTACATTGCAAGCCCAGATATCGGTCATCCCAAAAGAAGGGAAAGATCCGACCCAATGCGGAAGTTATCGGCCAATCTCCCTGCTCAACACGGATCTCAAACTGTTTACCAAAATAATAGCCTCCAGACTACAACTGCACCTCCCACACCTAATACACTTAGACCAAGTGGGGTTCGTCCCGACTAGAGAGGCAAGGGACAACACCATTAAGGTTCTGAACCTAATCCACGCAACCAACCTTACAAAGACGCCGAGTGTTTTTGTGAGCACAGATGCTGAAAAAGCGTTTGACCGCGTAAATTGGTCCTTTATGTTTGAAACGCTTCACCATGTGGGAATGGGTAACAACATGCTGAGATGGATTGAGGCGGTTTATACAACACGACGGCCAGAGTCAGGGCGAATGGAGTGTTATCTGACTCGTTCCCTATTACTAATGGGACGAGACAGGGCTGTCCTCTTTCGACCCTCCTAATCACCTTGTCTCTTGAACCCTTTCTGTGCCATGTAAGACTAAACCCCAACATCAGGGGAGTAGAAATAAATCAAACCCAATATAAGGTGTCCGCATACGCGGATGACCTTATGTTTTCAATCACGAACCCTACCACTTCTCTCCCGAGCCTGCTTAAGGATTTTGACATATACGGTAACATCTCCAACCTGAAGATCAACTTCACCAAATCAGAAGCAATGGGAGTGGGAGTCCCAAATTCCCAGCTACTACACCTCCAATCCAGTTTTAACTTAAAATGGACCAACACCGCACTGAAGTACTTAGGTACACAGATCCCCCACACGCTATCTCGGCTCTATGAATTAAACTTCCCGCCGCTACTAAAAACAATACAGACACTCCGGAACAACTGGGGTACGGGTTTACACTCCTGGGTAGGACGGTGTAACATACTAAAAATGTCCATACTCCCAAAATTCCTCTACCTCATGCAGACTTTGCCAGTAAACATACCGGCCGTTTACTTCAGGAAGGTGCAATCAATATTCACGGAATTTGTGTGGGCTAGGCAAAGACCGAGAATTGCAAATAAGATACTAGTCCTCCCTAAACAGTCCGGAGGCCTAGCATTACCAGATATCCGTGCCTACTATCAGGCGGTGCACCTGGGAAGATTGATAGACTGGTGTCGTCATCAAGAATCCAAACTCTGGACCAGTCTTGAACAAAACCAATGTGCAGTTCCGCTCCGGAGAGCTCCTTGGTGTCACTGGGCAATTCCGATAGAGATTATGCGTCATCCATTAATAGGAAACACTATACAAATCTGTGCTTGGCTGCTAACACGGGCATCCCTATCTTCCTCAAATTCACCTCTATATCCGATACTAGGAAACCCACTGTTTGTACCAGGCCTACAAGACGCGGTCTTTGGGAATCTAGCTAGATCGGGTATTTACCAAGCCTCCCATTTCAGCACTGGAGGACGCTGGAAAACAAACGCAGAACTTACAGACCCGACAGGCCCATATAGACTAGACTTCTTGAGGGCGCTCCAGCTGAGTCATTTTCTCAAAACCATACAGCCCCCCACGAGTATACAGATACTCACCACATTAGAAGACATATGCTCGACCCAGGGGATACTATCACACACACTTTCTCTGACCTATAACATTCTGAATACACCCCCATCAGACTTTGCCCCACCAGGCCTAACTAAATGGGAAAAAGAGCTAGATTGTAGCTTTAGTACAACCAAGAAACAACAAATACTCAGATTCACACACAAATCCTCTATATGTGCCAAAACTCAGGAAACGAACTACAAAATTCTAACACACTGGTACAGGACCCCTGCACAATTACACAAACTTTTCCCAACGACCTCTGACCTCTGTTGGCGATGCCAAACGGAAACAGGGACACTACTGCATGTGTTCTGGTCATGCCCTAGATTGACAAGTTTTTGGCAAACAATTAAGAAGACAATATAGAAATTTACAGATTACGAGATCAAGGACGACCCAACATTCTTTCTCCTACATGCAGCTAATATCCCCACAAAGACATACAAAAAATCTGTTCTCCGACATCTCCTAGATGCAGCTAAGGCCTGCATACCACTACGTTGGAAGTCCTCAACCCCACCAACCATAGACTTATGGATCAAAAAAGTAGAAGAAATTAAACATATGGAAGATCTCATTCATACTGCACAAAACAGACAGGAAAAATTCTCCAAAACATGGCAGGGTTGGAACATGTTTATATTCTCTAACGAGGGACAAGCTTTGCAAGAAGCTATTCCGATTGTTTGAATACTCACAAGCCATTTCAATTTCAATTTTTTATCAGTTTTTTTTTTTTTTTTTTTTTAAACTAGATACAGGATTCTGGACATCTCAATTGCCTTTCAGCAAAGACTCAAGTCGCCCCATGATCGCGTGGAACATTCCCCTACCCCCCCCTCTCTTCTCTCTTTTTCTTTCCCTCCCCCCCCTAACTTTACTTTCTTCCAATATCTCTCCTCTCCTGACTATAGGAATCTATGCTATCTTTTTGAAAAATGGAAAAGGAAGGGAGGGTGCTCATGAGACCGTATTTACTTAATGCACAGCAACTCAGGAAATATATATTTTATTGATTTATGTACTTGTCAAAAACAATGCTTGATACACCAAGTTTCTTTTGTATTGCTGTGTGATGAAGATATACTATATATTGTACAACATGGGTCCATGTGGGCCCCCCTTTTGTCTGTTATAAATAAAAAATTAAAAAAAAAAAGAAGACGCCGCGGAGGAGATGCTGGACGAGAACACCGGAGGAAGAACCAGAAGAGCCAGAAGAACCAGAAGAAGAAGAAGAAGATAAAGGAAGATAGAAGAAAGAAGAAGCATTTAAATAAAGGAATTGTCCAAAACTGTCTCTTGTCATTTTTAACATTTTTGACACTTTTTTAGTGAAATGGTAGGGGTACTTTTGTACCCCCTTACCATTTCACACAGGGGGGAGGGCCGGGATCTGGTGGTCCCCTTGTTAAAGGGGGCTTCCAGATTCCGATAAGCCCCCTGCTCGCAGACCCCCACAACCACCGGCCAGGGTTGTGGGGATGAGGCCCTTGTCCTCATCAACATGGGGACAAGGTGTTTTGGGGGGCTACCCCAAAGCACCCTCCCAATGTTGAGGGCATGTGGCCTGGTACGGTTCAGGAGGGGGGGCATTCTCTCGTCCCCCCTCTTTTCCTGCAGCCTGCCAGGTTGCATGGTCGGATAAGGGTCTGGTATGGAATTTAGGGGGACACCCACGCCGTTTTTTTTTAAATTTTGGCGTGGGGTTCCCCTTAAAATCCATACCAGACCTGAAGGGCCTGGTATGGAATTTAGGGGGACCCCCCACGTCATTTTTTTAAAAAATTTTGGTTCGGGGTTCCCCTGCGGGGAATTCCCATGCCGATTTTTATGAATGAACTTCTATGTGTATTGTCGGACCGGCAATGCATTAATAGCCGCGAGTAGTTTTAAATAACTTTTTTTCCTTTGAAATGTGATTTTGCTGTCAGACTGTTCTAAACATGGGAAACATGTGCCCCTTTACAGGCATACTATAGACACCCCCCAGGTATGAAATTTACAGGGATATTACACTTTTATTGTTTCACTTTAAGCATTATTAAAATCACTGCTCCCAAAAAAACATCAGTTTTTAAAACTTTTTTTGCATTGATCCATGTCCCCTGGGGCAGGACCCAGGTCCCCAAACACTTTTTATGACAATAACTTGCATATAAGCCTTTAAAATTAGCACTTTTGATTTCTCCCATAGACTTTTAAAGGGTGTTCCGTGGCATTCGACTTTGCCACGAACATCCAAAATTGTGAACGAACTTGCGAACAGCCGATGTTCGACTCGAACATGAGTTCGACTCCAACTCGAAGCTCATCCCTACCAGGAGGCATGGGGGGTGAGGTAGGCATGGGTGGGACTGCAAAGCTCGAAGGCAAACATACAGGAGGATGTCTCTCCTCATTTTTGACCTAAGAGGTGGGCGTGTACGAGGAACGGACGGAATAAGAAGGAGCCCTCGCACGCCACCTACACGTCCAGACAAAGCTACACACCCCAGTTTGTGAAACGCGTTGACTTCACTGCGCCCGGACGTCACGCCTGCTGTCATCCCCCGTTGGGGCTAGCCGGCTCACCGATCGAGAGAATGTTCCGCCCGTTCGCGTGGAACAACCGCGGAAGTGATCATAGGCGCACCTAGATGGCCGGCCATCCGCACACCTGAGTATATACCCGCGGGGTTACCAGGACTTTCCAGGAAACATCCAGTACTGTGCACGGTGAACAGTGGTGCAGTCCACAGCACAGGGGACATCACACTACGGAAGTACCTGTGGATCTCTGAACGGGACCCGTCAGTGGTAAAGTACCCAGCCGCCTGTGCTGAATGTTGCTGCCTACATTTAACCATTGTCTGACTCACCTCCACAGCACGTACTTGCGTACATTTTACATACCAGCCTGCTCATTATAGCAACTGTCTCATATCATCCTGGACTTCCGCCACCCCAGCATCCAATTTTTATACCATGGCCCCACCACCCATTTCCGTCTCATGGATACTGATATCTGATCTTTGATCTTGCATCAGCGCCCCACTCCACGGCTCATACCTCTCTCCTCTCCCCCTTCCCATCCGTTACCCCACATCACTCCCTCCCACACCCCCCTTTTCCCCATCCCTGTCCCCATCTCTTTCCTTTTTTGAGCCGCCCCCCCGGGGGGATTGATGTCTGCTGCACAACCCCATTCAGTCACACTGAACACTCCTCATTGTAGCAGGGTGTGCAGACATCAATAGCCCAGATGTCCAGCTACCACCGATCAATCTATTTTATTTAGGCAATGTTTACTTGTGATGCATGCTATCGTATCTCTACGTGTATGTTCTTGTACCCGAATAAACACATAATTTGTTTTCACATGTTCACTCATATTGTCTTTCCTTTGAGCCCCACTTTTCTTTTTGGTCCCCTCCTGTTTGGGACAATTGTGTGCATAACTTGCATTTAAGCCTTTAAAATTAGCACTTTTGATTATTCATGTTCGTGTCCCATAGACTTTAACGGTGTTCGCGCGTTCAAACAAACTTTTTTCCTGTTCGCATGTTCTGGTGCGAACCGAACAGGGGGGTGTTCGGCTCATCCCTACCTCCTGGTACTGAGTCGGTCAGTGAAGATAAACGCATGCACTTGGGCTTCACACATCTCTCTGCATATGAGAAAGCCTTTAGGAGGAGGGAGAGATTGTGCCTTTATTGTGGCCAGGCAGGTCACTTTTTTAAGTTTTGTCCTACCCGTCCTGGGAACACCCAAACCTTGAGGTCCTGTCATGGACAGACCTTAGGTGGTGTTGTGTCGTCCCCAGTTATCCAGAAGGATAAGCCCCTGGTATCGGTCACCCTTTCTTGGGCTAAGTCGTCTATTGAGATACAGGCTCTAATCGACTCTGGGGCTGCAGGCCTGTTCATTGATGCCGCCTTTGTATCAAAGCACTCAAATCCACTGCAGCTGCGTGACACTCCACTTGCCATTGAGGCTCATGATGGGAGACCTCTACAGCCTGCCCATGTGACTCATGAGATGGTTCCATTGTCCATGGCCGTAGGGGCTCTTCACCATGAGATAATCCAATTCCAAGTGATTTCCTCTCCTAAGTTTCTGCTGGTTATTGGTTATCCTTCGTTACAGAGGCACAACCCCTCTTTTGATTGGCTCCATGCTGAGGTTCTCTCCTGGTCACCACAATGCAGTGAAACATGCTTCCGGAAGGTAGCCAAGGTCCTGTGTACCTCTTCACTCTCCTCCCTGCCGGAGGAGTACCGTGAGTTTAGCGATGTCTTTGACAAAGGTCAAGCCGGTAGTTTTCCTCCACCCCAGCCGTATGATTGCGCAATAGACCTTTAACCTGGTGCCACTCCCCCTCATGGCCGGGTTTTCCCTTTGTCAGTCTTGGAGGATAAAGTATGTTGCAGATGCACTTTCTCTGGGTTTCATCTGCAAATCCTCGTCTCCTGCTGGTGCTGGTTTTTCTCTGTGAAGAAGAGATGTGAACTGAGACCTTGTACTGATTATAGGGGTCTCAATTATTTCATGATTAAGAATGCCTACCCGATCCTGTTGATTACAGAGTTATTTGACCGCCTCAAGGGAGCAACGGTTTTCATCTGAGAGGGGCTTACAATCTCGTGAGGATTAAGGAGGGTGACGTGTGGAAAACTGCATTTAATACCAGAACAGGTCATTATGAGTATCTCATAATGCCTTTTGGCCTTTGTAACGCCCCGGCAGTTTTCCAGGAATTTATTAATGATATCCTCTGAGATTTGTTGCAGTCATGTGTGGTGATTTATCTCGATGTAAATAAACAAAAACACCAAGCGCAATAATGTTCTAGCGTGACATATACAATCAAATAAGTGTAAATCAAATGTATGTGAATGCACATGCAATTAATTAAAATAAAAAAAATTGTTGGATTGACAATGATATCAAGCTGCTATCAATTATATAGTGGTCAGAATCCCCTAAAAATTAAAGCATATAACATAGATTGATGCGCTCTGATACAAAGTTCAATCAATTTGCTACCAAATCGGTAAAAAATCGCATATATATAAAATCGCAAATATATGAAAAAATCGCAAATATTTAAAAACTGTGTTCCTCCAGTTATACAAATCCACTGGAAGTGGTGCGATATCTCCAAAGTAAACTAAGCAACAATTGTGTATAGATATACTAAAAATGCGTTTGCAAATAGTAATCAATCCAAATTAGTGCCAATAAATAAATAAATTAGATATAGTCCCTGTGATAAGTGTTGAATCCTCCATAATAAAAAATAAATAAATGATAAGCTTATAAAGGTGCAATATATATACAATTGATGAGTATAAATAGATAAATAGTGCCAATAGAATCTGAATAAATATAGATGATTAAATTCATGAGATAGGATAAGTAACAGGGGACAGTTCAATCCTCAGTAATCTGGGATATCTGGATTCCTGCTGTACTTATTTGTTCACTCTCTGAGCTATTTCTTCCACAGCCACAATGAGTGGTAATTTTCTCAGTCTTAAGTGGTTTTATGTAAAATAAACATAGAGAGAAAACATTGTGCAATATTGTTACAATAAAAGTTCACAGGCAAAACAGCACAGTGATACACTCACGTGTGCCTGACTTGTTTTAGGCATGCAGATAAGCAGATAGGCAGATCTCAGCTGGCTTGTAAGGACAAGGCTTGCTACGCAAGCTGCTACTGCTTGATACAGTGTATTCAGCAGACTGTGTCCTAGGCTCCTCCCACGCGTTACATCACTGACATGTGACTTTCTCAAGCCTTGAGAAAGTCACGTGTCAGTGAGTGCAATTACGAGATTGGTGACAGAGAGCTGTTGGCAATCATTTTAGCCCTTAAAGAATGGAGACCTCTCCTCGAAGGTACCACTGTTCCGGTTCTCCTTCTTACTGACCACAAGAATCTCACATTCTTGTCTGAGGCTAAACGCCTCCCAGAAGGGCGCGATGGGCTCTTTTCTTGTCAAGTTTCAATAATATTTTCTCATTCTTCCCCGGTACTAAGAATGTAAGGGCTGACGCCTTGTCACAACAATTTTCTTCCACTTCCAAGTTGGAGTCGGTTCTGGTTCCTATGATTCCTCCTGATCGTATTCTGGCTACGGTTCGCACCGGTCTTACTTCTCCTTTGGGTGACAAAATTCTTGCTGCTCAGGTCGATGCTCCTTCTGAGAACCCTTGTGACCGCTGCTTTGTCCCAGAGTGTCTCCGTACTGCCATGCTCCAGACTTACCATTCTCCCAAGGCAGCTGGCCACCCAAACTCATTTGGGCCATTTCCCAACAATTCTGGTAGCCTAGTCTACGTGCTGATGTAACTGCCTTCATAGCTGCCTGTTCCGTGTGTGCTCAGAGTAAGACTCCAGGACACCTTCCAGTGAGCCTCCTACAACCCATACCCAATGGAGAGAGGCCCTGGACCCACCTGTGTATGGATTTTATTGTGGAGTTGCCCAACTCCCATGGCAACACAGTTATCCTTATGGTGGTTGACCGGTTCTCAAAGATGTGTCATTGTATTCCACTTAAGAAGTTGCCCACTTCTAAGGAACTGCCTTCCATTTTTTCTCGGGAGATCTTTAGCTTACATGGGCTTCCCAAGGTGATTGTCCTTGGGAGTCAGTTTGTGTCCTGGTTCTGGGGAGCCTTTTGTGCACAGCTGGGAATTCAGCTTTCTTTCTCCTCTGCGTATCACTCGCAGTCTAATGGGGCCACAGAACAAGCCAATCAGTCATTGGAGCAATTCCTACGGTTGCTATATTTATGACCATCACAACAACTGGTCAGACCTATTACCATGGGCAAAGTTTGCTCACAACGGTGCCTTGAATTCTGCTTCCCAATTGTCTCCGTTTATGGCGAATTACAGTTTCCAACCTTCCATGTTGCCTGACTTGTTTGTTCCGCTGAGTATTCCTGCGCTAGAGGAGCATCTCCGTGGTCTTCGTTCCCCTTGGGCACAAGTCCAGGAGACTTTGCGTTATGCTAATGATAGTTACAGACTCCATGCTGACCGCAGACGCCTGCCTGCGCCTTCCTACCAGGTTGGGGACAGGGCCTGGCTGTCATCTCGCAACCTCCGACTTCATGTTCCCTCACTGAAGTTTGCACCTCGGTTTATTGGGCCTTTCCGTATCCTTCGCAGGATTAACCCAGTGGCTTATTCGTTGGACCTTCCTCCTAGTATGCGCATCTCAAATGTGTTTCATGTCTCCTTATTGAAACCGTTGGTCTGCAACCACTGATTTTACTGTACTTCTGTCTCAGTCTGGTTCATGGTTTCTGACACTTTCTAGAATATTCCCCGCCCCTTCTCTTTCAGTGCAGTGGGGGATGAACATGGCAGAGACACAACAGGTGCATAATAGCAGTAACCAGGAGGAAAGCCCTGAGCCAGAAACGTCCCAATCCCGGAGGAGAAGATTTAAGGCCTCAAATATGGCCTTTGTAGAGATGGTGGACATAGTGGACATCTTGAAGAGGGCTGACTATGATGGGAAGTATGGACTGTACTTAAACCCAAATGTGAGAAATGCCAAGATCAAAGTTGTGAAGAGTCTGAACAGGAAGTTTGGGGTACAATGATCCAGGGAGCAATTGAGGAAACGCTGGTCAGAACTGAAATTGAGGGAGCAGGATCACTACAGAAGAATCAAGAGAGTGCTTCTAAAAAGTAAGTAGATGTTGTGTGTTCCTATTCTTAATATTACTTGCATGCTGCTCCATGTGCTTTTCTTTACTGCTGTACAGTTTAAAATGTTTGTTCGTAGTAAACATCGTTCGTTCGCCAACTAAATACGATGTTTTTGGCAAATACAGGGTTAACTACATTTGGTCATGCTAATTTGTATCAAAAGACGTTTAGGACATTGTTGTCTAGATGTGTTTGTAACTAGAATGAAATGCAAACTTGATTCAGTGTAATGTAAGGAGCGGACACTCCACAGCTGTTTACACATCTGGACTTAGGAGCACTAGTGTGGGACACAAGAACAAACTTTTTAGGGTGTCCCACACAGGTACTCCAGTGGATACTAGGGGTGTCTACATGTGTGAAAGTTGTCCAAAAAGGGTAAGTATTTCAGTTTTGTTAAGGGAAAAAAATCATATCTTCAACTTGGAACTCTGCCCATACAGACAATTGTACCCCAATTCCAAGCAATGTTTCACATTCATAATTCTGGCCACAAATATCTGTGTGCTAAGTATACCTTTTGTTTCATTCTCATAGGGAGAAAAGACTCCGGACATCTAAGGACACCAGGAAACCCTCACCTCCTGAAGAAGGGGAACAGAGGACACCGCAACCTGAGGATGTGGATTAAGGAGAGATGGTTCAGACTGTCACCACAACAGGTGAGTGTCTGACACCACAGATTCAGGTAATAGATGTATGCCTGTATATTTATAATACATGGTGTGTATATTTTATTTTAGGTAATGTGCATGTTGTGAAAGAACAATCTCCTCACCACTGACAGTGCACAAAGGCTAATCCAGGAGATAATGTTTTGTAGTCAGGATTTAGACATCATAAAGGAAAAAACCAAGGAGATTGAACAAAGAATGAAGAACATGATTGATGTATTAGGGAGAATCTAAATCCAAAAAAAATTACACCTTTTTTTTATAAAATAAAATTTAAATAACGTTTTAATACAGTTTAAAAGCCAAATTTGGAAGATGCACACAGTGTATCAACATGTGAAATCTGCCATCAGGGGATATCAATGTACGCATTTTGTGGGTGCAACCCCTTCCTCGCAACTCTAGTAGGTGACAGGAAGGGGTTGCACCCCCAAAACATGTCCATTGATCCCCCATGATGGGAGATAGCACATGTTGACATTAGGCATGGGATCAGGAGGGAAATCCACAGTTTGACTCCCAATTTGTGTGCACATTCTAATTTTGGCTTTTACAAGGGGACATTACCCCATCTGATGAAGGCAATATCAACAAATTTTTGACACTATAATGTCTGATATTGCCTTCAGTTTTTTAATGTTGAACTTTGTAAGTTCCTGAGTTGTGTATGTTATGTTTAAAACATGCCTGTTTATGTACAAAAAAATTATCAAGGTAAAACTTAATAAAACCAAGATGTTATTTTTTTTACCAAAAAATGTTTTATAACGCACATGTGAATGTGCACAGAGTAAAAGTGTTTTATACTTAAGTTGGTGTTTACAGTGACAATGGGTGTTATTTAAATAATGGAAAATCCACTTGGCATTACAAGTGCACTAGGAGAACCTAGGAGACAGATAAAAGAAACACAAGCAGTAAATCAAATTCAAGATTTTATCATATCAATTTTTTTTATTTCGTATATATTTAAAAATTTGCTGGCATAGCAATGGCTATTTTTGACGCACTTCATGGGCGCTTTGGGAGCAAGCTAGGACGGCCAGCTTCCAGGGCCATCGTTGTTTCATGAAGTCCAGCTTTAGGCCCAACTGAGGCAATATAATTAGGATCATTTCTCTTTAAAAAGTTGTGCAGTATGCAGCATGATAACACGATGTGGTTAAGTTTGTACTCCACCATATGTATTGCCATTAGAATTAGGTGGAACCAGCTGGCCATTATCCCAAAGGTATTCTCCACAACTCTTCTGGCTCTGGCCAGCCGGTAATTAAAAACCCTCTTCTCCGGGGTGAGGGTCCTCTGGGGGAATGGCCGTATCATGTGATCACCCAGACCAAATGCTTCATCAGCGATAATAACAAATGGGAGTCCTTCGACGTTCTCTTCTGCAGGTAGCAATCCCAAGCCACCACTCTGGAGACGTCAGTAGAACTCGGTCTGGGCAAAGACTCCACCATCCAACAAGGTTAGGTTATAAAAAAAGTTACCTAATTAGTACATCAAGACCACCTGTGTGTAATTTAATCTCAGTGTAAATACAGCTGTTCTGTGATGCCCCAGAAGTTTGTTAGAGCACCTTAGTAAACAAACAGGATCATGAAGGCCAACACACCAGACAGGTCAGGGATGATGTTGCAGAGAAGTTTAAAGCAGGGTTAGGTTATAAAAATATCCCAAGCTTTGAACATCTCACAGAGCACTGTTCAATCCATCATTCGAAAATGGAAAGAGTATGGGACAACTGCAAACCTACCAAGACATGGCCGTCCACCCTCTTCTCTGGGGTGAGGGTCCTCTGGGGGATCACCCAGACCAAATGCTTCATCAGCGATAATAACAAATGGGAGTCCTTCGATGTTCTCTTTCGCAGGTGGCAATCCCAAGCCACCACTCTGGAGACGTCGGTAGAACTCGATCTGGGCAAAGACTCCACCATCCGACATCCGGCCATTCTTCCCCGCATCCACATAGAGAGACTCGTATGTCGCCGACACCACCACCATCAACACAATACTATGAAACCGCTTATAGTTAAAATAGTATGACCCCTGGTGGGGTGGTGGGACGATGTGGAAAATTTGCTCCCTTAAAGTTAAGTGTTTTTATATTTCCATTATATGCTTGCTGTTTTTCAGCTAACATTAAATGAAATCATGTTATGGTCACTGCTAGCTAGATGTTCTTTTATATGAACATAAGTAATAAGCTCTGCATGGTTTGAGATTACCAGGTCCAGCAGAGCATCATTCCTAGTCGGGGCTTCTATGAACTGTACCATAAAATTGTCTTATAATTTATGGGTTTATAAATGTTTGCCTTTAACTGTTTCTGCAGTGCCATTACTCCAGGCAATTTCTGGGTAGTTAAAATCCCTCATTATTATCACTGTTCCAGCCCTTGCAGCCCTTTCTATCAGTGCAAGGAGCTGAGTCTCCACCTCCTCATTATAACTGGGTGGCCTATAACAAACTCCAATGATTACATTTGTAGTATGCACACTCATGTGCAGTTCCACCCATAATGCTTCAGGCTCATCACACTCTCTATCAACTAGATCCTCTTTCACACTCACTTTAAGATCTTTTTTTAAATAGAGAAAGAAAACATCAACCCTCTGTTTTACCCTGTCTTTCCGAAAAAGAGCATAGTCAGGAATATTAATAGCCCAGTCATGTGAATAATGAAGCCAAGATTCAGCCACATCAAAGAAATTATAGCTCTCTTCGTGCACCAAAGCTTCCAACTCACTTATTTTGGTTGGCAGGCTTCTGGCATGGTGAGCAAACACTTTGATTCATTGTCACATTTTGCAAACTTATTTTGCATATTTTTTATTTCTAAAGGTTGTTTGTAACATGGTAATTTTCTTATCACCTGACATAGTCCTCCTCCATCCTTCCCCATTCCACCCACCAATAGGGACTGACCTCTGTCTGCCCCATTATAATTTAATTCTCCCTCCCCCCTCAATCCTAATTTAATTACTCCTCCAGCTTTCCCATAATACTCTCCCTTATCAGACCCCCTTCCATTTAGGTGTAAACCATCTTTAGCCATGCATTCAGTTCTTTAATCTCCCCCTATCTGTCCTATGTTGTGCATGGTGTAGGCAATATTTCAGAGAATATCACCTTCCCTTCAACTTTCGGCCTAGTTCTTTATATTAATTCTAAAGGAGCCTCCACCTTCCATGTATTCTGTCATTGGTTCCATCATGGACCAAGACAGCTGTGTCTTGCCCAGTCCCTCCCAATAATTTAGCAACCTGGTCCACTACATGCCGAACCCTAGCACAGGGGAGACAGCAAACCAATGCGGTTGAGGCAATCCTGGTAAAATATTATTCTATCAGCCCTTCTGATTATAGAATCAGACCAAGTGAATCACTGTAGAATGAAAAGTGCTGGCAATTAACCGACAGCTGAGCACAAAGCTCTAAGAAGGAAGGGCTGAGCCCAGCCCTGACACTCCTCTGGAGTGCAAGTTGGGACCATGTTCCCAATTTTTTCTCCTCTCTTTGTCTGGCTAATTGTAGTAACTAAGGTATGTATACTTACAAGCAAGGAAAAAAATTGTATTATGTTTCTCCCAAAGACAATCATATAATAAAGTAGAGTTAATAAAGAACATTATGATAACGAGCAAACTAATGCAAATGTTACATTTTTATAGCTATTCATACTTAGGACACACTTTAAAAATCTTCCTACAGCTGAACATTTGACTTAGCTCTGCCCCGTTAGTATAAATACAGCCAAATGATAAACACATCAAATGGTCAAGCAATCTACCACTCAAAAAAAAAACAACACACACACGCACACACAAATCAAAAACCTCGATATACACTATCCTATACCCACAGTTGAACCAGAAGAAGGCAAAAAAGATATATAAAGCAAGATCCAATTTGCTTCTGTTGGGGTAAAAAATTTCTTCTTGATCCCCCAAAGAGGCAATCAGATATTGCCTGGATCAACTTTATCTATAAATATTAGTCCAATTATATTTTGGAATCCAGGCCCTTTTTAAAACAATTAACTGATCTGGCCAGACTACATAGACCAAATTAGGCCTAGAAGCTTATAAATACTTCTTGTTCAGGAAAGGTATCCATTTCCAGAGACATTTGGATTTTGTGTTAAAACACAACAACTTTCTATTTAACGAGGCAATGTACCAACAACAAAAGGGCATGGTGATGGGCACTTGCTGTGCACCTATCTTTGCTAATTTGTTCCTCGACTGGTGGGATAAAAAATTGTATTTTCAGAGCAATTGAATGAATATACATCCCTGCTCTTCTACCTAAATACCATGCTACTACCGAAACACCCCTTTGGGTAGCTAACGAAGCAGTAGATACTGACCCAATATCAGTAGCCAATATGCTATGGCTTCGCCAGATCGACAGAAAAAACATTTCCAATCCCATAACTAAACACACCTTAGCCATTTGGGATAAGTTCAAAAACTTACATAATCTCCAATCTCTGCATAATCCTTTACTTTCATTCCTTGGGAACCCAGCTTTCTACCCGGCATGGAAATTTCCTAGATCTTTTTCCATATGGTCCTCTATGAACCTGAATCGTTTATACAGACTGTCATCTGCAAATACTATATATTCCTTTCCGGATTTGTGTGAAACCTTTAATATTCCAAGAAATGAAATCTTTCGTTACCTACAAATTAAAATTTTTTATGAACCACTCCTTATTACAGGTACTTCTCTTAATCAAATGTCTCAATTTGAACGGATATGTATAAGTGACCCACACATCAGAGGACTGATTTCTTTGTTATACCAACAACTTATAAGTAAATCTGATGAAAACTTACCCTCATATACTGCCAAATGGGCACTTGACATGAATCGGACCTTGGATAACAAAGATTGGTCAAACATATGGTTAGCCACTAAATCTTCTTCTCCTAATAGTAATGCAATAGAAACAAACTATAAAGTCCTTACACGGTGGTACCTAGTACCTGCTAGAATAGCAAAATTCATTCCTACATACCCACCTAATTGCTTCAGAGGTTGCAATTGACTTGGAACTCACTTTCACATCTGGTGGCAATGCCTGATAATCCAGGAATTCTGGAAAAACATATTTTCCATGGCTTCTAAAGCTCTTGAAATCTCTATTCTTACTGATCCTGCTACAGCACTTTTAAACCTCAAACCCAATACACTCATACTCAATTCCAATTACTCATTCAAATTACTACTTCAGCCAAACAAACAATTTCCAAAGCTTGGAAGTCTAAATCTCTAATTCTGGCTGAAACAAAACATAGAATCAATAGAGCACTTGTTTTTGATAAAATGACAGCTATAGCTGATAACAAGATCAATAAATTTCGAAAGATATGGCAACCATGGGTTAAACACTATTACCCTAATGACTTTGACCAATCTTTGTTATTACCTCATTAGAATGTATATAGAACATACAATATAATAATAAATTGTGTAACTCAGGAGCCAGACCACCACCACCTATACTCCCCTCTCTTTTCTTCTTCTTTTCTATATTATTTTTCTTTTTATATTCTTATTCCTTATAAGACATATATCCATGAGCAGAAAAAGTCACATCAACTATTTGTTTATTTATTTATTAAATTTCTATGTCATGATCACTTTGATGTATTCCTATAAATTGTATCATTCTTAAAGTAATAAGATGAGTTTATATTTTCATGATGATACTATATATCTTATACTAATTGTATATGAAATGCTCATGCTTCATATTTATATGTCTACTTCATCTCCTTATTTATTTATTTATTTATTTATTTATTTATTTTATGTACTACTTTTTTTTTTATTTACTTATTTATTTACTCTGTTATCTATGAAACATTCAATAAACATATTTAACAAGAATATACATCCCTGATTGTGCCATGAGGTTGTTTTATAGACAATGTCTTCTACTATCGCAGGGGTCCAAGGAAAAGTTCAAAGAATTTGTAGACATACGTTATGACAATTGAATTGGGATATTGTTTACAATTGACATCCAGGGAGATAGTTTGGACTTCCTGGACCTAACTATGTATAGGAATGAAAATAGGATGCTACTGACAGAACTAACATCAAGGAATAATTTTCTGCACTGGAAGAGTCATCAGTCAGCAAAAGAGATCCTAACAGGACAATTTGTAAGGGCAAGAAGAAATTGATCCCCAAAGGACTATGAGAGCGAATGTAACATTCTTTGGAACAAATTCAAAGCTGGGGGGGAGAAAAAAGTTTTAAAACGTGCCTACTATAGAGCAAAGAATAAGAAATGTGACCACTTGCTAGCAGAAGCTACTAATAAGAATCAGAGAGACAGTGAGTCCTAATGGATTGAATGAAGGCCTTACATTTAATCCTTTTATACAGGAAATGAGAAGATAGGGAGGTTGTGCGTTGTGTTTGTAGGCTTCTTCATAGGGTAAAGATTAAAATAAGTGTAAAAATTTGTATGAAAACTTGTATAGTAAACTATTGGAAAAGAGGTAAAGTAGTTGTGGTAACAACCTCTAGAGGGTGCCAGATCATTACATGGGTTTCCAACATGATGACATCACGCCGTAGAGTGTGATGACATCACATGATGTAATTACATAATTTATTACAATGTAAATATGCATTATGACGCAAATGCCTGAAGATGTTGTGACACAAATATACGTCCTGGCCAATGAATGAGAAGGGGAAGCTATAATAAATTATTTGACACATGGTAGAGGTGCCATTTTGATTTTACTTCACTTTAAAGCACATGCACTGAGCACTTTTATTTCCAATTGCCCCTGACACCACAAAATAGGCAATATTGGGTTTTGGGAATTTTGCACTAAACATTTCTTATCTATCTTTTACTGGAAATTTGCCAGGACCTCTGAATGGAAACTGATACAGGATCTAGTGGATGGTGGAGGAAGAAAGGTTTGCAGTGAATATACAGATATGCACAGACTGGAATTTGGAGCCGTGGTGTGTCAGGCTTCAGGGAGGTCTGAGGTCAGTCAAGCCCCTTAACGGATGGTGCAAACAGTGGTCAGCCCCTATACCTCTATTGTATGAGGTGTGGATTGTCCACAATTTAAAGAGGTAATCCTCCTCTTCCTACATTCAACTAATTGCCTGTTTATGACACCATATGAAGTAATTCAAGTAATTTGTATTTCTAAATCTAGTAGTATAATCACTACTTTGTAGGATTGTGACTGAAGATATCTGCATACTTTGAGAGGTGTAGACATGCATAAAAGGCTGCATGTTAGACCTGATATGCAGTACTTTGTGGAAGAAGCCTTGGGTGTAGAGTATATTAATTATTATAAGGCAAAAATCATCACAAATTGCAATATGAGAAACACAGTAAGTCAGCGAATCTATTTGAAAACTAAATGGGGTTTTCCACTAGCAAACTTCTCCTGAAATTCTACGGAAAGCATTTTAGCAATCTTGTAGTTGAAAAACAGCTGATCTCTCTTATGTGACCAAAATAATGCTCTTTGTCGAATTATATCCTCCTTGAAAACCTTACAATTGACTTAAAAATGCATTTTGCACAAAACAATGACCATTCATCAGTTTGAAGAGATTGCACAGTAGTTACTTAGTCTGGAGAATGGCAGCAAAATGTCAGTTGAAATGAAAGGCACACAGCCCAGGGCTTATCAGGGAAAGTGCAGATGATTCATGTTATGCCATAAATAAGTAATATAGGCTTCATGTCTGCTAGGTTTAACTGTAGAATTTCTCTTACCATTGCTGGTTTATTTCAAAGTAGCAATAATAGTTTTACTTGTTGATACTGACAGGTAGTAAGATAAGCAATGCAGCTTGTAACATTCATATTTCAAGGTCACCAAGCAATACATTCCCTAGAGATCAGATTGTAAACCAGATCACACATAAAATGACCTGAACAGATATGATTGTAAATTAGGCTTCTGACACACATTTTTAAACATACAGTACATCTATGCTGTTATTATTGCTTGTTCCAGTACCTCAGTACTCTTTGAAGAATGTTGTACCTTTTTGTATTGTGCAAATCTTTTTTAATCTGATATCAAAGAGAAGAGAAATGTTTTAATATTGAAAAAAATAGGAAAACAATAAAAAATAAATTGTTATGGTTTTTACCTTCTACATAAAAATAATAGTAACATTACATTTTCTGATATAAGCGCAAAAAGACCGAAATTTTGTAATTATGTAAGGTGAATTAGTGCTGCGCTGCAAAATAAACGTATAAAATACAAAAATGTGCAAAACCGCAACCTTCTATATCCTGCGAATCCAGCAGAATAAAATACCACATGAATAACTTGAAATGAGTATACAATGTGCAAATCCACAAAGCGGTAAAAAATAACATAAAAAGTAATCTTATTGTTTCGAATCAATAAAATAAATGAGTAATTTCAAAATTCAGTATAAAGCACAGGGTAATGGATATAGGTTTAAACATAAAGTGACTATTCCAACTGAAGGGATTGTCATTTTTTATTTACCGGTGTATCCCTTCACTAGGGATGGGCCGAACATCCCCTGGTTCGGTTCGCAGCAGAACATGTGAACAGGCAAAAAATAAGTTTGAACACGCAAACACCGTTAAAGTCTATGGGACACGAACATGAATAATGCTAATAGCATATATTCACTAGCACTAGCAATAGTGCTAATTTTAAGGGTTAATATGCAAGTTGTTCTCATAAAAAGTGTTTGGGGACCCGGGTCCTGCCTCAGGGGATATGTATCAATGCAAAAAAAGCTTTAAAAACTGCAGTTTTTTTGGATGCAGTGATTTTAATAAGGCTTAAAGTAAAATAATAAAAGTGAAATTTTCCTTTGAATTTCGTACCTGGGGGGTGTTTATAGTATGCCTGTAAAGTGGCACATGTTTCCCGTGTTTATAACAGTCCGAGAGCAAAATGACATTTCTAAAGGAAAAAAAGTCATTTAAAAGTACTAGCGGTAGCGCCGGCTGCTATAATGAATTGTCGGGTCTCTGCAATACACATAAAAGTCATTGAAAAAAACAGCATGGGGTTCCCCCACAGTGCATTACCAGGCCCTTTGGGTCTGGTATGAATATTAAGAGGAACCCCAAACCAAAGTTTAAAAAAAAAATTGTGTGGGGGTCCCCCCAAATTCCATACCAGGCCCTTCAGGTCTGGTATGGATATTAAGGGGAACCCCGCGCCAATTTTTTTTTAAAAATGGCGTGGGGGTCCCTCTCAAAATCCATACCAGACCCTTCAGGTCTGGTATGGATTTTAAGGGGAACCCCATGCCAAAATTTTAAAAAATGGCGTGGGGTCCCCCTAAAAATCCATACCAGACCCTTATCCGAGCATGCAACCTTGCAGGCCGCAGGAAAAGAGGGGGGATGATAGAGCATCCCCCCTCCTGAACTGTACCAGGCCACATGCCCTCAACATGAGGAGGATGTCCCCATGTTGATGGGGACAAGGGCCTCATCCCCACAACCCTTGCCCGGTGGTTGTGGGGGTATGCAGGTGGGGGGCTTATCAGAATCTGGAAGTCCCCTTTAACAAGGGGACCCTCAGATCCCGGCCCCCTGTGTAAAATGGTAATGGGGTACAAATGTACCCCTACCATTTCACAAAAAATGTCAAAAATGTTAAAAAAGACAAGAGACGGTTTAGACGGAATTGACAATTCCTTTAATAATGCCTTCTTCTTTCCCCGCTTCTTTTTCCATCTTCTTCTGGTCTGCATTCGGTTTTCTTCCTCCATCTTTTTCTTCCCCCGCTTCTTCCTCTGCTTCTTCCTTAAATCCTCTGCTTCTTCCGGATGATCCGCATCCATGGGAGGTTCCCGCAGTGTGACGCTTCTGTTCTTCTGACAGTTCTTAGATAACTGAGGGTGGGGCCACCTGGTGACCCCGCCCCACTCTGACACAGGCGGACTCTTTTCCTGCGGTCTGCCAGGTTGCGTGCTTTGATAAGGGTCTGGTATGGATTTATAGGGGGACCCCACGCCATTTTTTTTAAAATTTGGGCGTGGGGTTCTCCTTAAAACCCATACCAGACCTTAAGGGTCTGGTATGGATTTTGAGGGGGACCCCATGCCACTTTTTGTCACATTTTTGTGCGGGGTTTCCCTTAATATCCATACCAGACCTGAAAGGCCTGGTATGGAATTTGGAGGGACCCCCATGCATTTTTTTTTTATTTTGGTTTGGGGTTCCCCTTAATATTTATACTAGACCCAAAGGGCCTGGTAATGCACTGTGGGGGAACCCCATGCCGTGCGTCAGTTATATAAGAACTGTCAGAAGAACAGAAGCGTCACACAGCGGGAACCTCCCATGGATGCAGATTGTCTGAAGAACGAAGCGGGGAAGAAGAAGCCGGAGGAAGATGCAGACGAGAAGACCAAAGGAAGAAGCAGAGGATTGGAGGAAGAAGCGGAGAAAGAAGCGGGAAAGAACAAGATGGAGGAAGAAAACCGAATGAAGACCAGGAAAGAAGGAAAGAAGGAAAGAAGAAACTGGGAAAGAAGAAGGCATTAATAAAGGAATTGTCAAAAAACCGTCTCTTGTCTTTTTTAACATTTTTGACACTTTTTTTGTGAAATGGTAGGGGTACATTTGTACCCCATTACCATTTCACACAGGGGGGCCAGGATCTTGGGGTCCCCTTGTTAAAGGGGGCTTCCAGATTCCGATAAGCTCCCTGCCCGCAGACCCCCACAACCACCGGGCAAGGGTTGTGGGGATGAGGCCCTTGTCCCCATCAACATCCTCCACATGCCCTCAACATCCTACCCATGTTGAGGGCATGTGGCCTGGTACAGTTCAGGAGGGGGGCGCTCTCTCATCCCCCCTCTTTTCCTGCAGCCTGCCAGGTTGCGTGCTCAGATAAGGGTATGGTATGGATTTCGAGGGGGACCCCCACGCCATTTTTAAAAAAAAATTGGTGCGGGGTTCCCCTTAACCACTTCGGCCCTGGAAGGATTTACCCCCTTCCTGACCAGAGCACTTTTTACAATTTGGCACTGCGTCGTTTTAACTGCTAATTGGGCGGTCATGCAATGCTGTACCCAAACAAAATTTGCGTCCTTTTCTTCCCACAAATAGAGCTTTCTTTTGATGGTATTTGATCACCTCGGCGGTTTTTATTTTTTGCGCTATAAACGGAAAAAGACCGAAAATTTTGAAAAAAAAATGATATTTTCTACTTTTTGTTATAAAAAAAATCCAATAAACTCAATTTTAGTCATACATTTAGGCCAAAATGTATTAGGTCACATGTCTTTGGTAAAAAAATGCCAATAAGCTTATATTTATTGGTTTGCGCAACAGTTATAGCGTCTACAAACTAGGGTACATTTTCTGGAATTTACACAGCTTTTAGTTTATGACTGCCTATGTCATTTCTTGAGGTGCTAAAATGGCAGGGCAGTACAAAACCCCCCAAATGACCCCATTTTGGAAAGTAGATAACCCAAGGAAATTGCTGAGAGGCATGTTGAGCCCATTGAATATTAATTATTTTTGTCCCAAGTGATTAAATAATGACAAAAAAAATTTACAAAACAATTTACAAAAAATGTACAAACAGTTGTCACTAAATGATATATTGCTCACACAGGCCATGGGCATATGTGGAATTGCACCCCAAAATACATTTAGCTGCGTCTCCTGAGTATGGGGATACCACATGTGTGGGACTTTTTGGGAGCTTAGCCACATACGGGACCCCGAAAACCAAGCACCGCCTTCAGGATTCCTAAGGGCGTAAATTTTTGATTTCACTCCTCACTACCTATCACAGTTTTGAAGGCCATAAAATGCCAAGATGGCACAAACCCCCCCAAATGACCCCATTTTGGAAAGTAGACACCCCAAGCTATTTTGCTGAGAGGCATGTTGAGTCCATGGAATATTTTATATTTTGACATAAGTTGCGGGAAAATTACAAACTTTTTATTTTTTTTGCACAAAGTTGTCACTAAATGATATATTGCTCAAACATGCCATGGGCATATGTGGAATTACATGCCAAAATACATTCTGCTGCTTCTCCTGAGTACGGGGATACCACATGTGTGGGACTTTTTGGGAGCCTAGCCGCGTACGGGGCTCCAAAACCAAGCACCGCCATCAGGATTTCTAAGGGAGTAAAGTTTTGATTTCACTCCTCACTATCTATCACAGTTTCGAAGGCCCCAAATGACCTCATTTTGGAAAGTGGACACTAAAACACACTATATTGCCCAAATGTTTGATGAAATAAAAAAGATAATCTTAGGCCGAGTACATGGATACCAAACATGACATGCTTTAAAATTGCGCAAAAAACGTGCAGTGGTAACAAACTAAATACATTTTTAAAAGCCTTTACAAGTTACCATTTTAGATTTACAGAGGAGGTCTACTGCTAAAATTACTGCCCTCGATCTGACCTTCACGGTGATACCTCACATGCATGGTGCAATTGCTGTTTATATTTGACGCCAGACCAACGCTTGCGTTCGCCTTTGCGCAAGAGCAGGGGGGACAGGGGTGCTTTTTTTTTTTTCTTTATTATTTTTTTGCTTTTTTATCTTATTTTTAAACTGTTCCTTTCATTTTTTTTAATCATTTTTATTGTTATCTCAGGGAATGTAAATATCCCCTATGATAGCAAAAGGTAGTGACAGGTACTCTTTTTTGAAAAAATTGGGGTATATTAAACCCTAGATCTCTCCTCTGCCCTCAAAGCATCTGACCACACCAAGATCGGTGTGATAAAATGCTTTCCCAATTTCCCAATGGCGCTGTTTACAGCCGGTGAAATCTAAGTCATGAAATGCTTGTAGCTTCCGGTTTCTTAGCCCATAGAGATGTTTGGAGCCATTCTGGTCTCTGATAAGCTCTATGGTCAGCTGGCTGAATCACCGGCTGCATTCTCAGGTTCCCTGTTGGGACAGGAGAGCCAGAGAAAAACATGGAAGAAGGTGGGGGGGGCATTCCCTCCCACTGCTTGTAACAGCAGTCTAGAGGCTAATTAGCCGCTAGGATTGCTTTTACATGAAAGCCAACTGCTGGCTGAAAAGAATGATACCAAGATGATACCTAAACCTGCAGGCATCATTCTGGTATAACCACTCAAAGTCCAGCAACATACCAGTACGTTGCTGGGCCTTGTTAGGCATATATTGTAAACTTTTTTTTCATGCAGCCTGTGGGCTGAACAAAAAAAAGATATAGATCGGTGGCTATGCCCACCATTAGAATACCTCCCTTCATCCACCCACTTCTAATGATGGGCATACATGCACCGTTTATATATGCCGAAGCATGGGGGCATCCTCCAGCAAAAGGTAGGAGCAAATCGCTTCTCCACCCACTGCTACCCCCACGCTTCGGCATATATGCTGAACTATGTAACTGTGGTGGTGAAATCACCTCCGACAGCGCTGGAGTCACGGCTTTATGTATCGTGGGAGCAAACGCTGTTGCTGTCAAGATAATTAAATCCGCGCTGCAACTGAATGGCGTATCTGCTAAGCAAATGATGGTTAACAATAAAACAAAGTAACATTACAGTATAACAGTAAGACTTACCATACCTGCAAATCAAATACAAAAAAAAATTGTAAAAAATAAAACATTTAACGCAACCTGTGCCTAAAATATATATATGCCGAAGCATGGGGGCATCCTCCCGCAAAAGGTAGGAGCAAATCGCTCCTCCACCCACTGCTACCCCCACGCTTCGGCATATATGCTGAAGTATGTAACTGTGGTGGTGAAATCACCTCCGACATCACTGGAGTCATGGCTTTATGTATCGTGGGAGCAAACACTGTTGCTGTCAAGATTAATAAATCAGCTCTACAGCTGAATGGCGTACCTGAAAACAAAAAAATGGTTAACAACAAAACACAGTAAACAGTAAAGTATAAAAAAATTGCATACCTATAGAGCAAACATGATAAAAACATAATAACAATAAAACATTGCAGAATAGAATACAGTAAAAAAAGAGCAGAACAATAGAGAGAGAATAGAGAGAGAACAATAAAACAATAACTATTTTTGTTTTTTTTATTTTATATATTTTTTGTGGTTTTTTTTTTATTTTTTTTGTTTTTGTTTTTTTTTACACTTTTCTTTGTATCTTTAACTTTTGTAACTGGTACCAGGTTTGGGTCTCTCAAAATGCGATGGCATCTTGGGAGACCCTGTGAAAGTGTGTCGTAGTCTGTGCAGTGCTGTACCCTACGCTAATACTCAACTATTGTATGGTAGCGTTCAAAACATTCACCAATGCAAAGACCAGGATTGTCAGGACAGGAGGGACAATAATACCGGGTGTCACGCCTATATCCGCGCTTGCTGCAGACACAACATCTTTTTTGGGGGGCTCGTTGGGTAGGGGTACTCGGGAGGACATAAAGAAAATGCCTGTCATGCAGCCGGCTTACTGCATTTGGTTGGGAAAGGTGAGGTGGACCACCGTCTGGAAACAGAAGGGCCCTGACAATCTCTTCCTGGAATTCAAGGAAGGATCCAGTCCGTCCTGAAGCTCTGTATAGCACATAAGCATTCAGCAAAGCCAATTGAAATAAATAAACAGACACTTTTTTGTACCAGCGTCTGGCCTTACGGGCAACTAGGTACGGCGCCAACAACTGGTCGTTGAGGTCCACCCCTCCCATGGTTATATAAGGTTAGATTTGTGGACACAGAGGGGTTTCTCCACAACACCAGTCGCCGTAGTAATTTGGACCGTCGTGTCTGCATGAAGGGAGGTAAGAATGAAAACATTCTTATTATCCCTCCACTTCATAGCGAGCAAATTATTACATTGTGAGCAGGCTCTCTCCCCCAGCCTAAGACCGGAATCTACAAGCCGCTGGGGAAAGCCCCGGCGATTAGGTTGCATGGTGCCACATGCTCCAATTTGATGTTCAAAAAGGTGACTAAAAAGTGGCACGCTCGTGTAATAATTGTCCACGTACAAGTGGTACCCCTTTCCAAATAAGGGTGACACCAAGTCCCACACAATCTTGCCAGCGCTTCCTATTTAGTCAGGGCAGTTTGTCGGCTCTACGTGACTATCTTTGCCCTCGTAAACCATAAAACTACACGTATAGCCTGTGGCCCTGTCACAGAGCTTATACATCTTGACCCCGTATCTGGCACGCTTGCTGGGAAGGTACTGTTTGAATGACAAGCGGTCAGAAAACTTAATCAGGGACTCATCAACGCAGACAACTTGATGGGGAGTAAATAAGTCTGCAAAACGTTGGTTGAAGTGGTTTATGAGGGGCCGAATTTTGTAGAGCCGATCGTATTCAGGGTCTCCACGAGGACGACAGAGTTCATTGTTGTTGAAGTGCATGAACCGCAAAATCTGCTCGTATCGTGCCCTGGCCATGGAGGCAGAGAACACGGGCATATGGTAAATTGGGTCAGTGGACCAATATGACCGCAACTCACTCTTTTTATTTATGCCCATGTTGAGGGAAAGGCCCATAAAGATCTTAAATTCAGAAACCGTAATTGGTTTCCAATCCCTGGCAAGGGAGGACTGGGGAATAGTGGCGATGTGTTGACCAGTGTACAAATTGCTTTGGTCCACAATGGATCTATAGGGATCTTCGGTGAAAAACAGTGATTAAAAATTCAGTGACGTAAAATCAACTGTTTCCACCTGAATGCCGGGTTGGCCAGTGAATGGGGGAAGTACGGGTGCTGCAGAAGTGGTGGGTTCCCAATTCGGATTGGCGAATGCAGCAAGAAGGGCACTATGGGCACGACGGGCCTGTGTTCGTCTTCTTCTTGGTGGCAGCGGGACACTACTTGTACTTGCCACCTCGCCAGCTTGAACTGCACTTATGGGACTCACCACATCACCAAGTGTTACTGCAGTGCTGGATGTACGACCAGGGTGTACTAGGCCGCTGGTGCTTGCCAGTTCACCAGAAGGAATAGTGGCGCTAGTACTTCTCTGCTCCATACGAGGGACCTGCGGTTCTTGCACATCAAGGACAGAAGAAGAAGTTCGGGGTCTGGTACACCTGACCTTGGCAGGGACCACAACTTCGTTGTCAGAGCTATCTGTCATGGAGCCGCTGTCCTCTACAGGATCGAATTCTGAGCCTGAATCTGACAGATGAGTGACTTCCTCTTCACTATCTGTCATGCTCAGAAACGTGTAGGCCTCTTCACTAGTGTACCTCCGATTTGCCATTTTGAGACTCACAGGTAAAAAAGCTCCTGACTGTTAGCGACTGTATCAAAACGCTACCAACAAAACTGTTAGCGATCGCAGGGATCAGGCCTGACTCTGCAAACGCTGCAGTTATGTGTGTTTAGTGTTTTGTAAGTGACAGTGATCGATCGATACTGCACTTGGGTGGGCTGGGCTGGGCTGGGCCGAGGGGCAAAACGCAGGTGCTAGCAGGTATCTTGGCTGATCCTGCTAACACTGCATTTTTGGGAAGCCTAAACTGCTGGGGACGCTAGTATAGATCTGATCGGATCAGATATTGATCCGTTAAAATACTATACCACTAAGGGAGGTGTATGCTGCGTGCGTGGGTGTTAGCGGTACTGGCGCTAACCTGATGCTGCCTTATCTGACCCTAAAACTTAACTTATATCACCGCCGGGCGATTAGGGGGTTAAACCTTTATAAGGTAATAAACGGCGGGTGCCCTGAAACTATAATAAACTATAATAAACAAACTAACTAACCAGCGTCACCCGTAACAGTTATACGGTGATCACTGGTGAAAGGGTTAACTAGGGGGCAATCAGGGGGTTAAAACCTTTATTAGGTAATAAATGGGGGTCCCTGTCACTATAAATTGCTGATGGCGAACCTATATACTTACCTCCCTAACTAGCGTCACCTGTGACATTAATACAGCGATCAGAAAAATGATTGCTTAGTGACACTGCTGACTGGGGGTGATCAAGGGGTTAAAACTTTATTAGGGGGTTAGGGGGTAACCTAGACCTAAATAGGGTACCCTAGACCTAAAGGGGGCTAACCCTAACTGCCCTACCACTTATAACTGTCAAAAACTGACACCAATGCAAAAAAAAACCTGCTATCGGTGTCACTGTGACAGGGGGTACAGGGGGGTGATCGGGGGGTGATCGGGGGGTGATGGGGGTGAAAAGTGTGCCTGCGTTTTCTACTGTAAGTGTAGTGTTGGTGCAAACTTACTTGATGTCTTCTCTCCTCGGCCCCGGAACGAAAAGACCGGCTCGAGGAGAGATGACATCACTTCCTCTGCCGCTGTTTACATTACAGCAGCAGAGGAAGATTTTCATTCGTGGGGAGCGATCGCGAGGGGGTGGCCACAAATGAGTGGCCTCCCCCTCAGCCTTTATCGCTTCCCCAACGAGGCCGCGCACCTCGGGCATCGGGGGGGCGCGATGCGTCCCCCGCCCACGGAAGGCAGATCACGTACCAGGTACGTGATTTTGCCTGTCCGTGCCATTCTGCTGCAGTATATCTGCGTTAGGCTGTCGCAAGTGGTTAATATCCATACCAGACCTGAAGGGCCTGGTATGGAATTTGGGGGGACCCCACACATTTTGTTTTTATTTTGGTTCGGGGTTCTCCTTAATATTCATACCAGACCCAAAAGGCCTGGTAATGCACTGTGGGGGAACCCCATGCCGTTTTTTTTAATGACTTTTATGTGTATTGCAGAGACCCGGCAATTCATTATAGCCGCGAGTACTTTTAAATTACTTTTTTTCCTTTAGAAATGTCATTTTGCTCTCAGACTGTTGTAAACACAGGAAACATGCGCCACTTTACAGGCATACTATAGACACCCCCCAGGTACGAAATTTAAAGGAATATTTCACTTTTATTGTTTCACTGTAAGCATTTTTAAAATCACTGCTCCCGAAAAAAATTCAGTTTTTAAAACTTTTTTTTGCATTGATACATGTCCCCTTGGGCAGGACCCAGGTCCCCAAGACAATAACTTTCATATTAACCTTTAAAATTAGCACTTTTGATTTCTCCCATAGACTTTTAAAGAGTGTTCCACGGCTTTCAAATTTGCTGCGAACACCCCAAATTGTTCGCTATTCGGCGAACAGGTGAACAGCCAATGTTCGAGTCAAACTCATGTTCAACCTGAACAGACAGACCATCCCTACCCTTCACCAATAGCTGTGATTGTCCATACAGTTGTGTAATCTTCCCTTTCTTCCACCATAGTGTCACCTCTGTGCTTACTAGCCTCTCACCTTGGTATAGCTTTAGATAAACATGTAAACAATGATATCTTAAATCTGGTGATGCGTTGACATCTGCTCTTCTCTAGGGGTTCTCTATTTATTCTCCCAATCATCAGATCTCTATGTTGGATAAAGGCTCTATGGTGCTCCTTGGGGTCCTCTTCAGGAAGCTGGAGGTCTTCTTTATAAAGCTTGCTCAGGTAAGGGTGTCATGGCTCCGGGACCCCCAAATGACCCCATTTTGTAAAAAGTAGACAGTCTAAGGTATTTCGTAAGAGGCATAGTGAGTTTTTTGAAGTTTTCATCTTTTCTCACAATTCTTTGAAAAACTGAAAAAATTAACAATTTTTTCCCACAAATTTTTCATAATAACAAGTTATTTCTCACACACAGCATAGGCATAGTTGCGATTACACACATGTGGGGATACCACATGTGTAAGACCTTTCCCCAGCCTAGCCATGTAGAGAGGCCCAACATCCAAGGAGCACCTTCAGGTGTTCTAGGGGTATAAATTGCACATATAATTTCCTGACTACTAATCACATTTTTGAAGGCCCTGGAGCACCAGGACTGTGGAAATACCCACAAAATGACTCAGTTTTGGAAAGCAAACACCCCAACATATTTTCTATAAGGCAAAATGAGTCTTTTGAACATGTCATTTTTTCCACACATTTTTGTAGAAAGAAATAATTTTCTTCACACAAATTTGTTACTTTTATAAAATATTTCTAACACACAGCATGTACATACCAAGAATTACACCCCAAAAATACATTCTGCTACTCCTCCTGAGCATGGTGATGCCACATGTGTGAGACATTTCCACAGCCTGTCCACGTAGAGAGGCCCAACATCCAAGGAGCACCTTCAGGCATTCTAGGTCATTCTAGGGGCATAAATTACACATCTAATTTCCTGACAACCTAGCACCAAGACAGTGCAAACATGCTCAAAATGACTCTATTTTGGAAAGGAAACACCCCAGCATATTTTCTATGAGGTATAATAAGTCTGTTGAACATGTCATTTTTTTTCCACAAGTTTTTGGAAAAAGTACATTTTCATTTTCTTTCCACTTTTTCCAAAAACTTGTTGAAAAAAATGACACGTTCAACAGACTCCTTATACCTCATAGAAAATATGTTGGGATGTTTTCTTTCTAAGGTAGAGTCATTTTGTGGGTGTTTCCACTGTTCTGGTGCTCCAGGGCCTTTACAAATATAATAGGTTGTTAGGAAATTAGATGTGTAATTTATGTCCCTAGAATGTCTAAAGGTGCTCCTTGGATGTTGGGCCTCTCTATGTGTCCATGCTGTGGAAAGGTCGCACACATGTGAAATCGCCATACTTCGGATGAGTAACAGAATTTATTTTGGGGTGTAATTCTTGGTATGTACATGCTGTGAGTTAGAAATATCTTATACATTGACAACTTTGTGTAAAAAAAATACGTTTTCATTTTCTTTCCACTTTTTCCAAAAACTTGTGGAAAAAAATGACAAGTTCAAAATGCCTCGTAGAAATAACATTGGGGTGTTTGCTTTCCACAATGGGGTCATTTTGTGAGTGTTTCCACTGTCCTGGTGCTCCAGGATCTTCAAAAAATGTGATTAATAGTCAGGAAATTAGATGTGTAATTTATGCCCCAGAGCCCCTGAAGGTGCTACTTTGATGTTGGGCCTCTCTATGTGGCCAGGCTGTGGAAAAGCCTCACACAAGTGGTATGGCTATACCCAGGAGGAGTAGCAGAATGTATTTTAGGGTGTGAGTCTTGATATGTGCATGCTCTGTTAGAAATACCTTAAAATTGACAACTTTGCATGAAAGAAATATGTTTTTTACACAAAGTTGTACATTTAAAAGATATTTCTAACACACAATATGTAAATACCAAGAATTTCACCCCAAAATACATTCTGCTACTTCTCCTGAGTATGACGATACCACACATGTGACTTTTCCCCAACCTGGCCACCTAGAGAGGCCCTGGAACATGGAAGTAGCACCTTCAGGCATTCTAGGGGCATCAATTACACATCTAATTTCCTGACTACTAATCACATTTTTTCATTTTCTTGCCACTTTTTTTAAACACAAATTTGGCAATCTATAGGATATTGCTAATAAACAGCATGGACATAATTAGAATTCCACCCCAAAATATATTCGACTACTCCTCCCGATTATGGCGATATCACATCTGTAAGACCTTTTCAATATATGAACAGATTATGCTCTCAACATTGTATCCTGTGTAACACAAAAATCAACCAACACTGTATAAAAAAATAATGTACTGTAATGGTCGCCTCTGTAAGTGTGGTCAGTCAATATAGCATAGTGTAGCTTCACCCACAACAGTTCCCGTTTCTTAAAGCAAAGCAAGCATAACCTACTGGTAGGTGGCTGCCCCATAGCACAATGCTATGTTAACTGGCCAGGAAGTAGGAGGGTGAACAAAGGGTAAAAAAAAGATTACCTGTGGTTTAAGGAGAGCATTGATCCAGGAAGCAGGCAGAAACGTGGTCAGCAACAGCCAAAATATTGGTCCAGGCTGCAGGCAGGAACATCGGGCTTAGGATCTCGGTCAGATAAGACCTGGGCACAAGGATAGAGTCTTTCTCCTACCAAAATCTCTTCAAAGCTTCTAGACTCCAGACCATGATCTGGGAATTACAAAACCCAGAGTAAAACAAAAACAGTTTTTCTCTACTTAGAACATTGCTCTGAAGGCCCTCACATATGTGAGACTCCTGTGTTATCTTGAATCCCACTACTACAGCAGCAGGCCAAAATATCAGTCCAAGTTGCAGGCAAAAAACATGGGGTTGATTAACAGGCCGAGGTCAGTGTAGATAGGAGGCAGAAACATTGTTGACTAAGCATAAATAGGACCATATCTAGTCAATGACATTACAGGGTGACCCCGTTCCTTTGTTAACTTTAGTGGCAGGGACCTGGAGATATCATTTAGATCAGGGATCTGCAATTAGTGGACCTCCAGCTGTTGCAAAACTACAAGTCCCATCATGCCTCTGCCTCTGGGTGTCATGCTTGTGGCTGTCAGAGTCTTGCTATGCCTCATGGAATTTGTAGTTCTGCAACAGCTGGAGGTCCGATAATTGCATATCCCTGATTTAGATGATCCCTGCCACTAAAGTAAACAAAGGGCAGGGATCATCTGAATGACATCTCCTGGTCCTCACTGCTAAAGTAAACAAAAGGGGTGGGGGTCACCTGGGTGACATCCTTGACCAAATTGGTCAATCACATTACCAAGTGACCCTGCCTCTTTATTTACAATGTATTTAGAAGGAAGGCAGGGACACAGCAATGTAATTCAATTTGAGGGAAGTGATCGATGGGATGCTTAATAAAGGACTTGTCAAACATTTGGGTGTGTTTATTTCTAGGTTACATTTTTGTATTTTGAATGAATAGGAGTACTAGGTACCCCTGACTCATACACATGGGAAGGACAGTATAGTTTATGTAGAGCAACAATTAATTTTTTAAGATCCTCAGAGAGTTCGTTGCCATTAGGTGCCATGTTGAATTTCCAGTGACCAGCATGAGTGAGAGCGATAAAACCAAATTTAACACACATGCTACTCATTCACACCTGAGACAGAGTCAAAGTCACATGACACCAGGAAGGGAAAATGGCTAATTGGGCCCAATTTGGACATTTTCACTTAGGGGTGTACTCACTTTTGTTGCCAGAGGTTTAGACATTAATGGCTGTGTGTTGAGTTATTTTGAGGGGAGGGACAGCAAATTTACACTGTTATACACTGTTATACAAGCTGTACACTCTAATACATTGTAGCAAAGTGTCATTTCTTTAGTGTTGTCACATGAAAAGATATAATAAAATGTGATGAGTGTACTCACTTTTGTGAGATACTGTATATCTATATATATAGATATATATATATCTATTGTAGCAGAGCGTCCCAGAGAGAGCCAGGAAAAGTCCTGTTCGGGGTTTATACATCTCCCAGGCTCCTCTCATACAGGTTCAGGGATCTCTGATCCATGGTCCAGTTCAGTTCTTGGTCCTCTCCCCCAGGCTAATTTAAGCTCACCTGAGCAAGACAGCCTTTGCTCTTGGCCTGGGATACTCAGAGAACTTCTGTGTAAGAGTGCAAAAAGGTATGTGGAAGCTGACAAGCTGTAGGCTTGCTCAGCTTAGTAGTTAGGATCTGTAAATATTGTTTAGTTAGTGCCGAGACACGGCTAGGTTTTGTTTTGGCTATTTTGTTCCTATTTGTTTCTTTTGGAACACTGTACAGCACCTGTATATAGACTTGTAAATATCACAAATAAACACCGCACTGTTTGTCACTATTCCACTGGATTTGGTATCTGTGCCTGAGAGACTGCTCATCCCAGGGAGCCTGGTGCCTGCTACCTGTCCCCCAGGTTACATATGGTGGAGACTGCGGGCAGCTGTAGTAAGTTACTACTTAAAAGGCCAGTACCTAGAGTGACTAAACATGGAGGAAATCCTAAAACAATTGGTGATATCCAATGCTGCACAGCAACAATCCAATGCTGCACAGCAACAAGCAAACGCTGCACTGCAGCAAACAAACGCTATCGCACAGGAGCAAACCAAGGTGCTGTGCCAACAGATTGGTGCTGTACAGGAGCTATCGCAGAGGCTGTTTGAACAGCTAGCCACTGATGCAAAAGAGGATAGGAAAACCTTGGCTGCGGTTGTGGAGACGCTAGCACAGTGGTCACCTGCTAAAGTTAATGTTGTTGGAGACAAGCCCTCAGCTATTCATGTGGGTCGCTTTCTTTCCAAGATGACTGCAGATGATGATCCAGAGGCCTTTCTCTTAACCTTTGAACGGACCGCTGAGAGGGAAGGTTGGCCCAAAATCCAGTGGGCAGGACTGGTCGCCCCCTTGCTGTCTGGGGAATCGCAGAAGGCCTACTATGATTTGGAGTCAGCAGAAGCAGGAGACTATGAAAAGGTCAAGCGGGAAATCCTGGCGCGACTTGGTGTCACCCTGGCAGTTCGAGCACAGCGGGTCCACAGCTGGTTCTTCCAAGACGAGAGGCCCCCAAGATCGCAGATGTTCGACCTAATTCACTTGGTGAGAAAATGGCTACAGCCGGAGTCCCTGTCTGGGCCACAAATAGTGGAGCGTGTGGTCATGGACCAGTTCCTGAGGTCACTACCAGTTCCCCTGCAGAAGTGGGTGAGTCAAGGAGACCCCAACTCGGCGGGTAACCTCGTGGAACTTGTTGAAAGGTACTTTGCTGCAGAGAACCTGGTCACCACCCCTACAGCCGCA
Source organism: Lithobates septentrionalis (assembly GCA_037952835.1). Classification (NCBI taxonomy): domain Eukaryota; kingdom Metazoa; phylum Chordata; class Amphibia; order Anura; family Ranidae; genus Lithobates; species Lithobates septentrionalis. Next base: position 8,761,003 of record JBBDGP010000503.1, read on the forward strand.
CGGACTTTCCGCCCAAAGCCACGGTCTCCCCAGGCAACCGGTAAGACTGTTCCAGGGGAAGTGGGTGGTAAGCATGGCAAGGAAATAGGGGGGAGGATTTTTGGTGCCAGGACTGAAGTTTGGCGTCCCAAACAAGGGAAGCTACTGCCTGTCAGCAAACCAAACTGGGGAAACATCAGGTGTTTTCGTTGCCAAGAACTGGGACATGTTGCAGCAAATTGTCCATTGACAGATGAACCAATGCAGTGTGATCTATCTGTTAGAAGGTAGTCTATGTTTGCTGCTGTTTCATGCGCTGCAGCACCAAGTATGGGAAAACACATGTGCCAAATGACTGTTAATAATAAGCCTATTACGGCCTTGCTGGACTCTGGAAGTCTAGTGACTTTGGTTACAGCTGAGATGGTTGAAACTGTGAATTTGCATACTAAAAAAGTTGCTGTGATCTGTGTACATGGGGATACCCGCGAGTATCCTATAGCCACTGTTCAGTTTAAAACTGGCTTAGGTACGGTGACCCATCCGGTCGGACTTGTGCCCCACTTGGTGCACGAGGCCATCATTGGTAGGGACTTCCCTAAGTTTTGGAAACTGTGGGATCGTCCCGACCCGGTCGCAGTAGCTGACTCAGTGACAGAGCCGGAACTCCTGGCCGCTACTGACAATATGGGTTCAGGGGACTCTTCTCAGGGCTCCCCAGGTTTTCCTTTCTCAGTTATGGCAGGAGAGCTGGAGGAGCCTGAGGAGGTCCCCACAACCAGTGGAGCTGGACAGCCATCTGCTGAATCTGAGCCTACGTTGGAGTTTGCTGACCTTAATGTACACAAGGAAAACTTTGGTACCGAGCAGAGAAAAGACCCAACCCTTGCCAGGGCCTGGGAAAATGTAATGGTGATTAATGATGTACCTGTCGAATCAGGGGACAGGCTCTGTTTTCCTTATTTTAGCAGCAATGAGGATTTATTGTATCGTGTATGTAAAAAAAATGATGAAGTGGTTGAACAGTTGGTGGTCCCTAAGCCATACAGACGGGTGGTGTTGGAACTTGCCCATGGGCACTTGCTAGGAGGTCATTTAGGGGTTGAGAAAACTACTGAAAGGGTGTTGCGCAGGTTTTATTGGCCCGGAATACAGAAGGATATTGAGAATTATTGTCAATCCTGTCCTGTGTGTCAGATGTCAGCCCCACTACAACACTTCCGAAGTCCTTTAGTGCCCTTGCCCATTATTGAAGTGCCCTTTGAGAGGATTGCCATGGACCTTGTGGGTCCACTCCCCAAGTCTGCCCGAGGTCATCAGCATATCCTCGTAATCATGGATTATGCTACCCGTTACCCAGAGGCAATTCCCTTACGCACCGCGTCTGCTAAAAACATTGCCAAAGAGCTGTTTATGGTGTTCAGTCGTGTTGGAATCCCTAAAGAAGTCCTTACAGACCAGGGCACCCCATTTATGTCACGAATAACTAGAGAGCTGTGCAAGTTATTTAAGGTGACGCAATTGCGAACCTCGGTGTACCATCCTCAAACGGATGGCTTGGTGGAACGCTTCAATAAAACATTAAAGAGCATGTTAAAAAAGGTTGTTGACAAGGATGGGAAAAACTGGGACTTCCTGATACCATACTTGATGTTTGCCATCAGGGAGGTTCCCCAGTCCTCCACGGGGTACTCTCCCTTTGAGTTGCTTTATGGGAGACACCCTCGGGGACTCTTGGACATTGCCAAAGAAACTTGGGAGGGGGAGCAGACACCCCATAAAAGTGTCATTGAGCATATCGCTCAAATGCAGGACAGGATTGCAGCAATCATGCCGTTGGTAAAAGAACACTTACTGCAGGCCCAAACAGCTCAACAGAGGATATACAACAGGGGGGCCCAACTCCGTGTTTTCTCACCTGGTGATAGGGTCCTGGTGTTAGTTCCCACTGTTGAGAGCAAGTTCCTGGCTAAGTGGCAGGGTCCCTTTGAAGTAATTGAAAGAGTTGGGGAGGTCAATTACAAAATATATCAACCAGGAAAAAGGAAGCCCGAACAGATTTACCACATAAACCTGTTAAAGCCCTGGAAGGATAGACTGGCGTTAACTGCGAGGTCCCTCCCGGTAACGCCTAAGGGTACTGAGTCTCCTCTGATCCCTGAGGTCACGATTCCAGACACCCTGTCATATTCTCAAAAGCAGGAAACTAGAGAATTCCTGATAAGAAATAGAGAGAAATTTTCAGAGTTACCTGGCACGACTTCAGCAGTTCAGCATGATATTGTTACTGAACCTGGGGTCCGTGTCAAGCTAAAACCATACCGAATTCCTGAAGCAAGGAGAAAGGACATCAGCGAGGAAGTTAAAAGAATGTTGGAGCTAGATGTCATTGAGGAATCCAATAGTGACTGGTCTAGCCCCATCGTGTTAGTCCCAAAACCGGATGGCACTTGGAGGTTCTGTAATGACTTCAGGAAGCTTAATGCAGTGACAAAGTTTGACACGTACCCAATGCCCAGAGTGGACGAACTTATAGACCGACTTGGCAAGGCTCGCTATCTGACCACTTTGGACTTGACAAAAGGTTATTGGCAAATACCCCTGACTGGTAGCGCCAAAGAGAAGACTGCATTTGTGACCCCAGAGGGTTCCTTTCAATATAAAAAAATGCCTTTTGGGTTGCAAAATGCCCCCGCCACATTTCAGAGGGCCATGGACAGGACTCTAAGACCCCACCGACAATATGCAGCAGCATATCTAGATGACATAGTGGTACATAGCACTGACTGGGAGTCTCACTTGCCCCGGGTCCAGGCTGTCCTCGATTCCCTCTTCAAAGAAGGTTTTACAGCAAATCCAAAAAAATGTGCCATTGGTCTAGAGGAAGCCAAGTATTTGGGCTACACTATTGGGCGTGGTGTAATAAAACCTCAAGTGAATAAAATAGAAGCCATCCAGGAATGGCCACGTCCTGCAAACAAGAAGCAGGTCAGGGCCTTTCTTGGCATTGCGGGGTATTATAGAAGATTTATCCCAAATTTTGCAACTATAGCTGCCCCACTGACAGACCTTACGAAAGGGAGAGACTCTGTAATGGTGAAATGGTCCTCAGTAGCAGAGGAATCTTTCCAAGTCCTGAAGAAGGCTCTTTGTGCACAACCAGTACTGTACTCCCCTGATTTCTCCAAAGATTTTTTGGTTCAGACGGATGCGTCTGATGTTGGTATCGGTGCAGTACTATCACAGGTACACAATGGGGAAGAACACCCTGTGGTGTACCTAAGCAGAAAACTCAATGACCATGAGCAAAGGTATGCAGTCATTGAAAAGGAGCGTTTAGCCATAAAGTGGGCCGTGGACGCACTCAGGTACTATTTGTTAGGACGCCAGTTTGAGTTAATAACTGACCATGCTCCTCTGAAATGGATGGCCCAAAAGAAGGAGACTAATAGACGGGTGAACCTGTGGTTTTTGGCTCTACAGGATTACTCATTCACTGTAAAACACAGGCCAGGTGTTGAGATGGGGAATGTAGATGCCCTGTCCCGTGTTCACTCCTGTTGGGCTACAGGTGTTCCAACCCTGGGGTTGAAACAAGGGGGGAGGATATGTAGCAGAGCGTCCCAGAGAGAGCCAGGAAAAGTCCTGTTCGGGGTTTATACATCTCCCAGGCTCCTCTCATACAGGTTCAGGGATCTCTGATCCATGGTCCAGTTCAGTTCTTGGTCCTCTCCCCCAGGCTAATTTAAGCTCACCTGAGCAAGACAGCCTTTGCTCTTGGCCTGGGATACTCAGAGAACTTCTGTGTAAGAGTGCAAAAAGGTATGTGGAAGCTGACAAGCTGTAGGCTTGCTCAGCTTAGTAGTTAGGATCTGTAAATATTGTTTAGTTAGTGCCGAGACACGGCTAGGTTTTGTTTTGGCTATTTTGTTCCTATTTGTTTCTTTTGGAACACTGTACAGCACCTGTATATAGACTTGTAAATATCACAAATAAACACCGCACTGTTTGTCACTATTCCACTGGATTTGGTATCTGTGCCTGAGAGACTGCTCATCCCAGGGAGCCTGGTGCCTGCTACCTGTCCCCCAGGTTACACTATATATACTCATAAGTTTACATACGCTGGCAGAATTTATGATTTCTTGGCCATTTTTCAGAGAATATGAATGATAACACAAAAACGTTTTTTTTCACTCATGGCTAGTGTTTGGCTGTAGCCATTTATTATCAATCAACTGTGTTTACTCTTTTTAAATCATAATCACAACACAAATTACCCTAATCAAAAGTTTATATACCCCAGTTCTTAATACTATGTATTGCCCCCTTTAACATCAATGACAGCTTGAAGTCTTTAGCGGTATTTGTGGATGAGGCTCTTTATCTTCTCACATGCTAAAGCCGCCCATTCCTCTTGGCAAAAAGCCTCCAGTTCCTGTAAATTCTTGGGCTGTCTTGCATGAACTGCATGTTTGAGTTCTCCCCAGAGTGGCTCAATGATATTGAGGTCAGGAGACTGAGATGGCCACTCCAGAGCCTTCATTTTATTTTGCTTTAGCCAATGATAGGTCTACTTGGCCTTGTGTTTTGGATCATTGTCATGTTGGAATGTCCAAGTACGTCCCATGCACAGCTTCCTGGCTGATGAATGCAAATGTTCCTCCAGTATTTATGATAACATACTGCATTCATCTTGCCATCAAATTTGACCAAGCTTCCTGTGCCTTTGTAGCTCAAACATTCCCAAAATATCAGCGATCCACCTCCGTGTATTTCACAGTAGGGATGGTGTACCCTTCATCATAGGCCTTGTTGACTCCTCTCCAAATGAAGCATTTATGGTTGTGGCCAAAAAAGCTCAATTTTGGTCTTATCACTCCAAATGACTTGTGCCAGAAAGTTTGAGGCTTGTCTCTGTGCTGTTTGGCGTATTGTAAGTGGGATACTTTGAGGCATTTGCAGAGTATTGGCTTTCTTCTGGCGACTCGACCATGCAGCCCATTTTTCTTCAAGTGTCTCCTTATTGTGCATCTTGAAACAGCCACGCCACATGATTTCAGAGAGTCCTGTATTCATTATTTGTGGGTTTTTCTTTGCATCCTGAACAATTTGACTGGCAGTTGTGGCTGAAATTTTAGTTGGTCTACCTAACCATGGTTTGATTTCAACAGAACCCCTCATTTTCAGGAATAGGAACATATAGTACATCTTTGTTAGGTATTAGGCATCTTTCTGGTGACTGTTAGGAATAAAGGTCAGTGTAGATAACTGTTCCCAGTTTTTTCTGAAACCATACTCTACGGTACACATTAGCTTTTGTAATTCTTTCTTGATTTCATGAAGCTGAGTGAAGACATGTTATATCACTGGTTTGTAGTTCCATGGTCAATGCAATATGGTGGAAAATGATGAGACACACTCAGTATCTAGAGCATTTTCTATTTCTTCTTTTACATTTCTGGCCTTTCATTGTTTAATGTGTCTCTTTTTCTGAATCTAGCTTTCCAGATACTGAAGTTTGCCGTTAACCAATTTTTTGCACACAAGTTTTAAAATAATAAGTTTAGCGTTAACCATTAATAATATCCCCCTTAATCTCCTTCTCAAGAGAGAATAAATTCAGTTCTAATCTTTCCTTATAGCTGAGCTCCTCCATGCCTCTAATCGGTTGTCCTTCTCTGGACTTTCCCCAGTCCCCCAGATATCCTTTTTGTGAACTGGTGCCCAAAACTGAACTGCATATTCCAGATGAGGCCTTACTAATGATATGTACAGGGGCAAAATGATATCTCTCTCTCTCTCTCTGGAGTCCACACCTCTCTTAATACAAGAAAGAACATTGCTCACTTTGGAAACCTCATAACATTTTTGACAGTTTTTTAGTGAAATGGTAGGGGTAAGTACCCCCTTACCATTTCACACAGGGGGGGGCCAGGATCTGGGGGTCCCCTTGTTAAAGGGGGCTTCCAGATTCCGATAAGCCCCCCGCCCACAGACCCCCACAACCACCGGCCAGGGTTGTGGGGATGAGGCCCTTGTCCTCATCAACATGGGGACAAGGTGTTTTGGGGGGCTACCCCAAAGCACCCTCCCAATGTTGAGGGCATGTGGCCTGGTACGGTTTAGGAGGGGGGGGCGCACTCTCATCCCCCCCTCTTATCCTGCGGCCTGCCAGGTTGCGTGCTCGGATAAGGGTCTGGTATGGATTCTTGGGGGGACCCAACGCCGTTTTTTTTTTTTTTTTTGGCGCGGGGTTCCCCTTAAAATCCATACCAGACCTGAAGGGTCTGGTATGGAATTTAGGGGGAACCCCACGTCATTTTTTTAAAAAAATTTGGCCGGGGTTCCCCTTAATATCCATACCAGACCTGAAGGGCCTGGTATGGAATTTAGGGGGTCTCCCACGTCTTTTTTTTTTTTTTTAAATTTTGGTTCGGGGTTCCCCTTTGGGGAATTCCCATGCCGTTTTTATCAATGAACTTCTATGTGTATTGTCGGCAATGCAATAGCCGCGGGTAGTTTTAAATGGCTTTTTTTCCTTCGAAAAGTCATTTTGCTGTCAGACTGTTCTAAACACAGGAAACATGTGCCCCTTTACAGGCATACTATAGACACCCCCCAGGTACGAAATTTAAAGGGATATTACACTTTTATTGTTTGACTTTAAGCATTATTAAAATCACTGCTCCTGAAAAAACGGCCGTTTTTAAAACTTTTTTTTGCATTGATCCATGTCCCCTGGGGCAGGACCCAGGTCCCCAAACACTTTTTATGACAATAACTTGCATATAAGCCTTTAAAATTAGCACTTTTGATTTCTCCCATAGACTTTTAAAGGGTGTTCCGCGGCATTCGAATTTGCCGCGAACACCCCAAATTGTTCGCTGTTCGGCGAACTTGCGAACAGCCAATGTTCGAGTCGAACATGAGTTCGACTCGAGCTCGAAGCTCATCCCTAGTCCTCATATATCCTTTCTGATTTATTCCTTTTCAGAGACTTATTACTTTTGATATTTAACTGTATTTGCAGCAGTATTTAGTAGTATGGCTGCAGCCGGGCCCATAACCTGAAAAGCTGCTGTAGATTTAAATCTTACTAGTCATTACTAGATGTCATTGGACACATGGATGTGTCCTTCTTGAGCGGTTTCTGCAGCATTTTCTTCAGTTGGAGGTAGGACTAATGTGGTCAATAGGTGTATATATCTTTTTACAAGTTGGACAGGTATTAGACACTGGCTGTTTTGTAGCCAGGACGAAGCAAGACACATGTCAAGAATTGGAGCAAGAATTGCAGAACCGAGGGGCAGAAAACAGTTTGCAGCAATAAGCAGGACAACCTGTGATGATAGTCTCCCAGCATACCATGACCGAATGCAAGGCCAAACCTAAAATACAATAATCTTATTCCATCAGAAAGGCCAGCATTCATATATCTTCATGAATGTCCATGCTAAGCTCATTCATCAAATCTTATCAGTAAGTAATGTGAATAGTCAATTTCCCTCTTTACTATTACTAATACCTGACATCCATAGGTTATTGTGTCCTATTCCAGAGGCAATCCAACTGTCTCCTTATCTTTAGACACAGTGCGCTGGATCCATTGTAAAACAAATGTAAAGGCTCCGCTCCTCCACCCTCATCAGTTTGCACTCCAGACCTCATTTTCTGCCCCACTTTGTGTTCCTGCAGACACACTCTGGAGCCAAACTCTTCAGCCATGCACTGCACCTTCTCCAGACATTCAGTGCACACAGCTCCCTTCAGTGGCTCACAATCTTTCAGTTACTTCCACAATAGTTATGGGGCTACCTATAAAATGAAGAGTATGGATACCCTACAAGTTATACACTTTAGAAAACATCTATGTATTAACCTCACATCAAAATCACTTTTCTAATAAACTGATAAAAGTACCCAACAAACAACAAAGATGCCTTTTGATTTGAGGAGTTTTTATTCCGATTCCTAATGAACAGATGTATACTCCTACTCCAAATAAAATATCCCCAGTAATGTTACAGACTCTTCTGAAAAAGGGAAGTTTTGTATAATCCAAAACAGAAATTTTTTTGCCCATGGGACTTTAAAGAGTTGTATCAAAATAAAGTAGACAACCATGTAGTAAGAAAATTTGCAATTTATTCCATACAAAGTTTAAAATCGAACAGAATGGACACTACATGTGTCATAAAAACAAGCACAATATACATACATTACTGAAGGTAACATATAAAAAGTATGTACTGTAATTTATGTACTTTATATTGTGCGTGTTTTTATGACACATGTACAGTAGTGTCTGTTCTGTTTAAAACTTTATATGGGAAAAAAATTGCATATTTTCTTACTACATTTATCTACTTTATTTTGGCATAACTCTTTATAGTCCCATGGGTCAAAAATGTTCTCCTTTGGTTCATACATGTGTTCGGGACTGAGTTCTGTCATTGTATCGGCACTTTCTTTTCTATGTAAGATTTGTATAATGTCTGGTAATGTCAACACGCCAATGAAAAAGATTTCACCTTTGTCTCCTAGCATTTTCATTTCTAAATCCATAATCAGTGATCTTACTTGATTGGACTACATCCCTATCTCCATTAGTTTTCTAGAAGACCAGTTTTCCATGCCTATACACCTTTGGTGCAACAAACTGAATATAATTTAAAAAGTCTCAAACTACCCTGCTGCTCACACAATGATTGCCTAAATTCCTCTGTATTATTATTTTTTTTGTATCTAACCCATTTTTTGCTCATGAGGCAAATTTACAGGGATTTAAAAAAAAATATGTGCCAGGGCTATGAAGCAGAAGTCACAAAAGTTAGATAATCTTTCCACAAAAATACATGGGCTAGCACAAAGGGACATTAGAAAAGAAGACACCAACAACAGATCATTTCAAACAAATAATATATTTATTTGGCAATTTAATTAATGGCATGGTGTTATCCAAGGGGTAACATGATAATAAGTCAAAATTAAAATTAAATATGAATACTTAAACAAAATTTCACGGTGTCCATCCAGACAATGCTGGATGACTACTCCCCCACTGAACAACACCATGACTTCTTCAGGAAATTAGGGAGGGTGGCTGGAAGTTGCAGTCCGTTTCTAACGGTCTGTGAGAGACGGTCCTCGGCTCCCTTTTATCAGTTTCTTCCACGCAGGATTTGCGCCCGCCCAATTAGACCAATAGATTATTTGATCGTTCAGACCAATCCAATGGCTGTTGCTACCCAGGGTTACTGCTGCAGCCAATGGCAACCTGCAAATAAATAACAAGCAGAAGAAATCTGCAGCCCCCCTTTGCGCTATCCCATGAGGGCCCCAGCATATTGCTATGATCTTACATGGGCCAGCACAAAGGGACATTAGAAAATAAGACACCAACAACAGATAATTTCAAACAAATAATATATTTGCCATTTTAATTAATGCCCATGGTGTTATCCAAGGGGTAACCTGATAATAACTCAAAATTAAAATGAAATATGAATACCTAAACAAAATTTCACGGTGTCCATCCAGACAATGCTGGACGACTACTCCCCATCAGATGAAGCCAGAAAAGAAACTACTGGCTGAGGCCCCCCAACACCGTGGCTGTTTCTATCAAATTTTGCAGGCCCATATTGAAAATGTCCAGACCTATTATAGATAAATTAACCAAATCCAGGCAAAATAAACCTGGAACAAAACCTTTCAATTCCATGTGGTGAAATTAAATTCCACCAGACGAGACTAGAAAGCTATGAATGGTCCTATTAAGACGTCTTCTTATCCTATCTACGTAAAATAAGCTACCATAGGGAGACCATATGGGCGTAGGTATCATCTCAGAGAATGCCAAAATGGCATATGGGAACATAAGCTTAATGGAGTAAAGGTCTCTCTTTTTTTCGCAGAGCAGATACCATGTCCTGACCTTCCCAATATCATTACCCCCAGCATGAATAATTAAAACTTGGGGAGAGGGCCAGATACCTGACAAGTAAATGAAATGGTCTCTAAGGTTCCTCCATCTTAAACCCCTAATGCCTGACCAGAAAACTTAAAATTCTTTAGCATGCAGACCTAGATTAGCTGAGTAGGTCCTAGTTCCGGCATGTTTAGCAGCCCAGAAAATGTAGAAATACTATCCAGATATTGGTGTTGGGCGAATCTGAAAGATAAAATTATAACATTAGTAGATCAGGGCGGACATAGATTTTATACCCATCACTGCCCCAACGGCCTAGTCTTTTTAACACCTTTCAGAGAAACCCAGAGAATCAGCTGTAGTGGCCGCCCCAATCCTAAATGAATGGTAGGAAAAACAAAAGCCCAAAAGCTTCAAGCATTTTAGACAGGAAGCCAATACAGCTGAAAACTGGTACCTGGTTAAGGGGGACAGGTCCTGGTGAATAAAGAAAGTACCATTAGAAGAAGGCCTGGCAGAAAGATATCTAGAAACATTTGAGACTGGACATATTCATGGATTCATGGAATAAGCAAGTGATACCCACTGTCCTTTACCCAAGGGCCAGGATTTAGACCTGCAGAGGAAAATCCTTAGTAGATCTAAGTAGATCTTCCTTCCAAAGAAACATGAGAAAAAAGGAGAAAGGAGATTTATTATTTACTGCTGTAAACTCCCCAATCCTAAGGGCTCCGCAAAAGGCAATGGAAAAGGAAGCTCTGAAAAGCAAGAGCTCAAATTCTGAAAAGCAAGCCATCGTCAAAGTCTCAAGAAGATCTCCTAATAGTGTAATTGATATGGGACACCTATTATCTTGAGTAGGTTTGGATCTCCGATAATCTTTCAACACCTGACTAACCTGAAAAAAGGAAGGTAACGAAGGCAAGCCTGCAAATTTCAGAAAAAATGATACGCCTGCTAAAATCCTTTCCACTGAGGCAGGACTGAGTTTTGATTGAATCAAGTTGGACATGAAAGCCAGAGAGACATAGGCATTATCCTCCAAAGTATCCAATCTCAGCTCCGACAAAATGAACACAATCTAGACCAGGAAAGATGATAGTCCATCCATGTCTTCCTTGCCACTGAGTTTTCAAGTTTAGTCATTATCAGTTCCAAATTAAGCCCCAAAGGGAAATCCGGGCAAGGTGCACCGCGTTGATCTGCCGATGGAGCCAACTCCCAAAACTTTGTGAACTGCAAACGAGATAAAGCGTCGGATATATTATTACGAATTCCTGTTATGTGTTCCGCTCTCAGCCAGATATTAAAATGCATGCAGTGCAAAACTAGAAAACGCAGCAATTTTAATACCTGGTTCAGATTTCGATGACAATGTATTAATAACAAAGAAAACACCCTTGTTGTCTGTGTGAACCAGAACTCTGCGGTTCATGAACTGAGCCTTCCAAACCACTATGGATACTATGACTGGGTATAACTGCAAGAGAGCAAGGTTCTGTAAAATGTCCTGATGCAACCAATCCAAACGCCACTCAGAGGCACACCAATGGCCATTCATAAACGCACTGAAGCCCGAAGAGCCGCAGCATTTGTGAAGAATTGTAACTGATAGTCGCTGGTGAAATCTTGCTGCCATATGGTTGAAACATTAAAATTACCTAAAAAGGAGTCCCAGACTTTTAGATTGTCTCTAATGCTTTTAGATATACGAACATGGTCATATGGATTCTTAAGGCCTCTGATAGCCAAAGAAAATCTACGTGAAAATACCCTGGGCATAGGAATGACCCTGGCTGCAAAAGCAAATAAACCCAATAAGGATTGAGCTTCTTTCAGTAGTATTTTCTTTTTCGGCAGGAAGATTGAAATCAGTGGTCTCATCTTCTGTAATTTGTCTGTAGGTAATGCCATTAATGCTAAGTCAATTGTGATCCCCAAAAATTTGATAGTGGTGTAAGGAAGAACCGTCTATTTTGTGCAAACGGAACCCCAAAGTATTCACACATGCCAAAGAATACATTTAAAGATTCGTAGCAAGAATTAGAGCCCGAGGGGCTGACAAACAAAAACTCATCTAAATAGTGCAAAAACACCCCAAAAGGATAGAGTGTTGACAAAACCCAATGTAAAAATTTGGAAAAGGCTTCAAAATAAAAAAAGGATAAAGAAAATCCCTTAGGCATACATCTGTCAAAATAGAATTGACACTGGAATTGAAAACCCAATGAATCGAAACCTTGAGGGTGAACTAGGAGCAAACGAAATGTTGATTTGGTATCCGTGTTCTCCATCAAAGCTCCGCAACCATACTCCGTTAAGATGACAAGGACTTTCATGGAATGAGGAATAGGATACCGGAGCTTCAACATCCGAAACCTCATCATTCAGGGAAGAGTCCATTGGGTAGGAAAGATGGTGTATTAAACGAAAACTACCACGCTCCTTTTTGGGAACAATATCCAAAGGGGAGGGTCTAAAATATGGAGATTGGGATGAGGAAAGGGACCAGATATCCTACCATCTACAATTTCTTTAGATAATTTCTTCTGAACCACATCAGCATGTATATAGGCTGAATGCAAATTCTTGACTATAGTACAGCCCAATCAGTTGAAAGAGAGAACTAAAAAACAGTCTCTAAAACCTTCAATTAGCTGAGCTGCCAAACTGCGATCTGGATATAGCTCTAACTAGGGGAGCATTCTCAGGAGGCTCACTGGGGTTGAGGCTTTTCCCACTAGAGTCCCTGGAAACTGACTGGAAAGAGGCTGCAGAAGATCTCAGAAAGCACCTATTGACCGAATGGTTCCCATTACAGTAAGAGCACTTGTGCCTATATCTGCAATTGGAGAGGAATTTGCATTGTCCCTCATTGAAGGCAAAACAAAATCCCTTCCGAAATAAAGTCTGCGGATTAGCTACTATCCTTGGGGTGAATTGAGGCTTTTGTGGTAACATGAAATTCAGCAACAGGCCTACATCCTTAACCCCGAGTTAAAGGAGGGTGGACTGACAATTTTTGGCAAAAATTCTCGTCACAGGTATACCATGCTGTACCCTCAAAATGACGAAAAGCTTCCGCAATTATGTCCAAATGCTGGAATAAGCCTGAGCATTTACCTGGAAAGCGTTCTCCCATGACAGCTTCATAAATGCAAAAGGACTGTAACCAGTTCTGGAAAGTTTTTGGAATAGCTCTCCTCCTCTCCTCCTCTGTCCACTCCCCAGCCTGTTTGTCAGCTAAAAATTCTTTTGATGCAGGTAGTAATGACACGTCACAAGGCATTGCCTCTTTAAAAGAAGATGCGCCATTCATACCCGCTGGGTGCCCCAGAGGCAGGTAGTGATTACCTTGTATAGAAAAATTTATGGGCATTCTAGTGCGGAATGACATCCCATTATCTGCAATATCATCCTGAATAGCAGAATCAGTGAAACCCTGCCATACATTACCAATATCTGTTAATGAATTGTCAGAATTAACTTTCACTTGTACACCATAAGAATGTGCCCCTGTAAAAGCTGTAGAATTAGTAGACATAACCAAAGCACCAGGTACCTGTGCCCCTATAAACTCATTATTATCAGCACCAAATGACTGTGCCCCTTTAAATTGCTGTAACACATTAGATAAAGATGCAATTAATATAGATAGATCAGAAACATTATTACTAGAACAGATCTCACCACCAGAACTGCCAGCTGTATGCCCACTGCTAGCCGCCACAAGGGCAGGCTGAGTAGCGCTGCTCTGCCTCATTTTAGGTGCACTCTGCAGCTCAGCACCCTCCTTGGCTCTTGTCTATGTGGTAGCAGCAGTTCTCTGCTTCTTCTTTCTTCCTGGCTGTTGTCTAGTCCCACTCCTGGCCCCGGCTGTCTCCTCCTCTTCATTAGCCTCTGCTAGGGCCGCCCTGACAGGCGGAGCCGCGCTCCATCCCTTCTCCAGACAACACAGTAGCCATTCTTCACCTCCCTCACCTTCAGGTCTTTCTATCAGGTGACATAAGAGGCTCTTACATCTTCATTGCACAGAGCACTGCAGTAGCGGTCCGGTCCTAAAGGTCTGTGAGAGACGGTCCTTGGCTCCCTTTTATCAGCTTATTCCGCGCAGGCTTTATGCCCGCCCAATTAGACCAATAGACTACTCGATCGTTCTGCCCAGGGATACCGCTGCAGCCAATGGGAACCTGAAAATAAATAACAAGCAGAAAAAATCGCAGCCCCCTTTGCGCTATCCCATGAGGGCCCCAGCATATTGCTATGATCTTACATTCCCTTGACAACAAGCTCAACCTGCTTTGTCTTCTACTTTTATAAGGCTTAGACATGAACTCCAATTCCTACTACTTGGCTGATGTATTAAGTGGCAACAAAGCTAAGACTTTTTTGGCCAAGTGAGTTAACATTAACTATTCAACATACAAACACAAATATTCAAGAGATAGCTGATGCTTTATTAGTTACATACTTAGGTTGACGTACATATTATAGTCCCTTATACAATTTAAAGGGGAATGAGCAAGGCCTTCAACCTTCAAAGAGAAATATGTCAGAATTTTTGGCTAATCCTAAATTACCCCACTTAGGTAAATCCCAAATGGACCAACTAAATATATTATTTTCCCTACAAGAAATTCAAAAGGCTCTATACTGTCTTCCTAATGACAAGTCCCTTTGACCAGATGGTTTCAATAGTGAATATTACAAATGTTTTAAAATGTTTTAAAACTACCGTAGGCCCACATCTTCACTATGTTTATAAACATTCTCAAAAGGTGGGACATCACTACTGTATATCTACAGCCATGGCCAATTTTGAGAATGATGCAAATATTAATTTTTACAGTCTGCTGCTTCAGTGTTTTTAGAACTTTTTGTGAGATGTTACTCTGGTGTACTGAAGTATAATTACAAGCATTTCATAAGTGTCAAAGGCTTTAATTGACAAATACATTAAGTTTATGCAAAGAGTCGATATTTGCAGTATTGATCCTTCTTTTTTTATAAGACCTCTGTAATTCACCCTGGCATGCTGTCAATCAACTTCTAGCCCACATCCTGATTGATGACAGCCAATTTGTGGGGGTCTTTTTTGTTCACCCACCTCTTGAGGATTCATAACAAGTTCTCAATGTGATTAAGGTCTGGGGAGTTTCCTGGCCATGGACCCAAAATTTAGATGTTTTGTTCCCCAAGCCACTTAGTTATTGTCAGGGCTGGGCTAAGCCCTTCCTTATCTGAGCTGGCCGCTCAGATGTCGACTAATTGCCAGCTCCCATCTCTCTCCACAGTTACTCAGCTGTTGATGATATCCTGCTTGTCTGTCCTGGCTACTTAAGCCGTACAGTCCAGAGGATCTCTGCCTTTACCTTGGTCACATCACAGAAACTCCTGCGATCCTGTTCAAGACTTGCTTTGCTGACATCCCTTCGGGCTCCAGATCCTTCTTGCTGTTCCACTACATTGATCCCAGACTTCTGGCTTGGCTGACTATCTGTTCCGGTTACTGAACTTTGGCTATGTTTTGACTACGTTTGTTCTTTTTACTTTTATTATTAAACAAGTGTGATTTAACTGTACTTCTGTCTCGGCCTGATTTCATGGTTTCTGACAGTAGGCGTAGGCCATGAATTCAGAAGATGCAGTCAATCCACTTGTTGCTAATATTTTTTCCAGATTGGATGAACTGGATCACCGCATGGATCAGTTTGCCATACAAATGCTCCTGAGTCGCCCGGCCCACCTGGAATCTCACACTGTGGCCGCCTCGGTACAGCCTATGTTTCAGGCCGACCCTGCTGCTGCTCCAGCCTCTGTGCAGGCACCCACCTCGAGTATTACCTCTATAAGAGGTATGTCTGGTTCCGCTCAGCTTCCCCAGCGATTTGGGGATGATCCAGTCCAATCCAGTGGGTTTCTCAACCAGGTTGAGATATACTTTGAGATACTGCCCCACGTTTGTGGCTTCGTTAAAAGGGTATTTGACTTTCCTGCACACTCAGCTTCTGCTGCCAAGTGCCTCATGTCCATCGAACAGAGTACGAGAACTGTTGCAGACTACGCCATTGAATTCCGTACTCTGTCAGCAGAGGTTGCGTGGAACAATGAGGCCCTCGTGGCTGCTTTTTCTCATGGTCTCTCGGATACCATCAAGGATGAGATAGCAGCCTGAGATATACCCACTGAGCTGGAGAAGTTGATCATGTTTGCCATCCTTATTGTCTCCAGACTCAGAGAAAGACTTTTTAAGAAGAGCTTGCGGAAGCCTCCTGTATGTTTGTCTCTGAGCTTTTCAGCCCCACTCATGCCTCCCTCACCTCCCATGCCTCCTGGTACAGAGTCAATCAGTGAAGGTGAACCCATGCACTTGGGTTTCACGTGACTCTCTGCGGAAGAGAGAACCTTTAGGAGGAGGGAGAGATTGTGACTTTATTGTGACGAGGTCAGCAATTTATTAATGATGTTCTTCAAGATTTGTTGCAGTTTTGTGTGGTGGTTTATCTGAATGATATCCTCATATTTTCCAAGTCCCTGGAGAGCCACTACACAGATGTCTGTCGTGTGCTAAGAGAGAACAATCTC